>CM077151.1:294055137-294655137 GCA_039583875.1 Platanthera guangdongensis | reverse complement strand
AATATAAAATGAGAGAATATCCCCAAGTATCAATCTCTTGAGAAACGCAGAGTGAGCGTATGATTCAATTGCTTAGAAAATTAATTTTAAAGGTAAAAAAACAAGGGGCTTGGTTTTTGATGATTGAACGAAAAGAAATCACTAAAATTACTAGTGCGGGTCGTTTTCACTGCTTCGCAAGGGTGGATGCTGTTAGCATTATTAGCATTTATGCATTGTTAGCATTATTAGACCTTATGTATTTTTATCCTTGTCCTCTATATAAAGAGGACACCTTTAATGCAATAGAAGGTTTTTTCTCTCCTTCAACATGGTATCAGAGCCTCCAGTGCACTAAATCTCCGATTCCGTCCTCCACTCGCCAGCCCGCTTCCGTCCTCCGCTCGTCAGCCCGCTCGCATCTCCGCTCGCCAGCCCGCTCGCATCTCCTCTCGCCAGCCCGCTTCTGCTTCCGTCTCCCGCTCGCCAGCGTCCACTCCCGCTAGCGCCTGCGTCCGCCAGCGTCCGCTCGCCGTCCAGTCCAGTCGCCTGCAACCTCTTCTGCTCCTCTCCACCTCTTCTAATGGCGCCAGAATAGTGCTCTTGCTTCCTCCGGCTCCTCTTGCCCTTGTGATGCTTGGATGGCTCGTTCCATTTGCCTCTTGATGCCCTAATTTCTTGGGTTTCCTCCCTTTCCAGATTTCTATTCCGGCTTGATCTTTCCTCAGGATTTCTATTCCTGTGCTATGGGATCTAGTGGAGCGGATTCTCTCTCTCCCTCTACCGGTGGTACTCCGGCCCCTCTTTCTGCTGGTCCTCCTTCGTCGGTCTTCTACCGTGGAACCACCGATCACAATACCTTTCAGATAACTACTATCCGGCTTGATGAATCCAATTATATCTCATGGTCCCGTTCTATTACCCTGACGCTTAAAAGTCGGCGTCTCTTTGGCTATGTCTCCGGCCACATGCCGGAACCTGATAGGACTTCTCCTGAATGGCCGCAGTGGGAATCCGAGAATTCCTTGGTCATGTCTTGGTTGACCAACTCGATGCAAGAGTCCATTGCCCTCAACTATCTTTTTCTTGACAGTGCTTCTGCTATTTGGTGCCGTGTAGAGTCTACATACTCTCGCCGCGGCAATGCTGCTCAGATTTTTCAGCTTCGCCGCCAGATCAGTTTACTCCGTCAGAGTGACCGTCCTCCTTCAACGTATTACTTAGAGTTCACTCAGCTGTATCAAGAGTACGATCATTTTGATCCTCTTGTCTTTGTTAGTCCTGTTGATGAGGCGATGGTTCGGGTCCGGGATGACCGCAATCACATATTTGAGTTCCTTCATGGCTTGCACCGCGACTTTGATCAGATCAATGTTCAGATTCTGGGGCGACTGCCGATCCCTTATCTTTCTGAGGTCTATAGCATCGTGTAGCAAGAGTTTGATCGTCGTCAGACCCTTCTTCCGGATCCTGTGCCAGAGGGCTCTGCTCTGGCTGCTACCATCCCCTCCCTTCTTGACACTCGTCCATCCCGGGATCCCCGGTTGAGGAGCTCAGATAAGGATCATCTCCTCTGTGATTACTGTGGCAAGAGTCGCCACACTCGGGATACCTGCTTCAAGCTTCATGGGTTCCCTGCCCCGAGAGGGGGTGCCCCGCCTCGTGGAGGTCGTGGTTCTGGACGCTCCTCGGGTCGTCATGTTGTCTCCCGTGCGACCCATCTTACTGACGCTACTACCGGTGTTTCTCCTGGCTACTCTTGTACTGATGCCCCTGCCACCCCTGGTGCTTTTACTGCGGATGAGGTGCTTGCTATTCGATGCCTGATGCATGGTCTTTCTACGGAGCCTTCTGCCTCTTCCTCCTACGCTCATACGGGACTGCCAGGTGCTCACTCTGCTGTTTCTTCTCCGTCCACTCAATGGGTCATTGACTCTGGGGCCACGGATCAGATGACCGGGTCCTCTACATGTTTTGTCTCCTATACTCCTCTTTCTGGGCGTGATAAGGTGAGCATTGCTGATGGTTCTCTTTCTTCCATTGCTGGCAAGGGAACCATCCCTTGCTCCTCCCTCACCTTGTCCTCTGTTCTTCACGTGCCCTCCTTTACTCGTAATCTGCTTTCAATTAGTCATTTGACCAACTCCATGCATTGCTCTGTGACATTTCTTCCGTCTTCTTGTGTGTTTCAGGACCTGACGATGGGGAAGGTGATTGGCTCTGGTAGCTTGGTGAATGGTCTCTATGTGCTTGACTTTGGCGCTGCGTCCTCTACTCTAGCTCTTCATTCCAGCACTGTTCATCCTCTGTACTCCTGACACTGTCGCCTGAGACACCCTTCTCTTTCTGTTTTGCAACTGTTGTTTCCTGCAATGTCTGCTGCTTTTTTTGAGTCTTTTGTGTGTGATGTCTGTAGTGTCAACAAACATCATTGTACTTCATTTAAACATGTTTCATTGCCTAGTTCTATTCCATTTGCTGTTATTCATACTGATATCTGGGGCCCCTGCTCGGTCCCTTCTATTTCCGGTTGTACGTGGTTTGTTACATTTATTGATTGTTTTTCACGCACTACCTGGTTATATTTGATTCGTCACAAGTGCGATGTGTTTTCTGTTTTCCGTCAATTCCATGCCATGATCTCCACCCAATTTCAGTCCCACATTAAAATTCTTCGCAGTGACAATGACCGCGAATACATGGATTCACAGTTTGAGCGCTACCTTGCTGATCACGACATCCTCCACCAGACTACCTGTGCGTATTCCCCTGCTCAAAATGGCGTTGCTGAGTGGAAAAATTGCCATCATGTTGGAGGTTGCTCGGTGCTTATTGTCCACAATGCATCTCCCAAAATTCTATTGGGGAGATGCCGTCCTCACTGCTGCATACCTCATCAATCGGATGCCCTCACGTGTCCTCAGAAACTCTACTCCTCTGGATACGCTTGGTGTGCCTCCTACTCGCCTTCCTCCTAAGGTGTTTGGTTGTGCTTGTTTTGTTCACATCCATCATCCTCGTCCCTCCAAACTTGATCCTCGTGCCCTCAAGTGTGTATTTATTGGTTACTCCCCTACGCAAAAGGGGTACACGTGTTTTCACCCCCTACTAGGAAGGTGTTTGTTATCATGGATGTCACTTTCCGTGAATCTGAATCATATTACCCTCTGTCTGCCCCCTCATCCTCGGGTGTTCCCTCAGTTTCTTTGCCCATACCTCCACCATATCCCTCACTTCAGGGGGAGCCTCTACCAGTGGAAGTGAGTCCTCCTATTCGGGGCTCTCCTCTTTCCTCACCACCGACCTTGCAGGTATATACTCGACGTATAAAGAGGACAAGCACACACGAGCCTGCTATGTTGCCAGATCAGTCAGTGGATCCTGACTCAGGACCTTCTGATTTACCGATTGCTCTTCGAAAAGGTATCCGGTCTTGTACCCGCCATCCTCTATCTAATTATGTATCTTATGATTCTCTGTCTACCTCCTACAGGGCCTTTGTCTCCTCTCTTGCTACTTCTTCTATCCCTGTGTCATGGCAACAGGCTCTTGAGGTCCCTATGTGGCGAGAGACAATGGTTGAGGAAATGAAGGCTCTGGAGAAGAACCATACATGGGATCTTGTCCCTCTTCCCTATGGAAAAAACCTATTGGGTGCAAGTGTGTGTTCTCTGTGAAACAAAATCCACAAGAGATTGTTGAGAGATGCAAGACACGGTTGGTTGCAAGGGGTTATATCCAAACCCATGACATTGATTATCAGGAGACGTTTGCCCCGGTTGCTAAAATGAATACCATCAGGGTATTGGTCTCTGTTGCCGCTTGCAAAAATTGGGATCTTCTGCAGCTGGATGTGAAGAATGTCTTCCTCCATGGTGACTTGGAGGAGGAGGTCTATATGTCTATTCCTCCTGGCCTCACTCCGGCCGGTGCTAAAGGTGAAGTTTGTAGTTTGTTAAGGGCTCTATACGGACTGAAGCAGTCCCCAAGAGCTTGGTTTGGCCGGTTCCATAAGGCGATGATGTCGTTTGGATACTCTCAAAGCAATGCTGACCATACATTGTTCATCAAACGTAGGCTTGAGAAAATTACAGTTCTCATTGTGTATGTTGACGACATTGTTATAATTGGTGATGATCATGAAGAGATTCAGAATCTGAAACAGAAGTTTGCCAGAGAGTTTGAGTTCAAGGACCTAGGAAAACTCAAGTATTTCTTGGGAATTGAAGTTGCAAGATCAAAGCAAGGGATCTTTCTCTCTCAGCAGAAATACACATTAGATCTTCTTGAGAAGATGAGGATGAGTGGGTGCAGACCTGCTGATACTCCGATTGAGGCAAATCACCGACTGGGGCGTGATGATGGAGAGGAGATTGAAGATATTTCAGGGTTCCAAAGGTTAGTGGGGAGGCTGATATATCTGTCTCACACTCGTTCAGATATCTCCTATGCGGTGAGTGTCGTGAGTCAGTACATGCATGCTCCAAAGACACGACACATGAATGCGGCACACAGAATTCTTCGCTATCTCAAGTCTTCATCAGGAAGAAGAGTTTTGTTTTCCCCGAGTTCCAACCTAAATATTGAAGTCTATACTGATGCTGATTGAGCCGGATCTGTGGATGATAGACGATCCACCTCTGGATATTGCTCTCTTGTTGGGGGTAACCTTGTTACTTGGAGAAGCAAGAAGCAACAGGTTGTGACACAATCTAGTGCGGAGGCTGAGTTTAGAGCTATGGCCCATGGGGTCTGTTAAGGCTTGTGGCTTCGGGCCTTATTGAGCGACCTTGGTCTCGTGGAAGTGGGACCCATTCGTCTGTATTGTGACAATAAGTCATCCATCAGTATCGCTCACAATCTGGTTCAACATGACCGGACAAAACACATCGAGGTGGACCGATACTTTATCAAGGAGAATATTGAAAGAGTAATCATATGTACACCCTTTGTGCCCTCCAACGAGCAACTTGCCGACATTCTCACCAAAGGATTGAGTGAGAATTTTTTTGACCAGATTGTGAACAAGTTGGGCATGGTTAACATTACACGTCCAACTTGAGGGGGAGTGTTAGCATTATTAGCATTTATGCATTGTTAGCATTATTAGACCTTATGTATTTTTATCCTTGTCCTTTATATAAAGAGGTCACCTTTAATGCAATAAAAGGTTTTTTATCTCCTTCAACATATGTCAGTTGGGCGAGCTTGTGAAATGAATTGCAACGGACGAGGGTCGTAAGCACCTCTTCACAACGCACGCCACTAGCAATTGCTAGTGCGACACTCAAACAAAGGTGGGGGTGACAAGATGGGATGGCGACGCTCCTCACATGCGTA
This sequence comes from Platanthera guangdongensis, assembly GCA_039583875.1. NCBI lineage: Eukaryota > Viridiplantae > Streptophyta > Magnoliopsida > Asparagales > Orchidaceae > Platanthera > Platanthera guangdongensis. The sequence continues at coordinate 294,649,818 of CM077151.1, read as the reverse complement.
AACCACAAAGCATCCACATAGACATGAACGATTTCGGGCTCATCACACCCCCATACTTAACCGTTTGCTCGTCCCGAGCAAATCATCTCTCAGGTGACAGAAAAATAACTAGTTGACTAAGGAATTGCAAAAATGGATTATCATGCGAAGTCGCATGCTCATGCACACAGAAAAGTGGCAGAAAAAACTTCTAAATATACATAACAGTTTATAATTTCTAGGAGTGTATAAATATATTACTTCTACTCAAAATTTGAATCTCGGTGAATCATCGGGTCATGCGTAGGACAAAAGCAGACAACGATGAGGTGAGCATTGCCAAAGACTGGGTCTTGTGAAAACCTCTATAGAAATTCATCAATGTCGATGGTCATACGCTCGCTCGTTCACACTCTCTCCACGACACTGATTTGACTCAAGCTCGCAAATCAACAGGGCTTAAGGTTTAAAGCGGGGCTTGGGTTTAGGTAAGGTAGACAAATGATAAAAACGATGACTCACGCACTAAACTCAAATGAGCTAGCACAAATCACATCCTTTAGCACCACAGAATAAATGCAGGTGCATCACACCCCCAGACTTAGAATTGACTATATGGGTGTGTGCATCGTCCACTCCAACAAAAATCATCAAATAAAGATTTTCAATAAACTTTTCTTTTCTTTACACCATTTTTCACATTTTTTCTTTTCTCATTTTTTTACTTTTCCTTTTTTTCATAACATTTTCAACATATTATATCTTGATTGTTCATCCACAAATTCACAAATAATATCATCACATCAACTCCCCAAAATAGATATGAAATAAAAACTGAAGCTCAAATTTGGGTGTGCGACTAAGATCGACATTTAAGCTTTGGTGAGATGAAGTAAAGATGAAACAATGGATGGGTAGGCACGACGGGGCTAACAAGGATAAGCGTTAAGATTAGGAACAAAGCTTAACCGGGCCAAAATGACGGCCTAAATCATATTCGCGCGCTTGACTAACCGTGTATCCATGCTTTGAGAGTAACTTGGGGCAAGTTCTTAACCACCGAGAGAGATTAATCTTCCTCCTGACTCGAGCAATACGAGGCTAACGAACATATACACACAATCCTACGCTACTGTTTGATTCACATCAGATTCATTGATTTTGAGTTGAGTAAACAATGTCTATGCTAGTAGAAAAATATAAACTACAAGCATATAAAAAATTTGAATCTACACAAATTTCTAAGTGAGGCAAAAACACTCGACTAGTAGCACTACAGGAGTTAACATTTTACCCCGCCTCACAATCCTAAGTCAACACTGTGATTTTTAAATCACGCACGAAAGAATGACAAAGCTCAACACGTACTAACGGTTAAGCACACACTCGAGTGAGTGCAGTGGTGTGCAATGAAAATGAACAATGAGGAAAAAAAATTAAATAACAAGATACTTCTAGCATGCTGTGCAATGTGCACGTGCACAGGTAACAAACGATATCCCTCCCTCCCCCAAATTTAGTGTAAACAATACGAGCAAGATAAGCATGAAAAATAAAAAAAATGGTACTGAGGAAGAGGAGTTACCCATGCTCAGAAATGAACATACCAGAAGATTTGCGTTAATTTTGAAAAAGGATCCAAGCCAGTCGCCGAAACATCTCCAAACCTGCAAGAAAAAACATCGGCACGACAAAAGGAAAGACAATAAAAAGCGTTAGATAAAATAAGAAATTTGCAACTTGGATTGTGTCCCGAAAACCCTTTTGTTTACCGTCCTTAAGGTGGATCAAATACCTGTATTAGCAGTTTTAAAATAGATTTTCTAGCCATGTTTAACAAGAATAAAAATAACAACAACACACAGACTGCCATGACGAGAAGAACATGTAACCAAAGCAAAAAAAAAACACAAACAAAGCCCGAAGAACAATCACGAATGAGCTATACGCCGACTTGTGGTGGTTTTCCCCTGCCACACGAGATGGGGAAGAGGTGAAAGCTTTAAGGCCCAAGGGAGATTTACCTCCCTTGCTCTTAACCTCCTCCTCACGACGGAGGGCAGCAGATCAAGCAACACACAACAATCTTTCACGTTTTAGTTTCTCCACAGTGGGAGAGCGCCAACGAGCACCAACAACATGATCAGACATAGTTTCCTCGCTAGAGGGGAAACAAGGGGCATCATGTCTTCACCCGTCATGGATGATAGATCTGCCCAACGACCTTGTTTTAATTGTTTACATGGCACATTAAGATCAACAACATTAACTGACAAGGTCACATCCAAACTTGCCGCTCCATCGCACAACTTCACAACATTGTCGCCTTCTTCCTTCTCAACAATATCATCCATAAGGTCCACTGTAACGTTCCGGCCCACCGGATTATCTACCGGCCCACCGGGCGCGTTACAGGGCTGCAGCCCAATACACCCCAACGCCTCTCCCGCCTGTTTCTCAGCAAGGCGCGTTGTTGGCGCTAGGTATCGAACCCGCAACCCTTGATAACACACTCTTCCAACAGTGGCTATCACCAACTGAGCTGCAGCTCAGTTGGTGATGAACTCTGTTGGAAGAGAGTGTTATCAAGGGTTGCGGGTTCGATACGTAGCGCCAACAACGCGCCTTGCTGAGAAACATGCGGGAGAGGTGTAACAACCCTAAATAATAAACAATAATAATAATAAATAATAATAATAATAATAAAAGACTAAACACCTAAACCTACCCCCCCACCCCGTTCCCTTAAAAGGAACCCGAGCCCCGGTTTCCCGTAACCCAAATCCCGCAACCCGCAGAAAAACAAAATCCCGATCTCGCCTCCTTCGCCCCCGTCGATCCCGCCTCCGTCTTCCGAGCGCCCGGCGGCCCTCTCCTCCGCCTCCAGTGGCCGGCAAGTCCTTCCTCTAGGCCCGGCACCTCATCCTCTTGTTTCCCCGTCGTCTCCGAAGCTTCCCTTGGCCGGCATCTTCCGCAACTCCAACTCCTCTTGGCCGACCGACCTCTTCTTCAAGGCAGCAACCATCTTTTTTTCTCTTCCAAGGGGTTGACAACCACTGTCTCTCCCTCCGGCGACCTCTCCCGCTCCGTTTGGGGTTGGTGCTTGCGAGAGTGACGACTAGGGTTTCCTCCCCTCTCCTCCTTGGGCCGGGATTCGACTTCTCTTGGGTAAGAAACTCATCTTTCCTCCTAATTTCAGTTTTTCTCTCAATGTTTTAGGCTAATTTTCGCTCCCCAATCAATGTAATCACGTCAAGTCATCGTGTGTTCGTCGTTTATTCGACTAACCCAGATTTATTTGTGTTTTCCGGTGCATCTCCTCGGATTTAGGTGGTGGAATCGCTCCAAGACCTCTCCGAATTAGGGCGTTCCGCATCCAAACGCCGCCAAAATCCCCGATCCCTCGCGGTAGCCTCTTTTCCCCTCACTCTCGAGGGAGGTAAATTCCTAACTCCTTTCTTTTTGTGTAACGTTGTCACCAAATGCGTGTGCAAGTGTAGGAACCTCATTATTGCTTCGAAGTATAATTTTGATCTTGGAACAGGTTTAGCTAAAGCCGTTAACCTCGCTTGCACCTTTTAGCTGTCGCTAGCATTTTCGACGTCAGCTTAAGGCAAGTAGAGAACCCTCTCTCACTTGCAAAACTTTAGATTTAATCTGGATATCTGTCCTTTTACAATGCTTTTTCTACAAAGTTCTGAAATCTCATGATGTTGACATAACAAAATATGATAAGTAACCACCTAAGCCTGAATCATATAGACAAATCCGTAGTTGTAAGCAAATCTTTGAATTGTAGCGTCTAACAGGGCATCTGTCTGCTGGCATGGTCACGGCAAGCAGGATTACTTTTCTAATAAGACTTGCACCTAGATCTGAATGTGAGCCATGTGCGCCCGCTATAGCACCTACACTTCATCGATCACGACTTACAACATTTTTTTTAGGCTTTACTCCGGAGTAGGCTAATCTTTCAGAAATGTTTGTTTGACCTTTTTTTTGATATGTTTGGTAGCTTCGTACAAGATAGATCAGTACTCGAATATATCTGTTTGTTTTTTTACTCGCATTTTAATTAATAAATTTGCTCCTGTTTAAATCTTAAGTTCTAAGGCATTTTTCTTCTGTCTTGAATTTGCCTTAGGTTTCGTGACTGCGCCGCCTGCCCCCTGAGCTACCTCTCGTTCAGTTGCAGTTTTGCTTGGAGGTTTTTCCCTTTGTAGTTTTCTTGTATCAGGTTTTATGAATCATTTACTGTCTATTCGTTTATCATGTACTAGTTATGGTAAGACATTTTCCTTTGAATCATGGACAGCTCATAGGATGTATCTGGTGTACTAATCGTTTTATTTTATGACATTACATGTACTTCTAATTCACCACTGTGTGTAGCATTAAAGTTTTTTTTTCAAGAAAATACATGTGCATTAATTTTCACTGTTTTAAAATTCTTGAACGCTTTCGCATATACCTTTTTTGTGTAAAAAATAAAAATCATAATATTTTTTTTAAACAAAACAGCTACTTAAATTTCAGATTTTCTCTGTATCCGCCTTAGCAGGCATGGTTTCTTTTCGCCCATGCCTGTGGCATCACGGCCCGCCCGAAGCACACTCTGACTTTTGTCGAGACGGGTCGTGACAGTTGGTATCAGAGCCAGGTTTGCTCAAAAAAAAAAGTATTTTGAAATTTATTAAACATTTTAAATGTTATTATGTACATACAGGAACACGCATCATATCTCACTCACCCTGTCATTATTTGTTGTTCGCGACTGAAACATTGCACACACTCACTCATAATCATGAGTAGTATGCACACGAATGTTAAGGGGTTATGGGCAAACTTAACATTTTTGTGCATATGAATTTCCACTAGTGTATACACCGCTTGCGAATATTAAATTGTATGGCGGTTTAATATTCTCAAGTGCGATGACATTAGAATCATAATATGCATGTCATGTTAAGTGATATGGGCGCTTAACATGACATGTGTATCCATTCATGAACATTCGTAGGAATGCATTTTAGACATAATTGCATCGCATGCATAACATGACTCATTACACAAATGTTAAGTCAAGAACAACAGATGATGATTGTACACACATAGATTTAAAAAAAAAAAAAAAAAAAAAATTGTTTGACATTGCATGTGAATTTTTGTCATTTTAACATGAGCATTACGTAGAGTTGTCCAATGAAAATGTTGTAACTAATATATGATTTGTGCATTCGACAGTATCAAAATTCTAGAACCTGTTGTTCCGTAATCTTCTATGATTAACGTAACTGTCTCTGTTAATCGATTTCTTTGTGTTCCTGATTAGATGGCCCCTAAGAGATCTCAGCGCAAGAAGGCTACCCCTCCCGCCGGGTCAGCTCATGGAGACGCCACTGCCCAGCTGTTGAGGCAGATTCTCGAGCGTCTCACTCGCTTAGAGGAAGATCGTCAAACTCCTGACACAGCTCCTGATTCTGGCAGTGCAGGGACAGCTGGAGTCACTGCTACCGCCGCTCTTGGAACCACCCTCTTGCACCTGGTTCAGGAACGGGCTTGCGTACTGACACCCTGGTGGTCCCGCTCGTGACAGGTCTAGTTGCTCCTCCTGTAGCGATGGCAGATACGCTGATGTTCAAGAGGCTGAATCCGCCGTCCTTCAATGGTAGTCGTGATTTCTTCGTCATTTCAGAATGACTCTCCCAGATGGAAAAGCACTTCGAGTATGCCGGTGTCCCTGAGGCACAAAAGGTTCATCTTGCGGCCTACCAGCTGACCGAGGATGCATACACCTGGTGGCTTCAGCGCCGCAGTCTCCCCAATTCTTCCGCTATGACCTGGGAACAGTTCAAGAATGCGCTCATGGAAAAGTTTCTTTCGTCCGTGGAGCGAGACAAGTTAGCTGAGAGGTTCCTGTCCCTTCAGCAGCCCGGCAGGACCGTGACTGAATATGAAATAGAGTTCTCTCGCCTATCTCTCCTTGCCGCAGAGTTCGTGCCCGATGAGTCTAAGAAGATCAGTCGATTCGTGAAAGGCCTCCGACATGACTTCCGCCAGCATGTGGTAGCCCACGGCGCCACCACCTACGCCGAGACTGTTGGGGCCGCCTTGAAGGTTGAGGCTATAGAGTTGGACCGCACTGCCAAGAAAGTTCAGCATGGTACGAGCAACGCCGCTGCACCTGACCACAAGCGTAAGAGTGCCCCACCGCAGGAGCAAGGTCCCAAGTCACAGGAGGTGTGCGCCTACTGCCATAAAGTTGGCCATACCATTCTAGTCTGCCGCTCCCTCCTGAAGAAGCAGAAGATGACTGTGCCTGCACAACAACCCCGAGTTACGCTTTCCTCTGCCTCCTCCGTCTGTACTTACTGCAAGAAGTCGGGTCACATGGTGGGAGATTGTCGCCGCAAGATGAATACCTGCTTCAGATGTGGGCAGTTTGGACATCAGATTAAAGATTGTCCCGTGAAGGAAAATCCGATCCCCGCTCAGCCTTTGCAGGCTATTTATGGTGCCCAAGATAAGGGCAAAGCTGTGCTGAACGTTACCACTCAGGGCGAGGCGCTCGCATCTACCTCTGTCATCTCTGGTATGTTTTATGTAAAGTTTATTTTGTTAATTTCCTGCATTTTTTTTTCTTTCATTTGCTGCCTTAGTATCTGATAATCTTGAATGTGCCCGTAATGTTCTTTTTAGGGAGTTTTAGGGTCAAGAACAAGTGGATGCAGATCCTATTCGATTCTGGGGCATCTCACTCTTTTATAGCACGTCATATCGTGGATCTCCATAGTTGGCCTACTTCGCCACTCGAAGTCCCTTTCGAGATCTCTGTGCCCGGTCATATGCACCTTTCTAGCAGGGGTATTTGCAATTGTCCAATCCTGCTTGGCGAATTGCAAGTCTTCGCCGACCTCATAGTCCTGGAAATGACAGAATTTGACGTAATCTTGGGTATGAACTGGCTGGTCGCGTATCGAGCAAAGCTGGACTGTGTGGCAAAGAGGGTCAATCTCAGTATCGATGGGAAGGACTTCAGCGTACATGTTCAGACCACCCGTAGCCACCTGAAGGTAATTTCTGCTGTGCGCGCCTCTCGACTTCTTAGCCAGGGATGCTTTGCTTGCTTTGTTTATGCTTCACATTCAAATGCTGTCATACCGCAACTTGGGTCTATTCCTATTGCTTCCGAATTCCCCGACGTGTTCCCCGCCGAGTTACCTGGAATGCCTCCTGTTCGTGAAGTAGAGTTCTCCATCGATGTAGAGCCTGGAACGCGCCCCATATCTAAAGCTCCATACCGCATGGCACCGCGAGAACTGGATGAGCTTAGGTCGCAATTGGATGAGTTGCTTGAGCGTGGGTATATTCGTCCCAGCTCTTCTCCTTGGGGAGCTCCCGTTCTCTTCGTTAAAAAGAAAGACGGAGCCATGAGACTGTGCATCGACTATCGAGATCTGAACAAAGTAACCATCAAGAATAAGTACCCCCTCCCGCGCGTGGATGACCTATTTGATCAGCTCAAAGGCAGTACCGTCTTCTCCAAAATAGATCTCAGGTCGGGTTACCATCAGTTGAAGATCAAGGAATCCGACATCCCCAGGACAGCCTTCCGGACTCGGTACGGACACTTTGAATTTTTGGTGATGTCCTTTGGGTTGACTAACGCCCCTTCTGCTTTCATGGATATGATGAACCGTGTCTTCCGCGACTACCTGGATAAGTTCATCATTGTTTTCATTGATGATATCTTGGTCTACTCAAAGACTCGTGAGGAGCATGCAACCCATCTTAAACTCACTCTCTCCACTCTTCGTCAACACCAGCTCTATGCCAAATTGGCGAAATGTGAGTTCTGGCTGGATCGTGTTGCTTTTCTGGGGCATGTCATTTCAGGCGATGGACTTTCCGTTGATCCTGCCAAGGTCTCCGCTGTTATGGACTGGAAGCAGCCTTCTACCCCTACTGAGATTCGCAGTTTCCTTGGTTTGGCGGGCTATTACCGGCGTTTCGTCAAGGACTTCTCCTCTCTTGCTGCTCCCCTGACACAATTGACCCATAAACATGCCCGATTCGAGTGGTCAGATCAATGTGAGCAGGCCTTTTCTGAATTGAAGCAACGTTTGTGTTCAGCGCCAGTTTTAGCTCTTCCTTCAGAGGGGTTGGACTTTTCAGTTTATACTGATGCTTCCGGAGTGGGCTTGGGCTGTGTCCTGATGCAAGAAGATCGTGTTATTGCTTATGGGTCGAGACAGTTGAAGACCCATGAACGCAACTACCCCACTCATGATCTGGAGTTCGCTGCTGTGGTGTTTGCCTTGAAACTTTGGCGTCACTACCTCTATGGCGTGAAGTGTCACTTCTTTACTGACCATCAGAGTTTGAAATATATTTTCGTTCAGAAGGATCTCAATCTTCGTCAGAGGCGATGGCTAGAATTCATAGCAGATTATGACCTGCAGCTCACCTATGTGCCTGGGAAGGCCAATTCAGTGGCGGATGCTTTGAGTCGTCAAGCTTCAGTTGCCACCTGTGCACCCATGTCAGCTTCTCTCGCGGCCCTGATTGATGACCTCGAGCGGATGGACATATCCTTCTCACCTGGAGGCCAAGGAGAGGTCTCTGGTCCATTATGGGTAGAACATGTGAAGGATCTGCAACCATCTGATCCCGCGCTCCAGCGCATTCGCCGACAGGTTGAACTTGGTACTCTTCCGGATTTCTCTATCTCTGACGATGTTCTACGTTTCCGAGGTCGCTTATGTATCCCCGATGTCCCTGAGTTACTGGATAGTATTTGTCGAGAAGCTCACGAGTCCCGCACATCTGGCCATCCTGGCAACAACAAGATGTATCATGACCTGAAACAGATCGTGTGGTGGCCTGGTATGAAGAATTATATTGCACGCTTCATCTCTCGATGTCTGACATGCCAGAAGGTGAAAGCTCAGCGTCAGCGTCCTGGTGGACTTTTGCAGCCTCTGCCTATCCCTGAGTGGAAGTGGGAAGATATCTCTATGGACTTCATCACGGGTTTGCCCCGCACTCTGAGGGGACATGATGCGATTTGGGTCATAGTAGACCGCCTGACCAAAGTGGCCCATTTCATCCCGTATAAGGAGGGTCATTCCACCGAGAAGATGGCCCGGATTTATGTTTCTGAGATCGTTAGGCTCCATGGGATTCCTCTGCGGATTGTTTCTGATCGCGACTCGAGATTTGTATCACACTTCTGGAAGGGATTTCAGCAAGCTTTGGGCACAGATCTCAACCTGAGTACCGCGTATCATCCGACGACCGATGGCCAGACTGAGAGAGTTAATCAGATTCTTGAAGATATGCTACGGTGTTATATTTTGGACCACAAGGGAGCTTGGGATGATCATCTACCCTTGGTTGAATTCGCCTACAACAACAGCTATCAAGAGAGTCTCAAGATGGCTCCCTTCGAAGCACTGTACGGGCGTCGCTGTAGGACGCCGCTTTACTGGTCAGAGGTTGGCGAGAAGGTGGTATTGGGTCCAGAGTTACTTCAGGAAATGGAAGAAGCCACCAAGAAGACTCGTTTTCAGCTCAGTCGTGCCATTGAGAGGTAGAGAAAGTATGCAAATCAGCGCCGCCGTCCGTTAGAGTTTGCTGTGGGCGATCAGGTGTTCCTGAAGGTTTCCCCTACTCCTGGGGTGAAACGGTTCGGTCGCCATCATAAGCTCAGCCCAAGGTTCGTGGGACCGTACTCCATTTCAGAGCGTGTTGGAGGATCCGCCTATCGTCTGGAGCTACCCACTTCTTGGGCCGGTGTCCATGACGTCTTTCATGTTAGCCAGCTTCGGAAATATATCCGCGATCCAAATCGTATTCTTGAAGAAGTTCCAGTGATCCCTGAAGCCAATCTGTCTTATCCGATCGAGCCTTCGAAGATCGTCGAATTTCAAGAACGCAAGCTTCGCAAGAGAACCATTCCGATGGTGAAGGTACTTTGGCTGCATGGCAAGTCCGAGGAGTACACTTGGGAACTTGAATCTGATATGCGCAGCAAGTATCCACAACTCTTCTCTTGATCTTGGTACGTCTTTTAGTCTTACTTCCTCGTTATTTCAACACCCTTCATAGTTAGCTTTCATGCGTTAATCTGCGAACTTCTGTTTGAAGTATATGTCATCTGAAACTTCGTTGTTTAGTCTCGTTCAGAGAGTTCTCATGCAAGTTTCGGGACGAAACTTCCTAAGTAGGGGAGAATGTAACAACCCTAAATAATAAACAATAATAATAATAAATAATAATAATAATAAAAAAAGACTAAACACCTAAACCTACCCCCCCACCCCGTTCCCTTAAAAGGAACCCGAGCCCCGGTTTCCCGTAACCCAAATCCCGCAACCCGCAGAAAAACAAAATCCCGATCTCGCCTCCTTCGCCCCCGTCGATCCCGCCTCCGTCTTCCGAGCGCCCGGCGGCCCTCTCCTCCGCCTCCAGTGGCCGGCAAGTCCTTCCTCTAGGCCCGGCACCTCATCCTCTTGTTTCCCCGTCGTCTCCGAAGCTTCCCTTGGCCGGCATCTTCCGCAACTCCAACTCCTCTTGGCCGACCGACCTCTTCTTCAAGGCAGCAACCATCTTTTTTTCTCTTCCAAGGGGTTGACAACCACTGTCTCTCCCTCCGGCGACCTCTCCCGCTCCGTTTGGGGTTGGTGCTTGCGAGAGTGACGACTAGGGTTTCCTCCCCTCTCCTCCTTGGGCCGGGATTCGACTTCTCTTGGGTAAGAAACTCATCTTTCCTCCTAATTTCAGTTTTTCTCTCAATGTTTTAGGCTAATTTTCGCTCCCCAATCAATGTAATCACGTCAAGTCATCGTGTGTTCGTCGTTTATTCGACTAACCCAGATTTATTTGTGTTTTCCGGTGCATCTCCTCGGATTTAGGTGGTGGAATCGCTCCAAGACCTCTCCGAATTAGGGCGTTCCGCATCCAAACGCCGCCAAAATCCCCGATCCCTCGCGGTAGCCTCTTTTCCCCTCACTCTCGAGGGAGGTAAATTCCTAACTCCTTTCTTTTTGTGTAACGTTGTCACCAAATGCGTGTGCAAGTGTAGGAACCTCATTATTGCTTCGAAGTATAATTTTGATCTTGGAACAGGTTTAGCTAAAGCCGTTAACCTCGCTTGCACCTTTTAGCTGTCGCTAGCATTTTCGACGTCAGCTTAAGGCAAGTAGAGAACCCTCTCTCACTTGCAAAACTTTAGATTTAATCTGGATATCTGTCCTTTTACAATGCTTTTTCTACAAAGTTCTGAAATCTCATGATGTTGACATAACAAAATATGATAAGTAACCACCTAAGCCTGAATCATATAGACAAATCCGTAGTTGTAAGCAAATCTTTGAATTGTAGCGTCTAACAGGGCATCTGTCTGCTGGCATGGTCACGGCAAGCAGGATTACTTTTCTAATAAGACTTGCACCTAGATCTGAATGTGAGCCATGTGCGCCCGCTATAGCACCTACACTTCATCGATCACGACTTACAACATTTTTTTTAGGCTTTACTCCGGAGTAGGCTAATCTTTCAGAAATGTTTGTTTGACCTTTTTTTTGATATGTTTGGTAGCTTCGTACAAGATAGATCAGTACTCGAATATATCTGTTTGTTTTTTTACTCGCATTTTAATTAATAAATTTGCTCCTGTTTAAATCTTAAGTTCTAAGGCATTTTTCTTCTGTCTTGAATTTGCCTTAGGTTTCGTGACTGCGCCGCCTGCCCCCTGAGCTACCTCTCGTTCAGTTGCAGTTTTGCTTGGAGGTTTTTCCCTTTGTAGTTTTCTTGTATCAGGTTTTATGAATCATTTACTGTCTATTCGTTTATCATGTACTAGTTATGGTAAGACATTTTCCTTTGAATCATGGACAGCTCATAGGATGTATCTGGTGTACTAATCGTTTTATTTTATGACATTACATGTACTTCTAATTCACCACTGTGTGTAGCATTAAAGTTTTTTTTTCAAGAAAATACATGTGCATTAATTTTCACTGTTTTAAAATTCTTGAACGCTTTCGCATATACCTTTTTTGTGTAAAAAATAAAAATCATAATATTTTTTTTAAACAAAACAGCTACTTAAATTTCAGATTTTTTCTGTATCCGCCTTAGCAGGCATGGTTTCTTTTCGCCCATGCCTGTGGCATCACGGCCCGCCCGAAGCACACTCTGACTTTTGTCGAGACGGGTCGTGACAAGAGGCGTTGGGGTGTATTGGGCTGCAGCCCTGTAACGCGCCCGGTGGGCCGGTAGATAATCCGGTGGGCCGGAACGTTACATAAAAAGTGATGAGCACTGTTGGAAGAGTGTGTTATCAAGGGTTGCGGGTTCGATACCTAGCGCCAACAACGCGCCTTGCTGAGAAACAGACGGGAGAGGGGTTGGGGTGTATTGGGCTGCAGCCCTGTAACGCGCCCGGTGGGCCGGTAAATAATCCGGTGGGCCGGAACGTTACATCCACGACCACTTCTAACTCAGCATCCGCATTACTCCTCCCCTTCTCATCATCATCATCCGCATTCTCCATCAACCTCACAGCTTCAGATCTGCACTCAACATCACTCAAAGCCAAATCAGAAACAACAGTAGGTAAATCAAGAATTTCCAACGGATAACGGAGAGCTTTGATCATAACGGGCATACAGGGATGATGTGCTACCCTGGATGTCAGGGTCACACAACAATCACCAATATGGAGAGTGGCGTCACTCTTTCAAGAACAGGACACCCAAAATTGGAATGGACTTGTTCTCCATGGGTCCTAACACTTGAAAGTGAGTGACGACTGATGCGCCGTCCACTATGACCTCAACTTCTTTAACTTCACCTTCAGTTATCACCACTGAACCATTAGCAAGCACAAGAGAAGTCCGGTCATCAACATCAATATTCAACTTGAGTTTCTCAACGTCTTGCAGGGCAAGAACGTTGCGTGATGAGGCAGAATCACATAACGCGGTAGTATTAACATCGTTGATTGTGCACTCGACAATACAATCGCCCTCACGACAACCATTCTACTTAGCTAGGCTCTTCCCCTATTCTCCTGGATATTTTCAGTGGTGCTGGGGAGAGCACCCTGAGCTCGCTTAGATAGCACTTGGGCCAACTGGCCTAGTTGCATCTCCAAGTTCCTCATGGAGGTGGTCTGGTTGACCATATTCAATTGGGCCATATCAACGAACTTCTCCATCATTTCTTCAAGTGCACTCTTTCTTTGCACTAGAGCACCGTAAGTATAACCCGGTTGCAGCGGCCTCTGTTGGCTCCCGGAAGCTTGAGCATCAAATTGATGCTGGCTCGGTTCCCATCGTTGCCCTGCGGCATTTTGGTTCCATGAAAAATTTGGGTTGTTTCTCACACTCGAGCTATACGCATTGGAGAACGACACATCACGATTTTGATTATTAACAAAATTAACACACTCTTCTTCATTCAAATTAGAAAAATCTGAAGACAACTCACCAACAGGACACTCATAAGCATGATGCCCAGGGTTACCACAACCTTGGCATGAACCATCACTTGAGCATAAGTAAAGGCGGGCCTCTTCAGCAATGCAATGTTCTCTAATGGTGATTGTGCCGCTTCAGCTGGGAGCACAATATTGTTCACTTCAAATAATCACCTTGTACTTCTCGGGGTGTTTCTACCGGCTGTCCAAAAAGAACTGTGAGAGGCAGTATCCTGAAGGATCCTGAGTGCGTCCTCGGGAGTGTGATTCGTTAATGTTCCTCCAACAACATTTATCATAGTCCTGTAATTCAGATCGATAACAAAGTAAAAATTTCAACCAAATTCCACAGTTGGAACTCGTATTGAGGGCACTTTCGCAAGAGGTCCGCAAATCTCTCCCACGCCTCGACGAGGATCTCTTGATCATGTTGACAGAAGGTGGCAATCTCACGCCTCAAACTAACGGCTCTATCCACCAGATGAAATTTTGCTAAGAATCTAGATGACAACGCATCCTAGGTTGCAGCAGCTCTCGGGGAAATGGTGTGGAGCCATGCTTTAGCCTTGTTCCTGAGTGAAAAGAGAAACAACCTCAATTTCACTTTATCATCCGAGATACCAGCGTACCGAAATGTCCCGCAAATTTCAGAGAATTCGTCCCGATGAAGATGTGGATCTTCACTTGCCATTCCTGAGAATTGAGCATTGTTGCGGATGATGTTCAGGATAGTCGGCTTGATTTCAAACTGATTATTAGTGATAGCCGGACCAAACCTAGGATACACACTCCCAACAATGGGAGTGGTGTAATCACGCATCGTCCGGGGCCTTGGCCGGACTGCATCCTGCTCATCAGCAACTTGTCCTACCTGGGGCGCATCCTCACCCCCTTGATCAATCCTATTAATTCTATTCATGTCCATGTCAGCAGTAGCACGGCGGTGCGCACACAGCGTCTGCTCTATTTCAGGGTCAAACTCAACAATCTCACCAGGGCCACGCCCCCTGCATAGACTTGCAACAAATAAAAATAAAAAACAACCCTTATAACAATTTCTAAACAAAAGATCCACACACGTTTGCGTTCCCCGACAAAGACAACAAAAACTTGATGCGCGTTTGACAAGTGCATCGGTCGCTCAAGTAATATAAATGAGAGAATATCTCCAAGTATCGATCTCTTGAGTAACGCAGAGTGAGCGTGTGATTCAATTGCTTAGAAAATTAATTATAAAGGTAAAAAGAAAACAAGGGGCTTGGTTTTTGATGAGTGAACAAAAAGAAATCACTAAAATTGCTAGTGCGGGTCGCCTTCACCGCTTCGCAAGGGTGGATGCCCAGTTGGGCGAGCTTGTGAAATGGATTGCAATGGATGCCACTAACAATCGCTAGTGTGACACTTAAACAAAGGTGGGGGTGATGAGATGGGATGGCGATGCTCCTCACACGCATAAACCACAAAGCATTCACATAGACATGGACGATTGTAATAAAACAAAATTAGGGTTCATACAACCATTCAAAAATAACCAAATATTCTAAGAGAAATAAACTACAAATGGAGAGGAGAGAAAGTTACAATCGAAGCACGAAGACTCATCCAAGTTTCACGGTCGGAATCGAGGGTTGTCAAGCCTCATCCAAGCTTGGACTTCGACTGATGTACAGGGTCCAGAAGAGCTGTCACCTTCTTCCACTATACCCGTCTTCTTCGTCAATAGCCTTGGATCACGGCCTTTGTCGGAGAACTCTTCGTTTGCAACGGGAAATCCCTGAGAACAGAGCTTGAGAGCTTGCAGATGATGGAGGAGGCCGAGAGAAAGCTTTAGCATGAGTTTTGAGAGAAAAGTGTGGTTGGAGCTCCTCATGATGATGACCGGAGGTGGAGCGGCGGAATGTGGCGAGCTGGAACCCTTGGGTGCGGGAAAAATCGTTCTCAATTGAGCGGAGTCTTGTGGCTTAAATAGAAAACAATCATAAAAATAGTCACGCACGGTCGAACGTATGACCGTGCGTGAATCGTGCGTTAATAACAACACAGAACTCCCCCAGCCTTAAACAACAAGTGACCGTGTGTTTTTGATCACGCATGGGCAAAACAGCCTGTGCGAGAACAAATCGCATGGTTGGTGACAGATCACTAAAAATCAGGCAAACCGGGCAGATCGTGCGTTTTCCTTCGCACACGGTTGAGCCCAGTCGCGCGTGAAGAAAGCGCATAGACAATAAAAACATAAAATTTTAGACAAAATGACGTGGTTGTGCGATTTGGTCATGCATGGGCAAAACATCCCGTGCACGAGCAAATCGCACTGCTCGGGGCAGATCACCAGAAATCAGAGTTGTAGGCATCGCACGGTTGTGCCGATCGTGCCCGAAGAAAATCGCACGACCGTGCGATTCCTACAGGGAAGAACCTGGACGACATGGAGATCTGCCCACCTGTATGGCAAACAACAACTGGGAACACAACACCAGCACACACAAAACAAAAGAAATAACAACATAAAACAAGACAGGGAGCACCATGTGCTTACCCCCAGGAAAAATGCGCAATTGCACACCACAACGAGCCCAATCATGCACTAAGTGTGAAATACTAATCGAATCAAATATAAGCAGTAATGAACGAGAAGTGTGCATGCGTGAAAACTACTCCGGATGAGTCCGAAAAATACTATAAATATCAGACTCATCATTGAGCAACACACCCAAAGGAAGACATCACTCGTAATATACTCATTGACACTTCTACCTTCAACGATCACCTTGGCCCGAAGGCCTTTAGTGAATGACTTCAGGAGATGGACCACTATTTTGAGTGGTATGAAATGACCGACGAGCGTCCTGTTAGATTTTCATGGATGAAGCTGGTTGGCCTAGACAAGATTTTTTTAGACGAGCCTAGAAAGGTCACTTCATTGAGATGGATAACGTCCTATTATCCACTAGGAGGACATGAACCGTCGATTGAAGGATAAATAATTTCTTGCCTTCTATCTAGACCAGTTGCTAGACCATCTTTATGCATTCCGCCAAGACACACCATCTGTAGCGGAGTACATGTCAAGATTTGATGAGTTATCCATGAGGAGTGATTTACGAGAAGAGATTATTGTCACCACTTTACAATTTTGTTCTGGATTGAGATCTGAGTTACGTAGAGAGCTTATTCCCCATCGGATGATAACAACAAAGCAGATTTATTTGATGGCTCTCAAGTACGAGCAATACCTAAGTCTAGCAGGTGCCTACTATGCTCCCCCAACCGGGCGGGCCCACATTTAGGAGGCCACCTACAGGCACCACCATTCCGGCAGCACCTTCTCGTGCTCTCGTGGACACAAAGGGAAATGGTGTCGCCATCAGACCTCCTACTGCCACACAGTCGGGGAACGTTCAGTGTTACCGTTGCTCCTATATAGGATATGTAGTAGACCAGTGCAGTATCAGGAATCTTTTATTTGAGAAAGGAGAACCCAGTACTGATTCAACCGCTATTGAGGAGATTGTTATCGCCATCGAAGGCGGTTGGCAGAGCAATTCTGAGTGCTCCCTAGAGGTTGATGTTATACGACACCTTTATACCCCTTATATAGAGGAGGATTGACGTCGTACGATCTTCTATACTTACTTTTTCGGTGCAGGAGGTCCCTGCATGCTGACCATTGATATCGGGAGGTTTGGGAATATTGTAGCCTAAAAGGCCTTAAAGAGAATGCAAGTGACTCCCGAGCCTCATCCCCATCCATATCGAGTGATGTGAGTCGATAAGACGACCGTACATGTATTCGAAGGTGCTAGGTTTCAATATTTCTTACCCGTTCAAGGACAGTGTCTTGTGCGACATCATCCTCATTGATTTCACCCACATTTTATTAGGGAGGCCTTGGCTCTTCGACTATGATGGCACATACTTCGTACGCTCGAACACATATGTATTCTACGACAATGGTCATAAGATTACATTGACACCAACCCAACCCAACCCATGGAGAAATCCAAGGGGAGGCTACACCCTCCACTGACATGAGTTCATCTAGGCCGTTGCACATGCTGCGTCACAGTGAGTTTATGAGAGAGAGTGCCGACACTAACGTATTTGCCGTAGTGGCCACCACCATGGATACTGAAGGCCCTACGAAGATTCTCGAACCTAGCATCATGTATTTAGAGTCTGCCCCTTTTACACTTGAGATCACCCTGATATTTCAAGAACCTATATTGGTACTCACTGCATTTGCAACGAAACTCTTTATGCTTTTCCAGGTGACTCCCCTATTGAGCCACCTGTTAAGCCATCGCTCATGTGTGATGTATCTATTATTAGTAGGGTTGTCAAGTTTAATGGTGCACTCGATGACTTGTTTATTTTATGCTTGATTACTTGCACTTATGGTACATTCAACGTACTATATTGACATGTTTTATTATTGATATCTCTGATGTTCACTTGAGTGTTCATTGCACCTGTGATGAATTTTTCTATACCCCACCTTACGAGCCCTGACTATGTACCAATCTTAGGAGTTTCTTATGGAACCAAAAAGCCTTGGTGTAAGGAGTTGACCGTATCAGTTGTTCATCTTTTATATTTATTGCATGCCTCATCTGTGTTGCATGATTCACGTCTATTATATAGTTTGCATCATTTGGTTAAAATGCACAAATTAATTCGGAAAATCTTATTAGCAATAATGAATTATATAGGATATAAACAGATGAACACAGATGTGAGCAACATTTTCAAGTGAGTGAGCAGGTATTGATCCAAATTCCTATGGGGAGGCTCCCAAAAGGAGCCTCTAAGAAGCTTCAACTTAAACAAATGGATCCTTATAGAATTATAAAGAAATTGGTTAAAATGCTCACAAGGTTATCTCTCTGCGGATATGGGTATTCATCCCATATTCAGTATGGAAGATTTGATACATTACTTTGAGCATCTCAAATATATGGATCCTTACCTTGAGCCACTTACAACACCCTCCTCGTTACAGTTTGACCCTTCCCCTAACCACCTTGGACGAGCATCTGAGGGCTTGCCCGCATCCCACATGATTCCACCGGTTCTTCTGGATCCGCCAGCAGTAAAGGTGAAGCTTGAGAGCATTACCGACATTGTGACGCATAGGTGCACCACCATCCCAGACGGCCCTTCTTGCCATTAGTGCACTGGAGTGGTCACCCCACCTTTGAGAACACTTGGTTATGGAGGGTTTTATATTAAAGTAATGACTTTATGGAGGGTTTTATGTTAACCTTAATAATTCTATTTTGAGCAGTTCTCACATACTTTATGGATGTTGTAATGTCTTCTAATTGTTGTTATTTCTTACCATCATTATTTTAACAGAGCAAAGTAGTTTTGTTTTTGTAGCACCTATTTGTTAACAATCTAATATCTTATATATCTGTACTGAATTTATGATTAAAGCTTTTGTAATACTTTCTTGTTCAGAGTCTAACCGATACAAAGAACTATGCAAAATCATTTGGTGATGTTCAGTCCCTTACAACTGATTGTCAGGCAACGGAACTATTTTTCTCCAGTGATTTGTGTGCAATTGTGGAGCATACCAAAAATTATTTGGCTATTGAAGATAATGAGGTGGTTCACCTTAAGGTACCTAAACATTCTAGTTCAATTTTAATTTAATTTTAGACTATCTATGTAGTATAATAAATTTATTGTTGCTATGTGTGATCTTGCAACCCTATTATTTTTTCATTGGGTCCTGTGAAAAAAATTTAAATAAAAGGATTTTTTATTTCTCCAAAATGTGAATAATACAAGGGTATGTCCTGTATTTATAGAAAACAGGGGAGAAGAGAGAGAAAACAAGAGAGAGAATACATAATGCATGTCACATGCGACTAGGAAGATAGATAGAAAACAGACCGCGTGGGCTGTACGGTTAGACAAGCTAACTGCATGATTACACAGCTTGAGATGATATCAACATGGTTGCTTTAGTTTCTATCCGTCAGGATGCAGCGAACAACTCCTGGGGCAACAACTGCTGTTAGATTGAATAAAACCACCAGACCGCAATTGCGATAGCACTTAGGAACCGTCAAACTTCAACTGCAGTCAAACCTTTGCTGATCACCAAAAGGCTCAGTTGTGGTAAACATGCAGGGCCACCTGGGACGGTTAGGCAAGTACTAACCGCCAGACCGCAACTATGACTAATCTCAGCCGACTTTAACAGAACAACAGTAAGACCTTGACAATCACTAGACCACACCCCCACTAACTCTGACCACCAGACCACACTACGGTTAACGCTTGCTGACCGCCAGACCACACTGCAGTATTCTGGTGCAGTTACAAAGAACAACTGCCAGACCGCCAAACCTGTCCACCAATCCTGTTCGCCAGTCCTGTCCGCCAGACCTGTACAGAGAGAGTGATCTGCAGAACTCCGAGTAAATCCAATAATAGCGATAACATTACTGAACTTATCGAACCAAGCCCGCGAGTTTTGCTTAAGTCCATAGATTGCCTTCCATAATCTACACACCTGAGAATCCCCCTGAGTAACAAACCCAGGAGGTTGCTCCATGTATACTACTTCCTGCAGATCTTCATAAAAGAAGATATTCTTGACATCTAACTGAGACATCTCCCAGTCTTTGTTAAGGGGCATAAAAATGAGAACACGAATCGTGGTAATACGAGCAACTTGGGAGAAAGTGTCAAAGAAGTCCACACCATAGGTCTGAGTAAAATCTTTGGCAACGAGCCGAGCCTTATAGTCATCGATGGTACCATCAGGGTGAAACTTGATCACAAAGACCCAACAACAACCAACCACATCTGCTCCTGGAGGGGTAGGGACAAGAGTCCAAGTACCCTTCTTGGTTAAAGTTTTCATCTCCTCATCCATAGAAGCTTTCAAATGAGGAATAACAAAAGCTTCTTGATAGGTAGTCGAGGTGATATTGGCCGAGAGAGCAACAACAACAACAACATTCAAGTCTTTATTCCACTATAGTGGTGCCGACTATATGGATCCTTTGTCGTCATTGTGCCCTATCTTTTGTCATAATCTCACTAATGCCTAAGTGCATCATGTCTTTCCTTACAGTTTCATTCCAAGTCTTTATTGGTCTATCCCTCCCTCGTTTAACATGCCTAGTGGCTAGACTCTCACAACGCCTAATAGGTGCATCTAATTCTCATTTGTACGTGTCTAAACTATCTTAACCGAGCTTCTTGCATCTTCTATGCAGTTAGTGCTACTCCTGTCTTATCCTTGATACTTTCATTCCTAATTTTATCCAATATCGTGTGGGCACACATCCACATAAGCATTCTTATCTCTACAACTCCCATTTTTTGCTCATGTACACAATTCACTGCCCAACACTCATAACCATAGCGCATCGCGGGTCTAATTACAGTACGGTAAAACTTGGCCTTAAGTTTTAGTGGTACTTTACGATCACATAAGATCCCTGACGTGTCTCTCCACTTCAACCAACCCGCTTGGATTCTATGTGTCACATCTTTATCAATGCCTCAATCTTTTTGAGCTATCGATCCAAGATATTTAAAACACTCACTCGGGAAATATCTTGATCACCCAACTTAATAACAAAGTCATCTATCCTTCTTATCTTGTTAAACTAAATTTAAGCTCCATATAATCCGTCTTTGCCCTGCTCAACCTAAAACCTTTATTTTCTAAAGTATCTCGCCAAGATTCAAGTTTTGTGTTTATACCCTCTCGCGTCTCATCAACCAAAAGGATATAATCCGCAAACAATAAACACCAAGGTATTGCTTGTTGGATATGTTTGGTGAGCTCCTCTAAGATAAGGGTAAAGAGATAAGGGCTTAAAGCCGAACCTTGATGTAAGCCAAAAGTGATAGGGAATTCCTGTGTTAATCCTCCAGATGTCCTCACCCTTGTCACTGAATTTGTATAAATATCTTTGATTGTGTCAATATATGATATATATTTACACTTTTCTTTTCTAAAACTCTCCCTAAGATCTCTCTTGGAACTCTATCATAAGCCTTCTCAAGATCAATAAACAACATATTCAAATCTTGTTTTCTTTCTCGATAGTTGTCAATGAGTCTCCTCAAGAGATGTATAACTTCAATGGTCGACCTCCCTGACATGAATCCAAATTGATTCTCCGAGATGTTAGTCTCGTCTTAATCTTATTTCTATTACTCGTTCCTATAGTTTCATGGTATGACTCATCAATTTAATTCATCTGTAATTAACACAATTTTATATATCCCTTTTATTCTTATACAAAAGTATCCGGATATTCTCTCCATTGGTCTGACATCCACTTTGACTTAAGTATCTTATTGAAAAACTATGTAAGTCACAAAATTCATTCATTTTCTAAACATTTCCATATTTCGATGGGTATATCGTCTGGCTCAACCGCCTTTCTATTTTTCATCTTATTTATAACATCTTTTACTTCCGATACTTGAATTTTACGATAAAACGTTATGTTCTTATACTTCTCTGATTTACTTAACTCATTCATATTCAATTCATTGTCCTTTATTTCATTATAAAGTTGATAAAATTATATTTTTCATCGATCTTTAATATCCACATCAACTGTCAAAACTGTATCTATCTCATCCTTTATGCATTTTACTTGACTTAAATCTCTTGTCTTTCTTTTTCTAGCTCAAACAATTTTATATATGTCACGCATGAACAGTGGTGTTTGTCGAGTTAGCAAGCTTTATAATAGATAAAGGAGTCTCCTTTAGGTAGATCTGGTAGGAGTTAGTAAACAAGGTGAGTAGGAGGTTGTCCAAGACGAAAATACCACTGTAGAAGAGAAGTTGAAACAAAAAGAGCAGAAATATTGTCAAGGTATAATAAGCCACCACTTTCAGTTCCAGTAGCAATCGTCTCCTTGGAGTGTGGATTCTGAAAAAAACAAGCAACCGAAGTAAAGGTAACCGTGCAATTTAGTTGTTTACACAGAGATGTAACAAAAAGTAAGCTGTACGGAAAAGTCAGGACGTAGAGAGTGTCCTCAAGTTGGAGAGACAGAGTCACGCGAACTGTTCCAGTTCCACACAGGAGATGGAGAACCATTTGTAATAAAAATCAAAGGTGACCGACTATGTTTGTCCAAATGCGAGAAAATATGAGGATTACCCGCCATATGATTTGTTGCACCAGAACCAATTAGCCACCTACCCTTAGTGATCACATGAGCACTACCCGAAGAGAAAACAAGAGAAGTGGACTTCTTCAAGGTAGTGTCCCTGCAAGAGGGCGGAGATGAGGATGCTTGACCCAACAACGATCAACAAGGTGACCTGCCTTGCCACAGTGAGAGTAGAGATATCTAGACAGGCCACGTCCACCGGAGTTACTTCCACGACCACCAGGAATGCCATGACGAGTTGGATGAGCACCAGTGTCAGGGGAAGGTGGAGAGACAAGCAAAGGACGTTGAAGAAGGGTAGTGATAGCAGAGATGCGCACAACAGTGACATCCAGAGTAGGAGTGTCAGTATCTCTGAAAATTTGTTGTCGGATCCTATCATTAGACTTTGACAAACGTAGCAGATAACACACCACCAGAAGTTCTTGGAAGTGTTTGTGTTGCTCAGCAAGATCAACAGAGAAGGGACAATGTTGAAGAAGCTCAATACCAAGAGCTTGCATCTCCTGATAGGCAACAACAAGATTCATCATGGGAAGGGCAAATAAACCCGCTTACAATGTGTATATGCGCGAAGTTTGAGCTCTCTTGGAGTATAAAGCAACAAGATGAGTTCAGACAGCCTTAACCGTCTCATTATGGCAAATGACGGGAAGGCACTCATCAAAAAGGGTATTGGCAAGTCATGTTCTAACCTGAGCATCACTGCCGTCGCAGTCATCAAAGGCAGTAGACCCTCGTACAGGAGGGTCATCAGTGAGATGATGACGCTTATGCTGAGAGCGTAACAAAAATACAAAGGAAACACTCCAATCTGGAATTTGGGCCAATGAGCTTGGAAGCAGTGCCCAGATTGCCGAAAAGAGTGGGGATAGAAGGAGCGGTTAGAACAGGAGGCACGAACAGAGTAGAGAAAGAGAAGGTCGGAGTCTCGATAGACGGTAGAGAAAACGGATAGAAAAGGCTATTCTTGTGGACAAAGAGATACCGTTCGAAGAAAGGGAGACCACGGAAAGCACAAACAAGAGAAGACAGAGAAACTCTAACCGCACGGTTAGAGAGAGGCCGCAAAAGAGCTCAGATTGTAGAAAGCGCGAAGAGCAAAGGGAAGGGAGGGAGGGCGACAAGAACCAGCGGTTAAGAAGAGACCACAAAAGAGAAGCGTGCAGTTAAGAAATAAAACCATGGAAACCACAAGGGAAGAAAAAGAACAAGCGGTTAAAAAATAGGAGACCGCTTGCACTGCCTCACGCCCGAAAACAGAAACCGGAGCAAATGAACCAATGAGCTCTGATACCATGTGAAAAAAATCTAAATAAAAGGATTTTTTATTGCTCCAAAAGGTGAATAATACAAGTGTATGACCCATATTTATAAAAAACGGGGGAGAAGAGAGAAAGCAAAAGAGAGAATACATAATACCTGTCACATGCGATTAAGCGGATAAATAAAAAACAGACCGCGTGGGGTGTGCGGTTAGACATGCTAACCACACGATTACACAACTTGAGATGATATCAACATGGTTGCTCTGGTCTCTATCCGTCAGGATGCAGCGGACAACTCCTGGGGCAATAGCTGCGGTTAAATTTAATTTAACTGCCAGACCGCAACTGTGATAGCACTTGGGAATCGACAAACTTCAACTGCGGTCAAGCTTTTGCTGATCACCAAAAGGCTCAGTTGCGGTAAACATACAGTGCCACCTGAGACGGTTAGGCAGGTACTAACCGCCAGACTGCAACTGTGATTAATCTCAGCTGACCTACAGACCGGCTCTAGTAGAACAACAGTAAGACCTTGACAGTCACTAGACCGCACCGCCACTAACTCTGACCACCAGACCGCACTGCGGTTAACATTTGCTGGCCGCCAGACCACACCGCGGTACTTCGATGCGATTACAAAGAACAACTGCCAGACCGCCAAACCAGGTCACCTGTCCGCCAGACCTGTCCACCAGTCCTGTCCGCCAGACCTGTCCGCCAGACCTGTCCGCTAGTCCTGTCCGCCAGACATCCCGAGCTCCACATGTTCTAACAGGTCCTTTATACTTTTTCAAAAAAATTTGTTCTGAGAAGCTCTTGAGGATAAAATAATTGTTCATCCTTAAATCTTATATTTCTTGGTGTAGGGGAAAATCTAGATAAATGCGATGCAAGGCACATGAACATTCACTCGCAAATAAGTTATAAAGGGAACAAGCAAACACACACAATAAAAATTAGGCTATAATTAGGGCAAGTAAGATCAAGTTTCATTGAGAATAAAAGTGCGATAATTAAATACTTCGTGAATATGACATTCAAATAGAATAAAAGATCAAACAAATGTATACAAGATTGTAATCCTGATTCGTATGTTTTCCAACTAAATATTCAATGTAAAGTATTGGAACTTCCAAATAAGAACTTACTACAAAGTAATTAAGGCCATCATAGAAGGTGTACTGCAGATTCAGGCGCAAACAATGAGATTGACGCAATTCCAGCATGGAAATTGTTGCACTTTCCAAGGGCTGGAATGATACAGGACTGCAGCTAGCTGAGAACCCGAGACATCAAATAGGAGATGCAGGGGACACTATTCAGCCATTTCCAGTGGAGGTTAGTGTCTGTTCTGGATAGCTGGAAACATGGATAGGCGGCCTCTTGTATTGCCAGGAAACAACCTAGATTCTTCTTGGGGAGGGTCGACACAAGCGACATAAGAGAGGGACACTACTGAGTGAGGAATTCCCACCTGAAATTGAAGACAATCTGCAATTTGGAATTTATCATGGGAAGGCAAGACATCTACGACTATTTAGTGAGATGCCTGTTAGGCAACTTATCCTCTAGAGCAGGATGGGGAGTATGGAAGTATGTGAAGGCTCTTCTGTGAGAGAAGATGAGCATTGGGGGTGGGGTTCACAGTGGAAGAGTAGAACGGGGGAGAAGGAAGTGGATGGGGTGTAAAGGTTGGTAACCGTGGAAGTTATCAATGAATGCAGGAGATACATGGGCAGTTGATAACTATAACCCCGGTTGTATGCAGTAGTCGGCCAAATAGTGGAAATAGATGAGGATTAGGCTTCAACACCTAATATTTATAGGCTGTTACACAACTCATTTCAAGTGTACTAATTGTTGCAGGGATGGTCATCTTGAGGCCACATGTTATTGTAAGTATGGTGTGCTCCCACAACCACGTCTCCATTGCGGTCAATCCTCCTACCACCCTATGCACCGATATTGATAACTTGCGCACCCAGCTCCAACATCTTCAGGGGTTGATTAGGCGTTCTTCTGGTTCCGTTGTGTCTATCTCCAGACTGCAATGATGGTATCTCCTATCTTTCTCATAGTCTAACTTGGATTGTGAACTTCGGTGCCACACACCAAATTACTTCGCAAAAATCTCTTCAATACTTGTACTCTGCGCATCCTAAGTTCATCACTGTGTGTCATGGTGACACCACCCCAATTTACAGTTCTACCGATTTACCCCTCACTTCATCCATCTCTCTTCTCTCGGTTCTTCGTGTTTCATGCTCTCCTTTCAAATTTTTTTCAATTAGTCGTCTTATTCAAGACTTTGATTGTTCTGTAATATTTGTTTTCCTCTTCTTTTGTTATGTAGGATCGACAGATGCACAATATCATTGATAAAGTGAGATTGTCTAATAGGCTCTACACTCTGGACGTTTCCCCCACTGTTCTCTCCTCTGTTAGTTTTGTTGATTGACAACGGAGTCTTGGACATGCTTCTCTCCCAATTCTCAGGAAAGCTCTTCTTGATCTATCCTTCACTGACTTCACCTGCGTGTCTTCTATAATCCAGAAACAACATCACTCTTCTTTTCTTCCTCATTGTCCTCAAAGCAACTTCTTTTGCTTTAGTTCATTTTGATATTTAGGGATCTTATAAAACTAGTGTTTCCGATTATCGTTATTTTCTTACTTTTATTGATGATTACTCTCGTATGACCTGATTATACTTACTTCGAGATCGTTCTGAACTAACTCGTGTATTTCATGCCTTCATTGCTGAGATTTGTGCACAATTTTCCAGCTCCATTAAAGCACCTCAAACCGATAATGAGCGCAAATACATGAGTCATACGTTTAATAATCTATGTACTGAGTTCAGGATCATCCATCAAATCTCATACGCTTATACTCCCCAATAAAATGGTGTGCATGAGCGCAAGAATCGTCACCTTCTTGAACTTGCTCGTTTACTTATGTTTCAAATGCAAGTTCTAAAACATTATTGACATTTTGCGGTTTCTACAACTTGCTATCTTATCAATCACATGTCCTCCTCTATTCTTAACTATGAATCTCCGTTCAGTCTTTTATTCCCATCCCACCTCCCTTTCAGTCATGTCTCACATCTTTGGATGCACCTACTATGTCCATGTCTTGGCCCCTCCATAGACAAGCATGCTCCTCGTGCTATCAAAAGATATATGTGTTGGGTTTTCTATACTAGGGTAGAACAACACATCACATGTGCGCAGCGAAATAAACAAACAAGAACAGCCCAAAAGAGTAAAGTATCTTGCAATCTCCATGAATCAAGAAATAAAAGTATACAACAAAATATTGTATCTGAGAGGAATTGAGTCTTTACTCAACCAAAATACTCAATGATCCAGTCCAAAAACAGACGGCTGAGTTCATACAAAAATAGATATGTGACTCTACAGGTATCCACACGAGCGGTGGAGAACCCCAATATCTTGTCCTACAAGAACTGGGTTTGTGAATGACTACTCTCTACGTCTCCACGAAGTGCTTGATTCGTTTTCAGGAGAGGCAGCGACTAGAAGAAGTCACGACGGGATCTAAGGCAAGTGACGGCTTCAGAAGCACGCACTTCAGTTACACATACAAAAAAGCTCTTTTCCAAGTCTATTTATATCAAAGGATAACAAATATACAGTAGCCCTCAAAGAAGTCCGCCAAAACTCGACTTGCGTCGATATGCGTCGACTTGCAGTCGACGTGCGTCGATATGAACTCGATGCAACGTCGATAAGCATCCGACGGCACTCGACGCAACTTGCGTCGACAGGTAGTCTACGCACTTGCGTCGATTAGAAGTCACTGTAATGTCGATATCTACTCGACGTAGCGTCGATTAGAAGCCGCAGACACATCGAGCTTCGCTGCGTCGATAGGAAATTGACGTGCGTTGATACACACTCGATGTATGGCGACACACACTCAATGCAACCCGTTAGTAACATTAATATCATAGGAGTTGTTCTCTATTCATATTTCATATTAATCCTTCCTTCAACTTATCCAAGTACTCTTATGTACGACCCTATAAACTCAAATCGCATTGGCAGTGAGACTAACTGCTTGACTACTAACAGATCACCATAGGAACATCAATAGTCTCCCACTCGATCTTGAACGTATCAACAAAAGTCTCGCAAGCAATGAACAACATCTAACAATACATCATTGCTACCCAAACAATAAGAGTTCATAACTCAATAAGTCTTTTGTGACCAATATATCAGTGCTGTCTTGTTCCTTTATCCCTTACATCCTGATTGGACTAGGGCATGAACTGTGTCACCATCATAATTATTCAATCCAAGTTTTTTTTGATCTATAATGGACTTCCAGAAATTGGTGAGCCCAATATCATACATTGACTCAACTAAGCATGACCATGCATTTCTCAGTCCTATTCCATCAAGGGGTCTTTGGATGTAACTCCTATCATATAGGAGGACAACTTTCATTTCTGTCCACACACAAACTCACAAATGACTCGTAACATACCCAATAAACACAATTATCATGAACCTTTCTCAAATAAGACTTTTGATGACATCAAATTACGATCTTCCTCACTTGATGAATGCTGTGATTTCAGTTCAAAGAACCACAAACACCATTGTCACTTGAGACCTACTTGTTCATATAACAATCCACAAAATAGTCTCATGGTAGATCTGTCCAGCACAACTTGTTCTCTAATAAGTACCTATGTGATGACTTGATATCACAATATCATGACCAGTGAGAACCGGTCATCAATCAACGCACATAATAGTCTTAATGTATCATCATTGCGCTTAACTTCTAAGATGATACGACGACCATGAATCATTTAAGAATGAAGCTTCTAATGAACATAGGACCTCATATTCAAGTCATGTACTTGAATTCTTATGGAAGCAAGCATTCTAAGGGCATTTATCACGTTAATTAATCTATCATATATAATCAAATTGCTATAATAAAAGAACCTTCCATAAACATAAAATGAAATACATAGTACTTTATTCATCGTATGAATTACACCTGACAAATATACAATTCACAAGACTCCCACTAGAGTTGGTCATTTAGGTATCTAATACCAATTGATCTAGTATGACAATCATGTTTTCTCTGTGCAAGAGACTTTGTCAGTGGATCCGCAATGTTCTCCTTAGTTGGCACTCTGTATATGTTCACATCTCCTCTATCGACAATCTCTCGAATAAGATGAGACCGCCAAAGAATGTTCTTGGAGCGCCGATGAGATCTAAGTTCCTTAGCTTGTGTACTAGCTTCGTTGTTGTCACAGTAGAGAACTACGAGATCAACAATGCTAGGAACTACATCAAGCTCGCCGATGAATTTCCTAATCCACACAGCCACCTTCGCCGCATTTGCAGCGATGATATACTCGGTCTCTGTTGTAGAATCAACAACTGTCTCGTACTTGGAACTCTTCCAGCTCACAGCTCCTCTATTCATGCAAAACACAAACCGTGACTGAGACTTTGAGTCGTCCCTATCAGTTTGAAAGTTAACATCCGTGTAACTCTTTATAATTAGCTCGTCCTCTCCACCAAACACCAAGAATACATCCTTAGTCCTTCTCAAGTACTTTATGATATTCTTGACTGCTGTCCAGTGACTATCACCAAGATCAGACTGATATCTGCTTGTCATGCTCAAAGCATATGAGACATCAGGTCGAGTACACAACATCACATACATGATTGATCCAATTGCCGAAGCATATAGAATCAACTTCATACAGTCTTTATCTTCCAAATATTTAAGACATTGGTCCTCAGAGAGACTCACACCAGGAAACATGGGCAAGAAACCCTTCTTGGACTCAAGCATGATGAATCGTTTCAACACTTTCTCAATGTTTGTACTTTGTGTCAAACCCAACAACTTGTTTGATCTATCTCTATAGATCTTAATAGCAAGTATATAAGTCGTTTCACCCAAGTCTTTCATAGAACAGTAGTCCCATAGGCTGTTCGTAACAACTTGTAGTGTCGGAATATCGTTCCCGATCAGTAGTATGTCATCTACATATAATATCAGAAAAACAATAATGCTCTCACTAATTCTCTTGTAAACAAAAGACTCATTTTTATTCTTGATGAAACCAAACTCTTTGATTTTCTCATCAAAACGTAGATTGCAACTTCGAGAAACCTATTTCAATGCATAAATGGATCTCTGCACCTTGCATATTTTAGTGGCTTCATTTGGAGATACAAAGCCCTCGGGTTGTGTCATGTACACTTCCTTCATAAGGAAAGACATCTTGATACTCATTTGTCAAATCTTGTAGTTATAATACGCAACAATAACATACAAAATTCTGATGGACTTTAGCATAACAACAAGGGAAAAAGTCTCATCATAGTCAATAACATGAATTTGCTTGAAATTTTTAGCCACTAATCGCCCTTTAAATGTTAATACATTCCCATATATGTCGGTCTTTTTCTTGAAAACTCACTTGCACCATATGTGTCTTATTCTGGTGGTTCAACCAAGGTCCAAACTTAGTTTGCATACCTGGAGTCCATTTCATATTTCATGATCTCAACCAACTTCTCGGAGTCCGGTCCATACATAGGCTCTTGGTAGGTTGCAGGTTCATGATCATGATCCATAAACAATACATTACCTATTTGAGACACGAGAAATCCATATCTCTCAGTCTTAAATCTTGGTCTACCAAATCTACGTAGAACTTGTGTTTCCTGAGCAAGCTCTCTAGCTACAACAACTTGTAATCCTTGCTCAGGCTCCAATTCAGGTTCAGTCACAACTTGTGGTTCTTGAACTTCTTCAAGCTCTACCTTGATTATCTTTCTTGATAAAAACTTTTTCTCTAAGATGACATCAGTGCTTGCGACAAATATGTACCCTTAGACGGGATGTAAAAGTAATACCTTTTGGTTTCCTTAGGATACTCCACATGATAACATTTATCTAACTTGAGTTTTAGCTTGTCAGGCATTTGACATTGCACATATGCCTCACAACCCCAAATCTTTATGAAAGACATACTAGGATGCTTCTCATTCCATATCTCATATGGTGTTTTTAGAACCGATTTCTTTGTAACACGATTGAAAGTGAAAACAACAGTTTTTAAAGCAAAACCGCAAAAAGAAACAGACAAATATGCATGACTCATCATCGACCGTACCATGTCTAACAAAGTACAATTCCTCCTCTAAGACACACCATTATGCTGCGGTGTTGCAGGTGGAGTGAGTTGTGATACAATACCACACTCTTTCAGATGATCACAGAACTCATGACTTAGATATTTGCCACCTCGATCGGATCAGAGTGCTTTTATCCTCTTTCCCAGTTGGTTCTCTACTTTGTTCTTGAACTCTTTGAATTTTTCAAACGTTTTAGATTTGTTCTTCATAAGAAATACATATCCGTATTTACTGAAATCGTCAGTAAATATAACAAAGTAGTAGAACCCACCTCTAGCCATAGAACTCATGAGTCCACATACATTACTATGCACAACACCCAAAAGATCATCAGCACTCTCAGTATGACCAGTGAAAGAGGCTTTAGTCATCTTGCCCAATAAACAAGACTCACATCACTCAAATGATTCATAATCAAATAAGTCTAGTAATCCATCTTTATGGAGATTGGATATATATTTCTCGTTTATGTGGCCCAAACAACAATGTTAGAGGAACGTTGGATTCGAGTCATTTGTTCTTAGTCTTTTAGTATTCTCTACGTTATAGATCGGATGGTTTATGTTTAAAACATACAAGTCATTAAACAGTTAAACTACATCATAACAAACATCATTTATAAATATAGAACAACAGTTGTTCTTAATAATTAAAGCAAATCATTTCATGTCTAAACATGAAATAAAAATAATGTTTCGAGTTATAACAGAAACATAATAACAATTATAAAGTTTGAATACAAGCTCAGTGAGCAAAAAATATGGTAAACTCCTATGACAACGACAACAACTCTTGCTCCATTTTCAACGCGCAGGTCCACCTCTCCTTTACCCAATAGTCTTCTCCTTCCCAGTTCCTGCACATTTGTACAAATGTGAGAACCACATCCGGTATCTAATACCCAAGATGAAGGAACAGAAAAGTTTATTTCTATAACGAAGATACCTGAAGCGGAAGTCACACTTCCCTTCTTCTACAGATTTTTAATGTAAATAAGACAATTCCTCCTCTAATGTCCAGGCTTGCCACAGTGGTAGCATTTTCCTTCCTTAACTACTCATTTCTTCTTCAGTGCTGAAGAATTGGGATCAAGATACAACTTAGGTCCCACCTTTGTTTTCTTCGATCCCTTGGCCTTGCCCTTGCCTTTATGCACCATCAATATGTGGCTAGCAGTCTTGACCTTCTTTATATTGATTTCGACAGTTCTCAACATGCCTAAGAGCTCGGGCAATATCTTATCTATCTCATTCATATTGTAGTTCAAGACAAACTGCTCATAACTGTCCGACAACAATTGCAGGATCAGATCAGTAGCCAACTCTTGGCCTAAAGAAAACCCCAGTCTTTCAAGATTCTCTATATACCCAATTATCTTGAGTACGTGAGTCTCAACTGGGTCTCGAGCTCTCATCTTGCACTGAAACAATACCCTGGATATGTCAGACCTCTCTTGCCGAGCTTGCCCTTGAAATATTTTCTTAAGGTGCTCAATTATCTCATAAGCACACATGTTCTCATGTTGCTTCTGAAGCTCAGAGTTTATGGTGGCAAGCATGAGACATTCGACATCCAGGGAGTCGTCGTCATACTTCTTATAAGCATCTTCATCTGCAAGAGGTGCAGTGGCGGCTGGTTCCACGGGGGTCTTCTTTCAAGATATAGAGCTTAACGCCCTTGTCTGAGAACAATTCTCAGGTTCCTGTATCAGTCTAGGAAATATGTCTCGCTCGGCTTGTCCTTCTCAAGGATAGCTCTCAGGGACAGAGTGAAGTGCGATCCACTTGTCATGTAAATTCTACATGAATTTATGCAAAGTAAAATTTAGTACTATATTTCAAAATATATTTTATATTTTAATATGAACTTTAATTAAAATAACTCTCACTATTTTAATCAAATTGATAACCCTCAATATTAATTTGGAGAGCTTATGCGAGCTTCTCTCTAGTGGACAAGATTCGTATTTCACCAACATTATAAGTTAGATTTGGCTGATCACCCATAGAGTGGGTATTTAGGTAGACAACCTTTGTCAATTGTATCATCATGCAACTCTTGTATGGTTGGTGAATAACTATTTATCTGAATTCATTATATGGTGCATACCAACCCTATGTCTGTAGGCTCTCAACCTTTGAGGTCACCTAGTTAAGTTATACCCGATGTTGACAGTGAGATATCACAATTATCTGCTCGCACCCTTACCAAGATAGATTAATGCACATTGCACAATTATCCGCCCACACTTCATCGATCGAGACAGGAAGAATGTCATCCATCGGAACATATCCAAATACTTAATATTGAATTAAGGGATTTTATGATAACCGATTAACACTTAATCATGATTAACATTTAATCAATGTACACATAAACAAAATAAAATTACACCATTCACATTCTAGATACATCTCAGATGTGCACAAAAGAAAACCATCAACGCTTGATGTAAAAATGGCTAAACTAGAATATTTAGAACATTTCTAAATATTCAGATTTACATATATTGACACAGACACACACAATCATCCTTATGACAGTAGACAAGTTCGTCCCTCATCATTGAATTCAAAATTCAAGATAGAATTTGGTTTCACAAACCATATGGAGAGACAGTTACTGCTATGCGAAAAACAATTCTGAAACATGGGAATCACAGCAAATCACAGACATTCCTGGTGGGGTTCCAAGGGGCTGTGCCCATGGCGGGTCTTAGGGGAAGAACCCCTAACAGGGTCCAAGGCATAGCCCCCCTGGTGGTGGTCTCGCTGACCGATCAGCGAGCAGGGTGCGGGGCGGAGCCCCGACCAAATTATGAAAAACCACCACCAGACAATTGAGAAAATCATCAACATTTGATGTTCCAGGAATAAATCTGGACATTTAGAACAGTTCTAAATCTCTTGATTTACACACACTGGATCTGTAACCTTGCTCTGATACCACTGTTGGGTTTTCTATACTAAAGTGGAACAACACATTACATGTGTGCAACAAAATAAACAAACAAAAACAACCCAAAAGAGTAAAGGATCTTGCAATCTCCATGAATTGAGAAATAAACGTATACAACAAGACATTGTATCTGAGAATGATTGAGTCTTACTCAACCAAGATGCCTAATGATCCAGTCCAGAAACAGGAGGCTGAGTCCATACAGAAATAGATCTGTGACTCTATTTATATCCACACGAGCGGTGAAGAACCTCAATATCTTGTCCCACAAGAACTGGGATGGTGAAGGACTGCTCTCTACGTCTCCACGAATTGCTAGATTCGTTTTCAGGAGAGGCGGCAACAAGAAGTCACGACGGGATCTAGGGCATGTGACGGCTTCAGAAGCACTACTTCAGTTACACACACATGACTTACAGTCCTCCAAGAAGCCATTTTCCAAGTCTATTTATATCAAAGGATAACAAACAGACAGAATCCCTCAAAGAAGTCCACCAAAACTCGACTTGCGTAGACTTGCAGTCGACGTGCGTCGATATGAACTCGACGCAACGTCGATAAGCAGTCGACCGCACTTGGCGCAACTTGCGTCGACAGGCAGTCGACTCACTTGCCTCGACAGACAGTCGACTCACTTGCGTCGAATAGAAGTCGACGTAACGTCGATATCTGCTCGACGTATCGTTGATTAGAAGCTGTAGATACGTCTACCTTGGCTGCGTCGATAGGACGTTGACTTGCGTCGATACGCCCTCGACGTGCGTCGACACGCACTCGACGCAACCCGTCAGTAACATTGATGTCATAAAAGTTGTTCTCTATTCATATCTCATATGAGTGAGGCCAACATAATCCTTCCTCCAACTCTCAAAGCACTTTTATGTGCAACCCTATAAGCTCAAATCGCGTTGCCAGTGAGACTAACTGCTTGAATACTTCCAGATCGACATAGGAACATCAACAATATGTTCATTAGATATTCCCGCACTCAGAAAAGTTATGTTTGTTATTCTTCCGTCGATCGCATTGTAGTTACATCTGCAGATGTGACCTTCCTTGAAGACCAACCTTTTCATTCTTTCCTTATGGCCCCTCTAGGATCTCCTACATTTATGCGCCCCGTCGTTCCTGTTCACTCTCATTTCCTCCCTCAAACTCACCTTCTTTACCATACTCTCCAAACTGCCTCTTCTTTGTGTATACACTAGTCTCCCTCCTCATCTGATGCTTTACGACAATTGCCCTCTATTAATGATATCTCGCGACCTGATTATCCAACACCAGCGTTTACCGCTTACCCCCCCACCTAATTATGTTTCATTGCATCGCCTATCTCCAGAGCTTCACAAGATTTGGGCTCTTTCAACACATATGATAAATACAATAAGCAAGTAAGAGTTGGTACGAAGAGAGAGCAATCAACAAGTAGAAAGCCTACATGCCCATTGACTATCAATAACATTTATAATATTCATCCATTTTGCTACGGGAGGGACTCCCGAGTTATTTGCTACAACCACCCTTGAGTCCTGGAGTAACCTCCAACCTTTATCAAAAGCTACGAGAGGGGAGGATCATCCCAACTATCGAGTCCTCAGCTACAACTGAGGGGGTTCCTCAACTTGAGTCTACGATTGTTCTACAAGATTCAGCTACAAGTAAGGAGTACCTCACTTGAGTTCACAATTATTCTACAAGATTCAGCTACAAGTGAGGAGTACCTCACTTGAGTTTGCAAATGGATATACAATAAGTAAATTATATTGTTTGTGTGCTAACGCATTGGTAGGTACTAACGCTGAGCGGTAGTTCAGGAGTCAACAAATTAATGATCCAGTAACCACACCGGCGGCCCGCATGTTTACATGTTCATTTGAATGCATCCCGGTGAGTTCAACATCGCTGAGAGCTCTAAGTGCAATTTTATCGCGGCTACCGCCAATGGCAAGTACTACCGCCAACGATAAGTACTACCGTCGGGCATGAAACGCCTCCCTTGCAACAACCTTATAATTTGGGTCCAGCCGGGACCCCACAATATATAATAGCGACAACTTAAGCATTAAAAGATGATATAAGAACTTCCCAACAACGAACACAATAACATACACATCGGAAACATAAAACAAGACCAGAAGCTGTCCACATTTACATAGGAGTTCTCCGGTCTTATGGCCTTACAATAAGATTGTTCAAATCTAAGGAGAATCATATTATTACAATAATGCTTAGGGAAAACAAGGTTACACGATATATATATGAGAGGGAATGCACCAAATAAAAAACCCACAAAATTACACAAATACCAAAACTCAAATTGGGCATGTGATGTCCACCATGCTCAACTTGACAGTAATCTTTCCACAGATACCAGTGCACAAATCCTTAGTGAAAATATCAGTCAATTGTTGTTCAGATGGAACAAAGGGAGTAACCACAATTCCTCTTACAATGTTTTCTTTGATGAAGTGTCTGTCGATCTCAATGTGTTTATTACGATCATGATGCACTGGATTATGAGCAATATTGATGGTCGCCTTGTTATCACAGTACAGTCTGATAGGCTCTTCTCCTTTAAGACCAAGGTCCTTCATAATGGTTCGGGCCCTTAGCCCTTCACATATCCCGTGAGCTATAGCCCGAAACTCTGCCTCTGCACTAGATCTGACGACGACATGCTGTTTTTTTGCTTCTCCATGTAACCAAATTTCCACCCACCATCGTGCAGTGACCTGAGGGGGACCGACGATCATCAACCGATCCAGCCCAGTCTATATCAGTTTAAACTTCAATAGCCAGATTATCACTTGGTGAGAATAGAATGCCCTTCCCTGGTGAGGATTTGAGATATTTAAGGATACGATGAACAACATCCAGATGACGAGTTTTTGGAGTATCCATATATTGACTGACTACTCAAACCGCCTAAGAGATGTTAGGGCGAGTATTGGACAAGTAGATCAATTTTCCCATAAGTCTCTGAAAGTTGGGAATGTCTCCATTAGTTTCACCATCATCTCTTCCATGTCGGTGGTTAGCTTCATTGGGGTGTCAGCAGGTCTACACCCACTCATTCCTGAATTTTAAAGAGATCAAGAATGTATTTCATCTGCGATATAAAGATACCATGTTTGGACCTTGCAATCTCAATGCCCAAGAAGTACTTAAGGCTTCCTAAGTCTTTAATTTCAAATTCTCTTGTCAACCTCTCTTTTAGAGTATGAATCTCATCCTGATCATCGCCTGTTATGATGATGTCATCCACATAAATTATTAGAGCTGTCAACTTTCCATCTCTGTGTTTGATGAATAGTGTATGATCTGCATTGCCCTGGGAATATCCGAAGCAAGCCATGGCCTTGTGCAATCTCCCAAATCACGCTCTAGGAGATTGTTTCAGTCCGTACAAGGCCTTTTTCAGCTTGCACACCTTCCCTTCCGATGCATTAGGTGAAAGACCAGGAGGGCGTGCCATGTATACATCCTCTTCCAGATCATTATGAAGAAATACATTTTTGACATCCAGTTGACTAAGATTTTAGCCTTTACATGCAGCACAAGATAGGAGAACCCTTATAAGGTTCATCTTTGCAACCAGAGTAAAGGTCTCTTGATAGTCAATCCCTGCAGTGTCCATGTATCTTCTTGCAACTAACCTTGCCTTGTATCTCTCCATAACGCCAGAGTGTTCTGTTTAATGGAAAACACTCATTTACTTCCAACGATAGTCTTCCCTTTAGGCAGATGTATCAGGTCCTAAGTGTGGTTCTTGTCAAGAGCATGCATTTCTTCAAGCATAGCTGTCTTCCACTTGTCGTCAGAGAGAGCTTCCTGCCACAAAATAGGAATGGAAACCACAGACAAGAGAGAAAGACCCTATGAGAAGCTGTTAGAGAGGAATAAAAGACAATCTGTGATAATGGATGTTGTGTGGAGGTACCTTCACTTAGAGCGTTGGACCCAGACTGCGGGTCAGATGTTGGCTTCAGAATTCTGTGAGGGGCTTGTGTGTTTGTTCCCTTAGAACAACGAGAATACACCTGCAATGGGGGAACCTGAGATCTTGTCACAGGAGCAGCAGGAGTTGGCATAGGAGCAACAGGAGATGATGTTGAGTGGAATTGATCCAAAGGAGGGACCGATAACAGAGTAGTAGAGAGAGAATCACCGGGTGTGAAGGAACTCACTTCCATCAGATGAGAGTTCCCCTTGAAGTGTTGACCCATAATAGCTCTCAGATTCACGAAATGTGACATCCATGGACACAAACACTCTCTTGTGGATGGGGTCTAAACATTTATAACCATTTTGAGTTGGGGAATGGCCGATGAAGACACACTTGTGAGCTTGAGCATCAAGTTTGGTTTTCTGATGGATATGGACAAAGCACACACACCCAAACACACGAGGTGGTAAATTTGTTGGAGGGACACCGAGAGTGGTAAGGGGAGTGTTATACCCTAGAACATGTAACATTCCATTTCCAACTAGACCCCTAAGAGTGTTTTTTTTGGCCATGACTAGGTCATGACAAAACCCTAGGGAGCTAAAAAGGGCCAAGTGATAGAAGGCCAAGGTGAGAATCACCTTGGTCTGCCTATGACACAACCTCATCACCAAACCTGGGGTTTGACCTTAGGGCTTCACCATGACTCCATGACCCCACCACGACATCACTAACCCATTAGAGGGTCCACTAGAGTCTTAAGGGTCCATTGGAGTCAACCCCAAATGACCAATTTGACCTAGGACCACCATATGCCTAAATAGGGCATGGTGCCCTAATCAAGGGCAGTTGACCTCTAATGTGCCCAACCAACCTTACTCAGGGCTTCCTAAACCTAAAGTGAGGTGAATGAGTCACCAAGTACCCCTTGGGGTCAACCCTAGTGGTCATGTTGACCCAAGTCAACTCAAGCCCCTAATCTGGTCAAAGTGCCCTTACTAAGGGTAGGTGACCTCCAAAGTGTAAGGTAACCCTGGATAACCCTTTATAGACCTTAGGGGAGGCCAATGAGTCACCAAGACCCATTGAGGTCAACCCAAATGATCAAATTGACCCAAGTCAACCCTAGCCTAAGCCAAGTCAAACCTAGCCCAAATGGGCTAACCCAAGCTCAAGCCATTTTTCCCTTAGGCTAATCTCAATTTTCATAATTATTATGATTAAGTGGGCTGCACATATCCTATAGAGTTGACCAGTCAACATGGGGGACTAGGAGAGAGAAAATTTTGGAGGAAGAGTATTCATGACCAAGGGTCTCTCTCTCCACCATCAAGCCTTGATATCATTTTTCCCCCATTTAATATTTTATGCATGAGTGGGCTGCCAATAGACTAGAGGATTGACTAGCCAACTTAGTGACTAGGAGAGAGAGAGAATCTCAAAATGAAGAGTAATTAGGAGAGAGAAAGGGGTATATTTAAGGGTGTTAGTGGATTAAGTCACTTGGGCCCATGCCATCAGCCCCACTTGGGCTGGCCGACACTTGGTGTCACTGAGGAGGAGGTGGATGGAGTGGGGCCCACCCATGCATGCATGGTGACAAGAACAAGGCAACCCGCCCCTCTCACTTAGAGAGTATCGCCCCCCTATACTTCATCTCCTCTTCCCCCCCCCCCCCCCCCCTCACTCCCCTCAGTTCATCACCCTCAGGACAACGAGAGCAGCAGAGAGAGAGAGAGAGAAACCAAGCCTTGGAGCTGGACCCGAGCTGGAGCCGTGAAAACCGAGAGATAAGCGTCGCCGCCGCCGCAATGGTTCTCCGCCGCTCCTCACGTCGCAAGGCCGCCGGGAAGGTCCTCCCTCACCTCTCTCTTCATGCCTAGATCTTAGGAGTGTTTAGGGTAGGGTTCGGGCTCGAATGAGCCCGAACCCAGTTCTTCATTTCTCCATTAATGGAGTTTTTGGAAGCTCTCGGGTGAGGTGGCGCCGCCACCTCCCGCCGCCCTAGCCGCCGGCAAAAGGTTGCCCTCACCACCGTGAGGGGGAGGTGAAGTTTGCCGGTGGAGGCGCCGCCGGTAGCCGCCGGGAAAGCCCCCGTGAAAGCTCGGACTGGATCCATTCGTTTGGAGAAGAAACACAGTAGCCGTCCGATAGCTTTAAGATTCGTGCCATGCAATAATATTAACCAAGAAAATTATTTAATTACATGAATAGTGTTATTTTCTGTCTTCTATAACCGACTTTTGCATGCCAATAATCAGAGCACTTACAGCCTTTTTCATAAAATATACTCAACATGAAAATTGTAGGTCTTGAAGTTACCTTTAATTTGATATGTTACACATAAATTTTGGTTAAGTCTACTGCCCTATAGAGCCATTTTCCTAGGGCTGGTCCTAGGGTAGGTCAGAAACTAAAATGGGTGCCTTGACCAAACCCTAAATCCAAATGGACTGAAATTTTGGGCATGTGGCTTAATTAGGCATATCTAGGCCCTCCCCAAAAATGAGAATTTTTGGGAAAAATAATTCTATAGTTTTAGTCAGAATATGATAAACCAAATTATGTTGATTTTTGGAGCATACCAACTCTAATATGCCCCAAATTTTGGTGGCCTGCCCTTAGGGGTATATTAGACCTATGGTAGAAAAATTAGTCAATTTAGCCTTATGCATGTTGAGATATCACACTTGCAAGATCTGAAAAGGTGAATGGTCTTGGGCTGCAAATAACAAAAATGCAGAAATTGGAAGAGATGCCAAAGCCCATCCAGAGGCCCAAATGACCTGGGATTTTGGGAAGTAACTGGTTTAGGGTATAAGTAGGCCCTGCCCAAAAATGGGATTAATTGGAATTAAAATTAGGGGGAAATTACTAAAATACCCCTAGGCTTGTTTAGGTGATTCTTGGAGTAGTTCAACTCCAAAAGGCCCCAATTTTTGATGGCATGTCCATGAGGACATTATTAAGGCATGGTTAAATTTTCAGCCCTTCATTTCTGTACTCTTTTACTATTCCGTGGACACTCCCTTCCTGGAGATTTTATATATATGTGATTTGCTGTGGACTTACATGTCTATACTCTTGTACTGCTACTTTTGTGATCAATAAGGCCGGCAGAATCGGCGTTTTGTAGTGACGATCTTCCCGGGCGCGAAGGTGTCACCGCAAAGCGGCGGTTCTGGGCATAAGACCCCGGTGTTTTTTTTAAAAAAAGGGGGTATTACAAGAACACATGAGGACATCATCCCCCATGTTGGGCCGGTTAGTGAACACAAGAAGTCTGGTGGACAATGTCGTGAGTAGCAAAATAGTGTTCGAAGACGGAGTCAATGTACTCACGACTATTGTCAGTATGAAGAATTTTGATAGTGTTGTCAAATTGCGCAGGGATCATGTTGCGAAACCGTTGAAATAAAGAGAAGCCTTCACTTTTGCCTTTCATTAAGTATACCCAGGTAGTCCGAGAAAAATAGTCGATGAAAGTAACAAACCAGAAACACCCAGAAATAGAAGCAACGAGGCATGATCCCCAAACATTATTATGTATAATAGTAAATGGTGCAAAACTAGGAGAAGAAATATGATTAAGACATACGATGGTGTTTCCATGCTCGCAAGCATCACAATGAAAATTATCAACTAATACAAGTGGCAAAGTAGGAAATAAATGTTTCATAGACAAGATCAAAGGATGTCCAAGGCGACAATGCTAGAACTCCAAAGTAGCCGACTAAGTAGCATGAAGAGCTGCGATATGAGGAGGGTGGTAGGTGTCAAGCACGTAGAGCCCATCCAACTGTTTACCAGATCCAATCACAGTTCCCATCTTTAGATCCTAAAAATCACAAGAGGAAGGGAAGAAGGTCATAGAACAGTTCATAGAATTAGCTAGATGATTAATGGAGAGAAGATTGCGAGAAACTTTGATACATGAAGCACATATGAGAGGGTGTGAGAGGAGCAAGAGATGGATCCTTTTCCAACAATCAGAGAGAAGGATCCATCAACAATGGTCACCTTGTCCCTACCAGACAAGGCAAGGTAAGAAACATAACTTGTGGCAGAGCCGATCGTATGGTCTGTGGCTCCAAAATCATAATCCAGTGAGTGACGAATGATAAG
Organism: Platanthera guangdongensis; assembly: GCA_039583875.1. NCBI lineage: Eukaryota > Viridiplantae > Streptophyta > Magnoliopsida > Asparagales > Orchidaceae > Platanthera > Platanthera guangdongensis. Next base: position 294,607,669 of record CM077151.1, on the reverse strand, counting down.
ACCCAACTTGAGCACTATAGGATCCCAAGTGTGCATAAGAGGAAGAAGCAGGGGGCTCAACAGATTGACCCTGCATCATTCGACGAAACACATGAATTTCATCAGCATATAACCACAAGAGGAAGAGCGTCGAAGGAAGGTAAGGGCTCTGCCGAGGCATCCGAAAAATGAGCAGATCGAGACCGAGCAGAGCGGCCTTGGGAGCAACCATAACCATGACCTCCGCGTGGTGCAGAACTACCCCGTGGTGTAGGAAAATCATGAAGACGGAAGCATGTGTCCCGAGTCTGACGAGACTTCCCACAGTAATCACATTGAAACTGATCCTTGTCTGTGGACTTGGACCTGAGATCACGAGAAGCCCAACTACTAAACTGAGCAACGAGGGCAGAACCTTCTGGAGCAGCATCAAAAGTCCAAGTCTGTCGTTGATCAAAGTCTTGCTGAACAAGACTATAAATCTCTAGGAGAGAAGGTGTGGGAGAGCGCCCAAGTATCTGAACACTAATATGATCGAAGTCTCGATGCAGATCATGAAGGGACTCAAAAACTCTGTTCCGTTCTTCTCTAGCCCGAACAAGGATCTCATCCTTGGGAGATACAAGAGTGAGGGAGTCAAAATGATTGTACTCTTGATAAAGCTGAGTGAACTGCAAGTAATAGATGGAAGGAGGACGATCACCCCGACGGAGGAGAAAGATCTTTCGTCGCAGCTGATAAATCTGTGCAGCATCCCCCCTGTAGGAGTAAGTAGCCTCAGCTCTCTTCCAAATATCGGTAACAGTGTCTAAGAACAAGTAATTCCGGGCAATAGAGTCCACCATGGAGTTGGTCAGCCATGATATGACAAGGGAGTTGTCCGACTCCAGCTGCAACCAATCAGGGGAATCCTGGATAGGCGCCTTTGTAGTTCCCACGACATAACCAAACATCCGTCTACTCTTTAAGGCAAGGGTGACAACTCAAGACCAAGGTAGAAAATTTGAGCCATCAATCATATTGTCGTGATTTGAGGAGTATTGTGGTCATGACTGGGCCGAACAGGGCCACTAGAGATCAAAGTAGCGGAGGACACCCCATCTACAGAAGAGACCGTGGGAGAATCACCATTCCCTAGCATGATAATCCAAGAATAGAAATCTACGGCCAAATGAGAACCTAAAGAGTGCTCATAGAAAGAGGAGGCCAACGAAGTCCACATAGGAGCATTCAGAAGAGGCCGACACCGTAAATGACTTTAAACTAAGTCAGCATATTCGGTGCCAAGCAAGGAGCGACAACAAAAAAATGGAGAGAAGCCACTGGCTGGAAGGAGTAGCCTCCAGAGAAGAGGAAGACTGCATTTGTTGAAGAGGAACTGCTGTAGAAGAACTGCTGGAGAAGCGCTGGAAGAACTGTTGTTATAAAAGAACTGCGCTGGAACGACGAGTCGGGACGAGGAGGGACGGGATCGACGAGGTGGGACGAGTTGCTGGTGAGGTGGGACGAGTTGCTGGTGAGGCGGGACGAGTCGAGATCGGCGAGGCGGGATCAAAGAGCGAGGCGAGGCCGACGCGCTGGAACGACAGAAGCGAGATCGGCGCACGGAAGCGGAATCGCGAGTGGGGGGCGGATCGACAGACGACCTAGAGCTCTGATACCATGAGGAGAATCATATTATTACAATAATGCTTAGGGAAAACAAGGTTACAAGATATATATATGAGAGGGAAAGCACAAACTAAAAAATCACAAAATTACACAAATACCAACAAAATCAATATCCATATACATCAAAGCAAAGTAAAAAATTCTTAAGCTACCTCGTTGTGCAAGCCGGAACAATGTACAAGAAACATGAAAATGCAGAAAACCAGGAAGAGGTACACTTTATGAGGCTTAGGACTTTTTGGCCGGCGAGCTAGACCAAGCTTGCGATTCTTGCCCTGCAACCAACACAGAAACATGATATAACATGGGTTAGCCAGGGCTGACCATAACTACGTAACAACACTCCTCCCGGTCGTCCTAGAGGACCCCAGAGAACTACATCACCCAACAAGTCAGTACTTGGTATGCAAATGAAATAAAACATAAAATAACATAGAAACTAGCATGTATATATTTCATAGGAATTAAACACGTTTCTACTTTTAGGCAAGTAAATAAAATGGGGCATATCAATGCAACATGTATGTAAACCCAGGCTTCCCCTAAGGCACTCATAGCATGTATGATTCTAACATATCATCACACATCAACACATTATCACAACAACATTAGTACTCTCATTTCCCTAATGACATATAAACCGATGCTGAGAACTCCCATTGAGACCCCACCCGCACATGGATCACTACACCATTGAGCTTGTCCATCAACTTAGTTGTTCTCTTTAGTTTCACTAAGCCATCACAACAGATGCTAAGTACTCATGCTTAGACCCCACTCGCTCATGAATCACTACATCATCAGGCTTGTCCAATAACACGACCGTTCTCGTTAGTTTCAAAAAAGGAGGCTTGTCTTGCCTAGAAATCCTCCACACGTGAATCACAACATCATGGGATTAGCCAACCGACCACAAAGACAAAGTCATGCCTTAACATACCGGTGGACACCAAAATCCACAACCCTTCATTATGCGCATTTTCCCGCCCTAGACCACCATTCATTCTCACATGAAAATTAAGGACATCGCAACGGCGTATTCGCCGCAATCAGATTTCTAGCACAAACCATAGATGCACGTCAAACAACATCACCTAATCTGACCATCAACCACGATTTCGGCTTCACCTACACTCCCTAATCTGTAACGGAGTCGATCTGTAATGTAAATAATGTTGGGGACGAACTCAATCGATTTAGTGGTTTCTCTTGAACCAAGGCAACCCGAATCTCTCTCATTTGGGAGAATCGATACCAAGAAAACGTCGAAAATAAAGCATCAAAAGAAAATATGCAATGCACACATCCTAAGACCGGGAGGAAGAATATTGTTACCTTATGGAACCTCTTCCTCGCCATGAAATTCTTGAATATCACGGATGGAAACTCGCGCTTTCATGTCATCTTCGTGATGCCAGTCTCGGATCGTCGAGCGGAGCTCCGAAGCTCCAACAATGGAAAGATCTAGGTTTTTTTCCTCCTCCGAACTCACACGTTCTCCCTAGCCGCAAAGCACAATGGACTTGGAGAAAATTATTGATATAACTTCTCTGCCCTATTAAGGGTTTATGAGCGAACAAGACATGGCCATTGGATCAAGTTTAAAAGCGATCGAACGGCTAGAAATCACAGATTTACGGATCTGTTTTCACAAGTTACCGTGCGACGGTAGCTACTGCGCCGTGGTAGCTCTAGCCTAGAAAAACGCTCTCTATCTCGTGTTGGCTTGACTTCTTGCCGATCAGACAGTCTTCTAATTGATATGCCTACCGCTAGCGGTATCATTACCACGCGGTTCTACCTCTAACCGACATCGCATCTAGCAGACACAACACATATCGACTGGAATAAGAAGAGACATTTCTGTGCGGTGGTAGGGGCTACCACGTCACGCTAACATCTTGCCGACATGCTTCTGGTCGTCATAGCTCATGTCGCCCGGAGAATGCAAAAAGACTACCATCAACGGTAACCTACCACGCCGCGCTAGCTTCCTGCTACCTCTTGTCGTGGCATTACAATCTCCCAACTGATGGAAAATCGGGGTGTTACAGAGCAGTAGCCCTAGGAAATTGTCAATCAAGCCATTACCAGATCTAACGAGGCTCACCTAACTCGATCCAAAACTCCATATTTCCACCATGGAGCTGTAGATGTCTTTGCTAACAAGGAAACCTAACTAGATCTATCATAGCCGTCACCAAATTAGGCAACAACCTCGATTTTGTATTCACACACGAAAACCATGGAAGAAAAAGGCTTAGATCCAAGGGAGAAAGGTCCCTTACCTTGTAAGATTTCCTAGGAACCATGGATCTTGGAAAGAAAAGGGTTGAGGATGACCGCAACTACTCCAGGAAGTTTTCTACGACGACGGCTCAACGATCCTTGCGGTGAACTCCGACACCATTCCCTTCTTCCTCACGTACGGTGGAGAACCCTCCCCATCTTTGACCCAACTTGAGAGAAAATGAAACTTGACCCTAAAATTAGGCCTTCAACACTCTTATAAAGTCTTGGGCAAAGAAATTGTGGTCGTTAGATCAAGCCCTAAGGGGTTCAGATGGCCACGATCGTAGATTTCAAATTTCTTGTCCGCGCGCTACCGCGCCGCAGTAGGTACTTCTGCCGTGCGGTATCATATCGACGAGCATCCACGTATCAACGAGATTCAACGTATCAAGGAGAGCTCGCTATCGAGCGCTACTGTGCTGCGGTAGGTACTACTGCCAGGCGGTATCATATCGACGAGACTTATCCCGCAACCCACTAACCACAACCAACACTACCGCCTGCGGTAACCTCTAACGCGACACGTTAGCTTCCAGATTGCAACCTTCGCTCTCAGGAAAATTGGGGCGTTACAGTTTTCTTCCCCTTAAAAAAATTTCGTCCTGAAATTTAAACTCCAAATTGCTAAAAGTCGCAAAAAGACAATATCCTTCAATTTCAAGACTTCCCAACCAAGAGGATGACAAAACCTCACCCCCTACACAAGATAGTAAAGATTATCATTTTCGTACTCGAGTATTCTATAACATCCCTGACCTGCAAATATAATATAACATATGTCCGGCCGGGGCTCCACGACATATAACATCCACAAATCTAAAATGCTATTAATTGATAATATGAAAACTAACCAACCACTTCAGAGTTCACAAAAAGGCTACATCGAAAACTTAGAAATAGCCCAAACAAAAGGGGCCCAATGTTCACAGCTAGGAGTAAAGCACTACAAGTAAAGCACACGGCCTTAGGGCCTTACATGACTTGTAAATAAAAATACATACAAAAACACTACAGTAAAGCATGCAATAGAGGAGGAAAGATCTCCAGCTTCTCGACAACTCTTGGGCTCCGGCGCACTACACACTGCTACGAGCTACGCCACCTGAAACCAAGAACAAACGGGCAGTGCAATAAAGGTCAGCATGGGGCTGACCAACACAATGTAACGACCCCTCCCCCGGGCCTTCCTAGCAGACTATGGGGCAAGTACATCGCTCTCCTGCAAGTATGCACAAAAACCAAAGCAGAAAAAGATACAAAGAACACGGGGGCACGCAAGGTGCTCCCGCATCCATACCATGACACACGCGGTAAAACATCCAAAGTCGTATGACCCACAATGAGAGGCGTGTGCTTGCCTTTCGCACTCAATCGTAACGGTAGGAGGACAAGGTATCGCAACAAAGAGCGTGATAGAAAGGCACAAAGAGCCTATCTATCCATAAGAGCGTGACAGAAAGAAAACAATCCACTACCATCCAAACCAGCAGGATAAAGGGGAAAACAGTTCGCCATTGTCCGAAGGAGCACGACAGAAAGTATAGCATTACTCTCAGTCCTGAAACATCATGACGGGAGAAACAAACTCATCTCCGAACGTAGCTAAAGAGGCTCTCATACCGATGACACGACACAGACTGAACACAACTACAGTGTGACGAGGAATCTACCCGTCCCACGAGAGCCCACAAGAACGTCGTTCTACCGGGACCAACACAGGCCCGCCTAGGAATGGGGTATTCACGAATAAAACCCACGAATTTCTGCAATTACCACGACGAATAGCATGAGACATTCTCGTTCGCATTCCTAGGTCTAATCGTAATGCACATCACAGAAACATCACCGATCCGGGCTTATCGTCACGAGTAAGCTTCACACAACATGCCTAAATCCAGACTCGCGCGTCGGATCTCTAATGCATATTTATGCCGGAGAGAGACACAATCGACCCAGAGGTTCACAATGAACCGAGGGAAATACAACTGCGTCCAATTGGAGGCGGGTGACCCTCCTAAGGAAAATAAAAGCAGAAAACTACACTGAGGTGACAAGCCCATGCCCTGGCGGAGTCCCCGCTCTCCACCCGTAGTGGGATAGGGTCTCTACATGCAGTTCACACATAAACATATGTCGGGGTTGAAATCCCACGCCCGGGAGGAGTCCCCGTCCTCAACCGTGACAGCGTGAGGGGACTCTCAATGCACAAAAATCAACACAAACACAAAGCTTAGAAAAATAACGGTCCTTAGACCGGGGGAAAAGGTTCGTTACCCTTGAAGCGCGTCGCTGAGCCATAGGGACTTGGACGAATTTGACTGTGAAAGATCTTAACGGCTGCCCCTACACGGATACTGTCTCCACTGATGATTTGAGCTTCGAAATGCCCTCTTGCAGCAATCCATGGCAAGAAACGACAGCAAAACCCAAGCCTCGACACTAGGAATTTCCTTCCTCTTCCTTTGCTCTCTGTCCTTGGCAAAGGGAGGTTTCTTCTTGACAAAACAATATCTCAAACGACCCTCCACAATGGATCGAAACAAAACTAACTGTCGACCCCTCCATCTTTCTTCCAATCAACTCCCTCAACCGAAAGTTCCCAGTCGAGAGCTCCACGACACTGGATCTGTCTCCTAGAGGGTAGTAACCGCGACAAGGGAGAACAACTTGCACTGGAGGTCATCTTCCTCCTCTCGATCAGCAACAATGAAGGCTCGACAAAAGGGGGGGGGGTTGGAAGGAACTGCTCGCCGGAGTAGGAGTTTTGCTGGCCTCAGATTCACCGAAGGAAGGGGGTCGGCGAGAGAGAAGGAGAGGGAAAGATCGATGTTTGGTTTCTTGAGGTTGCGTTCATGAAAACGAGGGAGAGGGGGCCGATCGGGTAATGGGGATTTGGAGATGGTTTGGGTTTTTATTGAAACCCTAACCTGCAAATGTTATCTGCACATCACTCTCTATTTGCACCCCAATATGCATTTCAAATTATATTTATTTGATTTCCGGGGCTTTTCATATTCTCACCCAAATACTCATTTCTTTGACAAAGTCCAAAATAGAAGTCGAATGGATATATGATTCCATCGTACCACCTCGAATTTCAAAGCTTGAAATTTGGGACTTCTCGCATCAACGAGTTCTCTCAAACGTTAAATCACAAGAAGTCATCCTCTTTTTATGTTATGACCAACAAGGTCATATGGACTCTCGTTTCTGATACATTATCACCACCATCATCTCAACATGAAATATTACACTTAATCCAAGGTGAGAAGCTCCGACTTTCCCAAATAGAATAGATGACCAAGTTGAGTTCATTTCGTTGGGGGACTTGATCACGGTTTTAACACATCAATACTTTGGAAGTTCAGAAAGCCTTCCTTAAAAGGAAATTATACTACAACATGAATCACCTTCAGATTTTATATCATCTTCCTCCAACATGGATTGCTCTCAAATCAAAGTTTATGCCACCATACTCTCATCAAAAGGAACATTCTCCTAAGAGATCATAATCGCATCAAGTGCGTTAGCTTGGGTCCAAGTCTCTACCAATTTCTCTACCAGTTCAGTAAGTACGAGTTACTAGTTTTCTTATTTACTAATCTTCTCATGACTCTAAATAGATTTGATAACAAATTCAAAATTGTATTTCGAACCAACGATCCCCAATCATATGAAATTGGTATTTGGAATGACTAAGTGCATCCCATAGCTCCAAACACATTATTAGATCCTGAATGGTTTACTTCAGTGAGCCTACACATATTGATCTTGTCAAACTCCTTTGACTTGTAAGCAAGCTGCACAATTTTGTATTCAAAGATTTTCATATTTACTCAAATTAAAACCTTCAAACCAGATATACAATCCCCATAAACTAATCAAGCCACAATGGTTTAATTTTCGGAGGGACTGCCTTCACCAAGGACTTAAAAAAAAAAGTAAACCCACAAGCAGATCTTCCATCCAAGTCCTGGTCAATATTCAAATAAGGCATATTATAATGTCGAAAGGGAGATCCATCATCCCCACGCCGAGTTCATATCTTCAATTGATTCATCATCAACGAGACCTCATATATACAACTATATGTGAACGCTCCTTCCACAATTGAATCATCAAGTGAACTAGTTAAAGCCACATTTCACCTTGAGATAAACATGTCTTTCCGACGCCAGGACTCAATTTTTATAAAAGTCGGAAAGCATGATCCACAACAAAATGAGTAAGAGGTGCTCATATTGACTACATATTTAATCAACACAAGTCACATGCCCGTTTTCAGGGTCACGCATTCCCCAATACCCAAGCATCAAGCTCATCACCTTTCATTAATTGTACAAAAATTAACAGAAGAATCATCATAACTTACTAAGCTAACATTATTTGGGGTTATCTTCTCATTATTTTCCATCGCAACTTAAAAACAGGGATATGATTACAAGTTTAACGATTGCCCTAAATTCAACCAAACAAATTTAGGAGAAGAATGCTGAAATCATATGCCAACTTACACTCAACTATGGAAACCACAGTACCACAACTTCACAACTTATGTGTGTTGACGCGTGATGTAGACAGCACTAGCTCTCGATCGATTTCTAGCTACGAAGGAAATTTATCAAGAAAATTCATAGATGGTTATCTTGTCATAGTGTCCTCTCTGTGATTCCAGATCAATTATACAATAACTTCAAAATCGCTCACCATCCAATGATTTTCCATATTCTCAACAATACGTTCCAGTCATGCTTTAAAATGAGTAATTTCCTTGCCCTCAAAATTTTAACAGTTCTGACATAAGAACCATATCTTTTCCCAAATCCTTACCGCATTATAAATTCCAAAATCACCGGGGATAGCAAGTCCTGGAGGATCCACATGAAATGACTTGTATCCTGAATTAAATCACGTGACAAGAGTTTAGTCACAACGTGGTCAATGCAAGCCGCATTCTACCGTCCTCCTCCCTCACAATTGACAACAAATCACCCCATGGAGGAGAGCTCACACAGACATCACCCACTCCAACAATGTCTGTAGCTCGTCTCTTTTGTCATCTCGAACACGGCATCCATTGGTCAATTTGTCAATCGACACAATAAGTGTCAAAATAGCCACAATGTTTCCAAAGCACCCTTCAACACAATCTACAGGTCTCCAAACTACATAATGAGATTCATGACTGCTTGGGCTCACCCCCACCGTCGTAGAGATCACTCTAACACCTCGCCGCATCTCAACGCATTTGAAAGGGTTCTAACTCCTCTAGCTATGTGGAAGGTCCCTATTCGGGGCCCTACCAAGACCCAACTCGCAAGCTACAAGGGCAGAGTCATCCAGTCCCCTGAGTCAAAATGATATGAGTGGGATTCCCAACTTCATATCATCACAAGCTACATGATATGAGTGGGAGTCCACAAGAGTAGAATACTCCAAACAATTCCAGGTGGTTGGTCACACCCTCCCCACAGTTCTCTACAAAACCATTCACACAACAAAACAAGCTAACGATCAACTACATCCAAGGGTTCTACGACACCAACAAGGCGAACCATCATCACTCTCTGGTATGAACAAAACCTCAAATTCGTACTACAAGATAGTGGAGGCTCACTCCCATCACAGCTATTGACACAGAGATCAATGATTCCTATAGGGCTCTCAGTACGTCCGACTAATCCTACAATATGGGACTTTATGCATGCTTGAAACCTCCAACTTGTCTAAGAAATAGGCTCCTAAATTATAACCAGAATCCTCACGGAGGATAGCCTTACGTGACTCAATAAAATTTATATCAATTGGAGCAGACCCTACTATGGCAATGGGATAATATTTCTCATCCAATTAATTCAGTGCCCGCGTTGAAATAATCATAGTTACCCTCACATTCTGCCACCTTCGAGGAATTAATCAAAATCAACACACTATTCCGTCACACATAAGGAATCAGTCGTATTATCTTGGATATTATATTGTCCTAGTACACACGACAGGCGACAAAATTATTTTCATATCCTTGACATAGGATAATCACTAATTTAGTCATTTAAATCAACCATTGTTAACAACGCAGCCTCCCACATTGTGCAATGCCATTGTTAATCAAAGAATTCTCTTCACTTACATAATCTCATGCCACATGCAATGTCGTTATTCACCATACAATTTTCGCAAGTTTCACATCGACCTACCAACCATGACATTATGTCTTTCCATTCGCATACTCTTGAGCCCCTTTGAAACACAACTAGACCTCATTCAGCGGTTTACAATTCCAAAAATAAGTGTTACTCATATCATTCGAGGCTCACTGACAATATTCTAGAGCATCTAACATCAACGATCACCTTCAGCCTTGAATCTCCCTTCTAAATTTCCAAGGGTTAAGAGTCTAATTTCGTTCTCAATCCCTAGATTGAACAACAATAATCGTCTCTCGAATCATGTAGGTCTATCACCACGCCGCTCTCCTTGAGTGACGCTCTTAGAAGTCAATTTGGACAGACCTCTAACAACTATTACAGATGTGTCATCTCCATCAACAGGATAGATCGTGATCCCTACCAAGTACGCAAACATTACCCTGTAACGATCATTAAACATTGGAATTCACCTAGTTCCAACAGACGTTTCTATGTGGAAGTCTTTTCCTAACGGTCTAGCATTTCTATAAATCATTTCCTTCCGACCTAGAACCCCTAAACCTGCCTTTGATACTAAATTGTAACACCCCACTTGTAAATGTCCCATGACACGAGTTCAACTAGGACCCTACTACATGGAACCATCATATGTAAGACATTTCAAGATTTTGCAAGGATTAAGGATAAGAAAATCAGAAACTGAACACATTGATAAACACAATTTAAGAGAACTAATAAAAGAGAATGTCCACTACTAAAAGATAAGATTAGTCCTGGCTTTAAGGCCTACAAACTCTCCCAAAGGTGTTTTATAAACTAGGAAGTAAAACAAGGGTACAAACACCCAAAAAGGGTTCACAAGCCTACTCTGAACAACCCAAAACAAGGACCTTGAACCCTTCGCTAGAGGCCAAAATGCTACCCTGCCTCCTTCCGTGCCCTGCAACCATCAAAACCAAATAGTGCACAAAGGAGGTCAGTTATAAGCCGACCACAATCCAAAAATAAAGGCATTTCCCCGGGTAGACCTACCGGTCCCCCGGGAAACTAGAACACCCTGTAAGTTAGTCCCTTATAACATATGATAAATACAATAAGTAAGAGATGGTACGAAGAGAGAGCAATCTATAAGTAAAAAGTCTACACGCCCTTTGGCTATCAATAACATTTACAATACTCATCCATTCTGCTATGGGAGGGACTCCCGAGTCATTTGCTACAAGGGTTATCCACCCTTGAATCCTGGAGTAATCTCCAACTTATATTAAAAACTACGAGAGGGGAGGATCATCCCAACTCTTGTGTCCTCCGCTACAAGTGAGGCGGTATCTTAACTTGAGTCCACAATTATTCTACAAGATTTTGCTACAAGTGAGGAGTACCTCACTTAAGTCCACGATTATTCTACAAGATTCAGCTACCAGTGATGAGTACTTTACTGGAGTCCACGAATAGTTATACAATAAGTAAATTGTACTGTGTGGGAGCTAATGCCAACGATAGGTACTACCGCCGAGCGGTAGCCCCAAAAGTCATCAAATTAATGATTCAATAACCACACCAGTAGCCCGCGAGTTCACATGTTCGTTTGAATGCATCCCAATGAGTCCAATATCGTTGAGAGCTCTAAGTTCAGTTTTCCAGTGGCTATCGCCAATGGTAAATATTACTGCCGAGCGGTAGCCCCAGGAAACCGTCGATCAAGCCATTACAAGATCTAACGATGCTCGCCTAACTCAAACCAAAACTCTGAATTTCCTCCAGGGAACCACAAAGGTCTCCGCCAACAAGGAACCCTAACTAGATCTATTATAGCCATCACCAAATCGGGCCACAATCTCGATTTTGGTTTCACACACGAAAACCATAAAAGAAAAAGGCTTAGATCCGAGGGGTAAGGTCCCATACCTTGAAATATTTCCTAGGAGCCACATATCTTGGAAAGAAAAGGGTTGAGGATGACCGCAATGGCCCAAGGAAACTTTCTACGGTGACGACTCAATGATCCTTGCGGTGAAACTCCGACACCCTTCCTTTCTTCCTCACGCATTGTGGAGAACCCTCCCCACCTTCGATCGAACTTGGGAGAAAATGAAACCCAACCCTGAAATTAGGTCTTCTACACTTTTATTAAGGCTTGGGCGAATAAATCTTGGTCATTGGATCAAGCCCTAAGGGATTCGAACGACCGCGATCGCGGATTTCAAGCTTCCGGTCCGTGCGCTAACACGCCGCAGTACATACTATCGCCGGGAGGTATCATATCGACGAGCATCCACTTATCGACGAGATTCGACGTATTGAGGAGAGCCTGCTAATCGAGCGCTACCGCGTCGCAGTAGGTACTACCGCGAGGCGGTATTGTATCGACGAGACTTATCCCGCAACCCACTAACTACGAACAACACTACAACATGCGGTAACCTCTAACTCGCCGTGTTAGCTTCAAGATTTCAACCTCTCCTCTCAGTAAAATCGGGGTGTTACACATCCTCTGTTATCTGAAAACTGCTCTTGGATATGGGCTTGTATACAAGCCCTCTTCTTCCTTATCTTTTATTTCTTACTTTGATGCTAACTATGCTGGCTGTTTGGATGATTGTTGTTCCAAAAGCGGGTTTTGTACATTATTTGGTGGACACTTTATCACTTGACGAAGCAAACAATCTGTGTTGCATGCTCATCCGTCGAAACTAAATATCGTTCAATGACCTCTATTTTTTCTGAGTTTACGTGGTTGGAAAGCCTTCTAAAAAACCCGGGCATCTAACTCTCCTCTCCGGCCACTCTATTTTGCGACAATCAAGTTGTTATCTATATTGCTAAGAATCATGTATTCCATGAATGTAACTAACACATCAAAGTCGATTATCACTTCTTTCGGGAAAAGGTTCAACTAAATAAGTTGGAATTGAAACATGTACCTACTGCGGGGCAAGTTGCTGACATTCTTGCTAAGACCTTACCGCGTCCGCCATATTATCAGTTCTAGTTCAAGCTTGATGTCTACGATCTGTATGCTCCAACTTGCGGGGGAGTGTTAAATGAATTTGTACAAATGCCTATTGTAAGGCCCAATTAGAGCTCATTACCTCTTTAGGATTTAGTTTTACATCCTAGAATGAGATTGTGGCTTCTCTCTCTCTTCCTACATAAGTGTATAAATACTTGTAATCAGATTATGTATGAGTGAGAAATTAATAAATATTTCTTTTATTTCTCTCACTTTCGTGTTCTTTTACGGTTTCTATCTTAATTTTAGCTAAATTTGTTAGTCTTTCTCGTCCTTTTGTCACCTGGTTTTTCTCTGCAGAACCTGTAAATTTGATAACTAATTATTATTTTTTTAATATGCATACTCTAAAGGTTAAAATTTTCTTGAACTCAACTTTTATTTATTATTTTAAGTGATTTTATCAGGATGGAGTAGTCTCAGTTTTGAAGTTTGACTACAATAAGGAAAAGCCAGCTTCTGTCCAGCGTGCATTATCTGTTCTTGAGATGGAGGTTGAGCAAATAAAGAAAGGAAATTATGATCACTTCATGCAAAAAGAGATTCATGAGCAACCACATTCTTTAACTACGACAATGAGGGGAAGACTTAAAGATAAAAGCGTTGTTTTGGGAGGTCTTAAGGATCACCTTAAGACAATCAGACATAGCCGAAGAATAATATTTGTCGGTTGTGGTACAAGCTATAATGCAGCTTTAGCTGCAAGACCCTTTCTCGAACTGCTTTCAGGTCAGTGTCATCTATTTACTTGATTAGGTGTGCTAAGTGGGTTGGGCTACCAATAAACTGCGGCCTCAACTTTCAATCGGACATAAGTGCATGGGCTTAAATGTGTTAAACTTGCTAGGTTCAAAGTGTTGCTTATGAGCTCTTTTTTTCATTTAATAGCTCATTACAGCCGCATTACTAATAAACTACATATAATTAAAAGAAACCGTTGAAATATTTTGAAATTATTTGATTTGATTAATTTTTAAGGGTCACACACCTATATATAGGAGTGGAGAGAAATACATGAAATAATAAGTAGTAAATGCTAATTCCCCTCTCAAGTTGGGCGTGTAATGTTGACTATGTCCAATTTGATAATGATCCTTCCGAAAGCACTCACACTCATGCCTTTAGTGAGGATGTCTGCCAGTTGTTCAGACGTGACTAACGAAGTACATACAATTTCTTTCACTGTGTTTTTTAATTAAATATTTGTCGACTTTAATGTGTTTGGTGCGATCGTGTTGAATGGGGTTATGAGCAATGCTAATGGGCACCTTGTTATCAAAGTGTAGTTTTATTACTCATTTTTCTCAATGTCAAGGTATCTCATAATAGTCTGACTCCATAGTCCTTCACAGACGAGAATTTTGAGCTCATCATTAGATGAGAATAGGATACCACTCCTAGGAGACTTCTTGAGGTATCTGAGAATACAGAGGGTTGCATCAAGATGACGAATCATTGGGGAGTGCGTGTACTTGCTGATCACTTCAACAACATATGATATATTTGGGCGAGTATGTGACAAGTAGATCAACTTACCTACTAATCTCTAAAAACCAATGATGTCCTCAACAATCTTTTTGTCATCTTTCCCTAATCTGTGGTTTACTTTGATAAGGGTGTCGGCAGGTCTACACCCACTCATCCCATATGTCTCATGTAAATCCAGGACATACTTCCTATGCGAGATGGAAATCCTATGCATGGACTTGATGACTTTAATGCCTAAAAAATATTTGAGGCTCATTTACATCAAATTCTCCAGCCAACCTTTCTTTTAGAATTTGAATTTCTTTCAAATCATCTCATGTTATTACAATATCGCCCACATAAACTATAAGGGCATTCAATTTACCTTCCTAGTATGAACAAAGTATAGTTTGCATTACTCCGAGTATATCCATTGGTCGTCATATCCTTGTGAAATCTCCCAAACCTAGTTGATACGCATTGTCTTTAGGTATTTTGTCTTGTAGCAGGACCTCCATCTATATAAGGAGCCTCTTAGGTGAGCTATCTTTTACCTTTTGAGTTTTAGTCTATGGGTCCCTCTTTGGCGAGCGGAGTGCTTTGGAGGACCAAACTTCCAGGTGTTTGGCGAGAGCCAGTCTCTCGATTGTATCTTTTATTTAAGACAATTCATATTCACATTATATGTTTTAAATTTTGATACGACCTCCTGTGTATCAATTGGTCTGACGCGCCGCTCAATTATGGTTTTCGACAAAACCCTAATTTGGATCTTCTTTCCTGTCCAGTAGGCACCGCTTAGTTACCTCAATCTACCGATCTCGCGACTCGCCTGATCCGTGCTTGATGCCTCACACGACGAGAGTAGCGTCGCGCTCGATGATTCCATTATACTTGACGAGTGACGACGTTCTCGATCGCGGAAGGAGATGATTCCCATGTCGCTCTCCTCTCCCGGCTACCGCTTCCACACGCATTGTTCGACTGTCGCTTCAGTCTCCCGCGCTCCACCAATCCTAGAGCCGACGTCTGGTGCCTCTTGCAGCCTCCTGATGCCCTCATCCGCCTGCTCTAGCAATTCCAGTGCTGCCTATTACTTCCAGCAACACTTCTGCCGATTCCAGAGCTCATCGACCTTCGCAGCGCCTCTTCCAGCCTGACACCTCCTTCTTGCGCCTCTTGCAGCATTTCGGCAACCCTCTCGTGGCTCGTGAAGCATTTTGATGACTCTCCTGTGGCTCCTGCAACATTTTGACATCTTTCAGAGATTCCTATCGCGTTCCAGTGATCCTCTTGCGACTCATGCAACATTCTGGAAGCCTACAGAGCCTCCTACCACATTCTGTTGACCCTCACAATCTTTTCCACCATGGCCCTCCTACTGGACTCAGTGAATGGTCGATGCAATCTAATTGAAGCTACCATGAATAACCTCCTTGCCACGACGCTTGCACTTCATCGTCGGCTCCTTCTACATGCCCCTTACAACCCATGCCCACCCCTCTGCTCGACTCGTCGAGGCTACTCTCTCCATCTCACCGTCACCCCTCTGTGGGTCTTCTACCATTGGAACTGCTGCTGCTTTCTTTAGGCTCTGTTTGGGATGCCAGTGCCGTTTTAAAAGGGAGTAGTTCAAAAAGGAGATTCAAAACTGAGATTTTAAAACCAAGATTTTTAAACTGAGGTTGTGTTTGGGTAAACTCCGATCAGGTGGCGTTTTAAAAATTAAATTACTTTACACATAATTATTATACATTAAATTACATTTTATTAAATATAATTTACTTTTCTTATATTATTTTATACATATATTAAATTATTTTATCACTTTTATTATATTATAATTTACTTCTACAATTATTATGTATTAATTATGTGTAAAGTACTCCACGCCTGCGATCTTTCCTATTATCATTTCATTCTAATCGGAGTTCTGTGGCAGTTATACAAATCCTCGACACTCCTCCCCCGCTCTCTGCCCATCCTCCTCCTGCGCCTACGCCGACAGCAAAGCAGAACAAAAAAGAGAGGGAGAACGATTGTTTTGGAAGGGTGCGTTGGTGCTCATCCGGCCAGCCTGAAAACACCTGTTTTGCACCCTTTCAAACCGAGAGTTTTAAAACGAAGCTCTCCAAACACTCCTCCAGTCTGGTTAGAACGAAATGAACTGAACAAAGGAGTTCCAAACAGAGCCTTAATCCAACATCCCCTCCATTCTCCCATTGCCGTCTGCGGCATGAACTCCCCTAATACCCCGATCTTCCGATTTAGACCGGTTTGTCTCCAATCCGCTTGCCTTCTGACAAATCTGCGGCAGTCGGCAGAGGCTCCACCTGATGGCTTGTTCGCCTTTCAAATGGAGTTGCATGTTTTTTTTGCTCCCCATCGTTTCATGGATACCCCCTCCTACCTATCAACTCTCTTAACTCCTGACTCCTCTTTTCTAACATCTTTCCAGCCCATTGTTACCCTACCCCCACATCTTGTTACTTTCCCACTTCGACTTGCCTTCCCATGGAGTTTTCACCATCGACCTATTGTCCGGCCCCACAACTACTCATCAACCTGTTGTCCGGCCCCACAACCCTCATTCATGATCTAGATGACTTTTCATCATCATTCTTCATAGCATCCAACCTTCGACCAAGGCGTTGACCTAACTGGCGCGCACTTCGCTCGACCTTGAGGATGAGATATTTTGCAAACATGACATGAATTTACCTTTCAGAGAGTTCCATGTTGAGTTCTACGCTCCTTTCGGTCACCTATACCACAGATCTGCAACAACCTACCCTCCACGACGCCTCAATGCTTTTGATGTTTCACATGATCCACCCACCAGAGGAGCCGCTCGAGTATTGCCTACGCGCCTATGGGATCCTTCCTAGCTCGATTTTGAGGACAAGGTCGCTTTCGGTATGGGTGTATTGATATGCATGTGTCTTTAGGTATTTTTTCCTATAGTGGGGTCTCCATCTATATAAGGAGCCTCTTACGTGAGTTATCTTTTATCTTTTGAGTGTTATTCTTTGGGTCTCTCTTTGAAGAGGCGAGTGCTTTGGAGGCCCCGACCTCCAGGTGCTTGTCAAGAACTCGTTTCTTGACTGTATCTTTTATTCCAGGCAATGCAAGTTCGCGTTCTATTTTTGATCTTGATACGTGCTCTCATGTATAACAAGCTCTAGGAGATTGTTTGAGGTTGTATAATCTCATTTTTAGCTTGCAGACCTTCCCTTCAGATCCTTCAAGGGTAGGAGGTATATATATATATATATATATATATATATATATATATATATATATATATATATATATATATATATTTCCTCTTCTAGTCACCCATGAAGAAACACGCTCTTTACATCCAACTGATTGAGGTTCCATCCTTTACATGCAACACATAATAAAAGAATTCTTATGAAGTCCATCTTTGCTACATGAGCAAAAGTCTCTTGATAATCGATCACGATAGTTTGAGTGTATCCTCTAAACCAATCTTGTTTTGTATCTTCAACAATTCCTTGTGTGTTTTGCTTGGCAAAAAAACACCCACTTACACCCAAGAAATGTCTTCCCTTGAGGAAGATACGCCGGATCCCTTGTGCAGTTTTTTTCACAACCACTCATTTCTTGAACATGACTTCTTGTGACTTGCGGTGATTAAAAGCTTCCTTCCATGATGATAGAATAGACATAGTGGGCAAAGTGGAAACAAAGGCTCTATGCGAAGAGGTCAAAGAAGTATAAGACACAAACTGAGACAAAGGATGTTGGGTATGAGTAGCTTTTCTTAAAGAGATAGACTTTGGAGATGGATCAATAGTCAGCTCTGGTGTTCCAAGAGAAGCTTGCATATTTATATTTTTATTTCTTCGAGAGTAAACCTGCAAAGAGCAGCACAAGATCTCTCCTGGCAATTAGAGGCAACATGATGGGTAATTGCAAGAATAGGCGGGATAACTACATGAAGCTGATATGAAGGAGGAATGAGTAAAGTTGTAGGTGCGGACTCCTTTTGAAGCAATAAGGAGCTAACTTCCATCATGGATGAGGACCCCCTCCCCCCTAAAGTAATGTCTCATAGTAGCTTTCAGATTCACATAAGGTGACATCCATGGTAACAAATATCTTCTTAGTTACCAGATCAATGCATTTGTAACCATTTTGAGTTCGGGATGTCATTTGAAGTCACATTTTAAGGAACAAGGGCCGAGTTTAGTTCGTTGATGTATATGAACGTAGCATACACATCCAAAGATACGAGGCTTACAACCTATATTTGTCGAGGGTGGGCCCAAACCGGTCAAGCCCACCTTGGCAAACAGGTAACAACCGAGATTAGAAGAAGCCCCGACAAAGAAGATCAGAAAGTAAATGGAGGGGTGAGTTCCCCAAGATCTCGCCCATAGGCGAGTTCCAGGAACTCGCCCATTATCGAGTTCCTCTTAGATCTCGCCCATAGAAGACGTCCCTTATTGGTTCATCGAGAGACGCCATCGTTTATATCTCAGCAGGATGAACTCACAAGATCAATTCTTCTGTGGCGAGCTCCCTTGAGTAGTACCGATAATCTCGCTGAGGTCCTCTCACCTATTAGACGGGTTAGGTATTTTACGAAGGAGATTATTCGCAGGCCAATACCCTCCATGGATTGTCTATAAATAGGATCCCAGAGGCACAAAAAAGACATGTTGACCCCCTCAAACCCTCAAGCTTCTCTTTTTCAAAATTCTTGCCTTGTGCCACATCTCTTGCTTTGGAGGGGAAGCTCTTATAAACTTTTGAGTACGTGGCGCAACCTCGATGCACCACTCAGGTCGTGTTTGTAGACAATCCGATCTTTTTCTCTTTTGCTCGGGCCACATGATCTGTGGTGTTAGACCGCAGGATCGTTAACCTTGGACTACCATTTGGTTCGAATTCTTGTGAATCGATTTTTTGGTTCCAACATTTTTGGTTCGGTGAGCGTGTACTGTATCTAGAGGAAGAAATTCGTGTGGAAAGACTCATGGTTTATGATAGTATAATTTGATCTTCTAGGCAATTATCAATAGTACATTTTTTAATATGCCAGTATAATTTGATCTTCTTCATCAAGTTCTTTTCATGAATTTGTAAAGCAGGAAACCAAGTTCGGAAACAAAATCAAAATTAATTTGATTTGCAAACAGAGATAATTTCAAAAGATACTTGAAAAAATCAATTTCTCAATGAGGGGTATATTTCTAATTAAGTTCAGGTTCAAAATGGTTTAAAACTCAAATTTAATTTCAGATACATATTTTGAAGCTTGCAATTTTGAATTTAACCGAGAGTCTTGGCGCGCAGGTTAAGGTGTTGTTGTGTGACCTTAAGGTCATGGATTCGAGTCATGGACCGTATCTAGATGAAGAAATTCGTGTGGAAAGACTCATGGTTTATGATGGCGAGCAGGAGATTGACGTCAACAACTTGCGAGTTGAGAGCGAGTTAGTTTCGCGAGCCGACTTCACGACTTTCAACAGAAGGATGGAAGATACAATATGAGCTTTGCTCGCTCCTCGCTCAGAGGTCACGACGACTTCGCCTCGCTATGTTACTTCTTTGGTCGAGGGTGAGTCGTCTCAGCGACCTGGCAAGGAAGACACCCTTGAAGAGCCCGAGCAATTTTATAAGTCATGAGGTGTCCTAGCGATCTCTCAATGGGTTCATTCTCGCGAGGTTGAGCCCTCGACGAGTTCCCTGGAAGCTCCCTTCCGCGAGCTAGAGCAAGATCGCCCCCCTTCAACTCGCCACTTTAGAGTAGCAAGTCCATTCTGTGATCTATTCCTGTATGCCCCAATTTTTGAGGGGTTCAGGGAGCCCAATTTGAGTTATTATATGGGGAATGATGACCTCATTCAACATTTGCAGCGGTTCAATGATGTTCTCTCCATTCAAGCCATGAACGATGCATTCAAGTGTAAATTCTTTGCAGTCACCTTCAAGGGGTAGGCGAAGGATTGATTTCATCAGTTGTCAGTGAGTTCTATTAACTGTTTTGAGGACTTACGCCGAGGGCTAATGTTGTGCTTCACTTCAAAGAAGAGGAAGAAGGGGCAAGTGACTCTCTTCCATCTCAAGCAGGTAGAAACGAGAATTTGGGAATATATATCGGCCGTTTTTAGGAGGAAGTCCTGAACATTTAGGAGGTGGATGGTTCTACTTTGCAGTTGGCACTCTCTTTCGGCTTGCAAGAGGGCCTCTTTAAATTAGAAGTAAGCAAAGATTCTTCAATGTCCTTTGAAGATTTGATTGACCGGTTAGGTCAGTTCATAAAAGGAGATAATACAGACCACAGTTTCATAGCCAAGCTTATAAGGCTAAGTAGAGCAGAGGAGGTCAAGACTTTGTGTTGCAGCATGGAGACCGGGCGGTTTGGCGGTTTGTCTGGCGGCTTCTTCCAGCGGCTTGGTAGCCAGGCTGTTGCTGATTGGTGTCCGACAGTCTGGCGGCTTCTCCCAGCGGCTTGGTAGTCGGGCTGTTGCTGATTGGTGTTCGAGCGGTCTGGCGGCTTGTCTATGGCGACTTAAAGATATTGTCGGCCTGTCTTCTGCTCATTGTAGTTGCCGTGTGGCTTAGTCTAACCGCGCGGCTTATGCGGCTTGTATAGATGTTTGTTCATGTAATTATTAGTCTCACATTGCTTATTTGTAATCTCTTTTCTCTCCTCCATTTTATAAAAGTGAGGTCATGCCTTTGTAATAGATATCTTTTTGGATAATAAAAATTTTGTTACTACAAATTTTCGGTCTACTTGTTTTTTGTTCGCACATGTATCAGAGGGCTCGATCTTTTCCTCCTGATTCTGTGAGCTTTGTATGTCCGCGCGGCTTGATCCTTTCTTCTCGCGACCTGTCTTCGCGACTTGTTTCTTGCGTCTGTTTGCGCACTATTCACGCTGCTTCTTTCTCTCCTTGTCGTTGCCCTTGGTGTGCGCGACCTCTCTGATTCCCCTTTCTTCTCGCCGCGACCTGTTCTTAAGTCGCCGCGACCTGTTCTTCTTTCCGCGCCCTCCTTTTCTCGCTGCTCTTCTTCTTAAGTCGCCGCGATCTGTTATTAAGTCGCCGCGACCTGTTCTTATTGTTGCGACCTGTTCCTAACTCGTCGCGACCTGCTCTTCTTGCCGCGCCTTGTGCTTAGTCGTCGCGCCCTCCTTTACTACCTGCGACTTGTTCTTCTCTCTGCTCTGTTCTACGACAACCTCCGATATCTCTACCACCTCTACTCCTGTTGCCGCTCCTCCTCCTACTCCTTCGGGCAACCTTGACACCGTTTCCAAACTCATCGGTCCCAACTATCCGGACTCGAGTGTCTCCTTCACCTTCCTTCTCCGCTCTCAACGTAAACGCCATTATCTCACCGATGACCCTCCTCCGTGCGACTCCCCTCTCTTTGACGATTGGGATGCCAATGACGCTCTTTTCCGCACCTAGCTGACGAACAGTCTCTCTGATGAATGCCTATCCGTCATCCGTCATGATGAAACGGTCAAGGCTGCTTGGCTTCATCTTGCCGCTCTCTACTGCAAGGGGGCTCAGACGTCTCACATCTATACTCTGTATGCGGACCTCTTTGCCTGTCCCTTCATGTCTCTTGCTGCTGCTTACCCACAAGTTCAGGCTCTCGGAGCCGAAATTTTCCAGAATCGCCCCTTCTCTGCGGATCTGGCTGAGCAACACAAACACTTTCAGGAACTTCTGGTTGTGTGCTATCTTCTGCGACTTCCAGAGTCTTATGACATGATCCGTCAACAGATTCTTAGCGAGGCGGAGTCTCCCACCCTGGATGCCACTGCTGCCCGCATAACCAGGGTTATCTCTCTGCCACAACGTTCGTTGTTATCCTCCCCTCCTCAACCGGACAACTACGCTCACCAAACTCAGCGAAGTAGCTCTGGTGGCCGCAACCACCCATCCGGCGAACACGGTGCTTCCCTCTCTCTATTCTCACTGTGGCCGCACCGGCCACACGGTTGATCGCTGCTGGAAGAAACATCCTCATCTTTGACCAACTGGGGACGCTTCCACCTCCTCTTCGAAGCCGTCCGCCTTCGTAGTCACGTCTTCAGGTAGTGCCCACGTCGCTACTCAAGGTAAATGACTGATCGACTCTTGTGCTACCAATCATATGACCGACAATCCGCAATATTTTTCTCTCCTATAACAGCATGATCGGTTGCCCCTGGTCTTTATTGCGGACGGATCTCCCTCACCGGTCAATGGAACAGGAGTGGTTCAAGTCACTCCGTCTCTTCGCTTGGCGAGCACCCTCTACGTGCCCAAGTTCCCTTGCAATTTGTTATCTGTTACTTCTCTTTGCAAGCAACTACAATGCTCCGTAACATTCACTTCTACTACTTGTTCTTTTCAGAATCCGGGCTCCAAACGGACGATTGCTACTGGGACTGAGAGCGGCGACCTCTGCTTTCTCGACAATGTTTCCGCGCTGTTTGTCTGCTCCTCCTCTTCTACTAATCTTCTGCAGTGGCACCTTCGTCTTGGTCATGCTCCTCCGAGACTTCTTCGTCAGCTTCTGCCCCACCTTCCTCCGCAGAGTCCTCCTCTCGACTGTGACGCGTGTCAGCTTGGCAAGCACACTGCTCCTCCTTCCCACCGAAGCAAGGTCGTGGATCTTCCCGACCGTTTGATCTTGTTCACTCCGACATCTGGGGTCCTGCTCCTACCCTCACCATATGTTGGGGTAGTTCATATTTTGTAACCTTTATTGATGATTTCTCTAGATGTACGTGAGTGTATTTTTAAAGGATCGCTCCGCACTGTTTTCTGTATGAACATAGTTTTATAATATGATTAAGAATCAGTTTGACGTATCTATTAAAATCTTTTGCTCTGACAATGCTAAAGAATATCTTAGTACTGATTTCTCTTCTTTATGTGTGCAACATAATATTATTCATCAAATTAGTTGTGTCTATACCTCACAACAAAAATGGGGTGGCGGAACGCAAAACCTTCACCTCCTCGATGTCGCTCGCACTCAGATGACACAGACGCAGGTTCCTCGCTCCTATTGGTGCTACGCTGTCCTCATCTCCTGCTATCTCATCAATCGCATTCCGTCCACGGTTCTTCAGGTCAAACCCCATTCTCCATTCTTTATCCGGGTAAGGATCCGTTTCCCCTCCCTCTACGTATCTTTGGGTGCACAACTTTTGTGCACGCTCCTTCCGCCACTCATGACAAACTCGCCCCACGTGCTACAAAGTGTGTCCTTTTGGGTTACTCTACTACTCAGAAAGACTATTGTTGTTTTAACCCCATTTTTCGTAAGTAATACGTATCCGCAGATGTGACCTTCGAGAATGCGTCCTATTTCTCTTCAGACTCCTCTCCCTCTCCGGATATTTCTGCTCCTCCTACCGTCCCCTCCACCACGCCTACTCCCATCGAGATTTCTCCACCGTCATTTCCACCGTCTTCTCCTTCTCTCTCTCCCTCTCCACCGCTGCTCTCTCCCTCCTCTCCGCGGCCATCTCTCTTCATTCCCGGGCCAGCTCTCTCCGCCCCGAATGCTCCCGTTATTGAGGAACACGCCGACCTAGATCTTCTCATTGCTCTTCGCAAAGGGGTGCAGACGTGTACCCAGCAACCACTGACTGCTGATGTTTCCTATGTTCGTCTAACTCCTTCTCGCAGGGCATTTGCATTGGCTATCTCTGCGACTGCCACTCCCCACACCTACCAGGAAGCTCTTGTTGTTCCTCATTGGAAGGCTGCCATGGATGAAAAAATTGCTACCCTCACTGAAAGAGGTACCTGAACCCTTGTTCCTCCCCCTTTGGGCACTGATGTGGTTGATTGTCGCTGGGTCTTTGTTGTAAAGTTCTGTCCCGACCCCAGCGTGGATCGATACAAGCCCGCCTGGTCGCCAAAGGCGTCACCCAGACTTATGATGTTGATTACTTTGTCACCTTCTCTCTCGTTACTCATCTCAGCGCCATTCGGGTCCTTCTCTCTGTAGCTGTCAACAGAGATTGATCCATTTGACAGCTGGATGTCAAGAATGTCTTTCTCTATGGTGATCTTCAGAAAGATGTTTATATGGAGCAACCTCCTGTGTATGTTGCTCAGAGGGAGACACGAGTATGCCGGCTGAAGAAGACCATCTATGGCCTAAAGCAAAGCCCTCGTGCTTGGTTTGACAAGTTTAACGGCATTGTAACGGTCATTGGTTTTGCAAGAAGTTCTGCCGATCACTCTTTATACATTCGCAAAACCTCCTCGGGTCTGGTGGTTCTTGCCGTATATGTGGATGACATTCTTCTCACTGGCGATGATCCGGTTGGGGTAGCTTTGACAAAGAAACACCTCCGTCAACACCTAGTCACGAAGGATATGGGCTCCCCCAAATACTTTCTGGGGATTGAAATCTCTCGGAAACCCAACTCTTTAGTACTCTCACAATGGAAGTATGCTCTAGATTTACTAAAAGAGGCAGGGTTGACTGGTGCTAAACCTGTCCGATGTCCCATGACTACTGGAGAAGACAAAACTTGGACAGATGACTCGCCTCCTCTATCCGATACTACGCGGTACCGGCGTAGGGTGGACAAACTCATTTATCTCACGGTGACCAGACCCGACATCTCTTATGTTGTAGGCAAGGTTAGCCAATTCATGCAAGCTCCGAGGGAATGTCATCTACAGTGTGCCCTGAGGATATTGGAGTATGTCAAAGCAGCATCAGAGAAAGGATTGTTTTTTCAGAAGAATGGTCACTTGAGGGTTGAAGCGTACTCATATTCGAGCTATGCTGATGATAAAGGAGACCGCAAGTTAACATCGGGGTTTTGCACATTTGTGGGAGAAAATCTTGTGAGTTGGAAGAGCAAGAAACAGTCTGTTGTCTCCAGATCTAGTGCATGAGTGGAATATCGTAGTATGACGTCGACCACATGTGAGTTAAAGTGGTTACTGACTCTTATGCTTGACTTAGGAGAGGTCTACAACTATCCTCTTCTTATGTTCTGCGACAATAAGGCCGCAATATACATCTCCAAAAATCCGGTCTTTCATGAGAGAACAAAACACATAGAAGTCGACTGTCATTTTATTCAAGAAGAGATTTTGAAGAAACAGATTTGTACTCCGTTCGTCACTTCTTACAACGAGTTGACAGATATCTTCACCTAAGCCGGTGACCGCTTCCTTGTTTCACATTTGCGACAAGCTGGGCATGATTGATATCTATGCTCCAACTTGAGGGGGAGTGTTGAAGCATGGAGACTGGGCAGTCTGGCGGCTTCTCCCAACGGCTTAGTAGTCGGGCTGTTGCTGATTGGTGTCCGACGGTCTGGCGACTTCTCTCAGCGGCTTGGTAGCTGAGCTGTTGCTGATTGGTGTCCGAGCGGTTTGGCGGCTTGTCTATGACGACTTAAAGATATTGTTGGCCTGTCTTCTGCTCATTGTAGTTGTCGTGCGGCTTAGTCTAACCGCGCGGCTTATGTGACTTGTATAAATGTTTGTTTCTGTAATTATTAGTCTCACATTGCTTATTTGTAATCTCTCTTCTCTCCTACATTCTATAAAAGGGAGGTCATACCTTTGTAATAGATACCTTTTTGAATAATAAAAATTTTGTTACTCCAAATTTTCGGTCTACTTGTTTTTTGTTCGCACACTTTGGAAGGAGGAAGGATGGAGCAGAGGAGGCAGAAAGAGTCGAGGAAGCGGGAGTTTAGGAGACCGTTCGTGGATCCGGAGAATTGGGGACTTGATAGGAGGTTTTATGTCCCAAGGAATATGGCTCTGTGGAGACCAGTAGGAAGACTCCATCCCATGAGACCTGGGAGGCGTTTCTCCCCGGAGCGACAAGCTCGTTGTAACCCTCCTGAGAGGCAGTAAGTAAGCGGAAAGAAGAATATGCCCCCTCCTAGAGAGGCAGTAAGTAAGCGGAAAGAAGAATATGCCCCCTCCTAGAGAGGCAATGACGATCACCCGCCAAGGAAGAAGGCTCCAAGGAAGGTATCATCACCAAAGGAACCTACGTGGGGAGGTTCCTCTTTACACCGAGTTGCACAAGGTAAAGGGATATGCCATCACGACATGTTCAGAGTTCTTGGAGGCGAGATGGAGAGATGGAGGAATAAGAGCCACAGTTGGAAGGGAGGAAGAGGATAAATGACAAGTTCCTACTGATGGAGAGATGGTCCAGGCCTTGCGCCAAAGGAGATGTAAAGATGGAGTGGATATTGGGACTCGTGGAGTAATCAACGCCATCCACAGAGGAGCTGGAGTTTGAGCCTCTCGAAAGGGAAGTATCTCTGGAGTGTCGCTTTAACCTCCTAAGTACTTCCCCCAGTGAGAGTTCACTTTCTCGGATGATATGATAGGGAATGAGAACCCTTTTACGACGTCGTCGTTGTCCAGTCAGTGATCAAAAACTTCACCGTTTTTCGGATCATGGTAGACAATGAGAGCTCAGTCAACGCCGTTTTCCAAAAGACGTTCGACGCGATGGCGTTGGAGGCCAGTAGGCTGACAACTTCAGATGAAAAAACTCGTTTGGATTTTCAGGGGAGAGGAAAGAAGTTGGAGTTAAACTATTGGTGACCCTCGGGGAACCTCCAAAAACTGTCGCTTTGTCATTGTTGACGCTCCGAGCAGCTACAATGTCATCTTTGGGTCACCGCTTATGCCTTCCAGTCTGTACCCTCCTCATTGCATAAATACTTAAAGTACAATCAGAGAGAAGTACAAATTAGGATCAGGAGCAACTCTAAGGTAGCTCGGGAGTGCTACTTGAACGCAATAAACACCATCAGTTGGATAGAGGAAGACAAAAGAATGGAAAAAGGTGTCGGAAGAAATGTCTTGCTTGGAGGTGGCCGAATATGTGGAAGAAGTGGAGGTGGTGATGGTGGAAGGAAAGCCCGAAAGCGTGAAGAGCAGCGGGGAGCTAAAGATAAAAAACAAGCTGAGGATCGTAGCGTGTCTCCAGAAGAACGTCGATGTCTTTGCATGAAGCGCCGCTGACATGCCAAACATTAATGCTGACGTGACATTCCACCACATAAATCTTGATCCCAGGTTTTGCCCCATCCGTTAAAAAAAGAGGGCGATATCCACTGCTTTGGCTGAGACCATGAAGGGAGGAAGTGAAAATACTGTTTGAGACAATTTTTTGTATCAGAGATACAGAATTCAGATCGGGTCTCCATTATTATATTGGTGAAGAAGGCCGGGGGGGAGTGGATGATGCGTATTGATTTCTCATTATTTAATAAATCTTGCCTGAATGATTGTGTTCCCTTGTCTTGAATCGACGTGTTGGTTGACTCAGCCTTCAGTTTTCCCGTGATAATTTTTTTTGATACTTTTTTTAGGGTATCGTCAAATTAGGATGCACCCTCCGGACCGTCGATATGTCTCTTTCATCACGAACGACAGATGCTATAACTATAAAATGATGTTTTTCGGCCTGAAGAATGCGGGAGAATCCTATGAACGAGTGATGAATCACGTCTTCAAGGAGCAAAATAGGCGAAACTTGGTGGTTTATGTGGATGACCTCATGGTGACGTGAAAGGGGATTCAGGAGCACTTGGAAGATTTGACAAAAACCTTCGCGACATTGTGAAAGTTCAAGATGAGACTCAACCCGGCTAAATGCTTGCTTCGAGCGGGGATAAAAAAGTTCTCGGGACATTTTCTTACTCTAGCACACACACCTACGCCCTCATTATTGTGAGACACATCACATGTGGTCTTGAGTTATCGTTCACATCAAATGAAAAACAAGGGTTACCAACAATGACAGTGGATATTTAGAAAGAAATCATGCTACCGCCGGCGGTAGAGTTACCGCGCCGCGGTAGCTCGATTTATTAGATCCGGCGGTAGGTCGAACCCCTTACATTTCTTTTTCCATTCTCTCTCTCCCGAGTTCAGCTCTTCCGTCGGCGCAACCCCAGATCCAGGTAAATGTCCCTCCTTTTCTCCCCCATTTCAAGTTATGTTGAGTTTAAAGTTAGGTTCATGGAGATTTCGTCTTTTTGGGCAAGATCCATCGGGGTTTCAAGGTGTTTTGAGTTTGATTTGAGGTTTTTCTTCATGAACCGAGTTAGATTTCTTGTGTCCGAGTTATAAGTGAGTAGATCCCCTTCCTTTCTAGGTTTTATGCAAAAGATTTGTTAAAAATGGGATTTTGGGGGAGATCCGATGGAGGGGGTCAATGTCCAGTTCGTTAGGCTACCGCGCTTCGGTAGCAGATTTCTGCGCGGCGGTACCCATCAGAAACAAATTTTTTTTCTGATTTTTAAAAAAGAATTTTTTGTGTTTTCAGGCTATTGCTTCATCCAGCTCCCAAGCACCTCGAAGAAGCTTCTCCAAGCGATCCAGAACACCCGCATCAATCTACCTTGCGGTGGACGAGGCCACTATGAGTGTGGCAATGGTCGTCGACATCGATGAGCAATACACTCATATCTATAGCTATTTGGACCATGCGGGAGTATTCTCTGTGGTTTCAACGGGTGACCCATTTTCCTCGGTACTAGTTTGGGAATTCTACAACAATCTTTGGAATCTAGCTTTCACATAGCTTGACGGAGGGGTGCAATCCTGTGTAGGCACCCAGATTGTTACTATACTACATGAAGATCTGAAGAGGAAGTACGTCTGGTTCCTAGGCGGGGAGCGATTCGATATCGTCGAGTCCTTCAGATACACTAGGAATTGGAGAGAAATTAATGAGGTCCTCCATGGTGTTGAGGGTTGTCGAGACCTCATCACAACAATGGATAACCTCACTCCGGATTCCCGCATTATCTAAGATGTTTTGCGCCACTCCCTTATGTTCAAATCTAGGGATACTAAGAAGATCACAACACAACTCCCGATGATGACATACTACATCTTAGCAGGCAAGCCATTCAGCATACCAGACTTAATTATATTGATGATGCACTATACATTTCGGCTGAAGTCCCGAGCACCAGCGACTGAACACCCTGCGGTTGGGAGGAGTGATTCAGAGTATCTTGATGGGGAAATATCCTGCCATTGATTGGTCTCAGTACCCAACGGACTGCTAAGGAGGTGAAAGGGGTGAAGAAGATGTTGAAGAAGATTATGAGTAAGCTTAATATTTCACCGACTTCTTCAGAGGAATAACGTCTACGATTTATCACTTCGTATTTTGGTGCTTAACGACACTCAATATTATTAATGTTGTGCTAAGACAGTTGGAACACTATGATATTTATGGTGAACTCTCTCCCCGGTAGTGATACTACCGGTGGTATCTATTATGTTTTCACTTTTGCCAATTGCGATTAGCTTCGTGACACTACCCCGCTCAGCATGATTTTCATCGTTCTTTTGATTTTTATGGATAGATATACGTATCGTGCTGACTCAAACACATAAATAAATCAATAAAAAGGGGACAAAACAAAAAAAAACACGATTAAAACTAGTAAGCATATCGTGAAGTAAGATATCGTGTAGTTCCTTTTGAACTTCACGCAGTTTGTGAATGTTATTGGATAGGAGATTTAGGTATACAAGTGAGACCGTGTGAGGCGGTTCTCTTGGGTACCCAAATATTGCGTGATAAACCACAAGAAGATAATGATGAATGTGTCCTTTCTAGTGGAATAGATGCGTCATTTTTAATGATGGACCTTCATTCATACTTTGGTTTAATGTTGTTTTTATATTGCAAATTTTCATTATGTTTTTTAGGAGTCTTTATGCAATGATCTTTATTTGAACAATATTATGTTGGAGATTTAGATATATTGAGATTGTTCTCCAAGTTAGGATTATGTTGCTTAACATAAGGACTCATAGTGTAGTGATTCTTTAAAAAAAATTTATGTTCATTTGATTTTAGCTAGAAAGTAATTTGTTTTTGTAAGTGAAGATGATTTTTATGTTTAGGAATTTCACTTGCTTTAGCTTAGGTTTTCTACTCCCTTTGATTTGTTTCATCGATGGGTGTGAGCTCATGTTCAACATGCTTCCGACATTTGTTTGATATTCTAAGTTTAGGTTGTGAGAATTTTTCTCTTAAGCAAGTTGATTTTACTTTACAAATATTTATTCTTAATTTTGAGATTATGTCTAGCTTTGTTATATGTGATTGTGCTATCTTTGAGAAGAGAAACAACTGATTCAATATGAGTTTCATACTTACTCCTATAATCTTCAAAGGTTTCATCTATCTCATCAATTTCAATTTTATAATTCTTGCATCTTGCACAATCACTTTTCAATGATGAGTTTTCTAAACATAATCTCTCATTTTGTTCTTTTGCTAAAAGGAACTCTTTTTCAAGATCCTTATATTTTTCTTGTAGTTCAGTGCAATTAATACAAGACGTGGAGTGTTTATCTTAAGAGAATGTGAGAGAACTAGGCACAACAATATCAGATTCTACATTGGCATTTGTTTTCAAAGTGTTATTTTTTAAACGTAATTTTGGGTCACTATTTTTCAATTTCTTGATTTTACATTTAGCAACATTTAGTACGTGCAATGTAAAAATACAATTACAAGCATGCCAAGAATTTGATTTTCTTACAGCACTCTTGGACGAGGTGGGGTTTTAGCACAAGGTTCTTTTATCATCTTCCTCTTGGCTCTACTCTTCCAATGATATATTTTCTTCTTCCCTTCTCCGTGTTGTGGTTGCCATGTATTTCTCCAAGAGTGAATCTTCATTTGACTCTTCACTTGGATCCATAAGGAATTGCTCAAATTCATCATCTGCAGAAAAACAACTATAAGTAAACTCAAGAAATTTTCATTTCTCATAGGCAGTAGAAAGCGTGTAGATGAGTTTGAAAATTTCTTGGCCAAGCCCGCAAAATAGACTGTTCATAGTTTTGACTTTTAAATGACATTCGTGTGCATTTAAATTATTTTGGGGGCTTGACACAAGTCATGTTCCAAGCTTCTACATCTAATAACATAAGAAATTCTTTTATCAGTATT
Organism: Platanthera guangdongensis; assembly: GCA_039583875.1. NCBI lineage: Eukaryota > Viridiplantae > Streptophyta > Magnoliopsida > Asparagales > Orchidaceae > Platanthera > Platanthera guangdongensis. The sequence continues at coordinate 294,576,115 of CM077151.1, read as the reverse complement.
TTCCACCCTTCATAATTCATACATGTAAACAGAGGTGGTCTTAATGAATATTCGATGTACAAATTTTCATTCTCACTAGTAGATTCAAGATCAGGGCTGACCATTATTCCCGGTGGTAAAACAGTTTTGGAATAACCTCCCTCTGATACCACTTGTTGGATCGGGTGGCCAACCTTAGAGGGAAGGGGGGGGGGGGCGAATAAGGTTTTCAGATTAATTTAAAAATTACAATGAGTTTCACCAAGGAAAACTGGTTCTGGATGCTACCGCGGGGCGCTAGCTTGCTAGCGTGCGGCGGTTGGTCACAAAACTCGTTTTCTTTGTAAAACTTCGCCCTAGAGATGCACACATGACCTTCAGGGATCTACAGGCACACAAGCATGATATTGAGAGGATAATAAACGAACAATAATTTTATTAACGAATAACTAAAGAGCTTTACAATTCAGAATAACTAGATCTCCATGACGCCGGAGATCGGAGGCGATGAAATATAAATTTCCCTTTTTTGTTTTTATACCGACCCTATACCCGGACCAGTTGACTCTCTCCCTTTTTCCCCTGGAAAGGTCTTCGAGCCAGCTCTTCACCTTCCTTCCCGGAAGTGTCTTAGAGCCCCACTAGATCCCTTGATCTAGACGTTCCTCACCAAGATGATTTCTCACAAAACCCTTCCCGGATTTCGACGACCCTCCGGTCGATTTTCCTCACGCTAGATCCCCCGATCTAGACGTCTCTCATCGGGACGATTTCTCACGGAACCTTTCCCGGATTTCTGATAAGACTTTGCAAGTAGAAGAGAGATCTAGGGGAAGATTTAGAGAGGGAAAGGAGAGGAATTAGGGTTAGGGAGAGAGGGAGAGGAAATACCTTGAGAATAATCATCCATGCCATCGAAAGGGAGCCCCGGGTTTATTAATACCTGGGGCTCAAGGGGGCCGGCCGGCCCCCTCACTTGGGGACTGAACCGGGTCGGTTCAGTCCCCCCTTGGCGTCTTCATAGGTTGGGGGCTGAACCGGATGGTTCAGCCCCGTTGTTTGGCCTCTGTTCTTTCGGTCGCCGAGTGTACGTTTGCCCTTGAAATTGTAGCGGATGCGACGGCATAACATTCCCTCCCCCTTCAAGCGGCAACTTGTCCTCAAGTGGGAAATCCGGAAACGCCTCGCGAAACTCCAAGAAGTCAACCCAAGAATTATGTTTGGCGGTCATGTGCGCCCACTTGACGAGTAGCTCGAGCCGGTACTCGGCACCCCGCCGCTTCCATTTGGTCAACAGAATCGCCTCCGGCGAAGGCCGCAATTCGCCGCTGCTAGTAGCCTCTGGAAGAGTAGGGTTGATGGAAGTGGAGTTCCCGAGCTTCTTCTTCAGTAAGGATACATGGAACGTGGGATGGATGCGAGAACCCTCCGGGAGAGCAAGAGTATAAGCCACGGGCCCCACCCGGCGGAGGATGCGGAACGGGCCATAGTATTTCGGTGCCAGTTTCTGGTTGGTCCGCCGAGAGACCGATAGTTGCCGATATGGTTGGAGTTTAAGGAAGACCTCATCGCCGACCGCAAACTCCCGCTCGGTACGATGTTTGTCTGCCTGAATCTTCATGCGATCTTGGGCGATGCGTAAGTTCTCCCGGAGTAGCGATAAAGTCCGGTCGCGATCCAGTAACATCCGGTCGACCGCGGGCAGAGCGGTGCTGGCTGGCTCATAAGAACTCAAATTAGGCGGGGGGCGGCCGTAGACCACCTCAAAAGGAGTGAGCTTGCTGGCCGTATGGAAAGATGTATTGTAGCAGTACTCCGCCCAATGGAGCCACCGAGTCCAGGAGCGTGGCTCATCCATGACAAAACACCGCAAATAGGTTTCAACCCCACAGTTGAGGACCTCCGTCTGCCCGTCTGTCTGAGGGTGATGGGCCGTGCTCATGCGGAGGGAAGTCCCCTGAAGTCGAAACAGCTCCTGCCAGAAATTGCTCACAAAGACGGGGTCCCTGTCTGATATGACAGCGCTTGGAATTCCGTGAAGTCTCACAATCTCCTTGGCAAAAACATCAGCAACTGTTGCTCCAGTGTACGTATGGCTCATAGCGATGAAGTGTCCGTATTTGGACAACTTGTCAACCACGACCAAGATGACGGATTTGCCCTGAGACTTGGGCAGACCGTCAATGAAATCCATAGAGACAGTGTCCCAAATCTGACGGGGAATCTCCAACGGTGTCAGCAGCCCGGCAGGAGAGGTAGTCTCGTACTTCTGTCGCTGGCAGATCTCGCATTCACGTATAAACCGCTGAACATCGCGTCGCAGCCCTTTCCAAAAAACATTCGCCCGGACCCGTTGTAATGTTCGCAAGATGTCGGCGTGTCCGCCGGTGGGTGAGGCGTGAAACTCTTGCATCATGACCATCCGCTAGGCCGACGTGGCAGGGAGGACTAGCCGGCCCTGATGGTAAAGTCTGTCTCCCTGCAAGTGGTAGCCGGCCTCAGTAGGCTCCCCCTGTCGCAGTGCTGCAATGATGACTTGTAGATCCGGATCCTGCTGAACTTCTGTCTATATCTCTTCCAGTGACTCAATCACTGGTCCTGAAATATGGGACAAGGAACTCTCTGGTAGGCGGGAGAGTGCATCAGCCACCACATTTTCCTTCCCCTGCTTATACACAATCTCATAATCGTATCCCAGCAACCTTGTCAGCCACTTCTGCTGCAACGGTGAGGCTAATCTCTGCTCCAGAAAATGTTTCAGGCTCTGGTGATCTGTACGGATCTGGAAGTGTCGTCCCAAGAGATAAGGCCGCCACAAGGCGACCGCATGCAGGATGACTAACATCTCCTTCTCGTACGTCGAAAGGCCCAGTGTCCGGGGTGCCAACGCCTTGCTGAAGTAGGCCAAGGGTCAGCCCTCCTGTATCAACACAACTCCAATACCGACCCCCGACGCATCGGCCTCCACTACGAATGTCTTGGAGAAATCTGGAAGCGCCAGAACCGGGGTAGTAGTCATAGCCGCCTTCAGAGACTGAAAGGCGACCTCTGCCTCTGAACTCCAGTGAAAAGCGTCTTTCTGCAACAGCTGAGTGAGGGGGCGGACTATCTTGCCATAATCCTTCACGAACCGCCGATAGTACCCTGTCAGCCCGAGGAAACCCCTCAAAGCCCGGACCGCCGTGGGGGGTGGCCAATCTACCATGCTCGCGATCTTCTTTGGGTCAGCTTGTACCCCGTGTGCGGACACCAGGTGTCCCAAGTACTCAGCCTCCGGCTGTCCAAATGAGAACTTGGACCGCTTGGCGTACAGCTTGTGATCTCGCAATATGGTGAGGACGGTGCGGACGTGCTCCAAGTGATCCTCCCAACTCCTGCTGTAGATAAGTATATCGTCAAAGAAAACCAGCACATACCTTCGAAGAAGAGGGCGGAATATTTCATTCATGACTGCCTGGAAGGTCGAGGGTGCGTTGGCCAACCCAAATGGCATCACCAAGAACTCATAGTGACCATCGTGGGTACGGAAGGCCGTCTTGTGGATGTCGTCCTCCTTCATGCGAATCTGATGGTAACCGGACCGGAGATCCAATTTGGTGAATAAGTGCGCCCCGTGTAGCTCATCCAGCAACTCCTCGATCATAGGAATGGGAAATTTGTCCTTGATGGTGGAACTGTTAAGCCCCCGATAATCCACGCAAAATCTCCACGAACCGTCTTTCTTCTTCACCAGTATGATCGGGGAAGAGAAAGCACTAGTACTGGGACGTATAATACCGAACGTCAGCATCTCGCGTACGCTGCGCTCTATCTCGATCTTCTGAATATGGGGGTAGCGGTAAGGCCGGATGTTGGTGGGATCCGTCCCAACCTTCAACTGGATCTGATGGTCCCGGAAGCGGGACGGTGGAAGGGAGCGTGGCTCCTTGAAAACATCATCGTACTGTCCCAAAAGTGCTTGTATCTGCTCGGGCTCCGCGCTAGCCTCTGATCCCACGGGTGCCACCCCCAGAATCATGGCTATTGTCCCGCCTTGTTCCTCCAGTCTCTGCAAACCCCTGAGTGAGATCTCCTTGAGTGGAGATGTCCTGATGCCTTGCAAACAGTGGTCCTTGCCCTGCTGAGTAAACTCCAACGTCATCCTGTCCCAATCTGTGGTCACCCGCCGTAACTGCCGGAGCCACTGCACTCCCAAGACCATATCCGAGCCTCGAATGGGGAGAAGGTAGACGTCGGTGTGGCAGATGTACCCCGACATCCGCAGCTCGGCCCCCCTTAGGACCCCTTCGCATCGCAACTTGCTCCCATCCGCAACCATGACCTGGAATGCGGCCTCTCGATCAATAGGAATCCCTGTCTTGAGAGCCACCTCGGGGTCAATGAAATTGTGGGTGCTCCCACTATCGACTAGTATAGTAACCCGCTCCTGGCCAATTTCCCCTGCGATCCGTAAAGTGAGGGGAGCTGTGCACCCTGCCATCGCCTGAAGAGATATTCCAAACTCCGTAAGATCCAGATCATCCTCAACTGAGTCACCCGTAGTGTCTTCTTCGCCGTCCTCATTCCGCAACATGAAGACTTGGACCTTCTGACACCGATGCCCCGGAACGAATTTCTCATCACACTTGAAGCACAACCCCTTGTCCTTTCTGGCCTGCAGCTCCTGCCACGTCAACTTCGTCACAGTGGGACGGCCCCCGGCCGGTGGTTCCTTCCTGGTTACGTCTGTCACTGTGGGTGCCCGTTCTGTTGTCCGGGTCTTCTGCCGGTTGTACCGCTCCTCCTGTATCCTGGCTAGGCTGATGGCATGACTCAGACTGCGTGGCATGTACGCGTGGATCTCGTCTCTCAAATGGTCCTTCAGTCCGGATACAAAACAACTCAGCATTGTCCTCTCTTCCCAATTGACCCGATTGGCCAACCGTTCGAATTCTGTCCGGTACTCTGTGACTGATCCTTTCTGCCGCAGCTTCTGTAACATAGCCTCCACATCTTCATACTCTAAAGGCCCGAAACGAGCCGAGAAGGACTCCACAAACTCCTCCCACGGTGCGTAATTGCGTCCCCTCAGAAACCACTTGGTCCACTGGAAGGCGTCCTCCTCCAGATGGAAAGACGTCAACTGGACCCACTGCCCCTCCGGAATCTCTTGGTACTTGAAGAAAAGCTTCGCCTTCTGGATCCACTCTAAGGCGTCGCCGCCCTTGAACTTAGGGAAGTTCATACGTGTCAATTTGGGCTGCATGTATGGCCGGGGTTATGCAGGTGCTGGTTGGTAAGGTTGCGCCGGGGCCGTTGCGGGCCCGGGCCGCCCCCGGTCCATGCCGTAGCCTCCTTGTTGCCCTCCACCCCATGGGTTGCCATTTCCGTAGTCCGCCGGTCCTCCGTAGAGCGGGGGTGTCGGTAGGATGCCCGCCACTCCTCCGATTGGGACCGCATTCGCTCCAGTTGGTCGAAAAGGGGCCACTCCTTGCCCCGGACCCCGCCAAGAGGGGCCAGCCTGAGTTCCGGGTCCGTTCCAGGCGGGCTGGGCGCCGAACGGCCCGCACGGAGCCGCCAGGACTTCCGGCGGCCTCCAGCCGCCTGGGCGGCGGTAGTCGGCCTCCGTCGACCCCCCGACGTTCCCTCCAGGGCCCCCGTATCCCTCCTGGGTCGATCCCGCCGCGCGGTAGGCGTACGCGTCGATCCGCGTAGGATCGGCTTCCGCCGATCCCGCAACGAAGAAACCGCCCCCCGTAGGCCCCGATCCGGCCCCCTGCTGCACTCCGCTTCCGATTCCAGTGTCGTTCTGCGCAATAGGATGGTAGGATGCCTCCGTTTCCGATCCTTCCACCGCGGGATTTTTTCCTTTCAGATTTTGTGCAAGTAGGGTTTTGATCTCCTCCATGCGCGCATCCAAGCGATCCTCTAGGGTTTTTTGGGAGGATTTCACTTGTTCTTCGAGCGCCGTCATCGTGTCCGACAGCCCTACATAGTTCTCCTCGAGGGATGCAAGCCGCGCTGTTTCGGCTTCTGAGCGAGTCACCATCGTCGCAGGATGTTGCTCTGATACCAAATGATAAGACTTTGCAAGTAGAAGAGAGATCTAGGGGAAGATTTAGAGAGGGAAAGGAGAGGAATTAGGGTTAGGGAGAGAGGGAGAGGAAATACCTTGAGAATAATCATCCATGCCATCGAAAGGAAGCCCCGGGTTTATTAATACCTGGGGCTCAAGGGGGCCGGTCGGCCCCCTCACTTGGGCACTGAACCGGGTCGGTTCAATCCCCCCTTGGCGTCTTCATAGGTTGGGGGCTGAACCGGATGGTTCAGCCCCGTTTTTTGGCCTCCGTTCTTTCGGTCGCCGAGTGTACGTTTGCCCTTGAAATTGTAGCGGATGCGGCGGCATAACAATTTCAATGACCCTCCAGTCAATTTCCCTCACACAAATAACTAGACAATAAAGTGTTTAAAGTAAAATATAAAGAGTTAAGAAATTGTTTCTTTCTCAAATGTAGAATTTCTCTGAGGAACGGTTTGCGATCGGTGCTCTTGAATATCGTTCTTGCTGCAGTCGATCTGCCGAGAATGGTCGTTGAAGATTTCCTTCGATGAAGTTCTTCAATCACAAGCGGGAGGAGAAAACAATGTTTTTTCTTCAACGGAGATGAGAGTTCGTCCTTCTCCAGATGGCGGCCGAACCCTAGAATGAATTATTCTCCTTGGTTGTATCTCTAGAAAAAGAGACGCGCGTTTTTATATGTCTTGAAAAAATAAGCTACTGCCGGCGATAGAGATAGCGCCCGATGGTAGGTCGATGCGCGTGGATGTAACAGCTGTTCAGCTGATTTGGAAAAATATTCAAATAAAATATTTTTTCGCTTTTTCGTGCTACCGCGGCACAGTACAAAGCTAATTGGCTGGCGGTAGCATGATGACTCGACGCTCGTTGAGAGAGCTAGCGCCCCGCGGTAGTCCACAAAGCACTTGTCCTGAATTAATTCTGAAGCTAGCGCGGGCGGTAGCGCTAGCGCTCGGCGGTAGGTGCCAAAATTTGATTTTTCTCGTTCTTTTGCACTTGTAAACTTGTACACTATACCCAACACTCGTATGATCAAATACAACACGGGATTTGATATTGTCAAACTAAATAGATGCGAATCATGGTCTCCAACAACCTCTACCCATAGAACTCATAGGTCCGCATGCATCACTATGTATCACACCAAAAAGATCATCAGCCCTCTCAGTATGACTAGTAAAAGGGTTATAGTCATTTTGCCTAATAAGCATGACCCACATCGCTCAAATGATTGATAATCAAATGAGTCCAATAATCCATTTTTATGGAGCTTGAATATGTTTTTCTCATTTATATGGACCAAACGACAATATCAAAGATACGTAGGATTTGACTTTTGAGTTATTCTCTACGTTATAGATCGGATGATTTGAGTTCAAAACATATAAATCATTAAACATTTGAGATGCATCATAACAAATATCATTCATAAAGATTAAACAACAATTGTTCTTAATTATAAATGGAAAATCTTTCATGTCTAAACATGAAATAGATTTAATATTTCTAGTTATGGAGGGAATAAAATAACAATTATCAAGTTCAATTACAAGTCCTGCGGGCTAGGAAAAACTGTAAACACATACAACAATGACAACAACTCTTGCTCAATTTCTAACTCACATGTCGACCTCTATTTTGCGTAGCAATATTCTCCTTTCCAGTTCCTGCACATTTGTATAAATGTGAGAATCACATCCGGTATTCAATATCCATGATGAAGAAGCAAAAATATTTTTTTTTATAACAACAATACCTGAAGCGGAAGTCACACTTCCTTTCTTCTGCTGCAGATCTTCAATATAAAGAGGACAATTCCTCCTCCAGTGTCTTGCCTTACCACAATGGTAACAATTCCCTTCCTTGACCGAACCGTTCTTTTTCTGTGCTGAATACTTGGGATCAAGATATAACTTAGATCATATCTTAGTCTTCTTGGATCCCTTGACCTTGCCTTTGACTTTATGCACCATCGGTATAGGGCTAGCAGACTTCACCTTCTTCATATTGATCTCAACAGTTCTCAATATGCCTAGAAGCTCGGTCAGTGTCTTATCAATCTCATTCATATTATAGTTCAAGAAAAACTGCACATAACTCTCTGACAACGATTGCAGGATCAAATCAGTAGTCAACTCTTGGCCCAAGGGAGAGCCTAGTTTCATATGGCTTTCAATGCACCCAATCATCTTGAGCACATGAGTACTTACTAGGTCGCGAGCTCCCATCTTGTAGTGAAATAATGCCCTAGAGATGTCAAACCTCTCTTGTCGAGCGTACCTTGAAACGTTTTCTTCAGGTGCTCGATTATCTCGTAACTACACATGTTCTCGTGTTGTTTCTAAAGCTTAGATTTCATGATTGCAAACTGACACATTCAACATCTAAGGAATCGTCTTCATACTTCTTGGAAGCATCTTTATCTGCACGGGGGCAGTTACGGCTAGCTTTGTGAGGTGATCTTCTTCCAAGATATAGAGCTTACGCTCTTGCCTGAGAGCAATTCTCAGGTTCATATACCAGTCAAGGAAATTTGTCATGTTCAGCTTGTCCTTCTCAAGAATAGCTCTCAGGGATAAAGTGGAGTATGATCCATTTTCCATGAAAAATATACAAAAATTTATGTAAAATAGTATTAGTACTATATTTCAAATATATTTTATTTTAATATGAATTTTTATTAAAAACTCACACTATTTTGTTCAAATTAATAACCCTTAATTTCAATTCAGAGAGTTTATGCGAGTTACTCTCTAGTGGACAAGATTCATATTTCAACAACACCATAAGTCATCTTTGACTAATCACCCATAATGTGGCTATTTAGGTAGGCAACATTTGTCAATTGCATCATCATACAACTCTTGTATGGTTGGTGAATAACTCTTTATTCGCATCTATCTTATTGTGCATGTCAACCCTATGCATCTAGGCACTCAATCTTTGAGATCACCTAGTTAAGTTGGATTCGATGTCGATAGTGAAATATCACAATTATCCACTTGCACTACTACATGGTGCTCAAAACCTAAGACTCTAGGTGGGAATGCGAGTGTGACACGTTAATCCGACTCAAAATGCAATGCGGTCGTCAGTGATGAAGACAAATGATTATGAGCAGTGATAACTTATATTTAACACCATGCAAATATTTAGAATTGAAAAACAACTAATTAATTTGACAATTTTATAATGGCTTTCCTCCGCTCGGAGGGGTAAAGCAAAGCGTGCGGCGAATAACTTCACCTGCAAATTATTAGCGTACTAAAAACAATTTCTACTAGCAAGAATCACAACAAAATATAGTAATTCACTAAATGAAAATGTCAATTCAAATAATCCAATACCACAATAACTCACAAATTAGAGGGATGAACCAAGACACTGAAGAATTTGGATTTGGAAGTGTAGATCGGCGATCGGAGGTGGAACCTACGACGAGGCAACGATGACGGTGGCTGTCCTTGGCGGTAAACGGTGAGATCAGATAAGAAAACGGTGGATCCAGCCACGTATAAGTAGATCCGGGGCGGGGAAGGGTAGATCTGATGTGTAAGAGTGGATCTGTGCTAATATGGTAATAAGAGTGGTGGGAAACGACGGATCGGGGGCTGAAATTCTCAGATATGAATTGATCTAGAGAATTAGGGCGATTTAGAGGTGGTTCCACGAAGAGGAGTGGGGGGCTTGGAGAGGGGAGGGTGGCGGACTGGGCTGCAGGAAAGCAGCAGGCCGGCGGGTTTTGAGAGTAGTTTGGTGGGTTGTCGGAGGCTGGACAAGTGGTGTGAGGGGTGGAAAATGAAGGCTAGAGGTAGGAGAATGGTTTGGGGAAGAGAAACCAATCTAGGAGTCGTCACCTATGGTTCCATGACGTCGGCACCGAAGGGTGATCGCTGGAATTCGGGAAGAAGAGTTTCAAAATTCTGCAATGACTTGGTTCAGCCTCTTAGACTAATTTTTATAATAAAAAGAAACACTAGGGCATCCCAATCAACTGCTATGATTGGCTGATGGAAGAGGCCACTAAAATACATGATTAATGAATCAAAAATATTAAACAAATATATCTTTTTGACTCGCGATGCGGATCCGGACATATCTGCGGAGTCCGATCGTCAATCCGGGCCCGCCATATATGGTAATTTGTCAAATCAGCCTCGAACGGGCTCAAAGCTCGTGCTCATCTCTGCTCCGCATGAATCTCCCCGACTTTAAAGAATTCATCTCCTGATGAATTGAGATCGGAATTCTCTCGATGAATGTCAGGTATAACTCGAAGAGGTCCGCCGGGAGTCGTCCACGTGTCGTCGATGGAAGAGTGTCCTCGCCCATCAACTCCTCCTGACTGAAAACTGTCATCTCTGGTGAATGGAGACGGTCGTGCTGAAGTCGAAGTCCCAGGGCGAATCAATCAAGCTTTGCTGCAAGTATCCAAGCGTTAATTGCATTGGGCGGTCCCGCCAATGTACCAAGTATCGATAGCGCGACCCATCTGAAGTAGGAACAAACTGGTGGAATCTGAACTTTGTCATGCTCTCATCGCTCATCTCTCGAGAGGTGGAATCCGGTGCGATCGGCGGTGCCGGTGGTGAAACCAAAGAAGACGAAGTCTCAGGTGGAAGGGTGTCAGTAGTGGATGGGTTGTAGTGGCTATCAGGCGTAGGTGGAGTATGAGAGTGGTAAGACAACGAAAGTGGGGGTGAGGGTGGCCGGGCATCTCCACTGTTCGGGTCCACATACTCGTGAGGCTCGTCGTACGGCGCAGATCCTTAACATTAAAAACTGAATGCATTCACATACTTGCCGGGATATCGGGCCGGTAGGCGTTTGTCCCGATACGACTAATAATTGAGTAAGGACCCATTCGCCCGACGCTTAGCTTTTTGGCAGGCCCCGATGGGAGCCTCTCAGGGCGGACTCGCACCATTACTTTCTCGTCTTCATTAAATACTTGTTCCCTCCTTTGCTTATCCACATGAATTTTATAGTTTTCATTGCTCATTATTTGTCAGTGAATCGACTCGTGTAAAATGTAATGCATGCAAATGATGAACAAGTGAACCAACTCACTCATACAAATGAAGCGAATAATGCAAATATGGCACAACATACTCGACACACTTCCTAAGGGAAGGCCTGTCAATGACTTGGATATTACTAACATGGGGTGACCTATCAGGAGTCTTACCGGGTGGTCGCTGGGAAAATCTGGGGTGACCAACGTCATCGCCCGTGGAGACGAGGTAGAGGGTGATAAAATAGTGTGGAGCTCTGGTGTGATGAGTACCTCTCAAATGATATAGCCCATCAGGTGCCTCACCAGGGGGTGTATACCAAAAGTCATCACGTGTGAGATGATCACTAGTGCGGATAGAAGATCCATCACTCAAGTGTAGGAGGGAAGGCTTGTCAAATGAGCCTCTCGGGGACTTGATCCCGAAGAGGTCGGTAATGATAGGATAGTCCACCACGAGGAGGGCACCAATAATAGTAGTGTCTGTGGGAGCTAATAGGACACCCACAACAAAGTCAACGCTAGCCTCATGAATCTCCCAAGGAAGTAGTGGCTCATCACGAGACTTATGTGGAGGTTCAACGATGAGGTCATTAATAATGGGAAGATCCCTCAGATGAGTATCACTGATAGAGGGAGTGTCCTCGTAAGTGGGTAAGGTAGCTACTATGAAGTCAACACTATACTCTCGACTCTCAGTAGTTAAATGACTCGAGATAGTCCTAAGGGAAGAGCAGGGGGTGCCCAGAGGCCCCATACTCAAATGTGGGTCAATCGATATAGTGTCGAGAACTGCGTCTTTGTTCAAAGGGGGCACTAGGTCTAGGTGTAGGTCTAGGTGAGGTGAAAAGGATGGGTATACCATCACAGCGTCACTGGTGTTGATGCATGAAAACGGCACCGCCTAGTTAACGGGTCGAGGTCGCGGGCACCAGCAGCTAACACAGATGTGTTCGATCTCACGAGCTAGGTGAAGAAGAGGATTGCGGGGTTGATGAGAAAGCTTGTGAGTGCTCGAGAGTGGAGCAAGCGCTTGTTCAAGGGTTGCGGGGATAGAGGAGAGGTTTGCTGAGAGCAGCCGGAAAGGCTGATGATCAGCGGAGGAGGTTGATCAGGAGCGGAGGAGGTTGATCAGGAGCTGTCGAGCAGACGGTTACTTTGACGGTTGTGCTTGCAGGTTGACGCCGAGTGAGTTGATCTGAGAAGAAGAGAGGGGGCCGCTAGCAGCGGCAACAACAGACTTCGCCCGCCGCGGCTTAAATGTCACTCTTGCAACGGGCTTTTCTTTGATTAATATTGAGTTATTACAGCTTGCAATACACTTTTACAAGAAAGCAAATAAAGAGGTACAAAGGGGAAGCTGGCGGCTAAGGAAGAAGTGCCAGAAGGGAGGCCGCGCGGACTGAGAGAGCCAGGTCGGCAGGCCGCGCGACTAATGGTTGAGAGGAGGCCGCGCGGACTGGGAACTGAGGCCGGCAGGCCGCGCGGTTACAAAAAGAGAGGGATGCGGACTGGGAAAATGAGTCCGCAGGAGGTTGAAGAGTTGAACTTGTCGTGGGCTGTCTTCGAGCGTGAGCGTTGAGTGAAGCTCTGAATTTTGGGGTCCCTCCACCTGACCTCAGTGAGAGGTATGAGGGTCTATTTATAGGCCCAAGGAGGTAACGGCTTTCAGTGACGTTGTCCCCGGTGAGACGGTAACTTGAGCGAGAAGATGATAGAGTCCGCCGAGCCCGCGGCAGGCTGCGCAGACTGGGGCTTGCTTCTGGAACTGGTCCTGCTGATGGCTGATTTGGAAAAGTCTGCCCCTACTGCTGGCAGACTGAGAGGAGTCCGCCCGAACTGAGCTGATCGAGCCCGCGCCAAGATTGTGCGGGCTGAGGGACTATCCGCCCGCTACTGGGAAGCGGGAGCTGGAAGCTGAGTGGCGGACTGCGAAGAGAATCCGCGGAGTCCGCCGCTGCTGAACTGAGCGAGCACGAGCTAAGGGTGCGAGCTGAGGGATATCCGCTGAGTCCGCACGAGGCTGCGCAGTCGGCCTGCCTTGAGGTTTGCTGCCTGGCGGACTGGGAGGAGTCCGCCACTACTGATCGAGCCCGCCCCAAGACTTGCGGGCTGAGGGAGTTGTCCGCCTGCTGCTGCGGAGACGCGGATGCTGGAAGCTGAGTGGCAGACTGCGAGGAGAGTCTGCCGAGTCCGCCGCTGTTGAGCTGAGTCCGCCTCTGCTGCGAACGAAGCGGCTGGTTGCTGAAGCTGGAGCTGGGGTTCATCAGCATAGGCGAACAGGAAAGTTTGATTGCACCTCGAGTCCGCCCAGCTCGCGATGAATGAGCCATGTCCGCTGATCTTTGCGGGTAGCCGGAGAGTTGGAGCGTTCGCATTCCTCAGGCGGACTGAAGAAGCAGGTTGCCCATGCTGCTGGAGTCCGCCACTTTGTTGAATGGAACTTGCCGCACCTGCTGGGTGACAAGGGATTCGCGACCTGCCGGACTGACGAGGCTGGCTGTGCGTGTTGACGAGGTGGAAACTGGAGTAGCTGGCTGGCGGCCTGGGGTCAGGTCGCCAATCTGGCTATGTGGCGAGCTGGAGGGTTGTCGATGTTGGTGAAGGTGTGCGGCCTAGAGGCAGGCCGCTTGTCGTTGTGGAGGTGTGGGCGGATAGACATCTGAGTCCGGTAAAGGGGGACCTGTTGAGACGCTTGCGGTTTAACTGACAAGGGGCGCGACCTGCAGGGGCGGGCTGCAGAGGCAGTCTGCGGCCCCTGCCGACCAAAGGAACAACGCGCGGCCTGGTCGGTCAGACCGCTGAGACCGCCCAAGCCGTGCGGCCTGAGCGGACAAAAAATTTTGTCCGCCCATCCTAAGACGACGCGACCTCCAGGAGGAACCTGGAGCAGGCCGCGACTAGCGAGCTGGCTGGCTTGGGAAGGATCGCCGATTTCAGGGTTAACATAATCCCCGCACTTTTTTAAGTTTAGAAGGGAAGTTCGAAAAAGTTGGAGATCCACGAAAATCGTGATCCACCCCAAAGGAAAGGAAGGGGGCAAGGAGAGATAGAACTTGATGTCTCTCCTTAGGAGTTTGGTGCTACCTGTCTTTTTCCTGCAAAGGAAAAGTTAGTGTAGGCATGTATGGAAGGTACATCCTGCGCGTGCCTGGGTTTGTCTTTGCAAAACGAAGAAGATGTGTCTTCTACTGAGTTCTGCAAAATGAATGTGGGAGGAAAACATAGAAACATAACAACTTGCAAGTACCTGAAGGAAGCTTGTAAGCACCTGTTATCTTCTGCAAAAAGAAGAGTAAGCGACATTCGTGAAGAGGAAAAATAAGTTGCAAGTACCTGAAGGGAGACTTGCAAGTGTTTGCTGGTTTCTGCAAAAGAGAAATTAGAAGCAAATATGAGAGTAAAGAAAAAGCCGCAAATACCTGAAGGCAACTTGCAGGTATCTGCTGGTCTATGCAAGAAAAGTGTTGGAAGCAGACATGATATATGAAAGTTGCAAGTACCTGTGAAGAAACTTGCAAGTATCCGCTGATCTCTGCAAGAGTAGAGTTAGAAGCAGATATGATATATGAAAGTTGCAAGTACCTGTAAAGAAACTTGCAAGCATCTGCTGATCTCTGCAAGAGTAGTGTTAGAAGCAGATATGATATATGAAAGTTGCAAGTATCTGTGAAGAAACTTGCAGGTGCCTTCTAATCACTGCAAAGAGAAGAGTGAGCAGCAGAAATAATATAGTGAGCTAAGCTGCAAGTACCTGGACGGAACTTGCAAATGTTAACTGTTGATGAGATTAGATGGATATGACCAAATAGCAGAGGAAATGTCTGATACACTCTGCTGATAATTGAGTGAAGATCAAACCAAAATAGTGATCTTCTTGCTATATTAGAGATGATATCTTTAACATGAAGTCCAGATTAATAAGTTGAATGTTGACTGTTGATATGATAGGATGGATATGATCACATTGGCAGAGAAAAAGCTTAATGCATTCTGCCAATCTGAATAAAGATTAGACCGCAATGGTAATTGTAGTAAGATAGATACGATATCTTCAATATGAAGTCCAGATCAATAAGAAATCATCTTAATTAGACTCTGCTTGCATGACTTGTTAATCAAGGAGAGCCAGATGCTTTGATCAATAATTGATGTCGTTACATTTGATAAGAGTAATGGAGCTTATATAAGTAGAGAGCTTGTAAGTCATCATCTGATAGAGTTTTGAGCAAGCAATGCATGCGAGATGAGAATATGCAGAAACGATTGCTGCAAATCCTTTTGGTAGGTCGGATTTAATTTGTTCACCTGTGAAAGAGGCAGTTGATAACAAAGAGGTCTATACTCGGAGATGACCAAGAAAGGTCATCACCAGTATAGCCTTACTTAGATCGGGCTAGCTATACTCCCTTGACAGAGCACAAAAGGGAGACATGCACAAAATCCTAAGAGGGAAGCGGCAGATGCACTGCTCTTTTGTCTCGGGTACAATCATCACTGATCAATGAGACTAGTTGCGCCAAGTGGCCTAAAGCATTGCTTGGGATATGGAGCAGTACTTCAGCAGGGGGGTCACCCTATTGCCTACTTCAGCAGACAGACGGCCCTCCATCATCGGAAGTTACCAGCATATGAGCAGGAATTGATCGGGCTCGCCAAGGACATCCAACATTGGCGGCCTTATTTATGGGGGCGTGCCTTCCTCATCAGGACAGACCATTACAGTCTAAAATTTTTATTGGAGCTGCGGCTTTCGACCATTCCCCAGCAGCGTTGGGTGAGCAAATTACTTGGATTTGACTTTACCGTGGAGCACAAGGCCGGGTTGCTGAATCGGGCCGCGGACGCTCTTTCCCGCCGCCATACACCTCCCTCCGCCGCTCTCTATGCCGTGTCTTTTCCCACCGCCGACCTTCTCTCCCGCCTTCGCCAGGAGATTCAAGAGTCGCACGGGTTGACCGAGTTACTACACCGTGCTGAACAGGGGCTGTCCAACGATCAATGGGCCGGTCGACAGGGTTTGGTGTACTACCGCGGCCGGATTTTTGTTGCCGCCACTTCTCCCCTCATTTCAGTACTTATAGAGGAGGTACACTCTCGGAGCCATGAGGGCATCCACCGCACTCTTCAGCGCCTTCGCAGCGAGTTCTATTGGAAGAGCATGCGCCGTCATGTCCGCGAGTTCATTGCGGCTTGCACTATTTGTCAGCAGAGCAAGACCGATCATCTCCTGCCCGCAGGTTTGCTTCAGCCTCTCCCGGTTCCTCCTCAGGTTTGGGCAGATCTTTCGATGGACTTTATCGAGGGTTTTCCATCCGTCCGGGGCAAGAGCGTTTTGATGGTGGTTGTCGACCGTTTCTCAAAAGGGGCTCACTTCATTCCTTTGGCGCGTCCGCTAGTTGCTTCACAAGTGGCCCGCGTCTTCTTTTAGGAGATTTTCCGCTTACACGGCATGCCCGAGACCTTGGTTTCCGACAGGGATCGTACGTTCACCAGTGCATTTTGGAAGAAACTCTTCACATTGAGCGACACGAAGTTGGCCTTTTCCACAGCCTATCATCCTCAGTCCGATGGGCAGACCGAGGTGGTCAACCACACATTGGAGATGTATTTGCGGTGCATCGTTGGTGACCGGCCTCAAGATTGGCTCAGATGGCTACCATGGGTGGAGTACTGCTACAACACCGCGTATCACACAGGCCTGCAGACCACTCCGTTCCGGCTTATCTACGGACGGGATCCCCCTCGCCTCTTGTCCTACACTAGCGGCTCGGCTCGCCTCTCAGAGATCGACATGGCACTTATGGATTGTGACGGTTTTCTACAGGCTGCTCGTGATCGTCTTCTTCGAGCCCAGCAGCGGATGGAGCAGGCTTATAACAGGGGCCACCGCGATCTCACCTTGGTCGTGGGGGATTGGGTGTGGGTACGCCGACGTGCCTTCCGTCAGCTCACCGCCACTCGCCCTCTTTCCAACAAATTGGGTCCCAAGTTCTTCGGTCCTTTTCCCATCGTGGAGCGCCTCGGCGAGGTGGCATACCGCCTTGACCTTCCAATGGGCACTCGGATCCACAATGTCTTTCATATCTCTCAGCTGAAGTTGTTCGTTGGGTCCCCTCCTTCCGCTCCCTTGGTCAGCATTCCACCACAGCTTGAGGACAAGCCGTCTTCCGACGAGGAGGGTGATGTTACGGCACTTCCGATGGACGCTAACCCGGAGAGGGATCCTCTTTGGGGACGTACATACCAGCGTCGTCGCCAACCGCCGATGGCGTGACCTCTATTATCCTTATATTTTTATGTCTCGTATTTCTTTTAATTATGCTCACTTGTCTAAGCCCAGGTGAGGGGCGCGTACATTTTATTATGTTGCTTGGTTGGACTTGTGTGTGGCCATACATAGGCCTTTGCTTTGGAGAAAAGAGGCAAGAAGAATTTTATTTCCCCAAACTCTCTCTCTCTCTCACTTTCCTCTCTCTCTCTCTCTCTATCGTGCGATTCCCGAACCCTAGCCCCCGTCCGCATCGTCCCGTGAGAACCCCCCGAGGCCTGCACCTCCTCTTCTTCTCCTCCGATCTCCTCTTCCCACTCTTCTCTCCTTCTTCCTCCCTCTCTTCCCTCCTACTGCTGCCATAGGCGACCATTGCTCGACAAGGAGCTCCGCAAGCCTCACCCGGGCGGGGATCCAATCGCTACACCGGCCCCCATACACGATCCAGATCGGAGTACCATAACAGCGGACTGCAGAAGCAGTCCGCGGCCCCTGCCGACCAAAGGAACAACGTGCGGCCTGGGCGGTCAGACCGCTGAGACCGCCCAAGCCGTGCGGCCTGAGCGGACAAAAAATTCTGTTCGTCCATCCTAAGACGACGCGACCTCCAGGAGGAACCTGGAGCAGGCCGCGACTAGCGAGCTGGCTGCCTTGGGAAGGATCACCGATTTCGGGGTTAACAACTGAGTCGCTTGTCCTCACCCACGTGACCATGCTCACTAGTCATGCTAGTATCACTCTCCGCCTGTATCAAAAGGTCATGATCAGCTTCAACCTCAAGGTCACATGAGCACTGAATCTCATCAAACAGAGAAGGATCAAAACCAAGTGTCAGGCCGCTTATCTCGGTGGGAGCACTTCTCGCCGTATTGGTGTCTTGACCCAAGTCCCTAGGCTGTCTTCGTAATGCAGATCTTAGGTGATCAAATTGAGCTTCTAAGAGATCAAAGCGGTCAAGAACTTATCACAGAAATTCAGCCTCAGGTAACTCTATTGGTGGAACAATATGAGGGTCTTGACATGTATTGCGGTCTTGTCGATGGTGACCTCTATAGGGTTCCCGGGGGTCGTCTAGACGGTAGTTCCTAACATAATCAGATTGTGCCCGTGTGTGCGTATAAGCCCTGTGAACGTGCAGTGGAGGTCGCTCATATCTAAACTCAGGATCCTCTCCTAGATGAGATGTGTAGCTGCGATTACCTGAACGATATTCAATTCTATCATCATGATGTTACAGAGAGGTGTAATGATGAAGACGTGATAACCTCTCGTCATGGTGATCGCCTATAGAATAATGGAATTGTGTCTAGTGGTCGACACGATCTCTAGGAGTGGTGTGCGGGGAGCGATGATAATCATAATGATAACATGAAGGTTTCTCTAACGGGGCTCTATGAGGTCAGATATATGGAAGCTCAGGATACCCGAATAAAGTGGACGAATGACGGCGATAACTAGACATAAATGAACCCAACGACTATTTAAAACCTACCACTACGAAGCATGCAAATGGACTAACCTTGCTTTTGATACCAAAATGATGTCGGGGTAGGCTACGTGGTGCGCAAAACTTAGGGTCCATTTGTTTTAGCTTTTAGGGTCCGACGCGTTTTGGTGAAACGGAGGTTGTGTGTAATTAGCGTTTGTTTTTTCGCCTCCGTTTCCAGCCGCCCCCCGTTTCTCCTGGGTTCAAACAGGCGCGACTCGAAAACCTGCTCGATCACGTCGTTTTCTCGCGTATTTTCCTGCTGGCGAGGGCTAGGGTGCTGTTCTTCTTCCCGATCGACGATTCCCCCCCCCCCCCCCCGCCCATTTCACGGCGTCGGCGACTTTCAAGCATCAGCCACCCTAGCGACCCCCGCAGTCGCTGTCGTCTTTCTTCCGCCTCTTCTGTCGACGACAACCGGTCTTCTACTCCAGCATAGGTATTACCCGCAAAGGTATTACCCGCCTCTTCTGTCTGGCGGTGAAGTGCTTCTGCTCCAGCAAAGGTATTACCCGCAGTCCTCTAGGGCTTTCTCGAATCCTGTATGAGCTTTTGCAAAATACTCATCACTCTCTTCTCCTCCTTGTTTTGTATTCCAGTGACCCCCGAATCCAAGCAGCAGGACTTCTTCCCTTGACTTTGCAGATCAACATGACTCACTCGTCGTTACGCAGTGTTATAGAACGTTCATTCGGCGTATGGAAAAAAAAGTGGAAGATACTAAGAGATATGTCGCCATACAATTTGTCAAAGCAACGAGACGTTGTGATTGCAACAATGACATTGCATAACTACATTCGTAGACATCCATCCCGCTCAGACATTCATTTTCGTGCTTGTGATGTAGACGAACATTTCATTTATCCAGCGGGTCTTCAGAACAGAACTGCTCAAAATAATGTTGGCTCAAGTGGAGACGATGTTAGAGGGATTCAGGTAGGAGTGGATGAGATTGCGTGACTCAATTGCCGAACAATTATTGCACCGAGCTTGAACGCATTTTTCATATTTTGAAAACGTTTACATGTAATGTGGAATATCTATCTATGTTTGAACTGCACCTTATGGTAACAACCATCGTCGGAGGTTAATAAAAATAATTTATTTGTTTCCATTTCATTATTTTTAAAGGTTTAATATGCATATTTATATATGATGTTTAGAAAAAAAAAATTTAGCCGTGGATCTCCATTTCCAAACAGTAATTCCAAACAGTTCTCTGTTTCGAACAGCTCTGCAAACGCAGACTAGCCAAACAGAACTCCGTTTCCAGCATCTAGTTTCCAACAGCTCCCTTTACAACAACTCATTTTACAACCGCCACCGCTAAACCAAATGAAGCCTTAGGAGTTAGGACTCTAGGTGGGAATGCGAGTGTGACACGTTAATCCGACTCAAAATGCAATGCGGTCGTCACTGATGAAGACAAATGATTATGAGCAATGATAACTTATATTTAACACCACATAAATATTTAGAATTGAAAAACAAATAATTAATTTGGCAATTTTATAATAGCTTTCCTCCTCTCGGAGGGCCAAAGCAATGCGTGTGGCGAATAGATCCACCTGCAAATTATTAGCGTAATAAAGACAATTTCTACTAGCAAGAATTGCAGCAAAATATAGTAATTCAGTAAATGAAAATGTCAATTCAAATAATCCAATACCACAATAACTCACAAAGTAGAGGGATGAACCAAGGAACTTAAGAATTTGGATTCGGAAGTGTAGATCGGCGATCGGCGGTGGAACCGGCGGCGAGACAATGATGGCGTTGGCTGTCCTTGGTTGTAAACGGTAGATCCGGCCACGTATAAGTAGATCCGGGCTGGGGAAGGATAGATCCTTTGTGTAAGAACGGATCCAGGCTAATATGGTAGTAAGAGTGGAGGGAAACGACAGATCGGGGGCTGAAATTCTCAGATCTGAATTGATCTAGAGAATTAGAGCGATTTGGAGGTGGTTCCACGAAGAGGAGTGGGGGGCTTGGAGAGGGGAGAGTGGTGGACTGGGCTGCAGGAAGGCAACGGGCCGACGGATTTTGGGAGGAGTTTGGAGAGCTGTCGGAGGCTGGACAAGTGGTGTGAGGGGTGGAAAATGAAGCCTAGAGGTAGGGGAAGGGTTTGGGGAAGAGAAACCAATCTAGGAGTCGTCACGTAGGGCTCCACGACGTCGGCATCGAGGGGTGATCCCTGGAATCCAGGAAGAAGAGTCTCCGAATTCTGCGATGACTTGGTTCAACCTCTTAGACCAATATTTATAATAAAAAGAACACTAGGACATCCCGATCAACGACTATGATTGACCGGTGGGAGAGACCACTAAAATACATGATTAATGAACCAAAAATAATAAACTAATATATGTTTTTGACCCGTGACGCGAATCCTGACACATCTGCGCAGTCCGATCGTCGATCCGGGCACGCCATGTATGGTAAGTCGCCAAATCAGCCCCGAATGGCCCCAAAGCTCGTGCTCGTCTCTGCTCCGCATCACTTATCAAGATAGATTAATGCACTCTGCTTTGGCAAGGCCACACTTCATCGATCGAAAAAGTAAGAGTGTTATCCATCAGAAGACATCTATATACTTAATATTGGATTAAGGAATTTTCATGATGTTCGCTTAATTTTGATTAACATCTAATCATTGTGCACACATTTCTCACAAAACATGAATAATTACAACATTTGCATTTCAGATACATCGCAGTGTGCACAAAAGAAAAACCATCAACAATTGATGTTAAAAGTGCTAAATCTGAACATTTCTAAATCTTCGAATTTACATGTATTGGACACAGACACAAACATCTCCACTTATGCAGTAGACAAACTCTCCTCATTGTCGGATTCAAAATCCAAGACAACTTTTAGGTTCTTAAAGCACTCAAAGAGACGGTTACTGTTATGGAGAAACAATTTCTGAAGCATAAAAATTGCAGAACCTAGCTATGATACCACTGATGAGTTTTTTATACTTGAGTGAAAAAACAAATCACATGTGCGCAACAATATAAATTTACAAGAAAACTTTAAATAGTAAAGGATCTTGTGATATCTCTGAATCAAGAAATATATAAATAACAAATGCATAATACTTGAGTGAGATTGAGTCTTTTACTCAACCAAGATGCTCCAGGAATTTTTGTCTAAACAACAAAAAGCTGAGTCCATGCAAAAATAGATCTGCGACTTTACAGAAGTTCACACGAACGATGGAGGACCTCGAGGTCTTGTCCAACAAGATCTGGGTCAGAGAAGGAATGCCCTCTGCATCTCCATGAATTACTAGATTCGTTCCAGGAGAGGCGGCGACGGCGGGACTGGATCTCGCATAAGAGGTCACAACGGATTCTATGGCTTGGCCAGGTCGATCTCAGGTAACGCTTTCCTTGATCTCAAAAGGCGTTGTCAGAAAAAACCTAATTTTTTGTCTATTTATACTCAACGATATCAGACAGACATGAACATCCGCAATGCGCTAAGAACTCGACTTGCGTCGACATGTGTTGAATTGAACTCGACTTGCGTCGACATGTGTTGAATTGAACTCGATGCAAGTTCGATAAGCACTTGACGACACTCGACGCAACTTGCGTCGATATCTACTCAACGCAACATCGACAATCACTCGACGCAACTTGCGTCGAATAGAACTCGACTTGCGTCGATATCTACTCGAAGCAGCGTCGACTTAAACCTGCTTTGATTCGAACTCAGGATGCTTCAAATATCTTTGTGCTATAGTATTGGTCCTTCATTCATATCCAGTATGAGTAAGGACAACACAGTGCTTCCTCCAACTTATCCAAATGCTCTTTTGTGCGACCATATAAACTCATATTGCGTTGGCAGTGAGACTAACCACATGACTACTTCCAGATCACCATAGAAACACTGACACTCAAGGCCTATATTCGTTCATTCCTTCAGTCAACATTGATTCCGTTCAATCCTCTGCCTCTCCCTTTTCAGCAACGCCATCCAGCAGTCCTCTGCTCCGTCAGCCACAGTCTGCTCCCTTCTCTGCAACACCAATCGAGTCATATGACAAAGGGCTAGATGGAATCCCGCTAGGAAGCCCTCGAACACTCCCTCACCACCATCGATGCTCGTCTCGAGACCCAAGCCGGGCAGTTCACTTCGATCATGTTCATGCTCCACAGCTTGCAAGTTGACCAAAGTTCTGCCCCTGTCTCCTTTGCTATGGGATCCCTCTGCACATTATCGCCCGCTGAACCCGCATTGGCGGGATTGCCTCCTCCGCAACTCCCATGCATCGACATTACCACATTCAACAAGACTGACCCCCTTGGTTGGATTGCCCGCACCGAGCAGTTTTTTGACATTCATCAGACTCCTCAGACCCAACAGGTCTTCACAACAAATATCAGCATGGAAGGGTCTGCCCTTCATTGAGTCTGCTGTCTCTGCCAGTCCTTTTTTGGCCTTACTTGGACAACTCTCACGGTGGCCCTCATCCAACAGTATGATCACCACTACTCTGGCTCCGTGATCGAGCGCCCTTGCAGAGTCCGTCAGACCGGCTCCATTGACTCGTATGTTGATTTATTTATCGAGTTGGTCACCCATGTTACAGGTTTTCCACTTGACCATTACTTGGTCTACTTCATGTACGAGTTACAACCCCATATCCGAGCCCGCTTCCGCACCTTGCAGCCATTAAATATCCAACAAGCCATGGTCCTTGCCCCATTAGTGGAAGCCGACTTCCTGGCAACGTCCGGGGACCCTCCTCTCCCACCGCCTCCTTCCAAATCTCCATTCTAACCATATTTTCCTCACCCGTCTAAACCTCAACCACCACCGCCCCCTTCTCTACCTCGGCCGACCAGTATCGGCCCACGCTCCAACCGCCATATTCCTGCTCACCGCCTGTCCAACCAAGAGTACAATGACTTGCGGAGCAAGGGTCCGTGCTACCGTTGCAAACAACCCTACTCACATAATCATAATTGTCCTGTCAAGGAGTTTTGGGTCCTCATCGGGGATGACTTGGACGAGCTTGGCATGATTGACTTTGACACTTTTATGATCACAGATATACCGCCAGACGGAGCTCCGGGAACGTCTGTGGCAGCTCACCCACGGGCACATCACTACTAGATAGTGGGCGACACCTCGACCTTGGGGTCAAGGTCGATTTTCTGGTAGGTTGGATTGCTACTGTTAGAAAAGCCTAGTTAAGGGCCCATTTTTCTCTCTTTTCTCTCTCTTTGTATTAGTCCCACATCTTAGAGTGAGATTTCTCTCCTTCCTCTTTTCCTATATAAATGTATTCATACTTGTAACTTTACAATTCAAGAAGTATATACAAAGTTTGGAGCTTTCTCTACATGGTATCAGAGCCAACCCGGTCTGGCCTGTCTCTGACCGCTCGGCTTCTCTGTCCGCCCGGTTTCCTTTTTTGACCGCGGCGGCTTGGTCATCCTTCTTACCGCTTGTTGATTGCGGCCTCTCTCCATCTACCCGCCTCCCTCTCATCTCTCATGGATCCACCTCTCTTTCCCCTTTTATATAGCCTTCCTCTCTCTGGCTCGTGGACCCCACCTCGTTCGGTTAGTTTTTCTATCCGCTGAGGTCTCTCCCTTCTTCTCCTTCTCCTTACCGCTGAGGTCAGCTCCTAACCGCTTGGGTGCGGTCTATTTTCGAACCGCCCTGTCCGCTACCCCTTTCCCGCGGCGTCTGCCTTTACCCGAGGCGGTCTTCTCTTCTTGTCGCGGATTTCTCTATCCGCAGCAGCTGCTTCTTCTCGCGGCGACCTCTTTTACCCGCAACGATCTCTTTTACCTGCAGCCCCCCTCTTCTACTCGCCTTCTCTCTTGCTCGCTACAACCTGTCTTGTCGCTAGCGGTTTCTCCTCTTCTCGGCAAGCTCCGCATCTACGTCATGGCATCTTTCCTTGCCGCTGGTGTACTCACCTTGACCGTGCGGATTCCTGCCTCGTCGCTGCGACCTGTCTTGTCGCTATCGGTTTCTCCCTCTCGTTGCGGACTCCGCATACTGGTCATGGCATTCTCCTTGCCGCTGGTGTTATCACCGTGACCGTGCAGCTTCTCTTTTCTTTCTCTCTCCAGGTGGCATCTCTTCTGTTCCTGCTGCGGCCTTCTGTCTTCCCGCTGCGGCTAGACTCTTCCTGCGGCTGGACTCTTCCCGCTGCGGCCTTTTGTCTTTTCACTGCGGCCTTCTGTCTTTCCGCTGCGGCCTTCTATATTTGACCTTGGTGCGGTCTGCTTCTATCCGCCCGATCTAGTTCCTGTTCGCTAGCTTTTTGCTCCTGTTGCGGTCTTCTCCTAACCGCGCTGCCTGCTTGGTTTTTCTAACCGTAGCGGCGTGTTTCTAGCCGTTGCGAGCTCTTTTCTTACCGCGCTGGTCGTGATCGTTTCTTACCGCTGGTGTGGTGTCACCGTGACCGCTGCAGGCTATTCCTTGCAAGATGATCAGCTGTCCTCCGAGCTCTGTGGTGTCTGTTTCCGATGGTGGTACCTCCTGCCTTGCTCATAGCTCATCCTGGATTTTGGATTCCGGGGCCTCTTACCACATTACCTCACGAAAACCACCGCAATATTTGAACTCTGTGCATTCCAAGTTCATTACTGTTACTATTGGGGACATAATTCCCGTTTCTTGCGCGGCAGATATTCAACTCACTCCCTCCATTACTCTTCGCTCTGCCCTTCATGTTCCGGGCTCTACTTTCAACCTTCTATCTGTTGGTTGACTCACTACTGACCTCGATTGTGATGTTATTTTCTCTTCTAACTTGTGTGTTATGCAGGATCGCAAGACACAAACCATCATTGGAAAAGGATATCTGTCGAATGGTCTCTATATCCTTCACCCCTCTCCCCCAACGGTGCTGTCTTTTATTAGCTCTGTTTATTGGCATCGACGTCTGGGTCACGCTCCTCTAAACATACTCAGAAAATCTCTCCCAGACGTGTCCTTCCAAGAGTTCACGTGTGAGTCCTGTATCTATGAGAAACGGCATTGCTCTACGTTCTCACCACATCCTACTCGGAGTCCTTCTCCCTTCGATCTTGTTCACTCCTTTATTTGGGGACCTTACAAAATTGCGAGTGTTTTTGGATACCGTTACTTTCTCACATTTGTCGGTGACTACTCTCGGGTGACCTGACTGTATCTCCTTCGTGACCGCTTTGAATTGCCCGGTGTATTCCGTACATTTTTCATTGAAACTCGCAACCAGTTTTCCACTACCATTAAAACCCTCTGCACCGACAATGCCCGTGAATACACTAGTCATGTCTTTGCTCACCTCTGTGCGGAGTTTGACATCATCCATCAAACCTCTTGTGTTTATACCCCCCAACAAAGTGACGTTGTTGAACGCAAGAATCGACACCTGCTTGAGGTCACCCGCTCCCTTATGATCCAGCAACTGCTTCCACTGCCCACCCGCTGGCCAACTATGTCTCTTTTCACCGTCTCTCTCCGGAACTCCGACAGAGTGCTCTCGTTTTATCCTCTATCTCCACCCCTAATTCTGTACAGGAGACTCTTCAACACCCGGGGTGGCGGGCGGGCATGGACGATGAAATGCGGGCTCTCTGGGCTAACCAGACTTGGGATCTAGTTTCTCTTCCTGCAGGCCAATCGTTGAGCGTCTAAAGGCCCGCCTCGTGGCTCGGGGATTTACTCAGCAACATGACATTAATTATGAGGAAATCTTCTCTCCGGTGGCCAAATTGAACACGGCCCGCGTTCTTCTCTCCTTGGTTGTTCATCGTCATTGGTTTCTTTATCAACTGGATATTAAGAACATCTTCCTCAACGGTGATCTGCAGGAGACTGTTTATATGCACCAACCTCCCGGGTTTGAGACCACGGGGGAGTCTCGGGTCTGTCATCTTCGGAAATCTATTTATGGTCTCAAACAGTCCCCGCTCGTTTGGTTTGAAAAATTCAGCAAGGTTGTTTGTGATATTGGCTTTATCCGGAGCTCGGTTGACTTTCCTCTCTTCACCCGACACCGGTCAACCGGAACTGTGATCCTACTTGTCTATGTTGACGATATCCTCATTACTTGCAACGATACTACATGGATACAACATATCAAGCAACAGTTAAACTCCGCTTTTCAGACCAAAGATCTTGGCAACCTTCGGTATTTTCTTGGGCTTGAAGTTGCACGACGCCCTGATGGTCTTGTGTTATCCCAAAGGAAGTATTGTATGAATCTCCTTCATGATGCCGGCTATTCTGGATGCAAACCTGCGGATACTCCTATGAACGTCAATCACAAGCTCTCGGCCCACAGCTCTGAATCCGACAAGCTGCTTACAAATCCGGAATACTACAGACGCTTGGTTGGGAAGCTGATATATCTTACGGTTACTCGACCAGACATCTCTTTTGTCGTGGGAGTCGTGAGTCGTTTTATGCATGCTCCTCGGACATCTCATCTTCAAGCTGTCGAGCGTATTCTTCGATATCTCAAGATCGCTACAGGACAAGGGCTTGTGTACAAGCCATCCACATCTCTATCTCTTGTCGTGTACCTTGACGCTGACTATGCAGGATCCATTGATGATAGACGTTCCACAACTGATTTTTGTACCTACTTCGGTGGACATCTCATAATCTGGCGTAGCAAGAAACAGACTGTGGTTGCTCTCTCTTCTGCTGAAGCTGAGTACCGGGCTATGGCTGCTGTTGTTTCCGAGTTAACCTGACTTGAGAGCCTTTTGGGAGACTTGGGTGTTCGTCTCTCATCACCGGTGACTCTATTTTGTGACAGTCAAGCAGCAATACACATTGCCAAGAATCCGGTCTTTCACGAATGCACAAAGCATATTGAAGTTGACTATCACTTTATCCGGGAAAAGGTACAGTCAAGGAAGATAGATTTGGAGCATGTTCCTGCTACAAACCAAGTTGCTGACATCCTGACTAAAGCTCTCTCTCGGCCGCTATACTACCAGTTTTTATCCAAGCTTGGTGCCTACGACTTGTACGCTCCAGCTTGCGGGGAAGTGTTAGAAAAGCCTAGTTAAGGGCCCATCTAGGGGCCCATTTTTCTCTCTTTTCTTTCTCTTTGTATTAGTCCCACATCTTGGAGTGAGATTTCTCTGCTTCCTCTTTTCATATATAAATGTATTCATACTTGTAACTTTACAATTCAAGAAGTATATACAACCTTTGGAGCTTTCTCTACAGTTACGCATGCATGTATTAGTATGGTTGTAATTCCTATTTTAAATAATATGGATTATGGCTTATGTGAGCCCCTCTCCTTATATAAGAAGGTGACATAGGAGTGTTAGTTTTTTTCTTTGGATCATTTAGGGTTTTGAGATCTCCATTTTGGAGAGGAGCTTCTAGGAAGAACCAGACTCGTGAAGTTGGGCGGGACACGAACTTACCTCATGACTGTATCAAGCTTATTTCTTCTATTGCAAGTGTTATTTTCCGATAGGTAACAAGAACTCTTTTGGAACACTTGGAGTGGAGACGATTTAAAGCGGTTTTACCCATAAAAGGGACATGGAAGGAACAAATGCTCAATAAGTTACACCCTCTGTAATCAAGTATTTCGGCTAATCAACAAAGTTAAATCTGCTTGTTTTCTCCAAAAATTATTGAATCTTGAGGTCATATCAAGGTGAAACCAGTTTTAACAAGTTGTTTATAATATGAATCTCCCACTCAACTCTCATAAACCTTATGTTAGGTGATGGACAGTGCCTTAGGATAATAACGCATCCTCCTAAAATCATGCCTCTGCATTGATTCTCGAAATCAGCTCCCCCCTTACATGTTGGCTGACGATCCCTTGAGTACACTTTTCATCCACCCGCGATGTTATTAAAAGGGATTTAGGAGTCGCCTTCTAAACAAACTTATGAATGATAAATTCTCTCTTCGCTATAGGCCGTTTAGATCTAATAGCTATAACGACTTCAAGAGTCACCGACTTGATGAACTACTCCGCTTATGCAGGAAGCAAAGGAACGATTCATCTTTCATGCATTACGTACTCTTCAAGAAGTGGGATTGTAAATTTGTTTTGACTCTTAAATGACAGGATGAGACCTCTCCAGCAATGCCTCCTATGATAGTCTCGTAAAGCAGCCTTGTTCGGGTGATAGGGCGACGTCTTGGGATATTATTGCATCCTCCTAAGTTCAGTCTTCTGCATGGTCGGTCGAGATCAGATCCCCACCTGCATGTTGGTCAACGATCTCACGAGTAACTCTCTCACCCAACAAGAAAATTAGAAATGGTGACCGCACAACGCCTCAGGATAATAGTGTATCCTCCTAAGTCCATTCACCTGCATGGTCAGTTGAGATCAACTCGTCCCCTATATGTTGGTCGACGATCCCTCGAGTGATGCTCTCCCCGACAAGAAAATTAAAAATTGTGATAGGACGATGTCTCGGGATAATAACACACCGTCGCATGTCCAATCCTCTGTATGGTCTGTCAAGATCAACTCCCCTCCTGCATGTTGGCTGACGATCCATCGAGTGACGCTCTCACCCGGCAAGAAAATTAAAAATGGCGATGGGACGATGCCTCGGGATATTTGTGCATCCTTTTAGGTCCAATCCTTTGCATGTTCGGTCAAGATCAACTCCCCACCTGCAACCAGTTTAGCAGATCCAATCACCTTCCCTTCTTCCTTCCCTTCTTCAGGTCCTGAAACATACAAGAAGTGGGGAAAAATTCAAAGTGCAATTCAAAAAATTAGTTATGTGACAATGGAGAGACGATTTTGAGTAAGCTTTATGCTTGAAAAACAACAGATAATGTGAGAGAGGTGCATGAAATGAATTCTTTCCTGGCAATAGGGAGAAAGATCTATCTGTAATACTCACTTTGTCTCTACCAGACATGGGAAGGTAGGATATAAAATCTCTTATGAGCCAATCATATGGTCTATGACTCCAAAATCAATAATCCAGTGGGTAGAAGAGCGAGTGGATGCAACATGGACACCTGGAACTATCTGATTTACATATGAGGTGAGGTGGATGATGGACGACTTAGTAAGATGTTCCTGCATCAAGCAGCGGAATGTCTGTATCTCATCGTTGAAAGGGTAATTGGAAGACCCACAGTTCCGGGA
Source organism: Platanthera guangdongensis (assembly GCA_039583875.1). Lineage (NCBI taxonomy): Eukaryota > Viridiplantae > Streptophyta > Magnoliopsida > Asparagales > Orchidaceae > Platanthera > Platanthera guangdongensis. Next base: position 294,546,185 of record CM077151.1, on the reverse strand, counting down.
CAACCACTAGTCAAGGCCTGAGGCATCAGAAAGGTGAGTAAACCTAGATTGGGATGACCGGCCATGAGAGCGACCATAGACGCACCCCCTCTCGGTGCAAAACCTCCTTGCGGAGGTGTGAAGACATGAAGCCGGAAACATGTATCCCGGGAGTGATAAGACTTCACGCAGTAGTAACAGGTCAGATGATCCTTGTCAATAAGCTTCGATATGAGGTTTGGTGGAGCAATTACCAAACCATACTGAGAGGCAAGGGAAGATCTCTCGAAAACCAAGTCAGATAGCCAAGCCCGTTGCCAATCAAACTCTTGCCGAACAATACACATTTTTGGATGAATAGTAAACGAGCATCCAAGGATCTGAACACTGAGTTGATCGATGTCACGATACAGTCCATGTAGAAATTCAAATACTTTGTTGAGTTCTTCCCTGGCTCGAATAAGAATCTCATCCTTAGGAGACACTAGCGTGAGCAAATTAAGTCATCATACTTCTGCTAAAGTTGAGTGAACACTAAGTAATAAACAGAAGGAGGGAGTTCGCTCTGTATCAGAAAAAATATCTTCAGTCGTAGTTGGAAGATTTGAGTTGCATTCCGTCTGCACGAGTAAGTAGCCCCAGCTCTCTTCCAAGTTCCAAATATTTGGTGTCATAACTAAGAACAAATAGTTGTGGGCAATAGATTCCACCATTGAGTTCGTAAGCCATGACATAATCAAGGAGTTCTCCGACTCCCACTGCAACCGATCTGGTGAAGTCGAAGCAGGTTTCCTGGTGGTGCCACTGACATATCCAAATATCCACTGACTTATTAGGGCAATGATGATGGAGCAAGTCTATGGAAGGTAGTTCGAGCCATCCAATCTCATGGTAGTAATTTGTGGAGTGTTGTGATCATGGCTTTCACCGATAGAGTCCGCAATAGTCACAGAAGAAGATGCACTAACTTCGGACGAAGGAATTGAAGATTCCACCTTCCCGGTATGACTATCCAAGAATAGGAATCAACGGATTGCAAAAAACTTGGTTTAGAGAGTCAGAGATTCAGGCATTTCATCGAAAGAGAAAAAAAAAGATTTGACGTGGCAATGGAGTCAAGCAAAATCACAATAGATAATAGAAAAGAGGAGGAAGAATTATTTCCTTATGTATGTAGAGAATCAGACACCAGAGAGGGATTCATAGACCCATAGAGGAATTCCGACTCCCTACGTGCTGATCGACATAAAACTGGTATCAGGAAGAGAGTGGAGGAAGCGGAGCATGGCCTGGACGCGCAATTGGGAGTGGTATTGAGAGCGAAAGACGGATGCGAGAGCCAATTTGCTACCGAGCTGTGCTAGAACTTTGATACCATGTGGAAACATATTGGAAATTACTTTATTTGATTAATTATAAGGGGTCACACCTATATATAGGAGTAGAGAAATACTTGAAAACAAAAAATAAGTGAAATAATTAGTGTATGGTTTGAACTGATAACTAAATTCATCTATCTAAACTTACTAATAAATGATGACCAAATTTTTTATCCAAATTATGTTTTAGACAGGTGTGTTGTATACTTGTATATGTGAACATTATCATTATAATTGAGTCAAATCATTGTTTCTGGGAAGGAATTTATTACAAATGATTTTCGAGCAGGCCGGTTTTGCCTGAAATTTGGTACAAATAAGTCAGTTGATTTTTAATTGATTAAGACAATTGAATGAATTTTTTCATTAATTTTATTAGAAAATTACATATTTACATTATATTTCAAACATGCCTCAATGAGAAACCGACCTAACTCCATTAATTTTGGTTAATGACCAGTGCATGATAGGCTTTAGAAGAATTTATTGCGTCCAGTCAGCGAATGCAAAAACTAAGTCTTCAACTTAATTTTGGTGGGCAAAACAATTCGTATTTTTTATAGTCAATTGAAGATATAAATCATCTACTATAAAAAAACATGATTATTTTGACCATCAAAACTAAGTCAAGGACCTTGTTTTTCATCCATTAAGTGCACACAATAATTTCCTCGGCTTTAGATAGTTTAAATTAATTGACAAACTGTCTTGCACAATCCATTTCACTCCCACACTTCAGTATGCTCTAGTATTTTATGTCCTGACTGTCCAATAAATTTCTATTAGGAATCCCTGTTGCTATGGAGCTTGCAAGCGATTTGCTGGACAGAGAAGGTCCAATTTACAGAGAGGACACAGCAGTTTTTGTTAGTCAATCTGGGGAGACTGCAGACACCCTTCTCGCTCTTGAATATGCCCTATCAAATGGGGCGTTGTGTGTTGGCATAACTAATACAGTTGGCAGTACATTGGCAAGGAAAACACATTGTGGGGTCCACATAAATGCTGGCTGTGAGATTGGCGTCGCTAGTACCAAAGTAAAAACTTCCTATTTTCTGCTTTTGATGGAATACAGTTCAATATCATTGTAATGCATTCTTATGAACTTCATCAGGCATACACCAGTCAAATTGTTGTAATTACCATGATGGCTTTGGCGATTGGAGCTGACAAATTATCTACACAATCTAGAAGAGAATCTATTATAAACACTCTGCCTGATCTACCAGGTACGTTCTCCATTAGGCTGACTTACAATCGCAATTGGATAAAACTAGAATCATTTTTACAGACAAAGTTAGAGAGGTTCTAAAAATGGACGATCAAATGAAAGACCTTGCAAAATCATTGATGGAAATGCAGTCACTACTCATATTTGGAAGAGGTTACAATTATGCCACTGCTCTCGAGGGCGCTTTGAAGGTTAAGGAAGTGGCTCTCATGCACAGTGAAGGCATGTTGGCCGGTGAAATGAAACATGGGCCTTTGGCGCTGGTGGATGAAATTCTTCCAATCATTGTTATCGCCACTCGTGATGCTTGCTTCAGGTCAGTTTGTTTTAAGTTAGCAAGTCAAGGTTCTGTTTGGCACTCATCTTTTCTCTGGTAGTATTTTGATCCACCTTAACGGAGAAATGGAAGTGTTTAGGTAACCTTCTTTTTTGCTCTTTGATGTGGCGTGAGGCTAAAATATTGATTTTGAGCTCTATTTTCCACCGAAGGTTGGGAGCTTCATTTCGCACTGGAGCCATTGACACTATTTTCCCAAACAGGACCTAAGTTGAAAGAAGCTGTACTTGAGTTACTAATTGTTTTGATTCTTACAGTCAACAAAAATCAGTAATTCAACAGCTCCGTGCCCGTAAAGGTCGCCTCATAGTCATGTGCTCCAAGGGAGATGCTGCATCTATATGCTCTGGTGGTTCTTGCCGGATAATTGAAGTTCCTCTGGTTCCCGACTGCCTCCAACCAGTAATTAATATTATTCCATTGCAGGTAACATGAGCTTTCAGTTTTCCTAAAAAAGAATATAGAAGTCACGGATGATGGGTGTGCCCCTAATGGTTATTATTATGCCTAGAAAAGAATATAGAAGCATATATTTGTAGCTTCCAGTTTTCCTTATTTAGCACTTCTCTTTGCTGTTACAGTAGCTTCTTATAGTGAGATGAGATATACCTATAAACTTATCTCTATCTTTGAATATATTTTTGGTGTTCAGTGTTAAAAAAATTGCTCATGTAAATTCGCTCTTCATTTGCAGCTGCTGGCCTACCATCTAACAGTTCTACGAGGATATGATGTTGACCAACCTCGAAATCTCGCAAAGAGTGTAACCACACAATGAGTTGGCTTAAAATCCAGAACTTTGTGGTTAAAAAGCACTGGAGCTGGGCTGAGGTTGGTGACGTAATAGCTATATTGCTTTAACTTTCCCATTGCGTTTGACAGACTTCACTTTGCTGATTTAAAATTGTTATTTCAAACAATGACAACAATTTGTAATAGGGTAGGAGGCAGAAGTTTTTTTTCTCTGAGTTTGAGATGCATCTTTTTCATGCCGGAAAATGTGGTTGTCCATATGTTCAAAACAACAGGCATGAAATATTTTGGGGGACATTCAGTACATAGTTTGGAGTGTGCTGTTTTTCAGGTTTTGCTGGCATTAAAACATCTATAATGAAACTTCGGGCCGGCTGTTTAGGGGTTGCATGCTACCATGTTTTGAATAACCTCCCAACAACGAAAAAGCAACCATTGAGATTCAAAATAGCGAGCCTTGTTCATGGACGTGAAGCATGGGTGCATTAGAGTGGCATGTTACGATACCCACTGTTCACTCCCTTGGATCAATGAAAATCCAGCATACAGGATGTTCTCTCCCAACTGCTAGGTTTCTTGGGATCAAGCTGATGTTGCCGTGCTCAATTATTCCATGTGTATGAACAATGTTTTGTAAGAATTCGAGGAGCGCGCTAATTAATCATTAAAAAGGGATTTTTTCGGCATTTATATGGAAGACAACGAAACTATTATGCCACAAAATTTGAGATGCTGTTGGTATGAAAAAACATGATAGAAAATCCTATATTGCTAAAGAGTTCTTAATACAATCCCTGTTTTTAGTATTATGAAAATGAAACCGTAGTAAATATATTACAAAATAATTGTTTTTTTTGGTGTTGAAGTCTGCTGTTATCTCTATGTTTTGTAGCTTTAAAACTCTTCTCTGTTGAAGAATTCCCGCCTCCCTCTTCTTTCCTGCAATGTATAGAGGTTTCTCAATCATAATATCTTCAAAATCATCAGATAATGGTCTCAATCTCTCTCATCTGTGAATTTTATGTTCTACATGTGTTGAGACTGGCAATCAAGACAACAAATTGCATTTATCGGAGATTTCCGAAAAACAGTGGCCTTACAACACATACAATCTTCTTTCTTAAATCTGGGCCGACCAAAGCCATAGTTCTTATGTTTCAGTCTAATCTCCCAAAATCTATACATGTTAAAGCAAGGCAATCTTCTGTTACCGATTACTATGTTGTTACCCATACTGTCTATCAACCCACTCCTTATCCGTCCAACAAAAGCCCATATCATGTGCTATATGGTCATCTTCCTAATCTCTCAGACCTCAAAGTTTTTGGTTGTCATGCCTATGTTGCAACTCTCTCGGCACATAGACAGAAGCTAAAATCTCAGGCCAAAAAACGGTGTTTCTGGGCTATAAACCTCACACTAAAGGTTCACATTATTTGATCTTCACAATTGTGAAATCTTTACTTCTAGAAATGTCCATTTCTACGAACATTTGTTTACTCTTCCCCAACCACAACATTCAACATCTATTTATGACCAACCACCATCTGTTTTACCTGCATATAATCTGAACTTTATGCTTGATCCCCCTGATACAATCAAGTCTATCCCTCATAACACTTGTAACACCTCAGGTTTCTCATGTTTGAAAACAACAAATTTTCTGGTTACTGGAAGCTGAAAGTTAGGGGACCAACAGAAGCTACTGCTCGGTGATTGCTAGGTACCGCTGGCGGTAGCAAGCATCGAGTAGCGGACGTTGAGTTGTGTGTGTTGAGAACTAAAGGCGTCGGGATGCTTTCACTAGGCGATAGAGATACCGCTGGCGCTAGTATGCCACGTGTCGAGAGATGCTGAGGCGATTGTTAAGCGGAAACGTGGTGCTGGATAAGACCACCGCCACCGCCTAAGCTACCGTCATGCGATAACATGCTACTGCGCGATAGTAGCGAATTTAAAGTAGAATGGCCGATCAAATCATGCTATTCGTGTGTTTTGGCTTGAGAATCCTGTGGCTGAGCTTAGAGCCAGGATTGCTAATCATTTCTCTTTCACTCTCTTTCTCTCTCACATTCTCTTGGACTTTAAGAAAAAAAGAAGAAGAAGGAAAGGAGAGGAAGGAGAAGGCTGAACCAGTCCTTTGGAAGAGCTTGTAAGGAGTTCTTGTGGTCGGATTTGCGAGCGGAGGCTAGATCTGTGGGGAGGAAGGTCCTGTGGACGCTTCTATCCAGATCTCTTGTGATTTTATGGCTCCTAAGCGATCGACAAGGATAACAATCTTCCTTCTTGGACAAGTGAATTCCTTATTTGGCATGTGTGTGGAAACCCTCAGCAATTGGTGAAGAATGGTAAATTTCCAATGGGTTGTTCGGTGATATCCCTGGTAGTAAACTTGTATATAGAGTACAGAATTGAAGTACGAAATAAGCATGATGTGAGAAGCCCATCCGGACAGGTTGATCTGGATTGGTGATGGTTATCTTGTTGATTGCGTGTCGGAAAACACTCAGTGATGAGTATGCTGTTTTCGGGTTATGAGTGTTGTAGAGTGTTGTCGGGAGTCTTGGAGGCTAACCACAGGAAATACCCAGAAAAGTGGATAGAAACGTTGTTCTGTCAAATACCACCCAATGGTAGTGCTACCGCTGGCGGTAGCTCCCATAGAACTATGTTTGTGAGGTATGTATCTTGGAGACTAGGAGGATAATGTATTGAACTGTGAGCTTGGAATGCCCAGCTGTGGTGGCCATAAGTGCCAGCCTTGGAACATAACGTGGTTATGCATGTGTGAATGGGCACGGGGAGGCTGACCCACGTCATGACTTGTTGCACCTGACAATTTGAGCAATAGGATGTGGCTAACCTGTACCCACCCTATGGCGATCGACTTGGAGTGAATCACTGCTTGAATCTCAAGGTAATGGAGCACATTTTACTTTGTCGTAGCATATGAAAGAGTTTTAGGCTACAGGACGAGAAGACTAGTAACTATACCCGTCTTATGACGATCGACTTGGAGTGAGTCACTGGCTTGAATCTCAAGGTAATAGAGCGCCTTTGACTTTGTTGTAGTATAAGAGAGAGTCTTAGGCTACGGGACAGAAATACTAATGCTCAAAAGTTAAACCATTACTGAGTATGGTGCTGGGACTGGGATTCCAGAACACCAAAAATATGTCCTGAGTGCACGGAGCGTGTGGCCTTCTGTGCCAACATCTGTGATGAATGGTTCTTAAATTGCACGTTCTTATGCCAATATATATAGATGATGCGTACTTGCAGGGAAGGAGCACTGCTGTGCTGAGTGAGGGGTGGGGTCGTTATAAAATGGCCAGCTAAGGCTGACCGTTGCTTTATTTGCCACTTCTTGGTGGATTGTACCTTTGCGAGTGCTGGGGAGCCAAGCAGGAAGTAGCGGGCTGAAGCTTTTTTGCTATGCAGGCTGGCTCTCGAAGGCCCAAGTGCGAAACATTTACTATTTTCATGTATTGCCGGTCTGTGTGCCGATGTATGTATGACTTATATGTAAAGGAAACAGTTTGTATGGCCTTAAGACCAAACTCTTTGTATATTTTTATGTCATTTCTTAGTTGGTTAGTGGACATTCTTTTTTTTTGGTTCTTAAGTAATTAAAATGCTTCCGCTAGAATGCAACTCTGAGTTAGAATACGTGAATATTTTGGTTTCAATGCGTAACTCTACTGAGTGTCCAGGGAATATGACATGAGGCCTTGACCGGACCTTCTGTTATATTCTACGTGATGGTTGTGGGTGTTATAATTTGGCATCAGTTTCTGGTGTCAATTTTTCTTATTCGAATTTGTGGACGATTTCTTTTACAGGGTGGTGAGCACGTGTCTGTGCATTACCGTTATAACATGAAAAACCCCGTGAATGTCTACTTAGGAATGCAAATACACAAGTTAGTGGAACTTGTGTGTTCCTTTGATTGCTATTATGCAATTTTGATAGTCGTTTAATTGTGTTTCGCGATTATATGTGATTAGAAGCAGTGTAGGGCAGTCTCAACCCCACCGCTCGGCAAAAAGTAGTGCACTAACTGAGGTGCCTATACCTCCTCCGTCCGCGGAAACGGTTCAATTGATAGCGGATGTTGTCTTCGCGATGATCAATTCCCAACCCAGAAGGCATGTGCAACCCCCTATTTCTGCAGTGGCTTCATTGTCGGTTGGTGTACTTGAGCATATTGCAATAAGAAGAGCCTCAGATCAGCAGTTGAACATGTGTTTGGTGCAGAGAGCGCACACGATTGATGAGTACTTACATGCATTTATCATGCTAAGGCACTATGCAGGGTTTGTGTTGGAGGATGAGTAGACCAAGGTCAATAGATTTTATAATGATCTGCGCGATGATATACGACTTCTATTGGTGATTCCAAAGTTATTTGGATTCCGAGTATTGGTGGAGTCGGCTAGATCTTTGGAGATAGATTTGGCTAAAGTCCACTAGAGTTCAAGGTACCGAGCTCTGCAAAGTATGTTAAGTCTGAGCACAACAAGAGATGGAAAGAGAAGTCTAGAGCAACTACTAGTAGAGTTCCACTTATTTGTTGTTCGTGGCAAGAAAGGACACTATGCCTGAGAATGTCGTAGTGGTCCTCCGAGGACGGCGAAATAGGTGGGCGCTTCGTCTATAGAAAAAAGAAAGCTCTAGAACTAACTACAGGTTTGAATGCTTTATAGCTATTATACTTGTGATATTCTATACCTTGTGAACCAAGGCATGTTTTGTGTGTTTATAATTAGGCTAAGTCCTAATACTTTCTTATTCTGCATGAACTCCCTTTGACTTGGAACATTTCACTTTAATTAAGGACTTCGTATGTGATAGTGATGTTAGGAAGTCGTGACATTGGATTGGAAGGATCTGTACTGTCGATATCTGAGTTCGATGTGATCTTTGACATGGACGGACTCTCGGAACAGCGTGTTTGCATTGATTGCAATTCGAAGGAAGTCACACTGGGACAGAACACCAAACACGAGATTAAATTTGCTGGTATGCGAAGATCGAGCAAGATACTGATGTTTGCTCTCCAAGTAGTCAAGGCGGTTCAGAAGGACGCATAGTTATTCTTCACACTATTGGAAGTTGTGGAGATGAAGTCCCGTTTGGGTGACGCTCCTATTGTGTCAAAGTTTACAAATGTGTTTTTTAAAGATCTCCATGGAATTCCATCTCGGTGAGAGATCGACTTCACTATTGATTTGGTGTCAGGTGCAAAATATGTGTCACGCTCACCGTACCTTGTAGCGCCAAAGGAGATGCCGGAATTGAAGGTTCAGTTACAGGAGTTGTTAGAGCAAGACTTTTTACGTCCAAGTATGTCACCTTGGAGTGTATCGGTCCTCTTTGTGAAGAAAAGGGATGGAAGCTTCCGTCTATGCATTGTCTACCGAGAACTGAAAAAGGTGACAGAGAAGAACAGGTATTCGATTCCGAGAATCAATGATTTTTTTTGATCAGCTGGTTGGATCAACTGTCTATTCGAAGTTGGATTTGAAGTTCGGCTATTATCAGTTGAGGATTCTGGGAAAGTCATATTCCCCGGATAACGTTTAGTACACGCTATGGATGGTATGAGTTCACCGTGGTGTCGTTTGGGTTATTAAATACGTCATCGATATTCATAGATTTGTTGCACAATACCTTTCAAGAGTATTTGAACTGATTAATGATCGTCTTTATGGATGACATAATGATATACCCACAGTCAGAGAAGGATAATGTGAATCATTTGAGGGTTGTTTTGCATACCCTGAGGAGGAGTTGAATCTATGTCAAGTTCTTTAAATGTGAGTTTTGACTTTCGTCAGTAACTTTTCTTGGTCATGTGGTTAGTGGAGAGGGGATTGTTGTGAATCCGACGAAGTTAGTTGCGATATAGGAGTGGCCTGTGTTGTCTACTGTGACAGAAGTCAGAAGCTTTCTTGGACTTGTTGTCTACTATAGGCACTTCGTAAATAACTTTTCACGGATAACTCTACCTCTCACTACGTTGACAAGGAAGGATCATAAGTTCATTTAGACGCTAGAGTGTGCGCGAGCTTTTGAGAAATTGAAGAGTCGTCTTACCATGACGTCTATTTTGTGTTCACCATATGGTGCAAAAGACTACGAGATTTATAGCGATGCCTCAAGAAGAGGCTTAGGTTACGTTCTTTTGCAAATTGGGAAGGTTATAGCTTATGGCTCTTGCCAGCTGAATGTGCACGAGAGAAATTATCCAGTCCATGACTTGGAGTTGGCGGCTGTGATATTCGTTCGTAAGCTATGGAGACATTACTTGTATGGCATGAATGTTGACATCTTTACGGACTATAAGAGTCTAAAGTACCTGTTGAACCAGAAAGATTTTAATATGTGACAAAGGAGGTGGGTGGAGTTCCTTGAGGACTACACCTTCGAGATACATTATACTCCCGAGAAGGGAAATATTGTTGTAGATGTGTTAAGTCGAAGGGCTCCGACACAGACCAACTAGATACAAATGCATGATGAGCGTCTTATTCAAGATTTGGAGGTCTTGGAGATCATTTGTGGGAGCTCTAGTGCAAATGCATGTTTAAACTTGACGGATGTGCAATATGAACTCGCAGACAGGATTCAACAAGCATTGGAGCTGGATGGCAGCATGAAACGCTATTTGGAAGAGACGATAGATGGGTAAAATTCCCAGTTTTCTTTTGAAGATGGTCTCTTATGGAAGGATAGTCGGTTATGTGTCCCGAATGTGGGCAATTTACGGGTTGAATTGATGTACGGGACATACTTTACAAAGTACTCAATCCACTCGGAGAGCACAAAGATGTTCAAGTATATGAAAAAACTGTTTTGGTGGTCAGGGATGAAGAATGACATAGCTCATTATGTGGCAAAGTGTCGAACTTTCGCCCGAGTGATGGTTGAATGTCAGAAACTAGGTGGCTTCCTGAAGTCGTTACCGATACCAAAGTGGAAGTTTGACGACATATCTATGGATTTTGTGCAATGCTTGACGAGATCGCAGAGCGGGAACAGTATCATTTGGGTGATAGTTGACCGATTGATAAAGGTGTCGCACTTCATTCTGAACAGGAGGGATGATTCAGTGGAAAAGTTGGCAAAACTTTACATTGACATTATTGTATGATTGCACGGTGTGCCCCGTAGCATCATGAGTGACCGAGACAGGCATTTCACTTCAAAATATTGCAGGCTTATTCATCAATTATTGGGTACCAAGCTAAAGTTCAACACGGTCTTCCATCCCCAAACGGATGGTCAGACCGAGAGGGTAAACATGACAATGAAGGATATACTTCGCATGCACGCCTTGGATTTCAGGAAGAGGTGTAAGGACCATCTCTTTATAATCGAGTTCTCATATAATAATAGCTACCAAACGAGTATTAAGATGACGCCCTTTGAGGCCTTATACGGTAGGAAGTGTCATACTTCATTGGCTTGGGTAGAAATAGGTGAATCGAAGCCGTATAAGCATAAAAACGTCAAAGATGTGACTTCGACGATACATTTGCTTCGGGATCGACTATTGGTTGCTTCAGGAGCGACTATTTCAAGATCAAGTCGTTCAAAGGTGTATCCAGGATTCAACACTTAAAGAAGCTGAGTCTAAGATACATTGGTCCTTTTAAAATTATTGAACGAATTGGTGATGCTGCATATCAGATTGCTCTTTTAGCAGAGTTATATGGTTTGCACGATGTATTTCACATATTGGTGCTGCGGAAGGCGGTGCAAGAGCCTACGCAAGTGGTTATTGCTAATCTGGTGCAGGTCGACAGTGGGTTGATAACGAGAGTCAAGCTCATTCAAATCGAAGAAACGAAGATCAGGCAGATGCGGAACAACTTGATCAGAATGGTCAAAGTTCGTTGTGACAACTGTGGTCGTGAGGAACTGTCATAGGAGTGCGAGTAAACCATGATCGAGGAGTTTCCTGAGCTGTTTTGTTGATGTACATTTTGTACTTTGTTGTTTCCTGTTAAGTATAATTTCGGGACGAAATTTCATAAAGGGCGAGATTTGTAACACCCCAGGTTTTCCATGTTTGAAAATAACATATTAACTGGTTACTAGAAGCTACCACCCGACGATAACTAGGTACTACCGGCAGTAGCAGGTGTTGAGTAGCGTGCGTCGAGTTGTGTGCGTTGAGAACCAGAGGCATCGGGATGGTAACGCCAGGCGATAGAGAAACCATGGGCACTAGTATGCCACGTGTCGAGAGATGCTGAGGCGATCGTAAAGCGGTAAAGGGGTGCTGGATAAGACCACCGCCACTGTCTATGCTACCGCCAGACGATAGCATGCTACCGCGTGATGGTAGAGAATTTAAAAGAGAATGGCCGATCAAATCGGGTCATCAGTGTGTTTTGGCCTGAGGATCCTGTGGTTGAGCTTAGAGCCATGATTTTTAAGAGGCTGGGGGATTATTTCTCTTCTCATCTCCCTTTCACTTTCTCTTGGACTTTAAAAAAGAAGAAGAAGGAGAGGAGAGGAAGGAGAAGGCTGAACCAGTCCTTTGGAAGAGCTTGGAAGGAGTTCTTGTGGTTGGATTTGTGAGTCGAGACTAGATCACTGGAGAGGAAGGTGTTGCAGATGCTTCCATCCGGATCTCTTGTGATTCCATGACTCCTAAGCGATCAATAAGTGTAATGATTTTTCTTCTTGGACAAGTGAAGTCCTTATTTGACATGTGCATGGAAACCCTCACCAATTGTTGAAGACGGGGAAGTTTCCAATTGGTTGATCGATGATATCCCCGGTAGTAAACCTGTATATAGAATTCGGAATCGAAGTACGAAATATGCATGATGTGAGAAGCCCATCCAGACAGGTTGGTCTGGATTGGTGATGGTTCTCTTGTTGATTACATGTCGGAGAACACTCCGTTTTGAGTATGCTATTTTTGGGTTCTGAGTGTTGTAGAATGTTGCAGGGAGTCTTCGAGGCTAACTCCAGGAAATACCCGAAAAAGTGGATAGAAATGTTTGTTCTGTCTGATACCTCCCGGTGGTAGTGCTACTATTGGTGGTAGCTCACTGTAAGAATCGAACAAAAAACAAACCGAAATGGTTTTAACTGAAACTTTATTATCCAAAAAGGGTGTCTATTACAAAGGTATGACCTCCCTTATATAGAATGAAGGAGAGAAGAGAGAATACAAATAAGAGATGTGAGACTAAAAATTTACATGGCACAAGCAGACTATACATTTACAAACCGCACAAGCCGCGCGGTTAGGCAGAAGGGCTAACCGCTCGGCAACTACCAGAGAGAGAGAGATCGTCATGGGAGACCGCTAGACCGCCCGGTCTCCAAGTCGCCAGAGACAACCCACTAGACCACTTGGACCTCAGACAGCAACACACAACAACCAAACCGCTGAAGGGTAACCGCCAAATCGTACGATCATTAACCCGTCAAGCCATACCGCCAGACCGCCCGGTCACTAACTTCAACACTCCCCCTCAAGCTGGAGCATATATATCGATCATGTCCAGCTTGTCACAAATATGAAGAAAAGAGGTAGATACTGGCTTGGTGAAGATGTCAGCCAGCTCTTTATCAGAAGTGGCGAAGGGAGTGCAAATTTGTTCTTTCAAAATCTCTTCACGAATGAAATGACAGTCGACCTCAATGTGCTTGGTTCTTTCATGAAAGACTGGATTTTTGGAGATGTATATGGCAGTCTTGTTGTCACAAAACATAGGTAGAGGATGGTGGTAGACCTCTCCTAAATCCAGCATGAGAGTCCGTAGCCATTTTAACTCACAAGTGGTCGAAGTCATACTTCGATACTCTGCTTCAGCACTGGACCTGGAAACAACAGACTGCTTCTTGCTCTTCCAACTTACCAGATTTCCCCCAACAAAGGTGCAGAAACCGGAGGTAGATTTGCGATCCCCTTTGTCATCAGCGTAACTCGCATCTGAGTATGCTTCAACCCTCAGGTGACCATTCTTCTGAAAGAGTAATCCTTTCCCAGGCGCTGCTTTGACATACTCCAAGATCCTTAGGGCGGACTGTAGATGGCACTCCTTAGGAGCTTGCATGAATTGACTCACCTTCCCCACATCATAGGAAATGTCGGGCCTGGTCATTGTGAGATATATGAGCTTACCAACTAGACGCCTGTACCGCGTAGTATCTGAAAGAAGGGGCGAATCATCCGTCCAGATTTTGTCTTCTCCAATAGCCATGAGGCATCGGGTAGGTTTGGCTCCAGTCAATTCTGCTTCTTTTAAAAGATCTAGAGCATACTTACGCTGGGAGGGGACTAAGGAGTTGGACTTCCGAGAGATTTCAATCCCCAAAAAGTACTTCGGAGAGCCCATATCCTTCGTGACCAGATGTTGACGAAGATGCCGCTTTGTCAAGGCTACCCCTTCCTGATCATCGCCAGTGAGAAGAATATCATCGACGTACACAACAAGAACCACCAGGCCCGAGGAGGTTTTGCGAATAAATAACGAGTGATCGGCAGAGCTGCGCACAAAACAACGGCCGCCACGATGCCGCTGAACTTGTCAAACCAAGCTCTAGGGCTCTGCTTGAGGCCATAGATTGTCTTCTTCAACCGGCATACTCTGGTCTCCCCCTGAGCAACATACCCCGGAGGTTGCTCCATATAGACGGGCTCCTGAAGATCACCATAAAGGAAGGCATTCTTGACATCCAGCTGCGAAATCGGCCACTCTCGATTGACCGCCACAGAGAGAAGGACTCGGATTGTGCTGAGACGAGCCACCGGAGAGAAAGTGTCAAAGTAATCAACGTCATATGTCTGAGTAAAGCTCTTAGCAACAAGGCGAGCTTTATAACGGTCCACCGTGCCATCGGGGCCAAATTTGACCACAAAGACCCAACGACAGCCAACAACATCAGTACCGAAGGGAGGAGGAATAAGAGTCCAGGTACCCCGCTCCGTGAGGGTCGCCATTTCCTCATCCATGACCAGCTTCCAGTGGGGAATAGCAAGGGCCTCCTGATAGGAACGAGGCGTGGCAGTGGCAGAGATAGCCAACGCAAAGGTCCTGCGAGAAGGGGTAAGACGATCATATGAAACAACAACAGCAAGGGGGTGTAGGGTACATGTCTGCACCCCTTTGCGAAGAGCCACAGGGAGATCCAGGTCGGCGGCCCCCTCGGTATCCGGAGCGTCTGTGGCAGAGAGAGCTGGCCCGGGAGAAGAGAGCGACGACCGCGGAGAGGATGGAGACGGTGGTGGAGAAGGAGGAGAGAGAGGTGTAGCGAGAGGAGGGGATGGAGAGGGCGGAGGGGGGGATATCTCGGTAGGAGACGAGGGAACGAAGAGAATAGCAGGAGAATCAGAAGCTGGGGGAAGAGGAGAGGAAGCGGGGGAAAGAGAGGAGGATTCAACCGAGAAGTAGGAGGCATTCTCGAAGAAGGTAACGTCAGCAGAGACGAACTGCTGACGAAGAACAGGGTTAAAGCAACAATAGCCTTTCTGAGTGGTGGAGTACCCCAGAAAGACACATTTGGTGGAGCGAGGGGATAACTTGTCACGGGTGGCAGATGGGGTATGCACAAATGCAGTGCATCCAAAGATGCAGAGAGGGAGAGGAAAAGGCTCCTTGCCCGGATACAGAATGGAGAATGATGTTTTGCCGTGGAGAACGGTGGATGGAATGCGATTGATGAGGTAGTAGGCAAGGAGAACAGCATAGCCCCAATAAGAGCGAGGGACATGCATCTGGGTCATCAATGTGTGAGCCACATCGAGGAGGTGGCGGTTTTTGCGTTCCGCCACCCCATTTTGTTGGGAGGTGTAAACATAGCTAGACTGATGAATAATGCCATGTTGCACACAAAAAGATGTAAAAGTATGACTCATATACTTTTTAGCATTGTCGGAGCAAAAGGTTTTAATACAAACATTAAACTGAGTTTTAATTAACTGATAAAAAGAGATCCATACATCTAAAAGTTCAGAGCGATCTCGGAGGAGATACACCCAAGTACATCGAGAAAAATCATCTATAAAAGTTACAAAATAAGAACTACCCCGGCCAATGGTGAGGGTAGGAGCAGGTCCCCAGATATCGGAGTGGATAAGATCAAAAGGACGAGTAGAGCCCCGACCTTGCTTCGGTGGGAAGGAGGAACGGTGATGCTTGCCTAGTTGACATGCGTCGCATTGGAGAGGAGTACTAGACGGAGGGAGGTGGGGCAGAAGCTGATGTAGAAGTCGCGGTGGAGGATGACCGAGGCGGAGATTCCACTGGAGAAGATCCGTACAAGAAGAGGAGAAGGCGGACAAGGCGGAAACGTCGTCGAGGAAGTAGAGGCCGCCGCTCTCAGTCCCAGTAGCAATCGTCTGGTGGGAGCTCAGATCCTGAAAAGAACAAGAAGTCGGAGTAAATGTCACAGAACACTGAAGCTGTTTGCATAAAGAGGTAACATACAATAGATTGCACGAAAACTTGGGCACATAGAGAGTGTCCGCTAGTCGTAGTGACGGAGTAACATGAACCACTCCCGTCCCATGAACCGGGGAGGGAGAACCATCCGCAACTAGGACCGGGGGCAACCGATCATGTTGTTCGAGTAAAGAGAAGCACTGAGGATTGCCCGTCATGTGATTAGTGACACCAGAGTCGATGAGCCATTTACTTTGAGTCACCATGTGGGCACTACCTGAGGATGTTACAACAGAGGCAGACGGCTTGGAAGAGTCACCAGAGGGGCGAAGATGGGGATGCTTCGTCCAGCAGCGTTCGGAAGTATGTCCAGTGCGGCCACAATGAGAGCAAAGGTAGCGGGAAGAAGCACAGCCGCCGGACTGGTGACTGCGGCTACCAGAGCCACTCCGCTGAGTGTGATGAGAATAGTTGTCCGGTGGTGTAGGAGGGGCGGGCAACAGTGAGCGCTGAAGGAGAGAGGTGACAGCAGCGATGCGGGCAGCGGTGGCATTTAAAGTAGGAGATTCTGCCTCACCCAGAATTTGCTGGCGGATCATGTCATAAGTATCAGGAAGCCGGAGCAGATAACACACAACCAGAAGCTCCTGGAAGTGCTTGTGTTATTGAGCCAAATCCGCAGAAAAGGGACGATTCTGAAGAATCTCAGCCCCAAGAGCCTGAACCTGTTGGTAGGCAGCAGCAGGAGACAAGGTAGGATGGGCAAAGAGGTCCGCATACAACGTATAGATGCGGGACGTCTGAGCCCCCTTGGAGTACAGAGCGGCAAGATGAAGCCAAGCGGCCTTGACCGTCTCATCATGACGTATGACGGGAAGGCACTTATCGGAAAGACTGTTCTCGAGCCAAGTACGCACAAGCGCGTCACTTGCATCCCAGTCATCAAAGAGAGGTGGAGTGATAGGAGGCGGGTCATCAACGAGATGGTGGTGTTTGCGTTGTGAGCGAAGTAGAAAGGTGAAAGAGACGCTCCAATCCGGGTAGTTGGAGCCAACAAGCTTGGAAACGGTCCCAAGGTTCCCGAAAGGAGTAGGTGGAAGAGGCGGAGGCGGATTGGTGACAGGGGTGGTGGCAGTAGAGGCATCAGAAAGAGCCATAGGAGCAGGAAAAGGGAAGCCGGGCGGTTAGGAAACAACCCGCACGGATAGGAAGAAGAAAAGCTGCAGCGGTCACGAGGGTAGAAACCAGCTGCAAGAAAAGCCACGACCAAACTACAGACCCAAGCAGGGGGGAAGAAGTCGAACGGCTAGAGGACAGGCCGCGCGAACAGGAGCAGGGACAAAACAGGTCGCTGCGACAGGAGGCGGCGACTTAGAACAGGAAACAACAAGTCGCGCACACAGAGGGCAACGACAAGGAGAGGAAGAGGCCGCGCGGACAGGTTGCAAATCGGCGAGACAAGCCGCGCGGACAGGGAAGGCACAGAATCAGGAGGAGTATATCAAGTCCTCTGATACCATGTAAGAATCGAACAAAAAACAAACCAAAATAGTTTTAACTGAAACTTTATTATCCAAAAAGGGTGTCTATTACAAAGGTATGACCTCCCTTATATAGAATGGAGGAGAGAATAGAGAATACAAATAAGAGATGTGAGACTAAAAATTTACATGACACAAGCGGAGTATACATTTACAAACCGCACAAGCCGCGCGGTTAGGCAGAAGGGCTAACCGCTCGACAACTACCAGAGAGAGAGAGATCGTCATGGGAGACCGCTAGACCGCCCGGTCTCCAAGTCGCCAGAGACAACCCGCTAGACCGCTTGGATCTCAGACAGCAACACACAGCAACCAAACCGCTGAAGGGTAACCGCCAAACTGTGCGATCATTAACCCGTCAAGCCAGACCGCCAGACCGCCCGGTCACTAACTTCAACACTCACAAAGAGCTATGTTTGTGAGGCTTGTCTCTTGGAGACTAGGGGCTAAAGTATTGAGCTGTGAGTATGGAACACCAAACTATGGTGGTCGTGAGTGTCAGCCTTTGAACATAACGTGGTTATGTATGTGTGAATGGGCAATGTGAGGCCGACCTGCATCATGGCTTATTGCACCTGATGGTTTGAGTAATATGATGTGGCTGACTTGTACCCATCCTATGACGATCGCCTTTGAGTGAGTCACTGGCTTGAATCTCAAGGTAATAGAGCGCCTTTGACTTTGTCATAGCATATGAGAGAGTCTTAGGCTGCGGGTCAGAAAGATTAATAATTGTACCCGTCCTATGACGATCGACTTGGAGTGAGTCACTGGCTTGAATCTCAAGGTAATAGAACGACTTTGACTTTATCGTAACATAGGAGAGAGTCTTAGGCTACGGGCCGGAAAGAGTAGTAATGCTCAAATGTTGAACCATCACTGAGTATGGTGGTGGGACTGGGATTCAAAAACACCAAAAATATGCCCTTGGTGCACAGGCGCGTGTGGTCGTGTGTGCTAACGTCTGCGATGAATGATGCTTAAATTGCACGTTTTTATGTCTATATATATTACGTACTTGCAAGGAAGGAGCACCGCCGCCCCGAGTGAGGGGTGAGGTCATTATAAATTGGTCAGATAGAGCTGACCATTGGTTTGTTTGTCACGTCTTAGTGGATTGTCCATTTGCAGGTGCTGGGGAGCCGAGCAAGAAGTAGAGGGTTGAAGCCTTTTTGCTATGCTCGCTGGCCGTCGAAGGCCCAAGTGCGAAACGTTTACTGTTTTCTTGTATGGCCGACCTATATGCTGAAGTATGTAAAACTTATATATAAAGGAAATAGTTTGTAAGGCCTTAAGGCCAAACTCTTTGTGTGTTTTTATGTCATTTCTCAGTTGGTTAATGGACATGTAATCCCCCCTCCCAGAACACAAGACACGGTCG
Organism: Platanthera guangdongensis; assembly: GCA_039583875.1. NCBI lineage: Eukaryota > Viridiplantae > Streptophyta > Magnoliopsida > Asparagales > Orchidaceae > Platanthera > Platanthera guangdongensis. Next base: position 294,527,171 of record CM077151.1, on the reverse strand, counting down.
AGGGAAGTTTTATGCCCAAAATAACCGTCTTGCGGTAGCATCAACACACGGGCTAATCTATACCATAAGTCGCCTATCCGTCCAGCTAATCTCCGATATCACAAATGTCAACCCAACCAAAAGAAAATCATAGAAGTCATAAATCACAATAAGTAAATGTCTGGAGCAGTACATCAATAATAAGGAACTACATTAGTTCCTTTAATATCAAAAGAGTACAGCAAAATTGCTCGAAGACTACATCATAATGCTCACAACTCACATCAGTCCCGAAGGAAGAGTGGGTATCGTCGGATCAGGCTCTGTCCCACTGGCCTGGCTGTCCTCCTTCATCAGGCGCTACTGCTGCTCCAACTGCAGGGTATCATCCTAAAATGGTAGACGTATCAACCGTTAGTCATAAAAATTAAGTGTCTATCACATCCGCTCACCCTAGCGACTCTTAGGAACCGGACGGAGGAAAAGAAGGAGGAGCTCAATATAGCAGTAATATATAATTAAACAAGTGACAGAAGAGTATTGTTATGTAACAGTTCATGTATATATCAGTACATTCATATTAAGCAAGTGATAGTAGTAAATATCAACATGTACAAAACATATCTACTCTAACAACATGTTATCATAATACAAAAATTAACTTAACTTATAAAAATGTCTATACAAATTTTTAAGTTAAGGGTCAGATACATCAAAGTAACTCATCTTATAAAAGTGCACATACAAATTTATATGATGAGGATCTTATGCGGTGCAATACAATGATATGAAATGAATGCAATATAATGACTCACCCATGCACACACACATTTGCTATGTCTATATAGACCCTTAGTTCTCACTTTTTGAGCAGGTAACTAACTCATTAGGCATCAACCGTCGTGGCCAAATGGTGACAGTAGAGCGAGAGTCTCCACTACTAGGCGGACATCCACACTAACAGGTCTAAGCCTCCGTACGCTTCAATGCCAAGAACACAACAGCGGAGCCCCTACGTACTACGACTTAGAAGGGGTATTGGGTAGATGTGCACCAAGAGCCCAGCCCAACTGGCCTCACTGGCACAGAAGGAGTCTTCGGGAGCGTATCACCGAAGAACCAAGTCCAACAACCCACTAGCACGAAAGGAGCCATTGGGATTGAACACCAAAGGATCAAGACCAACCGCCTGAGGTCTATCTGTCAGCTCCCGTCGGTGTAATGACTGGCGAGCCCGTAGACCTGCCACCAAATCCTCAACGCAGGATCATATACCGTGTGCTAACATACACCCAACCCATGCAGTTTACATTTACCATGCCATCATGCATTCAAGGGCTCCAACCAAGTCCCTTCATATCGTATCCAACATCGTGCCCCAAGGCACGCAAGGGTCCACATTTAACATAGGTGACAATTCACCTTAATTACCACACCAGTCCCTCACGGCTACCCGTAGGGAGTTAATATAACTCAAGCAGTGAACTACACCATTCATCCTCCCTTCAATACTTAATATCAAGATCAAATCAGCATATTCCCATAGAGGTATACCTCATCCAACCCCTTTTCTAGAATTTATCATATACATATACATTATATCATTTCAATCCTCTCCATCGAATTTCGTTTCACAAACCTCCAAGCGCTCGCTACAAGTACTCTTTATAAAACTCATTCATCATGTAGGGGGTGATCACATTATCATCAACTAATTACCATTTGATCTCCCATGTAATCAATTCGTAGAATAAAGTGTTGGAGCTAGTGGAGACCGGGCGGTCTTTTCTCTCACTGCAGCGGTCTACTGGTCTTAGCGGCCTGGCAGTTTGGTCTAACAGTCTGGCAGGGAGATGCATCAACTGTCTAAAGTCAAGCCGCATCGGTCTGGGTTAAGCCGCAGCTGTCTGGAGGTATGCCGCAGCAGAAGTGTCGATGCTAGCTGAGTGGTCCGCAACGGTCTGGGGTTAAGCCGCAACGGTCTGGTTGGAACCGCAACAACGAACAGATGGATAACCGCAACTGCGGTCTGATGGCTACCCATGATTGCAGTCTGATAGCATGCAGGAGCTGCGGTTATGTGTATAGCCACAAATGCGGATAGGTGTCGACCGGTAGTTGCGGTCTGGCGGACTGTTACAGCGGTCTACCCTGGTTGTTTGGCGGCTTTGCTAGAAGCTGGTTGTTATTCTATTGTTGGTTGTATAGCGGGCAGTTTGATAATGTCAAACCGCATAGTCCGCCCAACTTGTATTTAGTCTCACATCGTGTGTTGTATTCTCTCACCTCCCCTGATTTCTATAAATAAGGGGGCATACCTATGTAATCTTTATCTTTTGGGAGCAATAAAGTTTGCGGTTTATTTTGCTCTTTGTCCATTTTCACATGGTATCAGAGCGAACTGATTCTTTGCTTCAAGGAGATCGCGATTTGTTTCTTTTAACTGTGCAACCTCTTCCTCCGACTTCGTCCGGCTTCTTCCGGTTTGTTCGATTTCTTTCCCTTCCCTTCCCTCCCTTACTTCTCGTTGTGCTTGTGACTTGCTTCTTATCGGGTGTTTCTGTTCGCCCGACTTTCTCTGCTGTCCGCTCTTCTTTTGTGAGTTTCGCCTTTTGGTCGCGGCTTCTTCCTGGCCGCTGGTGTGTTGTCACCTTGACCGGGCAGGCTCTGGCTCTTCTCTTTCTTCTTCTTGGTGTGGTTTCTTTGCTCGTCGCTTGTCTCTGCGACTTGTTGTGTTTGCGCGGTTTCGCATCCTTGTTGCGAGTTCCGCTTTTTGGTCACGGCTTTTTCCCTAGCTGTTGGTGTGTTGTCACCTTGACCGGGCGGACTCTTGCCCTTCTCCTTCTTCCCGCAGGTTGTCCTCCTGCGCCTTGTTTCTTCTTTGTTGCGAGTACCGTATTTTGGTCGTGGCCTCTTTTCTAGCCACCGGTGTGTTGACGTCGTGACCGTACGGTTTCTCCTTTCCTGCGACCTTTCCAGTGGTCGGTTTCTTTTCGCGCCTTCTTTGCCGGCTTGTTCCTGTGCGGCTTATTTTCTAACCGCGCGGTTTGTTTTCTGCTTTCCGGTTTCTTTTTGAGGATGACTTCCTTTCTTTCTTCTACTACTCGTGCTCTTGTGGCCTCTTCTGATAAGTGGCTTATTGACTATGATTCCACTTGTCACATGACTGGCAACTCTACTTTGTTTTCCTCTTTTCTTGAAAAGAACATGTTGTCTTATGTTGTTATTGTTGATAAGACTTCTGCTCCTGTGCGTGGTATTTGCACTGTCCCTACTTTCCCGTGCAATTTAATCTCTATTCATGCTCTTTGTACTACGTTAAATTGCATGGTTACTTTTACTATCACCACTTGTTTTTTCTCTGATTCTATCTCAAAAGCTACAATTGCTACTGGTACTGCTAGTGGTGGCCTTTTTTATCGTGACCAAGATGTTGCTCTTTCGACTTCTTCTTTTGTTCAGTTGTGGCATCGTCATCTTGGTCATCCTCCTTCTCGCCTCATTCATCAACTTTTTCTGGATCTTCCTTCGGAAGATTTGCCTTTGAACTATGAAGCTTGTGAGTTGGGTAAACATCATCGCTCTTCTTTCCCAGCTCGAACATGCCGTTGTTCTTCGCGACCTTTTGAACTAGTTCACTCTGACATCTGGGGTCCTTCTCCTGTTGCGACTGTTTGTCTAGGAAGCTTGTACTTTGTCACATTCATTGATGATTTTCTCCAGATTCACTTGGCTTTATCTTTTGAAGGATCGTTCTGAACTATTCTCTATATTCACTGTATTTTATAATGAGATCTTCACACAGTTTTGTGTGCCCATTCAGGTTATTCAGACTGATAATGCTAAAGAATATGCCTGTCTTCAATTCTCTGACTTCTGTACAAGCAAGGGTTTGGTTCATCAAACCAGTTGTCCATATACGTCTCAACAGAATGACATTGCTGAGCGCAAGAATCGTCATCTTCTGGATGTTGCACGCAGTCATTCTTTACAAATGAATGTCCCTAGGTCTTATTGGGGACATGTTGTTCTCCTCTCTTGCTATCTCATTAACCATATTCACTCGTCTATTCTTCAGGGTAAGACTCCTTTTTCTATTTTGTATCCTGAGGCCAACCCCTTTCCTTTATCGCTTAAAATTTTTGGCTATACGACATTTGTTCACATACCTTCTCCTGGACGTGACAAGTTTTCTCCTCGCTCTGTTAAATGCAAATTTCTTGGTTACTGTCCTACTTAGAAGGGCTATCGTTGTATTGATCCTCTTTTGCGCAAACAATACGTTTCCGCTGATGTCACTTTTTTTGAGGATACACCATATTTCTCTCCTACTTCCCCACTTTTGCCCTCGGATATTTTTCTTCCCTGCCTATTGTTTTGGTACCTATGCCAGAGTCGGTTCTTTTTCCCTCTGCTCCTGTTGCCCCGTCTCTTTCTATGGGGCCTGATGTGTTGCCCTTAGAGCCCTTGGTGCCTGCTCCAGGATCTCCTCTTTCTTCTGACAGTGCTTTGCCTCCTCTGGTCAACACTAATCTTGATCTTCTGATTGCTCTTCGGAAAGGTGTTCGCTCCTGCACCTAACATCCTGTTCAGGCCGTGGTCTCTTATGCTCTGCTTTCTCCTTCATCTCGGAGTTTTGCTCTGGCCCTCTCTGCTAATGTTGTTCCTGCTTCGTATCAAGAGGCTCTTATGATTCCTCATTAGAAATCTGCTATGGATGACGATATGCATACTCTTACTGAACAGGGTACTTGGACCTTTGTCCCTACGCCTCCCGATGCTGACATGGTTGGCTGTCGCTGGGTCTTTATTATTAAGTTTCTACCAGATGGATCGATTGATCGTTACAAGGCCCAACTTGTTGCCAAAGGTTTTACACAGACTTATGATGTGTATTTCTTTGATACTTTCTCTCCTGTGGCAAGGATTACTATGATCTGTGTGCTCTTTTCTGTGGCAGTCAACCGAGACTGGGAAATGTCTCAACTGGATGTGAAGAATGTCTTTCTTTATGGTGATTTACACAAAACTGTCTATATGGAGCAACCTCCTAGGTATGTTGCTACGGGGGAGTCTCAGGTCTGTAAGTTGTGAAAGACAATCTACAGTTTTAAGCAGAGTCCCAAGGCCTGGTTTGATAAGTTTAATGAAGTTATTTCTGTGATTGGGTTCTCTCTTAGTGCTATAGATCATTCTTTGTTCATCCGCAAATCCTCGGCTGGTCTGGTTATTCTTGCGGTTTATGTGGATGATATTCTTCTTACAGGGGACGATAGAAGTAGTATTGATACGACAAAAAAGCATCTGCTTTAGCATTTTGTTACCGAGGATATGTGGTCTCCTAAGTATTTTCTGGGGATTGAGATATCTAGGAAATCTGGTTCTATTGCTCTTTCACAGACGAAGTATGTGCTAGATCTCTTGAAAGAGACAAGCCTTCTTGGGGATAAACCCGCTCAGACTCATATGGCTCTTGGAGATGATAAATGTTGGAGTGAAAATTCTCATGTTCTTGAAGATGTTACTAGATACAAACGTCTTGTGCGGAAACTCATTTATCTGACTATTACAAGACCGGATATTTGTTATGCAGTATGAAAAGTGAGTCAGTTTATGCAAGCCCACAGAGAATGTTATTTGCAGTCAGCTCTAAAGATTTTAAAGTATGTAAAAAGTACACTAGGAAAAGAGCTCTTGTTTCAGAAAAGAGGGCATCTGAAGGTTGAGGCTTATTCCGATGCTAGCTACGCAGATGATAAAGAAGATAGGAGGTCTATATCTGGCTTATGTACTTTCGTTAGAGATAATCTTGTCAGCTGGAAGAGCAAGAAACAGACTGTAGTTGCCCGTTCAAGTGCAGAAGCTGAATATAGAAGCATGGCTTAGACTGCTTGCGAGTTGGAGTGGCTACAAACACTCTTACGTGATCTGGGAGAATTTTATGATCATCCCGTACCTATGTTCTGTGATAATAAAGCAGCTATATATATTTCGAGAAATCCAGTTTTTCATGAGAGAACAAAGCATATCGAGGTGGATTGTCATTTCATCAGAGATGAGATTTTGAAAAATCAGATCGACACACCATTTGTTACCTCAGAGAAAGAACTAGTTGATTTCTTCACCAAACCGGTTACTTCTTTTGAGGAGTTTTGTAGCAAGTTGGGCATGATGGATATATATGCTCCAGCTTGAGGGGGAGTGTTGGAGCTAGTGGAGACCGGGCGATCTCGTCGCGCACTTCCTCCACTATCAGGTTGCGGTTACAATATGTTTGGAGAACCGAGGGCGATAGATCGCTCCTCGTTACAACTTGAAGGTGAGAGAGAATTTCTGACTTGCAACGGGCAACCGGCTGCGCCGAGGGAGTTCTGGATGCTAACTTGGTGGCTGGTGTGCTTGAGCACTGACGGTGGTTGTCTTCTTCCCTTCTCCGCGCGCTTGGGGACTTGGCTCGTAGGCATATTGAAGATGACCCGTGGGAGGAGTTCGACAGTGCTCTGGCCTGAGGAAGAAGAAGACTCCGGAGCAAAAATGTGAGAAATGAGGAGTCATGTGGCTCCTTTTATAGCCTCCAGGAGGTGGTTGTGGTGGGCCTCCACTAACTTATTGGTTTAGTGGGTGATTACCTATAGATCGGACTGCGACAGATGCTCTATAGTGATCGGACGGTGACCAACCTGCAAGTGGTGGCGACGGTGATGGCGGCGGCGGTCGGCGACGGTCGGCGTTGGAGGGCGGTGGCGGCGGTCGGCGGTCGGCGGGCAGAGGCCAGCGGCGGCGGTCGGCGCCAGTCAGCGGCGACGACGGGCGGCGGGCGGCGGGGGGCCGCGATGGCGGTCATCGGCGGCGGTCGACGGCGATGATAGTTGTTGAATGGGGGCCCCATGATTTCTCCTATTATGGTGGAGATCATGGGGAGTGAGTTGACCGGTCAAATCTATGATCTCCACAATATGAGAGATCATGGGAGAGGTGGTTAAGTGCACCTCTAAGCCTTTAAATTGAGTCTCATCCCCATCAATTTCTAACACGATCGTCCTATGATTTTTACCCTTGTTTTCCACGTATATACCGTGCGTTTGATTTTGATTGTATTTTCTATTGCGTGTTTCGCTGACGGCTTTGCAGGTAGCTCAACTCGCATCCTCACGTGCACTCAGGTTCATGAGAACGTGTTTCTCACAACGTGTTCCTTATCGCTGCGGCCACTTTTGGTGGGGAGCCGCCTCATTTCCCGGATGCTATCATTCAATATTTATGGCATGAAATAAGTACATATAATAATAGTTCAAGATAATATAATGGATCTATTGTTAATTGAGTTTTTTTTTTTTGGCCAAGCTTCAATTCAGACGCACTACTAATCAAAAATTAATCAAATCTTTGCCAAAAATTAATTTAATCAATTTAAATTTATGATATCGAGGGGTTAAAGCGAAATTTCAGTTTAAAATTATTTTAACTAAAATTTAAGTGCAGTGCTGGGATCCTAAGATAGGGCACAATGACGACAAATGATTCATATAGCCGACCTCATTATAGTGGGATAAAGGTTTGAGTGTTCTTGTACAGTGTAGTGCGGTGATCCAATGGCTAAGAGCACTTCTCATCTCGTGTAGAAATGCAACATCAACAATGACGACAAATGATCCATATAGCCGACCCCATTATAGTGAGATAAAGGCTTGAGTGTTCTTGTATAGTGTAGTGCGGTGATCCAATGGCTAAGAGCGCATCTCATCTCGTGCAGAGATGCATCATCATCAATGACGACAAATGATCCATATAGCCGACCCCATTATAGTGAGATAAACGCTTGAGTATTCTTGTACAGTGTGGTGCGGTGATCCAATGACTAAGAGCACATCTCATCTCGTGCAAAGATACATCATCAACAATGACTACAAATGATCCATATAATGGACCCCATTATAATGAGATAATGGCTAAGAGCACATCTCATCTCGTGCAGAAATGCAACATCACGTGAAGATACGTGCAGTGGCTTTGAGATGCGTGTTGTGCTGACATGAGGTGCACGTTTCTGCGTGCTCACGAATTGCAATGCACGACATATTTCTTTAACGTACTAACCTGTTTCATCATCCCGATCCGCCTCAATAAACATCAGAGTGTCGATCCCGCTGGCTGCTTCGTTCGGCAGCACCTGCTACAACCTACCCCGTTGCAACCTGACCTCCCAGCCTCCGAACCCTGCCACCGGCAACATTCACAGGCGTCCGTCCACCGATTCCATTTCCCTCACCTTCGCCCCCTTCCGGCGTTTTCCTCCAATCCCCAGTTCAACTACCGTCACAGTGAGCCAGTTCTCGCCCGGCTGCCTCTTTACCCGTGACCGACCTGCCTCTGCCGCAACCAGGTGCCCGGGTAATCTCGCTGAGCTATCTCCTCCTGCTCAAGATTGATTAGTAGTTCTTATGAATCTGTTTTAGTAACAGCTTTGATTGCCTAATACCTATTGTTTGTCATCATCGTTATTTCTTGTTATAAGCACCTTTTTATCTAATGAATTTCTTGACGAACTCGCTCTGCTATTCTCTTGTTGTATATTTAGTAATGTATAGGGTGGGCAAAGTTGAAATTGGTGGTTGATCACATAAGAGGGAGAAAACACAATCTAGTTTACTTGCTTCAACTGTTGGAATGAAAGTTACATGTGAAATTTACTTGTGGAATATCTTTTTCCGAACTATCAGGTTGTAAATTATATTGGTATATCTTCAATTTTTGTTGATATCGTCTCCTTGTTGCTATGTCATACAAATCTATGTGACCTTGATCTTGATGATGGATCATGTTATGATAATGGGATCACGACATTCATATTAAGTGTTTGCCTGATGTGTTTTTTTGCCTCATATTTCGGAATGTTCTTTAGGAAAATGTTTTCAGCATATATTTTGTAAGGATTGTAAGTAGTGACGGAGGTAAGCTTTCTCTTAAAATCTGCCAAGATAGAGCATTATGGAAATCTTTCTTAAGAAATCATTTATCAGAAGCCATGAATTGTCCTTCTGAATGAGTATTGCCGTAGAAGATTCACTCAGCTTATCATTTCCTTGAAAGTGCAGAAGGACAAAAGAGGACGTCCTTTGTCAATTTAAAGAGCCGAAAGAGTGCCGAATCCAATTAAAAATGGTGAGTAGATCACTCCATTTCAATCAATCCTTACCCGTTCAAAAGAAGCTTTAATCATTCTCTTTGGTTGTTGCAACTTTCACAGGATTCGATATCTTCATCTCTGGACGATTGCTTGAATCTTTTGCGGGGAGAGCGTGATGAGCAGAAGCTCGTGGGCCTCCTCCTTGTTACCAAACTCTCGGCAGTAGATGATCATGAGGCACTCCTTAAGGCTTACAAAGCTGTGGGGACTCACTTTTTGCATCGCCTATTGATCACAGGTGAGTTTATCAAAGTTTTCTTTTGGGATTTACTTTTTATTTTACTATTTGTTTAAGGCAAGCACATTCTTAGGAGCTGGCGGTGTCAAAGGAGGAGTTGATGAGGACGCTTATTTGAAGTTGTCTGTTACAGTTATGGCTGGATTTTGTCGCATGCCCGAGATTGCTTCATCTAAGGAAATGATTTCCGAGGTTCCTATTGTTGCTGAAATCTTATCAAAATTGTGAGTTTTTCTCCTTCAATTATAAGATACGGTTTATCCTTTTTTGTAAAGGAGGCAGGCAAAGCTGAATTTGTTATTGCAATAACTGATTTTTCTTATTCTGTTTAAAGCATATGTTTGGATTTTTTGATTTTTATTGCACATGGTTTCTTTTGCATAATCTGGGCAAATTAAACCGGATGCATCAAGTACCTTGAGCACATCACAATGATGAATTGAGTGTTAAAAAATAAATTACTTCTATTGAGATTTTTTTTAAAATCTGTAGGAACTTCTTGAAAATATATTAGTGATTTACCGTAGGCCTTCAGAAACACACTATCTTCTGTTTGAGGGTAATTTTGAATACTATCACATTGTTTTCGAGAAGTTTGCATAGTCCTAGCAAAATTAAGAATGTGAAGAAGTTCAGAAGTGAAATGATAACAAGATAGTCATGTCTTCTCTTAGCACACCTTGACGGGTAGCATCCTATTAGTCGTTTATATTGACGACGTAGTCATCATTGGAAGCGTCTCACAAGAGATTGCTCATCTCAATTCCTTCCTATGCCAAAACTTTCAGACGAAGGATCATTTTCCTCTGAGACGCTTTCTTGGCATGAAGTTCCTGATTACAAGAAAAGGTACCTTCCTATGCCAAAGAAAGTATGTTTTGGATATCCTCAAATATTTCAGATATCTTAATGTGATACGACTGATTGCTCACTTGAACCAGGAGAAGAATTTTTTGTGGAAAGTTCGTTATTTAAATATCCAGAGAAATACCGCAGAATAATTGACAAACAAAACTATCTCATTAGGAAATGTCCAAATATTTCATGTGTCGTTTGCAAAGTCAGTCCGTTTATGACATCCGCTACCAATGCTCATTGGGAAACTGCCCTTCATACTATAATATATGTGAAGAAAGATCCGAGCCTTGGTCTAGTTTAATAACGACCATGACCACGATAATATCAAAGCATTTTGTAACTTTGACTAAGAGGGATTCTTAGTGACTAAAAAATTTACCATTGGTTTTACTGTTTCTTTTGTGATAACCTAATCTCTTGCCATAAGCAATCTACTGTTGCTAGATCTACTGTTAAAGCTGAGTATCTCACTATATCTCATACTACGATAGAGGTTATATGAACCTGGAACATCTTTCAATAGATATGCTATCCCGTTCAAGAACCCACTCAGTTATGGTGTGACAATCACGTTGTCTTTTAGATTACTACTAATTCTGTATTTCATTAGCGCACCAAACATATTGAGGTGGATTGTGACTTCGTGAGAGAAAAATATGAAGAAAGGACCATTTTTCTAGGGATATCAAGACCAGAGAACAACTTTTTGATATTCTCACTAAGGGTATCCTGGGACCAAGAGTATAATACATTTGTAACAAGTTGGACATGATCACCGTACATGATTCAACTTGCGAGGGAATGTTGAATAGTCTCATTATAGTTTGTATATTGCAACTTGTATATTGGTTTATATACATATATATCCTTACCCATTGAAAGGGCAAAAAACATTATTTCCCCCAAACTATCTCATAACAACTATTATATTGCTCAGTACATTTATGTGTAGGGGAATATGGTTGCTTACAACGAGCTATAGTCCATGACGACGTAGATCGAGAAACTTTTGATGGGATATGCATTGGAATGACATGTTCAGTTAAATGAAGGTACGTGTGAAGGAGGGGGAAGTTTGTGCATTGGCAAAGATGTGGTAGTTACTTTTCAGATGGTGTCTTTTGGTGTCTCGGCAACGGAGAATAAGTGTGGTAAGAGAAATTTCAGTGCAATGGGGGTGGAGGGATGATGTCAAAGTGGCATAGTTCCCGACAGGGCATGAAATCCCTTTTCCTTCAAGCGTTCATGTTTCATGGACTTGGGTATACTTCAGAGTGGAGCGATTTTGTACATGAAGGTGAGGTAGAATGTGCATAGTTCATGAAGGAAGTAGCCCGAGCAGTGTGCTGCAGTAAGCCCATGCACATAAATGTCGATCTCCATGAAGTTGTTAATGCACATTGACTCAGATTGGCGGAGGCTCAAAGGCGCTGAAATGCAATATCATACTGGTAGGTGTTGTACTGTTGTGCCAACGGTTTAGTTATTCCTTTAAGTTTGTCCAGGATAAATAATGTTTTCTTAACGTGTCCAACAAATTTAGCGGAGAGCAGACCCTTCCATGTAGATGTTGGATAAGAGAACCTTCTAATCAGTCGATGTTCTTTGCAATTTTAAAAAAAACTGCTCAGTGAAAGCAATCCACCCTAAGAATTCATTGTCATTGAAAACAAAGATGTCTAGTTGGTGAAGTTTTCTTGGATTTTGTTTGGATTGGGCAGAAGATGGACTGTATTACTAGAATAAGGTGGGTGGCTCTGATGTACTGCCAGAGTGGCTTGATGACAATGGTTTGACTCGGGGTCGCGGGCGTCATCAGTGGTGATGCTTGAAAACCAATAAAGTTGGGAATATCTTTTATATGATTTGGATATCCGACAAGTTTGTACTTTCCGTGATCCATTGCCTCGATGTAGGGAGGAGATTACTAGAGCTAACTCTTCGCGAGAGATCATGGCGCGTGTGACATGCATGAACTGGTGGGTCCGTGAAATGGCTGAATGGGTTGATCGTTCAAGATAGGCTTGCTAGATATGAGGGGAGCAACACAGTGTTGAAGGGTAGCACCGATGGGTCTGTATTGAAGAAAATAGTGTTACTTGCATGTGAGAGTGCTCGTGAATGAGGACGTCATTGCTAGGATGCCATTGATGGGAAATCCCATTACAATATGGGTTTTCAACATCTGTGAGGTTTCTGGGGTCAATGAGCTGCAAAATTGCAGTACGTAAGGCAAATATGTTGGAGTCGATAATGAAGGTGAGTGGAATATAAGGTGATCATGAAGTGACAACGATCAATAAGATGCGAAAGTTGAGAGGGTGAAGGGTTCCTTACAAGCGGACGTTCCACGACAAAATAATCGACGTGCAATGTAAGATATTTGTGGTCGGAGACGACAAGTTTGCATCAATTGATACAATTTGGAGGATGAATGATTGCACCGGTTGTGCCACTGTTCTTAAGAGCTGGTTCTCTCTAAGAATTCTTCTTTACCAATTGAGTACATAAGAGTATAAGTGTGACGCCGCCAATGATACCACATATATTTAAATTAATATTAAAATGAACATAACACTAATTCATATATATTAGTATTGGTATAGTAACTTATTAGCAACATTCAGGTAGAATAAAGTTTGAACCGAACGGTTCAAGTATGATTCACGCTACAAAAGGCGTGCGTGTCATCCCAGGGAGAAGCGGTGCCCTCCCGATAGAAAATAAAATTACGCCCGCTATTCATTTACCTCCCAAACTGCACGCGAGAGCTGCTGCAACCGACGGAGGCCGAACGACGCCTTTGTCCCCTGAGAATCCAAATCGACCCCGTTTCTTGCGATTTCTTCTTGATTTGAGAGGTAATCCCTTCCTCTCCGCTCATCTTCTATATTATGTGAAGTTTTTGCACAGATTAAAGATGGTAGAATCCCCAAGTGCCATACTATTACTTTCAAAATTTCCAAGTTGATATAGGATGGAAAAAGGATTCCTACCATGTAGACCTTCCAATATGCGTATAAACTTACGTCGATGGCCTTAGTATAGCAATTATACATGGGATATTTGTTCTTTTTGCTCTCAATCAAAAATATGAGGCTAGAGATTTCTGTTCTCTCACTTAATTAGTGAGAAATCCCTTGTTACAACTTAGAGCAACAAAACCCTAGTCCATTTAAGACCCCCTTGACCTAATGAGGTCAACTGGAATCCATCTAGGTGACTTGTAGTGTGATCGACATGAATAGAAGACGTCAATTTGATAATTACGGATGATATAATATAGGTCATGACATCTCAAGGAGGAGGGAGACGCAATGACGAAGGGAGGTGAGATAAAGGAAAGGTAAAGACCGCGGTGAGTTCTTATCCCTTCTTTTGTAATCACTCTTGCGCTCTAAATTAATGTTATTATGCTTATTGTAATTAGACTAAAAGTGTCTTATGCTTTAAGGAGTTCAATTGATAATGTGAAGGAATTAGGAAAAAAATAAAAGGAACAACAAAAATGAACAGAGGTATAAAATGAGCTACGTTAAGGGTGCACCCAAATAGTGGAGGTGGGGTGAATGTTCTCCTAACGTAAAATGTAATGAAAGCAAACGTACGAACAAGAAAATGCACGCAAAGGATTTATGTGTTCGAATATGACAAAACACACAAATAAATATAAAATCGCACTACATAAATGTAAAGAAATACTAATGTATCATTAACATTGCTCGATAACGAAATGAATAAATTACGAGAGAAGGTTAGGAAAATATGTACCAAATGTGAATACTAATGTATGTATGTAAATAAAATACGAATGTGAATACAAATGTATGTATGGAAATAAGGGAAATATGAAAAAGAAAATGTACAAGAAATGATTAATAAGATAATAACCAAAAAAGAAGAAGAGGAAAGCGAACGAGAGACGACGAGATAACATGGCAATGCGAACTAACAATTATCAAATACATCATAAGTAACCAATGACATAATAAGAATTCATTTAGTCTTTTGACTAATAGAAAATGTAATTAAAACAGGGCAAGGAGGAGGCCACTCCCGCCAATACTAGCAGAGCCCATTCGCGCTAGGAGAAAAGTACAAAATGTGGATCGACGTCGTCACCACCGTTTTTTGTGTTCTGGATGCGCACAAAGCTGTGTACCGTGATCCTGACTGCCCGTACGAGGAGTTTCAGTTCTGCTTCCAGTTGTGTCATGTTGTATATTATCTTGTAGTGTAGTTTTTGATCCGTTGCTCATGATCACATTTTGTTGTAATCATGTGATTCACTCTTACATGTAGCACATATTTGAGATACCCATCTTTTGTATATATATGCTGGGTTATATGTTGGATGATATGCTATACTATATCATATGTATGAATAAATAAAATGTTTTACTTTCCTGCACTTTTCTTTTGTATCCTGTCATTCAAATATAATCGCTGAATGTTTATGCTTGATGCCTCTGATGATTTAATGTTAAAAGATAAATGAGATGTTCAATTGTGGCGGTAGCCTAAGGAAAGGGGACGTTACAATAAGACTAAAAAAATAACTTATATGCTCCCAAGAAAACAACTCACATTCATCAAATTATCAAAATTGTACTAAAAGGAAATATATAAACTAATTGCGAGCACTTGCTCATATCTTTATGCATGTGTGCGTGTATATATGCAAGCAATCTCACAAATGTTTCTCCTATCCTCCGACAATGATAATACTCTTACCAACCGCCATCACCCATGAAAAATTCTATTTCGTCGAATACCCTGGGGGGGGGGGCACATATGCTTGAAATTTGATCAAATTTATAGTCAGTATAAATATATATCTAAACAACATTAAAAAAATTAATGTTTTGGTGTAATGGTGGACAATCAGAATATTAATAACCATGTGGTCATCCTCGTCAAAATAATTTTACTAGAGATCTTATACCTAGTACGGTAGGCTATGGGCTAAGTACCTCCAGGCAGGGGAGCACCCACATAGGGTTAAACGTGGGCTGCCGCCCACACTGAAATTTAAAAATACTATCTTTCAGTAATAAAAAATAGGTTTATCATGGCAGATACATTATAAACTAATATATAAAAAGAAAAATATTTAACTTAGAATGTCTCTCTTGACATCGTTGGTAAAGTATCTTTTTAGTAATCTAGAGGTCTAGGGTGGTCTAGGATTCAATTCCTACCAACAATATTTTTTTTTGTATAAACAAGGTTGGTATGCCATTGTTCAAATGTTTTTTTTATAAACAAGTTCCTTATTATGTTGATATTCAAAGTAATATTAAAATTAGTTTGTTGTTATATTGATGTTTAATTTTTTGTTATAAACAAATTTGTTGTTATAATTTTGTCAAAACATTTTGTAAATAAATTTATTGTTATGCTGTATTTTATATTTTATTTATAATAAGTTTGTTTTTATGTTGTTGCTTATTGTTTTTTTAAACAAGTTCGTTATTTTATTGTTGTTTATTTTTTTTATAAACAAATTAGTATTTTAAAGTTTTTTATATAAACAAGTTCCTTATTATGTTATTGTGTGAAATGTTTAAAATATTTAAGTGGGATGATATTCAAATTATCCACAAAGAACAATGAATTGAGGTAAATGATATCGTTTTTCCCGAATTGATCAACTATTTTAAATAATTGTGTGATATTAATGCAATATTGACAATATATTAATGTAATACAGACACATTTAAAAGGGAGACCGAGTCGATTTATTTTATCAAATGATTTTATACTCCGCCCACACAAAATATAATTCCTGCGTTCGCCACTGCCGCCAGGTTAACGATCCCCCCATGTATAGCAAGCCAGTACACGCTCTACTTCGAGCTCTGTCCACAAGACATTGAGCTCCCTTCTCTTTGCTGAATTCTCGGGTCTCTAAATGTTATAGGTATTTATGGCCCCTCAATATTAATACCCCTAAGACAAGTGTGGGCTCCCCTTACTCCTTTATTATATTACAAGCATTTTATTTATTTCACACACACATATAAAGCACAAATACACTTCACAACGCTACATGCAAATTATGCATTATTGTTATTTTTTCTCATTATACCGCAAACTGTGCCAATTTTTAATCGACTATTAATTTCTGTATTCTACAATTTTCTCAACTATTGTTTATTATTATTATTAAATAATAATAACTTGTACTTTCATAATTATATGGATATAAGGAAACATGTAATTATCCAAACAATTACATATTTGATCTTTCTTTAAACACTTTGGAACTAATTTATATTTGTGTTTTTTATTTTATTTTTTTGATGTAAAATGTTAAAATGCATTACATTTAAATAATCCATCCACGATCTAGTGTACCGTGTCCGTTCATCACGCACGCATGGGTATCTTCGAGCGGTTAATTATAAATTTAACGTTTATATATAACGTAGACGTTGCTTTCAAACTAATGTATATATATATATATAGTATCGTAGACATCGATTTTAAACTTCTTTATATGTAACTTAATTAAAATGTTATTAATGAAAAAGATACTATAGTTTAAGTGTTAATTAACTTAGAATGTTAATATAAGAGCAATGTTATAAGCACACCAATTATTGCTATTGACAGCCCATTTATATTGGCACACCAAATTTTTTTATTTTCACAACAATTCTTTATTGCCACCCCCGATTGTTAGAATTGTTAATGACATGCCAAAAATTCAAATTTTCTATTAGATTTTTGACAGTCCAAAATTACATCCAATAGTCAAAAAATACATCCATTAGTACAAAAATACATCCAATAGTTCAAAAATACATCCAACATTAAAAAATTTGAGATCCCAAAAAATCGAGTTAACATGTCCGGTTAGGAAATCTCCACCAAAATGTTCTAGACCTGCATACATATTAAACCATTCCAAGTTAGCGAGATATAAAATAGAGCTTAACTAAGATTATTAGTGACATTATATACCTTTGATTTAAAATCAGTTTTAGCGATAAATACTTAACGACGTAGATCCAAGACTTCCGTACCTACATGACACAATATTATGAAAAATTAAATTATAATAAAGCCAGTTTATTTGCTATGAATTAAAATGTATAATCTTGCGTACCTTAAGGATCGGCCAAATTAACTATTTCATCATCTTCGCCTTTATAACTAGAATCTCATTGATTTGCAACTGCAGTGTGATATCTCGTTCACATGCTGATCACAGGCGGCATTGGACAATCCTTTTGTACTAATAACTGAATGAAGTGGTTGTTGTTGACAAAACCAATGTAAATAGTCTTCCTAGCCATTGGAGGGGCCGAATGTAGTGGCAAAAATGTGAATGACTGAAACTTTGAAAAATGTACAACTGCCACATTGTAACATGATGAAATGACTAGTCCCATGTCCGGCATCGTCATTCATTTGTCGAGTGGTGCGGGAGTAGACGTGCAATCCAAAGATGCCAACAACTCGGTCAACCTCACATTCTCATATATGTCGTTGTACAAGGACTGATTACTATTTATTTCTTCGGCTAGATCTTGTCGCACTTTAATCCAATTATCACCCATATCCAAGGCTTGACTTACCACTCGGTAACCGCAATTCTCATCTCTTAGTACATTAATAGCAGCAAGTAAATGACTAGTAATGTAAGTTGGCATGTCGGCCGCAATGCATTCAAGAAACCCTTTTTTAGCAGGATATCTTCTTGGAATAAATTTCCTAGCCTTGACTTTTGAGTTTTCTTTGGTCCCCAATACATGTTCAAATAGTGATAGCTCTCTTTTTGTTGACTTGTAATCGTCCTTAAATTTTTTTTTTACTTCCTTGCGGCCTCCCTTTACTACGCAACGACATTAACGACGCTTGTGTCTGAGTAGTGGTTGGCTCTAATATTTCCCGAAGTTTCCTTTTCATTTCATTTCTATGGAAATCATTAGTAGTGTTGTATTTTTTAAGGAAGCCATCCAAATCAACTTGTATCACCTCCGCCGGATCCGTTTCCTCCTTTATATTTGTGTTATCAACTTTAGATGATTCCAAAGTTAATTGCCGCCAATGCTTGTGAATCATCCATAAGGGATATGCCGAAGATTGGTGAATGTATGACATTAATTCATGAGCACAAGGAAGGCCCATGGTGAAGCGCATCTTATGAGAACACTCTCCCGAGTCCAAAGCATTGCCACTCGTGACAAGTGATTCCTCTTTCTTCATTAATCCTAAGGCAAAAACAGAAACATACCCAAGCAAGTTTGTATATAATGATCCTCTGAACTCTGTGTTTACCTGAATTGAAATTTGCCCAAAAGAGTGCCTAATTTGTGTATGTTGCAGAACAAACATTTGATGAAAGGTTTTCCATACCGAAGATAAACTACAAATAGATACTTCCAAAAAACGCTTGAGCTGGCTATGGCCACTCTCTACGCGGTTAGTTGTAGAGTTGTCAAAATGCAACAACTTGTCTATCCATGCAGAGACAAAATACGCCTTGTAAGGATCAACCCATGTAGTGACGACATATTTCAGAATATCCGGATAGTTTTCAGCATATTTTGCACACATATCATTTAAACGCATATTGAAATCATGGACAGAAGATGAGTAAACAAGAGTTTGTCATTCACTTAAAAAGCTTCACATTCCTTGCCTTTCTTGAAATACTTCTTGCAATGAGCCAGTATATTCCTATTTATGTGAACTTGACATAATATAATTTTTGCCTGAGGAAATACCACCTTTATTGTGTTCATTAAAGCTATCTCTCTATCCACTATCAAAACATTTGGCAAGGTGGTTGCATCCAACATACTTTTAAAACACTCCAACACCCACTTATAACTATTTTCTGTTTCATTAGATATGAAGGCAAAAGCGGCAAAAAACGATAAGTTGGTAGAAGTTTGTCCAACAATGGAAAGCAACGGTAGCCTGTAGCGATTAGTCTTATACGTGCAATCCATTACAAAAACATCCGGAAACATATTACACAATCTGATAGATGTAGGGTGAGCAAAAAATAAACTTTCCAAACTGCAAGTAGAAGGATTCACATGATTGTAGCTACTGTATTCTGCATCTCTAATACATTTGTAAAGAAATTGGATGGGGGTTCCACCATCTACTTCTCTCTTTTGCAACTTAACCTTTTGATTGTAAATAGTTCTCATGATTGAAGCATTGTTGCTACTTCTTTTTTTCAACGATGAGATTATTTTCCTAGGCTTCACACCGGAGCCGTACATCTCTTCCACTATCTGTTCTTCTTCTTTAGTTAATCTAGCCGCATAGCTATGTGCCTCTAAATGAACAAATTGGTGATTATGTTTTCCATTTTTAACTTCAATTTTCCACTCATCACCACAAGCTTAGGTGATGACACTCACATCTCTTCGAACTAGTCTTTCTTAGGTTTTTCTTAATATACCCCTTCCTTTGTTGATTATCACGAGCAAATCCGGATCTATCACAACCCATAAAAACCCTAAGCTTAGGTCTCCCATCTATTTTGTCTGCTCTTTGGATGGCGACAACGAAACCCAAACCTTTGGCAACATCACGAACCCACTTAAGTAGGCTCTCTTTCGTAGGAAAAATCATATCAATTACAAAATTCATTCCTACATCGATTTCTATGGAAATCGACGATGACTCTTTAACTACATGAGGTACAATTTTCATCCTACAAAATCACAAGTTCACAAAAAAAAAACACTCAAAATCTCATGCATCCATTATCATTCAAAAGGAAACCATAACTATGAAAATAAAAAAAAAAATCCGACACGATCACAAAATCCCTATATCGAATTTTCAAAAACAACACCGTCAATCATTCAAGATCTACATATATTCAACATCATTAACTAAGTTTTTCAAGGTATTTGCATGAGAATTTAAGATTTGGAGGAGAGGGATGAAAAATTATACCTTAGGGTTTGGGGGTAGAGCCAAATAATCCCAAAATAACTTTCAAATTCTCACAATAACAACTTTAGATGGATAAAATTCTCAATACACCGCTGAGTTCGCTGCACAAATGGGAGAAAAAATGAATGGAGGGTTAGAGTTTGCCCTAGTGAGGAAGGAGGCCAGAAAAAATGGGGGATTCGGGACTTACATGAGAGGGAGGGAAGAATCCCGGTGTCGCCGACGAAAAACCGCCCTCCGGCGGCCTGCTACAAGGCCGGCGTTTTCGTCGTTTCCGTCGCTGGGAAGGAGGTCCGTCGTTTCCGTCGCTGGGAGTCGGAGTCGGGGTCGGGGTCGGAGTCGGGGTCGGAGTCGGAGTCGGGGCCGCCGTTTCCGTCGTTTCCGTCCCTGCGAAGGAGATCCGGCGTTTCCGTTGCTGGGAGGCGGAGTCGGGGTCGGGGTCTGCAAAAGCGGGAGGAAGAGATATGTGTGCGTTTAATGAGTGGGGGGAATAGTTTTAGGTTTTATTTTGCTTTCAAATTGGTGTGGGAATAGCTGTTTTAGGTGTGCGGCTAACATTGCTCTAATATAATTAGAGCATTGTTACGAGCACACATATTTTGAATATGAGCACACCAAAAAGTAAACTAATACATATTTTTTTAGTCCCGGTAAATCCTCTTACGCGCATACCCCATTTCCGCTTTCTCCCAGGCCGCTCCTTCAGACCATTCGCCTGGTGTTTTCTTCCTCCCAGCCCGACGTCGGCGATAACAAATCTCTCCACCTAGTTGCCATCCCGCCGGTCGTCACGACCTTTAACATTGGAAAGACGCTGTGCCTAAGGAGCCGACAAAGACATTCTTGGACAAGCCGACGGGAACATTTTCGATAGAATGCCACTCTTCTTCAACGACAATGGTGGCAATCGGCAGAGACATTCTTGGACAAAAGTCCAGCCTTCATGGCTCTTTCAAAGGGAAATCGGATTTCGTCAAATCGCTGGTCGGAGCTGGCGGGCTGGAGAAGATATGGACGTTTATGATGGCCGTCGCCGCGAGCAGCTAATGGTGCTGGCATTGGAACCATTCGGCGGGATGATGAGTGAAATAAGAGTGGATGCCATTGCATTTTCGCATATAAATGACATCATGTATAACATTTCATGCGGTGGTTTGAGATGGAAGAAGCAGCGTTTGGAGTGGATGAGGAAGTTGTATATGTTCATGGTTGCGTAAGCGGAGGATCGAAGGAGACGCCGGTAGGTGAGACTAAAAAATGACCGTGGAGGGCGAAGAAGACGAAGGAGAAGTTGGGCTTTTTTGTTCGTGGTGTGCACTAAAAAATGGGTTGCAATTAAAATTCTGTGTTGTGCCCATATCAAAGGTGTGCTCATATCCAAAATAGATGTGCTCACATTGTTCTATGATTAAAATGTTAATAATTAAAAATAAACTAAAACCTAATCACTATTAAGATAATTAAAACATTAATAGTAATATATTCACTCTAATTAAATTAAAACATTATTAATTAAAATAATGTTAATTCTAATCATAACATAATCACTATTAATTTTGAAAATATATAATTACGAGATACAGTCTAATGTGGATCCCACCATACGACCGCGATTGTATCCCGTCCACGACAGTGCTCCGACGACACTCCCTCCGCGAGCGCATTAGGAAATCGAGCGACAACCAGAGTTCCGCGCTTAGGGCCTGAGAGCAGTTGGAGTGTTGTTGGACGCAAAATTTTCATGGTCGGGATACTGTCGCGGCCTTACCCCCCAGGCCCTACCTCTCTTATATATATAAAGCACAATTACACTTCAGTCTTGTAAATCCAAATTATTCTATTATTGTTAGTTTTCTCCCATTATATTGTATATTGTGCCAATTGTTAATCAACTAATAAGTTTTTTAATCTACAACTTTTTCAACTATAGTTTATTATTGTTAAATAATAATAATGACTTATAATTCCATAATTACATGAAAATGAAGAAACATGTAATTGTTCAAATAATTACATGTTTGATCTTTCTTTAAACACGTTGAAACTAAATATATTTTTCATGTTTTTTATTTTATTTTTTTCAAGTGAAATGTTAAAATGCATGACATTTAATATAATTCGTTCACTCAATCATTTATGATTTTTTTATTGCAACCCACAAACGGGCAAAGCTCGCTCGCAACTGTTAGAAATGGGAAATTGAAAATAATGTAATCGAACAATTTCATTGAACCCATGAACGGGCGAACCCGTTCGCAACCAACAAAGGTACCATCATGGTTGGGGTACTGTTGCGGCTACACGGGGCCCCTCGTGTACTGTCATATATATATATGCTATTATTATTTACGCAACAATATATTCATATTATTGATATCTACGTATTTATACATACATATATATAGAAGTGTACGCAACTTTACACATTAGTAATTTATTGCAGTTGATAATGAGAGTTGATCAAACACTCGTGACTTTCCTAACTTCAAGTCCCGCCTATATTAAAATTGTCCATTTTTCTAAATTTATGATTTAATATAGATAATTTATTAATTAATATATAATCATTTTCTTTGATTTTATAAAAAATATTTGATTTGACAATAAATCCAACGATTGAGATTTGTGTGATGGTACTCACCACTAACACCATTACACCGCATTATTTCTTTATAATCTCTAGTTCTCTACTACATATAAGTGAATGTGCATTCTCTTTTGCTAACAATGTCTAAAGATTCACAACCGTTAGATATACTCAATCAATGATGGAGAGATGAGGAAGAGAGAGAGGAGAAAAATCTTTCTAGGTCTTCTAAACCTATAAAAGAGAGAGGGGCTCTAGGTTTCCTTGACTAACTTAGTCATCATGATGACTTCTTCTCATCATGACAACTTCTTTAAATAGCGGGGAGTGAGATGACAATAAATCAGGGTAGAGATAGTGGGGGAAGAGAAAGAGGGGAGAGAGAGAAGGGGTGGTCATGGCGCGCCACACCCGACTCAAGTGTATTTCCTCATGAGGCAGTGATCCGCTGCCTAGACGGACGATCCGAGTTCGTGGTTGTGTCCGGATGGTCGATCCAAGTCGAGTTCATATATTACATTTTATATTTTAAGTTGTATTTTACGCCCAATCGGTCCAGACAGTTTGAGCTGTCCGATTCAGATGGTTTTATTTCATTTTTCAGTTTGCATGCAACAGTTTTTATTTTAGGGTAGAAGGCGGTTCAAAGGCGGCAAAGGTTTTGGAAATTTCCTGGAACCGCTCAGTTGAACGGTGCGACGCCGAAAACCCTCCGCCTTCTCCCTTCTGGTGCGACGCCGGAAGAACCTCCCCGTTCTTGCCGCTTATAGCCCAAAGCCGCCTCCTCCTCCTCTCCCGTACGCCCTCTTTCCCTCTCTTCCCTACACTTACCCTTAGTTCTGCCGGCCTCCTCCCCGTCATTGCCACTTCCAGCCCAAAGCCGCCGCGTCTCCCCACTCCCCGTCGGCCTCCACCCTACCTGATTCCCCCACCACCAACCCCTTCCCTCCGCCTCCCTCTACATCGTCATTCCCCTTTCCCGTTATCCTCTAACCGGCATAAACCCCCCTCCTCCAGCTGCCCTTAAGGCCCACCCAAGTCATAATCAGCCCAGATCCACACTCCCGACGCCCTCTCCGCTCGCCGACAACCGCCTTTGTCGCCGCATGCATGTGTGAATTGTGGTATAAATTCTTATCTTTTATTGTTGTTTATATTTGACACTCATATTGTGGTGGATTTCTTTCTATTTGCTGTTAGTACTTTTGGCCGTATAATTTGCAGGACTCATTCTGTGCGTGCTAAATAGTATTTGCACCTCTGTCGCTTATAGAATTGATAGTTGTTTTCCTTTATTCAATATTTGCGACTGTGCGTGCCTCTGTCATTTTTTATAATAATTTATTATTGTTGCAATTGTTTGCGCGGACCTTCTCTTGCATTCTCCATACGTCATCGTATATATGTTTGGATTTAGTGAGTCCACCCCGAGTCTGTCTACCACTGCATCAGGTGGAGTGAGACCTTCGTAGCCCATGTGGTCGTGCACAGACGTAGCCCTGTGCACAACTGCTAGTATAATAAAAATAAAGGAGGATTGCTTTCTTTACAAAGTGGTGGCAGTAGTATGAAAATATGTAATTGTTTATGAATCCTTCTTGCTGTGTTTTTATATCTTATGTTTTGATATTTATAGGATTGACATATAATCTCATATTGAGAAACTCGTATAGCCTCATGCACTTAATATAGATCCTAGACCCGTTCATCTACAACCAATGGGATTTGGGTTGGATACTCAAATTCTAACATGGTATCAACGTAGGCTAGTCCTAACGGCCCACTTCCATGCCACCCAATTAAAGAAAAGAAAGTTGACGTGTTATTGGACAAATATCATAAATGTGATGTGGTGCATTGAGAATATAATCCTACATTGGGAAACTCATATTGCTTTCTACAGTTAATATAGATCTTGATCTCCTCCACCTATAGGCTATAACTAATTGATTTTGGGTTGGATAATTAAGTTCTAGCATATAACACTTCAATGAACTTATCTTAGTATGCTAAGGTGCATCCAACAGCCATCATGAATCTTCTAGTCATTTTGATCTGAATTTTGTATTTTTTCAGTCTTATCTTATGAATTCATTTAGGAACGACTGACTTCAATTAATGTACATGCAGGTCAGATCCTTCTATTTATGAGAAATGCTATGAGTTTAGGGTTGACATATAATCTCATATTGAGAAACTCATATAGCCTCATGCACTTAATATAGATCCTTTACCCGTTCATCTACAACCAATGGGATTTGGGTTGGATACTCAAATTCTAACATGGTATCAACGTAGGCTAGTCCTAACGGCCCACTTCCATGCCAGCCAATTAAAGAAAAGAAAGTTGACATGTTATATTTTGATATTTATAGGATTGACATATAATCTCATATTGAGAAACTCATATAGCCTCATGCACTTAATATAGATCCTAGACCCGTTCATCTACAACCAATGGGATTTGGGTTGGATACTCAAATTCTAACATGGTATCAACGTAGGCTAGTCCTAACGGCCCACTTCCATGCCACCCAATTAAAGAAAAGAAAGTTGACGTGTTATTGGACAAATATCATAAATGTGATGTGGTGCATTGAGAATATAATCCTACATTGGGAAACTCATATTGCTTTCTATAGTTATTATAGATCTTGAGCTCCTCCACCTATAGGCTATAACTAATTGATTTTGGGTTGGATAATTAAGTTCTAGCATATAACACTTCAATGAACTTATCTTAGTATGCTAAGGTGCATCCAACAGCCATCATGAATCTTCTAGTCATTTTGATCTGAATTTTGTATTTTTTCAGTCTTATCTTATGAATTCATTTAGGAACGACTGACTTCAATTAATGTACATGCAGGTCAGATCCTTCTATTTATGAGGAATGCTATGAGTTCTTAGTTTTGGCCGCTTCAGCTTCCGAGAATGCAATAACCCAAATAATTGAGTCTGGATCAATTCAGCCTTTAGCTCGACATATCTCTTACTTGCATGATGGTATTAGTGTATTAGTACACCATAGTTCCTGATGTTTTCTTTGTCCTGTGGATAATTTAGTAGAGCATGACTACATATTTTTTGTGTTTTGTTTATTTGCTTTGCAGCTATTATTTGTTATAGCTTATCTACTCTGAAATACACTTACCAAATAGAAGCCTCTTAGTGTCATCTTGTCCCTCACTTGGAGCTTCTTCCACTGCACATAGTTTATTGAGCTCCTAGACAATTATTTGTCTTCTTATAAAGAATGATGTTCTTAATGTATTTGAATTAGCCAGTTTACTTGAATGAATGTTACAGAGTAATTGGTGTTTGTGTTATGGGCCTAGCTCATAACAGTTTAGAGGAAAAACACCAATAATAATTCATTACTAGTCCCTTATTCATACATATATTGAATAAGGGAAAAATACAAATACCGAAATACCCTCGAGAGGGTAAAATACATATTAAACTCGCTTGATATAGAACATTGATTACAACTCTCCCCCTCAAATCAGACGGTAGATATCTGTCATTCCGAATTTATGAGTATCATCAATAAAAACATTGCACCAGTTGGTGTAGATCCCAGCCCATACACGCAACACAAGATAGAAGAACACAAACATAATCCATCTTTGCCACAGGGGCAAAGGTCTCCTGGTAGTCGACTCCCTGAGTTTGGGTGTATCCACGAGGCACAAGATGGGCTTTATATCGCTCAATTTTACCATCCTGGTTTTGCTTAACGGAGAAAACTCATCTTGAACCGATGACTTTCTTGTCAGGAGGAAGGGGAGAGACATCTCATGTGTGATTCTTGTCCAAGGCATACATTTCCTCCTTCATTTATTGAGTCCATACCGATATGCCAACCGCCTCCTGCCACATCTTTGGGATAGTAATCATGGACAAGGAAGATATAAAACCCTGATGAAGCTGGGAAAGGTGATCATAATCAACATGATTAAAGATAGGGTGTTCCGTGCACACAACCTTATCTCTCAGCACAATAAGGGGAACATGCAGATCAACATCAAAATCTGAGTCTGAAAACGACACTGACACGATAGAACAACAGTGGGCTGTTTACCTGCTTGACGACAATGATAAATGTGAGAAAAAGGGGAGATGAGAGACGGACGATGGTATATAGAAGACCGCAACGTAGGTGTCGAGGGGGACAAAGGAGGTGTAGGAAGAGTAGCTGTGGTGGAAGACATGGTAGGTATATGAGGAATCAAAGGGAGAGGAACTGTAGAATCAGAATCCATGACATTATTCTCCCCCTGACGAGTGGAGTGAGTCAAGTCCAAGTAATAAGATTCCTCCTCGCGGAAAGTCATGTCCATGGTACGAAAAACACGTCTGGAAGGAGGGTGATAACACTGATACTCTTTTGTAGTGGCAAAATAGCCAACAAAGACACAACAGAGATCCCGAGGGTCAAGCTTGTCACGATGAGACTGATGTATGTGAACAAAACATACACAACCAAAAATGCAGGGTGGAAGTTGAGAGGTTTGCACAACAAAAGTGGAGGAGAGACGGGCTAGAGTAGCAGCATAGTCTAGAACCCTTGAAGGAAGAGATTGATAAGATGAGTTTCAGTTAGGATGACATCACTACATTATGGTTTCGGGAGTGCATGGTGATGAGAAGGCACCGAGCAACATCACGAAGATGCCGGTTTTTTCGTTCAGCAACATCATTTTGGGTGGAGGTGTAAACGCAAGTGGTTTGGTTAATAATTCCATGAATTGTGAGGTATGAGCCAAACGCTCCACGATCATTGTATTCCCCCTATTATCACTACGAAGAACATAAATATTACCATTGAACTGAGTTTGCACCATTTTATGGAAGATTTGAAAAACCGGAACACCTCATTTTAAGAGGTAAACTCAAGTAGTGCGGAAAAAACAATCGATAAACCCAAGTACTAGCTTTCCTCTCTTGGATCGGTACCCGCTATAGCCAACAGTTGTTCTTCCGTAGCCGGGTATTTTTCCTCTTCCACTTCTCAAAATTTTTGGTTTCCCCTGGTTTGATCCTAGCATTCTCTCCTGTTGTAATCCCAGGACGGCTCTAGGTTGAGATTGCAGAAATCATCAAGTATATTTCGGTCCCCTGTTTTGATTATGGTATTGTGAATAAAACACGTTGTACGGTATTGTGAAATGGATCGTGCGGTAGACATAGTGCACTCTCAAGTGGATGTTGGAAGTCACTTCGTAACAAACACAATGTTTTGTAGTAGAGAAGAATTGGTAGAATGGGCTCGTGACATTGGTAGACGACTAGGATTTGTAGTTATTATTCAGAGCTGTTCCCCTAACCGATAGGCCTGAGCCTTCGGTCAAACTTGGTTGTGACAGAGGGGGTTTTACTCGTGCTAGCCAAAATGGAAAGGGCTTTGTGAACCAAAACATGAGAAAGACCGGATCTAAACGGTGTGGTTCTCCATTCCACTTACAGTGGCAAAAATCACCAGGCCTAGATGAGTGGACTGTGGAAGTTAAATGTGGACTTTATAATCATGAATTTGCATATTTAGAGGCTCACTGTTATGCTGGCAGGTTGGATATAACAAACAAACAAACAACACTCAAACCTTCATCCCACTATAGTGGGGTCGGCTATATGGATCCTTTGTCACCATTGTGCCCTATCTTTTGTCATAATCTCACTAATGCCTAAGTACATCATGTCTTTCTTTATAGTTTCATTCCAAGTCTTTATTGGTTTACCTTTCCCTCGTCTAACATACCTAGTGACTAGACTTTCACAACGCCTAACATGTGCCTCTAATGGTCTCCTTTGTACGTGTCCAAACCATCTTAGACGAGCTTCTCGCATCTTCTCTGAAATTGGTGCTACTCCTGTCTTATCCCTGATACTTTCATTCCTAATTTTATCCAATCTCGTGTGTCCACACATCCACCTAAGCATTCTCATCTCCACAACTCCCATTTTTTTCTCATGTACACAATTCACTGCCTAACAGTCAGAACCATAGAGCATCGCGGGTCTAATTGCAGTACGGTAAAACTTGCCCTTAAGTTTTAGTGGTACTTTACGATCACATAAGATCCCTGACGCGCCTCTCCACTTCAACCAATCCGCTTGGATTCTGTGTCACATCTTTATCAATACCTTCATCAAACACTCACTACGGGAAGTATCTTGATCACCCAATTGGCGGGTTGGATATAAATGAGCAAAAAATAGTTGGGACATGTTTGCGGCTGGGTTTAAGCTATGTGATAACGACATCAGTAGAGCTTTATAAGGAGTTATTTGTTTCTGCATGGGTGGACAAGTATTTCCACTTGGGTAATTCAACAACAAATCGGGTGGAGAGTGGTCACAATCAACTAAAGAGATTTTTGGAGGTTTCAGTTGGAAATTTGACTACGGTATGAAAAACTTTCAACCAAATGATTGACCTTCAGCACACTGAGTTGCTCGGTTTTGTATCACTTACGACTTTGGTTTATATAAGAAAGGAAGAAGAAATGACTAAAATAGGTTGCCCGGATGTATTGCCATGCTTGCAAAAAATAAGATTCACAATTGGGTTGCCGTGCGCGCATGAATTGATATTGTACATCAAAAATTCTACTGCTTTCCCTTTATGGATGATACACAGGCATTGTAAACAACTACAATTACAATCAATGAAATCAACAAAAGTGAAAGAGGAAGAAGTGTCGGTAAATGACAAAGAATGAGTTGAATGGTATTTTTGAAAAATATAACAACGTCTCTGATTTTCAAAAAAAAAAACGAGTTAAAAAAAATCTGAGAGCTAATGGATCCAACGACGTCACAAACATTTGAGCCCAAAATGCCAAACAAACTTAAAGGGAGGCCAAAGGGAAGCACCAAAAGGTATAATGCAGATTACAAATCAACTAAAAGAGAATTCTCTTTATTTGAACATGTTCTCTTGAAGGATCAGGCACCTATAAAGAACAAGAAGGGTAAAAAACGGATTGCACGGGAAAAAGTAATGGTGGTATTTTTATAAATAGCATTTGTGAACAAATGCCCAAATACATTGCAAATTTTATAGTGGACGCAGTAAATATCATCGGTGATGGCCATTGCGGATACCGGGTTCTAAGTCTAGCATTGGGTAAAGAGGAGAATTGGTTAGAAGTGCGCAAAGAACTTGCCCTTGGACTCCAACATCAAGAGAGCTTATACACCAACATTTATGGAAGTGAAAAAGAAGGCAACATTTGCTACAATCTCTTGATTGCAACTTAGTACCCGCACCTTTGGAAAAATGGATGTCCATGCTGGATATGTGTGATTTAACATAGCATCGTGCTACAATATTGCATTGGTTCATTATTCCAGATCCCAATCTGTCATATTTCTCCTCCTATATTCAGTACCGCCAGAAGTTAGAAAGATAATTTTTATTGGGTTCGTAAATGAGAATCATTTCATTCAATTAATAATGGATGACAATTGTCCACTACCACCTGTTCTATCGATGTGGCAAAATATCATGATTCGGTAGCAGAAGGATGAGATGTACCATATATGTCACGTTTCAAAGCAACATAATGTACCGAGCCGGCCACTTCTATCAATAATTTGAGTGACTACTGAAGTGAAGGTATGCATTGCAAATTTTTTTTTTTCAATTTGTATGACTTCTTTTGTATACAACATTTATTTTGATGCTTTTTTTTGTTCAATATGTGCAAATGAGAAACGATGCAAATGCTCTTTTTTGGAGTACCACTTACAATCCAACTTTTTTGGAGTACCACTTACAATCCAACTTTTAACATATATTTGATTGAGAATGTCTTCTTTATAATACGTTAATTAAGGTTTTTTTTTGCAGATGAACGTACACTTGAAGACGTTGATTTAAAACCAACAATTTTCCCCAATCTCTTTATTGCTGGTTTCATTTTGTAATTACAATTATTTTGGGTTGCTCTATTTTGTAGTTTTTTGGTGCTTGACTTGATTATGACATAAAAAAGATGGTCAATGTCATAGTTTTAATGGTTTAATCATGTACACCGCATATTTTTTTATGAATTTGGCACTCTAATATAATTATAAAAAATTGGACTACAAATATAATTTTGGACTACAGATGTAAATTATGGACTGTGTTGGAAAGGCCCCCTTAAACTAGGCCCATTTGTATAGCCTTTATTGTTTTTCTCTCCTCTCTTTAGTCCCACATTGTGTATAGGACTTTCCTCTCTCTTTTTCTCATCTATATATATGTACTCATTCTTTGTATTTGTATCAAGTGGACATATATACAAGATTGACTTTCTCCATTTCTACATGGTATCAGAGGCAGGTTCCGGTCTCCTGCGGATTCCGAGTTCTATCCGCCCAGCAGCCTGCGGACTCCTGCGGACTCCCATTCCTATCCGCCCAGCGGCCTGCGGTTTCCGCGGCCTGCGTGTGTGTGTCCGCGCCTCCTAGTCGCATTGCCCCTGCGGCCTGCCTTGTCCAAACCGCTCCCTCTCATCCCGTGGAACCACTCCTCTTCCCTCCTCTTCTGGTCCTCCTTTATAGCCCTCTCTCTGATCATGTGGGGTCCACTGCTTCCCATAGTCCGCAGCGGCCTCTTCTTGTCCGGCGCGAGCTCGGTGAACTCGCTCCCTAGCTCCGCGGTCTCCTTCTGTCCGCTGCGAGCTCGGTATTCGCCTCCTCTTCTTGCTCTCTTTCGTCCGCCGTGAGCACGGCGGCCTCCTTCTGTCCGCACTTCTCTCCTGCCTGCGGCTGCTCGCCTTCCCATTTCTCCTGCCTGCGGCTGCTCACCTTCTGGCGGCCAAGTTCTTTTCCCTGTCCGCCGCGGGCTCGCCTCTCTACGTTTTTTTTCCGGCTTGCGGACTGGTCCAGCCCGCTGCGACGTGCCGAGCTTCCCCGGCTTGCCCTCTCTTTTAGGCCCGCTCCAGTCCGCCGCGGTCTGATCCAGTCCGCCGCGGTCTGATCCAGTCCGTCGCGGTCTGATCCAGTCCGCCTCGTCCTATTCAATCCGCCGCGGCCTCTCATAGCCCGCTCCTTGCGGAGCGTGTCTGTACTCACCGCGGCCTCCTCCAGTCCGCCGCGGCCTCCTCCAGTCCGCCGCGGCCTCCTCCAGCTCGCCGCGGCCTCATCAAGTCCGCTGTCTCTGCCCGCTTCCTCTCCTCCAGGTCGCCCCCATGGCTACATCTGCGGACTCTGTTGGCACGGCAGTTCCTCCTCCTGAACGCCCGACCTCTCTCCAGGAAGTCCGCGACGAGCTTCGGATTACTACAATTTCTTTAACTGACAAGAAGAACTTTGTGGAATGGGCACACTCGGTTCGCCGTGTCCTGAAGTCAAAGAGGTTCCTTCATCACTTGACTCAGGCCGTTATCGGTAACCCTACTGAGGAATGGTTACACAATGATGGTCGTGTGCAGACTTGGCTTCTCAACTCTCTTGATGGCGAATCTTATCGCCTAGCCATATACCATGAGACGGCCAAAGGCATGTGGGACGAGCTCCACACCCTCTACTCTGGCAAGGATAGTCTCCACCATCTGTATGACATCATCACTGCTCTCCAGGCCCTTGATAGCAGTGGCGCGACCGACCTGACGTCCTTTGTTGCTCAGGCTCGGTCTCTGGTTGAGGCTTGGATCCACCATCAGCCTCCTACTTTAGATCTTGTTGCTCAACGTACCCAAAAGGAAGCTGTGGGTATCGCCATGATGATGGTCCGGGTACCGCCTCATCTTCACAGTGTCCGGGCTCACATCCTCTCCTCTACCGTTACACCATCTTTTTTCGATGTGTGCTCGATGCTTCTCAAAGTCTCCCCGCCTCCGGATGTGCCCGGACTTCCTTCTCCGGCCCTTGTTCAACAGGCACCAGCTCCCTTATTGCCTCTCCCCTTTTTTGCCCGTGGCGGCCGCTCTGATTCTCGCGGCCGGGGTCGGGGTGGCCGGTCTAGGCCTAAGTGCTCGTTCTTAGGGGTGTGCATGAAAAATCGAAAACCGACCAAACCGCCCCAAACCGCCCAAACCGAACCGAATGATGTAGGGGTAGGCTAGTGGTGCTCGGAAGCTAGGACTCTACGTGCACGTGTGAGGGGATATGCGAATGCAATGCTACATGCAATGAAACAGTCGGATAGCAACGACAATTAATTTAAGCAATGAGAATTAACAACACCACGCAGCTAATCAAAATAAAGAAGCAATTAAATAATTTTAGCGATTTGACAACGGCTTCCTCCGCGCGGAGGGCCCAAGCAAGCGGCGGCGATTAATTCCATAAACAAATATTAGCGCAAAAGTAGAACAACTACCAAACTATGATCATAGCACAAATATAGATAAACAACCAAGTGCAAATGTCAAATACAAAACACAATACCACGAGATACTCACGATGCAGTGGGCTGATCCGAGGTGGTGGAGAATTTGAGGGACCGGATGCAAAACGGGCGATCGGAGGTGGAACCGGTGGCGAGACGACGGTGACGGTGGCTGCCCTCAGTGGAAAGTGGTGGTAACGGAAGGTAAAACGGCGGATCCGGACACGAATGAGTAGATCCGGGCCGGGGGTGAGTGGATCCGATATTTAGGAGCGGATCCGGGCAAAAATGGAAGGTTTGTGCGGTGGAAAAACGGATCGGAGGGTGGTAGCACTAGATCAAAATAGATCTAGGGTTTTCGGGGCGGTGGGAAGTGGATCCACGGAGGGAAGGAGGCTGCGGGATTGGTATAGGGCCGGCGGATGAACAGTGCCGGCGGATGAACAGTGCCGGCGGATGAATAGTGCGGGTGAACAGTAATGACGGATGAACAGTGCCAGTGAACAGTGCCCGTGAACAGTTTCGGTGAACAGTGCCCGTGAACAGTGATCATGAACAGTAATTGGCGGTGGGGATTGAGATTTGGGGGTTGTAGGGGATGCGGATGAGGGTTTCGAGGGGGGAGGGAGAAGACTATGGATGGGTATTACCTTGGGGATGAAGAAAACCACGTAGGAGTCGTCACCTAGGGCTCCACGGCGTCGGCACCGGGGAAGGATCGCAGGAATCCGAAAATTAATTCTCCAAATTCTGCAATGCCCCCAAATCAGCCCCCTAGCATCATATTTATAAGAAAACACAAACTAGGGCATCCCCATCAACGGCTATGATTGGCCGGTGGGTTAGCCCTTAAAATACATCAAAATAAACTCAAAAAATATAAAGTAATATAGCGTTTTGACTCGCGCCGACGCTCCGGACGCAATCGCGCAGCCCGATCGTCGATCCGGGCACGCCATATATGGAAAGTTGCCAACAGCCCTGAACGGGCCCAAAACGTGTCCTCGTCTCTGCTCCGCATCAATCTCCCCGGCTTGAAAGAATTCATCTCCCGATGAATAGGGATCAAAATTCTCTCGCTGCATGCCGGGTAAAACTCGAAGAAGTCCACCTGAGGTCGCCCAAGTGTCGTCGCTGGAAAGTGTCCTCGCCAATCAACTCCCCCTGACCGAAAAGATGTCATCTCCGGTGAATGGAGACGGACGTGCTGAAGTCGAAGTCCAAGGGCGAATCGATCAAACTCTGCTGCAAGTACCCAAGAGTCACCAACGTCTATAGTGGGAATGCACTGGTGGAGTCTGGTCTCCATGAAGCTCTCAACGGTCAACTCACGAGTGGCGGATCCCGGTGCGATTAGTGGTGCCTGCGGTGAAACCAAAGAAGACGAGTCCCCGGGTGGGTGGAGGCCAACAATGGGTGAGGACGTATGAGGATGATATGGTAACGACCGTGGGGGTGGGGGTGGCTGGGCATCTCCACTGCTCGGGTCCACATACTCATGAGGCTCATAGTATGGAGTCAGGTCCTCAACATTAAACACGTGGTGAATTCCCATACTGGCCGGGATGTCAAGCCGATAGGCGTTGGTCCCAATACGACTAATAATGGAATATGGACCTATTCGCCTCGCGCTTAACTTCTTGGCAGACCCCGAAGGGAGCCTCTCGGGGCGGACTCGCACCATTACCTTCTCGCCTACGTTAAATATCTGCTCTCGCTTTCGCTTATCTGCATGGGCTTTATAATTATCATTGCTTGTTAATATTCGTCGGCGGACCGACTCATGCAAATCATGCAAATGTTGTGCAAATGACTCAGCAGACTCATGCAGGTAATGCAAATGATGCAAAGACAACATGACAGACACAGTACACTCCTTATAGGAAAATCCAATAATTCCTGAGATGTCTCTCAAATGTGGTGGCCTATCAGGAGGTTCTTTCGGTGGAGTATAAACAAACTCATCCTGTGTGTGACGAGCGCTCAGATGACCGTGAGAGACAACTATACTCAAATACGTGCTCGTAAAGAGCCAAATGTGTCTCGGGAAATGTAGCGTATCAGGGGGGTCCCCAGGAGGTGTGTAAGAAAAGTCATCATGAAGGAGACGACCACCTGAGTGAAAATCGTGTGCACTGACTAGAAGTCGTGACTCTAAAATATGGTGAGCGTCCCAGACAAGAAAGAACTCATCGGGTGGCTCAGCGGGTGGCGTGTCCCAAAACTCATCCAGAGTGTGAGGCATCATAAGATAGGTCCTCCCAATATGAGTATACTCAAGTGGACTCAAGGTAGGCCCTACATATGTCATGCTCCACTCAAGGTCCCTTTTCATTGGCAAGGTCAGAAATGATAATGAAAGAGGCGTCATACCTGAGTGGCTCACCTGAGTCTCAACCTTACCAAGATGTGGCGGATCATCAGGAGGCTCAACAGGGGGCTCGTCACTAAGGTCAAGGTCCTCCATGTGAGTACCATCGTAAGGGGTCGTGTTCCCTTGAATGAGTGGCATAGTCACTGTGAGATCAACATCAAGCTCTGGGCTCTCGGTCGTGATGTGACTCGGGGCAATGACAACGGGAGAGCAACATAGACCTACACTCAAGAATGGGTCTGTGGGTGTAGTGTCAAGAATTGGGTCTACGGTGAGGGTGTTAACTAACCCGGTACATGACAAAAGAAGAGATGTGGGTGAGAGACACAAGTCACACAATACTGCAGACTCAATAGGTCGCTCAGGCTCACTCTCACTCGGGGTCGCGGGAGACGGGTCAGAGACAAGAGATAGGTCACTCACTGGGATAAGCATCTCGCTGGGGTGAGAGCAATCCGTATCAGGTACCACTTCCGTCGTGGGTAACAGGACAGTGGTAGACGTCATGGTGACCTCAATATGAGGACTCGTACTGCGGAGGCCAAGGTGAGGGTCCAACCGACCAGCTCTGGCGGATCTCAAAGACTGTTCGTAGTGAAGGGCAAGCTGATACGTCTGCTCCAGGGACTTCGAGCTATGATAACCCACCTTAGTACGGATGTCAGATCGAAGCCCAGACCGAAATCTGCAAGTGGTCATGGCTGAATCCTCTCGGATATCGCTCCTCACAACTAACTCATCAAAGCAATCCCTGTAATTAGCGACAGACATGGATTCTTGCTGAAGGAAAAATAATTGGTCGAGCAAGCGACTCCGATATGATGAAGGCAGGTACCTCTGACACAATGTACGCTTCATGTCCACCCAACTAGTGATGCGACAAAGACGGTTTTGCTCGCGGGTCCTCTCAACGCTAGCCCAATATGCTCTCGCCTGATCTAAAAGTTTAAGTTTCGCAAACTTAACGCGACGCTCACCGAATAACTCAAAATAATCAAGATAATACTCAATGTCCACAAGCCAATAACTGAAAGACTCGGGACTCGATGAACCGTCAAAGGAAGGGGAAACTATACGAAACTGACTCTCAAGATTTCTCTCAAAGTGACGATCCTCATAATAGTCATCCCTAAGGTAATCGGGTCGAGTCGAAGGATCAACACGATCCGCTCGCGTGTAAGGATATGAACGACGACAATCATCATACTGATCGTCTCTGGCGTGGTGAGGTTGTGTCGGTGGGTCGACACGATCTCGAGAAGTGGTGTGCCGCAGACGATAATAATCATCATGATAACGTGAGGATTTCTCTGAAGTCGCTCTATGAGATTGGGTATAGGCAGACTCAGAATGTCTCAAGAGAGGAGAGGAACGACAACGATAATTAGTCATGGATGAAGCTAAAGACTCTATATGACCTACCACTACAAAGCATGCAAATAGCCTAACCTAGGCTCTGATACCAAATGATGTAGGGGTAGGCTAGTGGTGCTCGGAAGCTAGGACTCTACGTGCACGTGTGAGGGGATATGCGAATGCAATGCTACATGCAATGAAACAGTCGGATAGCAACGACAATTAATTTAAGCAATGAGAATTAACAACACCACGCAGCTAATCAAAATAAAGAAGCAATTAAATAATTTTAGCGATTTGACAACGGCTTCCTCCGCGCGGAGGGCCCAAGCAAGCGGCGGCGATTAATTCCATAAACAAATATTAGCGCAAAAGTAGAACAACTACCAAACTATGATCATAGCACAAATATAGATAAACAACCAAGTGCAAATGTCAATACAAAACACAATACCACGAGATACTCACGATGCAGTGGGCTGATCCGAGGTGGTGGAGAATTTGAGGGACCGGATGCAAAACGGGCGATCGGAGGTGGAACCGGTGGCGAGACGACGGTGACGGTGGCTGCCCTCAGTGGAAAGTGGTGGTAACGGAAGGTAAAACGGCGGATCCGGACACGAATGAGTAGATCCGGGCCGGGGGTGAGTGGATCCGATATTTAGGAGCGGATCCGGGCAAAAATGGAAGGTTTGTGCGGTGGAAAAACGGATCGGAGGGTGGTAGCACTAGATCAAAATAGATCTAGGGTTTTCGGGGCGGTGGGAAGTGGATCCACGGAGGGAAGGAGGCTGCGGGATTGGTATAGGGCCGGCGGATGAACAGTGCCGGCGGATGAACAGTGCCGGCGGATGAATAGTGCGGGTGAACAGTAATGACGGATGAACAGTGCCAGTGAACAGTGCCCGTGAACAGTTTCGGTGAACAGTGCCCGTGAACAGTGATCATGAACAGTAATTGGCGGTGGGGATTGAGATTTGGGGGTTGTAGGGGATGCGGATGAGGGTTTCGAGGGGGGAGGGAGAAGACTATGGATGGGTATTACCTTGGGGATGAAGAAAACCACGTAGGAGTCGTCACCTAGGGCTCCACGGCGTCGGCACCGGGGAAGGATCGCAGGAATCCGAAAATTAATTCTCCAAATTCTGCAATGCCCCCAAATCAGCCCCCTAGCATCATATTTATAAGAAAACACAAACTAGGGCATCCCCATCAACGGCTATGATTGGCCGGTGGGTTAGCCCTTAAAATACATCAAAATAAACTCAAAAAATATAAAGTAATATAGCGTTTTGACTCGCGCCGACGCTCCGGACGCAATCGCGCAGCCCGATCGTCGATCCGGGCACGCCATATATGGAAAGTTGCCAACAGCCCTGAACGGGCCCAAAACGTGTCCTCGTCTCTGCTCCGCATCAATTTTACACCGAACCGAACGACTCGGTTCGGTTTTGGTTTTCCTTGTTAAAAAACCGAACCGCACCGACTAATAATGCATGTAAAAATATTACCAATAATGATTTTTTAACTATTTTTATGAACTAAATAATGTACACAAATTATATCAACTTAATAATTTTAATATCATTTGAATCAAAATAAATTTTTGTAATGCATATTTTATGCATCAAGAGCAATTAAACATTTTGTTGAACTGATTTTTTTATATATCTTTTATATTTATTACTCGATTTCACAATAAAAATATTCAATCATTTTTTATGTAATATGAGCTATTAGCTATAATATATCATATGTAAATAAAGCTTGATGATATTAATTTTTTAATTGCCATACTTTTTTTAAAATTTTATTGTGATATTTAAGTACACAATTATTTTAAATAGTATAACTGAAAAACCGAAAACCGAACCGAGTAAACCGACCAAAAAACCGAACCGAACCGATAAACATCGGTTCGGTTTCGGTTTGGGTCCAAACCGACCCAAACCGAACCGCTTGCACCCCTACTCGTTCTGCGGTAAAGATGGACATCTTGAAGCCACATGCTATCACAAACATGAGCGACCTCCTCGTCCGCAGGCCTATACTGCTACTACCGACTATGCTTTCTCTCGTACTGATCTCGACGAGGTTCGTCTTCAGCTCCAGCATCTTCATGGCCTGCTTAGCCGCCCGCCTGCCTCGGTTGCCTCTGCTGCCTTCATCTCCAATGAAGGTCTCACCTGCCTATTCTCTGGCCCGCGCTGGATCCTTGATTCTGGTGTCACTCATCATATCACCTCTGTTAGGCCGCCTCAGTACTTGTCTTCACCTCACCCGAAGTACATTACTGTCGCTAATGGGGCCTCGGTTCCCGTCTCTGGATGTGCTGATATTTCCCTCACCTCTTCTCTCCTTCTGCGCTCGGCTCTACATGTTCCGGGCTCTCTTTTCAATTTACTATCTGTTGGTCGCCTTACTACTGATTTTAATTACTCCGTGACATTTACTTCTTCTTCTTTTCTCATACAGGATCAGCAGACGCGGACTATCATTGGTAGAGGACGGCTGCAGAATGGGCTCTATCTTCTTGACGACTCTCCCACTGTCCTCGCATCTACCTCCTCTTCGGACTGGCATCGCCGTCTGGGACATGCTCCTCTTCCAGTCCTCCGGAAGGCTCTTCCTGATGTTACTCTTCCTGCTTTTCGCTGCGACACATGTATTTTGGGCAAACATCCCCGTTCATCGTTCCCTCCTCATTGTACTCGGAGCTCCGCTCCTTTTATTTTGGTACACTCCGATATATGGGGTCCGTACAAATTTACTAGTATTTCTGGCTATCGGTATTTTCTTACTTTTATTGATAATTACTCTCGCATGACGTGGTTATATCTCCTTCGGGATCGCTCTGAACTTCCCCGCGTCTTCCGGGCTTTCATACTTGAGACCCGCACTCAGTTCTCTGAGCCTATTCGTACTATTCGTACTGACAATGCACGGGAGTACACCAGTCATACCTTCGCCACTCTCTGCTCTGAGTTCGGTATTTTTCACCAAATCTCGTGTCCGTACACTCCACAACAGAATGGTGTCGTCGAGCGCAAGAATCGTCACCTTCTTGATGTCGCTCGCTCCCTTATGCTTCAAATGCAGGTTCCCAAACCATACTGGAACTACGCACTCTCCACGGCTTGCTTTCTCATCAACCGCCTCCCGTCTTCCGTCCTCCAGTATGCTACTCCCTTCAGCCTCCTCTTTCCCACAACTCCGCCTTTTCCCGTTCCTCCACGGGTGTTTGGGTGTACCTGCTACGTTCACCACCTTGGTCCCTCCACGGACAAGTTGGCTCCTCGTGCCACCAAGCATATCTTTGTGGGTTACTCGCGCACTCAAAAGGGTTATGTATGTTATTCGCCTGTTACCCGTAAGGTTACTGTCTCGGCTGACGTGACTTTTCGTGAAGATATTCCATTCTTCCCTGCTCTAGATGTCGCTCTGAGTCCAGATCCCGTCGTTCGTCCTGTCATTCCTGCTCCTCACTCCTCATCCTCTCCGCCTTCCCTACCTCCTGTCCGTCCACCACCACCGGTTATCCGGGTCTATTCTCGTCGCTCTCCTCATCCCGTTGCCCCTCTGCAGTCGGCTTCGCCCTCTGGTGCTCTGCTCCCTGCTGCTCCGGCTCCCGCCTCTACCGCTCATCCGATGGCGAGTTACGTCTCTCTCCATCGCCTCTCTCCCTCTCTGCTTCACTTTGCCACCTCATTATCCTCTGTTTCGGTCCCTAACTCTTTGCAGGAGGCGCCTCAACATCCTGGCTGGCGGGCTGCCATGGAC
This sequence comes from Platanthera guangdongensis, assembly GCA_039583875.1. NCBI lineage: Eukaryota > Viridiplantae > Streptophyta > Magnoliopsida > Asparagales > Orchidaceae > Platanthera > Platanthera guangdongensis. Next base: position 294,486,552 of record CM077151.1, on the reverse strand, counting down.
GAAGAAATGACGGCCCTCTGGGCCAACCAGACCTGGGTCTTGGTTCCCTTACCTCCCGGTCAGCACCCTGTTGGGTGTAAATGGGTGTTCGTCATCAAGCATGCTCCGGATGGCACTGTTGCCCGACTGAAAGCCCGTCTTGTGGCCCGTGGCTTCACCCAACAGGAGGGCCTCGACTATGAGGAAACCTTCTCTCCGGTGGCCAAGCTCAACACTGTCCGCGTTCTTCTCTCCGTCGCGGTGCACCGCCACTAGCCCCTTCATCAGCTCGATATCAAGAACGCCTTTTTGAATGGCGACCTTCAGGAAACCGTCTACATGCGCCAACCGCCCGGGTTTGAGACCACAGGGGAGTCTCGGGTATGTCTTCTCAAAAATTCCATTTATGGTCTCAAACAGTCCCCTCGGGCGTGGTTTGATAAGTTTAGCAAGGTGGTTCGGGACATGGGGTTCACTCGGAGTTCTGCAGATTTCTCCCTTTTTACCCGACACCGGGCCACTGGCACCGTCCTTCTGTTGGTTTATGTTGATGACATCCTTCTCACTGGGGATGACTCAAAGGGGATTCAAGAGGTCAAACAACATCTGAGCACTGTTTTTCAGACTAAAGACCTGGGGAAACTTCGCTACTTCCTTGGTCTCGAGATCGCCCGACGGCCGGACGGGTTGGTGCTCTCCCAACGAAAGTACTGTCTCGATCTTCTCAAAGATGCTGGTCAGTCTGGTTGCAAGCCAGCTTGTACCCCGATGGAGGCAAATCACAAACTGTGCGCTCATGCTTCGGATGACGATTTGCTGCTTCCGAACCCGGAATACTATCGACGCCTTGTGGGAAAGTTGATCTATCTAACAGTCACGAGGCCGGATATATCGTTTGCAGTTGGGGTTGTCAGTCGGTTCATGCATGCCCCCCGGGCTTCTCATCTCCAGGCGGTTGAACGGATTCTCTGATACCTTAAGGGAGCTCCGGGTCAAGGGCTGGTTTACAAAACCTCCGACTCTGCTCCCGCATTGGTTGCCTATTCTGATGCCGACTATGCGGGTTCCCTGGACGATCGAAGGTCAACAAGTGGGTTCTGTACTTATTTTGGTGGTCATCTTATTACATGGAAAAGTAAGAAACAAGTTGTCGTAGCCCGTTCCTCTGCAGAAGCTGAATACCGATCGATGGCCTCGGTTGTCTCAGAACTCACATGGCTTGAAAGTCTCCTTACTGACCTGGGAGTAAAACTCCCCCCCCCCCTCTGCTGTTCTATTTTGTGATAGTCAAGCCGCCATACACATCGCAAAAAATCCGGTGTTTCATGAGTGCACAAAACATATCGAAGTTGACTGTCACTTTGTTCGTGAGAAGGTTCAATTAAAGAAACTTGAGTTGAAGCATGTTCCAGGAACTGATCAAGTTGCCGACATCCTCACAAAGGCCTTATCAAGTACCCTGTTCTACCAGTGTTTGTCCAAGCTGGGTGCATATGACCTATACGCTCCAGCTTGCGGGGGAGTGTTGGAAAGGCCCACTTAAACTAGGCTCATTTGTATAGCCTTTATTGTTTTTCTCTCCTCTCTTTAGTCCCACATTGTGTATAAGACTTTCCTCTCTCTTTCTCTCATCTATATATATGTACTCATTCTTTGTATTTGTATCAAGTGGACATATATACAAGATTGGCTTTCTCCATTTCTACAGACTGCAAATAAGAAAGGACTGCGAATAGCGAAAGTCGGACTGCTTATAAAATCACTCATAATTAAACACAACCAAATGGTAATAAGTGGAGGGGCTCAGGAACTATATTTAGGGCACTGGACTGCATGAGTTTCATAATGTGGGATCATATTTTGAGCACCAACTATATTGAGGTCGACTTCCTCTTCATTTTGGATGCTCTTCTATCCAAGACGTTTATCACAACCCATGTTTTCATCTCATAATAAATTGTTGATATCTCACTAAAGTTTTAGGTTATGCTTTTCATCTCAAGGGATGAATACAAAAGTTCCATTAGTAACCGTCGGATTATCTTCTTACATATTATCGTCTTAGCCATTAATCTTGTTCTCTATTGAATAATGACAAATTATCTCGATAGAAACCAATGTCAAATTAAAAGGTAGACAAATTGATTTGAAACGAGCCAAGAGATGATTAGTTTCTCTTTTCTTTTAGCTTTAAAAATATATATTAAGTGCATATAATACTTTTTGAAAACTTTAGTATCTACCAATGGAGCATTGCATTCTACCAAAACCTAATGAATAAACACCAACTTACAGATGGGTGTACTTTCTGTATGTAATTGAGTATGTTTGAAGTTACATTGTAATTTTTGGTTTCACCATTTGCACTTCAGTTTTTTCCTGTTTCATTCCGCCAACTCTGGTATTATCTGTTCATTTAGTCATAAGCAAACTTTTGAAATAAATCTAGTTGGTTGCTCATTCTGTGGTTATGGAGACTTTTCTTATTCATTTCTCTCAGATATTTCATTCAAACTCTTATGTTACCTTATTCTTATATAAAATTGCAACCTGGATGTTTTTTTAAACTTGTTATTGCACTTATTTTGTAGATTAATTTACAAACTTTTTTATTTCTATTTCTCATAATGTTTGTAATTACTATTAAGGTTCTCGGTCACTGGAACATGCTGTGAGACTTCTTCAACTTATTTTGGTTAAGTTACCTTCTGAAACTACACATAAGAGATACCTTACTGGGATGTCATGGATGGTATTTGTTAAATTCTCTTTACACTTTTTTATTGTAGTGTGATTAATCTTTCTATTGGTGTTCTGTATGGCTTCATTCTGAGATATACTTGAATGATTATTGACATTTTGATTCAGGTGGTTTCTCTTTCGAGACAATTTTCAGTGCTGCACAGTGTCCTCAAATTTGATGTCATGCACATGCTCACAACCCTTCTGTCATCTCAAAATTCTGTATGTTATTAGCTTGGACCATTTATAATCATGGTTCTGTGTTTTTCAACTGTTTAACTGCCAAAAATGTGTTCATCCTATTTCTATTGTGTAAATCTTATCTTATAATGCAAATATGGTAGGGCTTTGATAAAATGGTCTCTTAGGTTTGTTTTGGAAATTTGACTTACCATTAGGAAAAATGTGAAGGTTTGGGACGACGGTTAGGTTTTCCTCCATTACAATGTGGAGGAGGTCGTGGGTTCACTTAATTTGAAGAAATTTCTGTCATGATGGCAATCATGATATTCAAGAAGGCATGCTCGACCAATTATCTTTCTTATTTTGTGTTTTTAATTACATCTTACTCCTCGTCTTCTTTTGGATTGTAGTTCTTTGAAACTTTGTCGATGTTACTGCAATTGTACAGTTAACTTTGTTTGGTGGACTAAATTGCAAAATTATTATGTTTGTGCAGGAGGGAACCCTTGGTTCTTGGAATGAAAACGAAGAAGATTTTCTATTATTTCGTCTAAGAGTCTCAGCTCTTTCTAAATCCTAGGTAGAATGATTTAGTAGCTTTCACCAAGTGTGCCTCCTCGGATTGCAACGACATGACTCCCCCGTCATCATTATGATCCAAGGATCGACTTGGGTATCAAAGGATTTCAATCCCTCCCACTTATGTAAGAATCCATATCTTCCAGTGTTGGGAAGGGTCTTAAGCGACCAACGATCATCTGCAAAGGCTTGCACCCCTTTATTCAAATGCGTACATGTTGAAGATACCAGAATACAAAGAAATACGTTGTAATTTTTATTAATTTCTCCAAGCATTCCTTGAATACATGTATTTGTACATTAATATAAGACGAGAAAGAGGGAAAACAATTTCAATCGAAGATGTGAGACTAATACATAAAGAGGAAGAGAGCCCAATATGGACCTTGCTTTGTGCCTTTACAAATCTTTCTTCTAAGTTTTAACACTCCCCCACAAGCTGAAACATACAAATCATAGGCACCCAACTTGGACAAGAATTGATAATATAACACACGTGGTAAGGGCTTAGTGAGAATATCAACAACTTGATCAGCAGCCAGAACATGTTTTAATTCTAGCTTCTTCATTTGAACTTTCTCCCGAATGATGTGACAATATACTTTAGTGTGTTTGGTCCGCTCACAAAAAATAAGATTCTTAGCGATGTGTATAGCCGCTTGACTATCACAAAATAAAGTAGCTAGTGAGGAAAGCTCGACTCCCAAATCATCTAGGAGACTTTCTAACCACATAAGCTCGAATACAACAAACGTCATCTAACGTTACTCGGCTTCGACCGAAGAGAGAGCAACCACAAATTGTTTCTTGCTACGCTAGATAATATGGTGTCCTCCGAAGTACAGAATCCACTTATGAAACGTCGATCATCCAAGGAGCCAGCATAATCAACATCTGAATATGCAATCAATGACAGAGTAGAATAGGAAGAGGGTTTGTATACTGGCCCCTGGCCCAGGGCAGTCTTCGGATATCTTAGGATGCGCTCGACAGCCTGGAGGTGAGATATTCGTGGAGAATGCATGAATCAGCTGACAACTCCAACAACAAATGAGATAACTGGTCTTATAACTGTAAGATAAATCAACTTTCCTACAAGACGTCGATAATAATCTGGATTTGGAAGAAGTAAATTGGTGTCAGAGACATGTGCATAGAGCTTGTGATTGACATCCATAAGAGTATCAACATGATTGCATCTAAAATAGCCAGCGTCATGAAGAAGATCAAGACAGTACTTCCGTTGAGATAAAACAAGACCATCAGGACGTCTTGCAACCTCTAGGCCAAGGAATTACCAAAAATTCCCCAAATCTTTAGTTTGAAAAACGGAATTGTGCTGCTTGATCATTTGTATTCTTTTGGAATCATCTCCTGTAATTAGAATGTCATCGACATAAATTATGAGAAACACTGTGCCTGTTGTTTGATGACGGGTAAAGAAAGAGAAGTCTGCCGAGCTCCGAGTAAAACTAACATCACAGACAACCTTATTGAACTTGTCAAACCATGTGCGAGGAGACTGTTTGAGACCATAAATATATTTCTTGAGGTGACAAACAAGTGACTCTCCCGTGATCTCAAACCTGGGAGACTGGTGCTTGTAGACAGTTTCTTGAAGGTCACAATTGAGAAAGACATTCTTGATATCTAATTAATGTAATGACCACTGACGATGTACAACCAAGAAAATTAGGACACAAACGGTGTTCAACATCGCAACTGGAGAGAAGGTCTCATTATAATCGAGGATTTGTTGCTGAGTAGACCCACGAGCCACAAAATGAGCCTTGAGACGGTCAACCGTCCCATCAGGAGCATGTTTGATTGCGAAGACCCATTTACATCCAACACAAGTCTGCCCTGGAGGAAGAGAAATTAGATCCCAGGTCTAATCAACCCAGGGGGCGGTCATTTCATAATTCATGGCCGCACGCCACCCCGCCGGAGAGCTTCCTGCACAAAGTTAGGTATAGAAATAAAGGATAAAGAAGTGGTAAATTTGAGAAGGGTCGGGGAGAGATGATGCAAGGATGTATAATTCGTCAGGGGATGAGCCGTGGAGATAGGAGCCGGATCATTAGGCCGCAAGGTACGAGAGGTAGAAGGCGACTGTTTAGGGGCGTCAGAGCGAGGAGGATGACGAGTGTAGACACGGTGAAGAGGTGATTTGTTTGGTACAGGATTCGGGGTTGGAAGGAGTGGTGGGAGATGAGAAGTAACAGGGACGACAGAGCGTGACAATAACGACGGTGGAAGGGGAGAAGAATGAGGAGAGCAAAAAGGTTGATCTTCCAGAAAGGTAACTTCAACAGACACTGCTACCATTCGATCAGTGAGAGAATAACACACATTTTTTTTGAGCACGGGAGTAATCAACGAATATATATTTGATAGCCGGAGCGGCAAACTTGTCAGTGGAAAAATCAAGATTATGGGCATAACAGGTACAACCAAATACCCGAGGTATGATGGAGAAGGGCAGTGTGAATGGAAATAGAAAACTAAACAGAGTGACATAGTTAAGAATGGAGGAGGGCAGACGATTGATGAAGTAGTATGTCGTAGATACCACAAAGTGCTAATAAGCCTTGAGAACCTGCATTTGAAACATAAAGGAGCGAGCAACATCAAGAAGATGTTTATTTTTGTGTTCAACCACACCATTTTGTTGGGAGGTATAATCACAAGAGGTGTGATGGATGATCTCAAACTCAATACAGAGATCATCAAACGCATGACTGATGTATTCATGAGCATTGTCTGTACGAATAGTTTTTATTGTTCAGGAAAATTGAGTATGAGTCTCATTAATAAAGGTCCAAAAAACACGAGTTAGATCCGAATCCGATTGATCACGGAGTAAGTATAACCTATGTTGTCAAGGCGCGCGCCTAGGCGAGCCTGAGGCGCTGGGCGCAGCCCGCCGCGCCTCAGCACGGCTTAGGCGGGTGATGTGCCCCAGGCGCGCGCCTTACAGGCGCACCAAAGGCGCCCCTGGGCCTTTCAAGGTGTTTTTTTCAAAAAACAATTTTGAGATGGGCAAAAACATGATCTCAGACGCACTTGAGGAACCCCAATCCACCATTATGAGAAACTTTTTTTGGTTTACTTAGTGCACTGTGTTATCCACTTCCTCGATGTGTGAAGGTGACCACTATATTTCTGCTGCTATTCTGCAATCTCTTAATCATTTGACTGTAGAATCACATATGCATAGATTATTTACTTTCATGAAAGCGAATTCAGCCAGCAGGTTCATATAGTTCAAAAGAAACTCATGCTACCTATTTTTTAGTTACCTTTCCCCATTTTTTTAAGACAACTTTTCTGTTTTCTTTCATAATTAACAGAACATTTAAATTGATAAGACCTTAAACCTGCCTGACACTTTCATATTTGACATTTCTGTTCAAGTTATTTCATGAAGCTTTACGAGAATTATCCAGGGAAAATTGGGCAGCTGATATACAAGTTGGTGTCATGGAAATCCTACAAAATCAAATTGGTAGGCTATACTTCCACTTACCTTTTGGGTTATGATGATTCAAATTTTGCAAAAAAGAAAATGTCATTCAAAGTTAAGCTGTAACTCGTAACATTAGAAAAGATGCAATGTAAAATGAATACTTGGATTCATGTTTTATATTCTCTATAATTTTGCAGTTTCTAGTGAAAAACTTCAAGCTCTTCAGCTTCTGGACTCAGTCATATATATAGTTGGTCAGAGTTGGCTTCTAGAAGAGAAACAGATGCTTGATGTCCAAGCCACTCTACCGGCGGACAAGTATGACAATATTAAAAATTTTTTGAACTGATCTAGTAATGTGTTCTGAAAATTTCGAGTTAATTTTGCTATTTTAAGCATGCAAGCATACCTGTGTTTTCAAGATGTGCTTGATGTTCTAAAATTTTTCAGGTTCCTATTACTTGTACTTGAGTCTGCAAGAGTGGAGGTTGCTGTTCTTCTCAATGAGCTAGCATACCTGAAATATGAAGCTTCTAAGAGCTTGTCTACTGCTACCTCAATACTATCAAAGCAACATGACCTTGCTGTATTATATTCTTTGATAGAGAAGATCATTGAACTTATCTCAGCTACAGGTGAAGTAGCAGGTAAACAAAACTTGGGCTAAATGTGCTCTTGGCTGTTCTAAGCTAGAAGTAGTCTTCCTTTTTTTGGTAGGGTAAATAAGTATTTCATGAACTTAGTGACCTCTCTTATACACACGCTGACCATAGTCCTCACAAACAATCTTCATGGCCTTTGTAGGGAGGTCCTCCCTAGAGCGATAGAAGTCCCCCCTGACAATGGACAAGTTGGCACAATTATCTGCCACCCAATTAACTTCGCGATACTCATGTTAAATGGTACTTTCCAATAACTCGGAGATCCAGTTTTGAGTGTTGCCTACTTGGCCCTATCGAGCATCCATGCATATTACCAATCTATTAATCCATTGAATGAAAGCCGTAAAGCCCCCGTGCACTTCAATGTAGCCAACACCACTGGTCATGATAATATGTCTGAGGCCTTCCCAAGTCTCCCGGAGTTTCATAATAGGAATCGATTGAGACTGACAATGAATACCACCAGTTGCAAGGATGTTCTCATAGTGATTCCTAGCCACCCATACCATGCCTGCCCACCCAGAATTACGCTTGACATCCCCATCAAAGCAAGGTTGTCGGGATCGAGATTCTAGGTGGGATCGTTTTGAGGTTGGATCGTAGGATCGGATCGAGGATCACAAGATCCTACAACATTCATAAATTTAGACTAAAAATATAAAATTGAACTTTGTATCACCCAATTACGTGCTCAAATAATTAAATTGAGCAGTATGTAAATAATTATATCAAAAAATAATTGAATAATTAAATCAGTTGGATTGATGGATTGCTCGTACGCTGGAAGAAGGAAGCCTGGATTGCTCATATGCTAGATTTCTAGCCGTTGGATTGCTAGTACGTTAGAAAGGAAGAGAAAATGCCGGCTTGGAAGTAGTAAGCCACTGGATTGCTCATATGTTAGAATGGAAGAGAAGACACTGTCACCACCTGAAATAAAACTAGGTAAGGAAAGAAAAGGAAGACGTTGTCTAGATTGGAAGTGATCTAAGAAATCACGCTTGACCTCTAATTGTAGTCGACACTTGAGATAGGGTAAAACAACAAGATATGATTCTGGGATGTGGTATGGGGGTCAGGATTGAGATCAGGATAAATGATAGGATATGGGCGTTGGACCAGTTGAATAGGGTCGGGATAGAGTTGGTCATGTTTTTAGTTCCCTTTGGCTGGATCGGTAGAATCGGGTCGGGTTCGCGATCCTAAATTCCAAAGATCCATATTGTGACCTCAGTCGTGGAGGTGCCGATTTAGATCCTAGGTAAAATCCGGATCGATTTACAAATTCTAGATCGATCCTGATAACTATGCATTAAAGTTGACATTTGTCTAATTGGCTCGTGGGGGTATCTAGAGGAGAGATGTAACATGGGTTCAGTGAACAAGCCGACCATGAGTACCCCAGTTAGGACAACTAGCAAGCACAACTGATAGATTGCCACCTTTCACCTCAAATAGTTCCTTAGATGCCACACATCCTTTGTAAGCAATAATCACTGAGGTAATAGTGTAATCTCAAAGACCAAAATGTTATTGGGTTTCCATATTAACCAGAGCCAAATCCTAATCAATATTTGGATAACGCTGTCGGCGGTACCATTCCTATCAGAATCGGACAAGAACATTCATCAAATAGGCACTAGAACTCCAATGATTTATTTTATTAATGTTCGGAGGGCATTGATCCAAACCAACTTCACCTAGGGATGAGATGAACATATGCTCCACATCCTCCACTGGGTGGCCACATCGAGGGTAGGATGGATCTATAGTCATACCATGAGCAACCATCACAACATGACCTGGCAGCCGATTAAGGCAATTCCAACCACCAATGAGGGATAGAAGGTTAGAAACTTTTGGGTTCGCTTCAAGAAGCTCTTCATTGAAAGTGAGGGGGCTATCGACCGAGAGGTAGGCTAGAACCCAAGCCTAGTGAAGAACACTGTTTGAATGACTATCACCAGCCATCCAATGAATATAAAGAAGCACAAAGTGCAACCTTCTTGAGATTTCCGCCAGATATGGAAGCACATACTGGGGGCAATGTAGTCATCTAAATTCTTTCCACTGTTGTATTTTGGATTAATCTGCACCACGAGTCAACTTCAGAGCTATCTTGTCGGCAGACTTCGCTAGATGGGAATCCTGTTGCTGCATTAAGCACATGATCCCAATCCCCCTTGTCTAATAATCTTGCACACTTTGTCCCAACCAACCTGGTGGAGGCCCTTCTTGCGCGAGCAGCCTCTTCAAAGAAACGAGTGAATAAGCTGCTCAATTTTGCGAATGTGCTCAACATGATAGCATATAATGGAGCTATAGAACAGATGAATCGCAGAGCATTTATTTAACTAGAATCAGATGACCAGCAAAGGAAAGAGCTCCAGTTCTCCATCCTGAGATATGACCCTTCCCCTTTTGGATAACAAAATCAAACAAAGAGCTAGATAACTTCTTCTTCTGCAAGGGGATACCAAGGTACTTCCATTCATCCCCCGAGCAAGCAATACCTAAGACTTCCTCAATCTCCCTACAAATGATTTCTTGTACCGAGCTGCTAAATCAGATGTCAGATTTATTGCAATTTACTACATGACCAGATGAAGCATAGAAGTCTTTGATCACATTGCCGATGCCAACAACATTACTTCTATTTGCGCTAGAGATGTTGCAATTGTCAGCAAATAAGAGATGAGAGATGGGCAGACGAGAGGGGGAGAAACATAATCCATCAATGACGCCGGCCAATTGCTACCCTTTCATTCTCCGAGAGAACTTCGAACCATAGAAGGTCTGGGTGAGAACCATAGACGGTGGGGAAAGGCTTGTGTACTATATTTAAAAATTAATCACTATATGAAAAATATTAAAGTACAACACAAACACATGAGTGCTGTGATCATTATCATAGAGACAATAAGAAAACAAGAGAAAGTATGTGCACACGCACACACACACACACACACACACACACATATATATATAAGGTAGTGGGATAGTGTACAATGTGTCTCAATCCCACGGTTGATTTGAAAAGGTCGAGATAGACCCACTGACAAAGATAGTAAAATGAGGGACCGTAGCACACCCCATAACACAAGCAATCCACGTGTCCCAAACCCAAAATTGCTCAAAGCACGTTTAATGTTGTCCCAAAGAATACGTTCATTTGCTCTTTCTAAGTCAAGCTTAGACCTCATAAGATCTTTAATTTTGCAAGCAATGTTGATGTGGAGCAGCCACGTGATCGTGATCGATGAGGAGATTGGGCCACCACTCGGCGGGACCCGTTTTTGCATATTTGCATGGGATGCATTGATTAAATCAGCGATCCGAGACCGCGAGCGCTTCCAGAGCGTCGTTTTACAGTTTATATTTATTTTGGGCTTGTATATACTATTTTAGGACACCAGGCGTAACGACCAATTATAGTTGCTCATGTCGGGTGCCCAACCGCCCCTCGTTATAAATAGGGACGAAGGTTCTCATATTTCAGTCATTGCTTGTTTTGTGAGAAATTCCATACCAACAGTCACTCGTGGTGCACCGCAAGACTCCGGGGTGCGATGCCCCGATTATTTCAGTTATTCTTTTCACTGTGTCCAAAAGCCCTCAGTTTAAGACCATGTTTCTCCCAAAATTCTTATCTTCCTGTCGTGGAACCCCCTAATCGCACAAAAATAGCATCCCCGATCATCACCGTTCTCTTCCCCCATCACCTGCAATCGCAAGACCCGTCAATCCTGCCTACCATGTCTTGACTTCGATCCCGTCTCGTCTTTCTTGGCTCAGGCGATGCTCCCTCCTCGCCGGGTATTATCGTTACTGCCCCTCCCCCACACCACCACCTCCAGCAGCAAATCCCGCCCCTCATCCTACCATCGACCCTATTGATTACTCCCCTTCAGCCGCACACCCTGTAACACACTCTCCCGATTTTGCCTCAACCAGAGGAGTCTTCTCTAGTCTTGTCCTAGTCAAGAGGTCTTTTCCGATTTTGACCCAGTCAGGAAACCCCATTTCAACTCTGTGCCAGTCAGAAAGCTCTCTCCCGTCTTATTCCAGTCAGTGAACTTCTCCTCCGTTCCAAGTTGCTCTCATTCCTCACACTAGCACACCCCTACCTCTCCCGACCTCCGCCTATCATTTACTACCCTATACATCACCCACCTCCTACCGTAAGCTTTCAGGCCCCTTCCTCCACAGCAAGTCCCAGCTCTTACATTCAAACATCCCAGCCGACACCCTATTTCCTACATCCTGGGGCCGTCTCCGACTTGTAATTACAGTTCGTGAATCCACAGCCGCTATCAGATTTCCATTGCTATGTGAGTAACCATATTGTGTTTTTTTTGTCTGTATTGAATATTATCAAAACATTGCATATTTGCTTGAGTATTGTGATTGTTAGTGTTGTTGTTTCATTTGTTTTAATTTATAACACTTATTCGTGCAAATTGTGGTTGAAATTCGTCGTGCGGAGAAAGTGTTTGGTATGGCTCGTGTGCTTGAAAATCAAAGTCACATTATGTGGATTTATTTAACTTATAAAATTTTACTTGCTAAAGTTTTGTTTCTGGAATAATTAAAGCATGCACGCTTCATCTAGGTTGGCATTGTTGAGTTCATCTGGTATACACCACATAGGATTGCATTAGCGTTGGCACCACCCAAGCTTCACAACCCGTCCCGCGTCAGTTTGGTATCAGAGTCCGGGCTAGGGCTTAGTTTTAAATACACGAGACTAAATTTCACTTCATGTAATGTCATATCATATAGGTTTTCACTGTTCTAATCCTCTATTTGAGGAACCACAATTCGTCTATATGCTCGATCTCATAGAGTGCCTTCAGAGAGCTCTTCACATTATTATGATGATGATCGTCGTCCTTATCCCCGCACTCGAGTGGTTGATCCTTCAACACGATTTTATGCTGATGGAGTTGAGTATCGTTCAGGTCATCGTCGCTACATATCTCCTCTATTTGAGGAACCCGAGTCTATATATGCGCGACCACCACCACACGTTCATAGGGCTTACGTACACCCACGAACATGATCTGATTATGTTATGAACGACTGTCTCGATGACCCTCAAGAACCCTCAAGAGGTTGCCATCATCTTGATGATAACACTTATAGTGGTCTTCCTAGTGTCCCGAAAACTGACATGACGGAAGCCGAATTTCAACTAAGGGCTCTTGAGCAATTTGATCACTTGGAGGCTGATTTGGCTTACATAATGAATGCCTTAAAAAGAATGTTTTAGGTTCTAGGTCAAGCCACCAATGCGTCAAGTAAAACTGACATTGATATAAGAGACCCGACACCTGAGTTTGATTCATCTCACCTTGCGGAAACTCAGTGTCCACTTGATTTTGAGTTGACTTAGACCCTGATCGTATGATATATGTGGGGGCGACACTAGTATGATTAGTGAGCATGGTCACGAGAGCGAGGACAAGCGACCCACTGACACTGTGATGGTGTATTTCCATCCTCCACACCTCACTTTGACCCAGTGTCCCTTTTGGGTAGAGAGCCTCTCCTAGACACTGTACCTATTAGGCCACTATCGCGTATAGTCTTTTCCCACACTTCACCCGATGGTGTCCGGAGCCACATCGTGATCGAGAGTCGGGTGCCTAAGTGTTTATCTCGTGGTGTCCGCCCCATTCCTTTGTGGGAACACTACCTCTTACGATGGTCTGCATCTAAAGAACCGTCACCTTATTGATAGGTTCTTTGACACACCTCCTGGTGAGCCCCATGATGCGTCATGTTCTCCGAGGGGCATTTATCTTCCTATAATTTTGCATCTTAATACTGATGTCCCAAGGAGTTATTTAGATATTTGTTGTACAGTTGAGGAATATTTCTACGTTCAAAAATTTTAGAAATATTCTCCGAGGGACATCTATTTTAGAAATATTCAGTTTGTTCCCAGACTTTCCCCTAGAGAACTTGTCATATTTGTTGTGATTCATTTGCATCGTCATTTGTATGAGAGCACTCCAAACTTTTTTGGAATCTATCTTGGTGCTCTTCATATTTGTGACGACTTTTATTTTACCCCTCCCGGTGAACCCCCGGATGAGCCACATGTTGAGCCACCACTCATTTGGGATTTATTTATCATTAGTAGGACAATCAAGTTTGAGAGTACACTCAATGACTCACTGAGCTTATGCCTTGCTCTTCGCACTTGTAGAGACAGTCTGCACACCATATTGACACATTTTATTACTGATATCTCCGATGTTTATTTGAGTATTCATCGCGCCCGCGACGAATTCTTCTATGCCCCACCTTCCGAGCCTCCTTATCATGTACTTATCTTCGTAATTTCTTATAGCACCCAAAACCACCGGTTTACGGAGTTAGTCGTGTTTGCAGTTCATCTTTTACATTTGTTGTTTATTCATTTACATTTAGTGCATGACTCATTTGTGTTGCATGATTCACACATGTATATTTTGCATCATTTGCACGAAATACATGAATTAATCCGGAAGAAAACTTCTAGCAATTTTAAATTATATAAGGTATGAGCAGATATGCACATACGCGAGCAACATTTTCAGATGTGCGAGCAGCATCATGTCATGGTCGAACTTTGTAAGGAGGGGCTCCCGAAATGAGCATCTACTAAACTACAACTTAAATGAATGAGTCCTTATAGAGTTATAAAGAAAGTTGAGACAAATGTCTACGTGATCGAATTTCCTGCAGATATGGGTATTCATCTCGTATTTGATACAAAAGATTTGACACATTACTTTGAGCCTCTTGAGCATAGGGACCCATACCTGGAGCCTCTTCTGACACTCCCAGTTGCAGTTTGACATTTTCCCTGTTCACCATGAATGGGCACCCGCGGACTTGCCCGCACCTCCTATAATTCCACCAGTTATTCTGGATCCACCAGCATGAGAGATGAGAGCATTATTGGTACTATGATGGACAAGTGTACCACCACTACAGACGGTCCTTGTTGTTACTTAATGCACTGGAGTGGTCGCCCCACCGTTGGCGATACTTGGATCTCTGCGACGGAGCTTGATAGACTTGCCCTCGATCTTCGACTACTGCTTGGTCATCTTCATTCTCAGAGATCATTGCTTTTCAGTCAGTGGAAGTTGATGGGGATCAGCCGCGTGATCGTGATCGTGATCGATGGAGGAGATCATGCCACTACTCGGCGGGACCCACATGTGATGCATTGATCAGATCCGTGATCCGAGACCGTGAGTGTGTCCGGAGTGTCGTTTTAAATTTTATATGTATTTTGTTTTTTTATTTGGGCTTGTATTTACTATCTTAGGACGTTGGGCGTAACGACCAATCATAGCCGTTCATGTCGGGTGCCCAACCACCTTCACGTTATAAATAAGGGCGGCAGTTCTCATTTTTCAGTCATTGCTTGTTTTGTGAGAGGTTCCAGACCGACAATCACTTGTGGTGCGACGCCGCAAGACTCCGGAGTGCGACATCTCAACTATTTCAGTTATTCTTTTTAGTGTTTGAAAGCCCTTAGTTTTAACCCACGTTTCTCCCAAAATTCCTATCTTCCTGCTATGGAACCCGCAACCCCACAAAAACCACGTCCTTATTCATTATCGTTCTCCTTCCCCCATCACCTACAATCGCAAGACCCGTCAATCCTACCTTCCAAATCTCAATTTCGATCCCGCCTCGTCTTCCTTATCTCAGGCGACGCTCCCTCCTTGTCGGGTATTGTCGTCATTGCCCCTCCCCCACACCACCACCACCACCATCAAATCCCACCCCTCATCCTGCCATCAACCATGTTGATTCCCCCCTTCAACCACATGCCCTGCCACATTCCCCCGTTCACGCCTCAGCCAGAGGAGTCTTCTCCAGTCTCTTCCCAGTCAAGAGGTCTTTTTCGATCTTGACCCAGTCAGGAAACCCTGATCTGACTCTGTGCTAGTCAGAAAGCTCTCTCCCGTCTCATTCCAGTCAGGAAACTTGTCCTCCTTTCCAAGTTGCTCTCCTTCCTCGCACCAGCACCCCTACCTCTATCGTAAGCCTCTCAAGCCCCTCCCTCCATAGAAAGTCCCAACTCTGACATTCAAACATTCTAGCCGACACCCTATTTTCGACATCCCGGGTCCGCCTCCGACTTGTAATTACAGTTCGCGAATCTCTACCACCACTTCCAGATTTCCATTGTTATGTGAGTAATCGTATTGTGTTTATTTCTGTTTGTATTGAATATTGTGAAAACATTGCATACTTGCTTGGGTATTGTGATTGCTAGTGCTATTGTTTCATTTCTTTTAATTTTATAACACTTATTCGTGCAAATTGTGGCTGAAATTCTTCGTGCGGAGAAAGCATTTGGTATAGCTCGTGTGCTTGAAAATCGAAGTCACCTTGTGTAGATTTTCTTAACTTATAAAATTTTACTTGCTAAAGTTTTGTTTTCGGAATAATTAAAACATGTATGCATCATTTAGGTTGACATTGTTGAGTTTGTCTAGTATACATCACATAGGATTGCATTAACGTCGGCACCACCCAAGCTTGACAACCCGCCCTGCGTTAAATGTTCATCAAGTGATGGACCTCTTTGGCAGTCAGCAGGTTATCAAAAATATTGCGGTATTAGTGGCCCCTTGTTCCAATGAGATCACATTATGTAGAGCATACTTAAAGATGATTCACTTGAACGCAGACAATCACTTTGTAAAGTGTATTATCTCAATCCCACCGTCATTTTGAAATGGGCAAGAGAGATCCATTGACAAAGATAGTAAAATGAGGGCCAGTAGCACATGCCATAACTCAAGCAATCCATGTGTCCCAAACCCAAAAATGCCCAAAACACGTTTAATATAGTCCCAAAGAATTCGTTCATTTGCTCTAAGTCAAGCTTAGGCCTCAAAAGATCTTTAATTTTGCAAGCAATGTTCATCAAGTGACGAATCTCTTTGTCAGCCAGCAGGTTATCAAAAATATTACGGTAATATGGCCCCTTGTTCCAATGAGACCAGCTTATGTAGAGCATACTTAAGATGATTCACTAGAACACAGACAATCACTTGTTATTTAGTAAAGCATATTATGAAGACTTTTGCCTAAAATGCTCCGGCCTCGAAGGATGGGAAACTTTAGGGATAAAGAATAATCCCCATTTTCTTCCATTCGCCCGACAGGCCGACATTTTACCAGTTCTAAAGAAGTGGATCACCACCTCACACACGAACAATATTCTAGTAAACACGGTAGAAACTGTCATTAGAACCATCCATCAAGGAAGTATTTTTTGCGAAACATGTTGAAAAAGTCTAAGTAGCTAGTTCATAAAATCACAGTCACTGGAAATTTGAAATCATAGTTCCTTTGCCTTCTTTTGTGTGTTCTTACTTTGAATAATTCTCCCAGGTACTATTATTAGTGAAAGCGTTGTGATGCAGATGATCTCTGGGTTAACTGAGACGATTAATTTAGTTCTTGATTATCTTCAGGATGCAAAGGTTTGGGGCCCCTCATTTATTATATTGCTTAGAGAACTGTATAAATATATTTCTGTGTATGATCTTTTTTTGTGTGTGTGAGTCGTTTTCATGATTGTGTGGTCTCTATAAGGGATGAATGCAATATACAATATAAACATCAAAATACATCCTATTTAATAAACTTGAACACACGGAATGCTTGCAATTACTGTTTTTGATGGGGTTCATAGTTCATGGGCGGCCTACCCTTATTGGAACCCGTTCAGGTTTACACTCACGGGAGAAGTTAAGATAATCGTATGGACGATCTGAGTCCATGGTCGCGTCCAGAGCGGCAATGAGATATTTCTATGTATTTTTTGTATTTTTCCATACTTTATATACACAAATATTTGTATGTTTTGTATCTGTCAATCATTGTTGTTTGTTGTTTTTCTCTAGCCTATTTTTTGGATTTTAGAGATCATTTTCAGACATTGTAGAAATTTGATTAAATTTTAGGTTTCCATGATCTCCCACAGTGTAGAAGCCGTGGAATCTTGGTGTCAAAGCCTAGATTGTCATTTACTTAGTCGGTGGTTTCACCCCTCCATTCCTCGTGCCAGGCACATGAACTCCCAAAATAGCCAGCTAGCCCTCCTCTCACCTCACCCACATTAATCACTTTTATAATTGTCTATAGGCATGTAATTATCCCTAATTGCACCCCAATTAAGAGTATAACTGCTATAATTACCAACTGCGAGGAGTTATTCTGCAGTTGCTCCTTTAAACAAAAAAACGGGAACTCCTATTCACCTATCCAGAACCGGACATCTTCCCCCATTGAGTTCCATAGGTTGGAACTTCTCCCAGGAATCTCCTTCCCAGCCTTCAATTGATCATCCCTGGAAGCCGCCTGAACTCATCTACGGTTCTAAGCCCTCGTTTATTCCATTCCAGCAACCCGAGCTCCCATAAACTCTCATGTACCTGCTGTCCAAGACCTGTACAGGGGTCAAACTCCTTTGGCGAGCCCTCTGAATCACTACAACCATCTCGCCCATCTTTCATATCTCCATCCCACCTCTCCAACAGCAGTAAATTCCTCTGGTAGTCCAAATCTGTGCAAAAATCTGCCATTTCAGTGCTGGAACTGCATCAACCCCACTGTTGAAGCCTGGAGTCTGCAACATACGTCTTCATTGGACACCAATTATTCGTAAGTTCTAATTGGAAGTATTATTATCTGCTGTTTATTCAGTGAAGATACATATGATTTGGCAACTTAATTTGTATAAGTTTGTCCATTTTTAATTCTACTTGAAAAATTCATTCACCAAATAATTAATTGCGGCACTCTTACTTTTTTTATTAGAACTTGCTTTATTTATAACACTTAATCTCCATCGTGAATGACTGCGAATTCATATGTTAATTTCTGAATTTATTGCAATTCAACATTGGATTGCGCATGAACATTGTGTCGATCATCATTTTAAACTCCCCCTTTATCGCTACACTCACATTAATTCACTAGAGTTCCATTAAGGCATACCTCATTGTCTTCACCTTATCCTATGTCAAATTTGGTATCAGAGCCCATGGTTAGGGTCATTTGCATGTTTCGCTGTCGTAACGTGTGTATGCACATTGTGGCATGATCCATTCCCTTAGACAACCATGGTAGCTCCAACACCAATATGTCGATGTCCGATTTCCAAATTTTTATTGCTACTCACTTTGACCAAATGAATGCACATTTTGATGACCTTAGAAATCCGTTCGAAAACCTTATAAAATAATTTGGAGTCTTCACCGCTGGAGTAGATGGCTTAGATCCTCTTAGGAATACCATCCATGCTACACCCCGTCCTTTAGAAATCGTTAGAACACAAGTTATTCATTGTGAGGGTCTTCGTGACATAGATGGGCAACCCAAACATATGCTTATAAACCCTATTCCCAGGCCCCTCCCCCACCCTTCCAAGGGGAACCTGAGTCAGTTTGATTGTCGTAGGGATCATGTATTTGACCAACACTATCCTCTATAGGAAGAACGACCTCAACTCCAATACCATTCATCATAGAGATCTTGTTATTCCCTATGCACAGTTTGACTACGGGACTGATGATGATTATGGGAATTATCATGAAATCCATAGAGGTCACATTGAAGAGGATGATATCACTCGACACATCTGTATTGACCCCTCGTCCTTCAATGATCAAATAGACCAGAAAACTTTCAGCGATTGGGTTCTAAATATGAGCGATTTTTTTGATTGGTATGAGATGACTGATGAGAGACGAGTGAAGTTTGCTAGATTGAAATTACATGAGAAAGTCATAATATATTAAGTCTTGAGTGTTCCTTAGATTGAGAAAGTTATTATCCAATCTCTTGATGGGATGACATGAAACAGAAACTCAAAGAAAAGTACTTGCTTCATGCTGGAGTCAGCTCCTAGATTAGCTCTAGGCCTTACAACAAGTGACCCTTTTTGCAGTGGAGTATGACTCATTTTGACGAGAGCTCCATTAGGAGTGATATCACCGAGCAACATATATTAGCTGCCTCCCAATTTTGGGTCGATTTAAGAGCATAAACTCGTAGGGAACTTATTCCCCACCACCTTGAGTCGGTTAATCTTCCATCTCACTTCAGAATATGAGCAACACCTTTGTACCACTGGTCCTAGGCGACCTATCCACAATTGGATACTTCTATACCTAGGAGGTCTCCCCGGTAAGGATCCAATACATCTATGCATAGTCGTGCTTTCGTTGACACGAAAGACAAATCAACCGCTACCGGGCTCCCAAATCCCGCAGGAATCCAATGTTGCTGATGCCATGGTGAAGGTCATGTGGCGATATAGTGCCCCACATGAAATCTACTTATTTAGGAGGTTTCCTACCATAGTGCCGAGTTAGTAGAGCCATTTGAAGAAGATATTACTGTGGATATAGAAGTGGGTTTGGAGGACTTAGTTCATTGTTCATTAGAGATGGATGTTATCCGTTGTTTGGTGTTTGTAAACTTGTCATTGATTGCAAGAGTTGTGTAAACATTGTTGCCCATAAGAGGATTGAGGTTGAGAGTAAAACATGAACTCATCTCGCACCCCTACCGAGTTATTTGTGTGGATTCAGCTTCTATCCAGTTCAATTTGTGATGCCTTGCGCCTATTACCCTAACATCATGTGAGGATCGAGTTTGGTGTGATGCCATACCTATCGACGTTGCACCCATGCGTCCGGTAGGCCTTGTGATGCGGAGCAGAGACGAGGACAAGTTTTGGGCCTGTTCGGGGCTGATTTGGCGACTTACCATATATGGCGTGCCTGGATCGACGATTGGACTTCGCAGATGTGTCCGAATTTGCGTTGTGAATCGATTTGATATATTATTTTACTATGTTTGCATTTATTTTGATGTATTTGGGTAGCCTCACCTCCGACCAATCATAGTCGTTGATTGGGATGTCCTAGTCTTCTTATTATTATAAATAGAGGTGTTAGGGGCTGAACCAAGGAATTGCAGATTTTGGAGACAATGAATCCTAAAATCCGGCGATCCCTCCACGGTGCCGACTTCGTGGAATCCTAAGTGATGACTCTTAGGCTTGTATCTCCCTCCCCAAGGTATCCCCTAACCCTAGACTCCTTCCCCCTTCAAAACCCTCCTGAAACCCCCCTACGGCCTCTGAAGTCACCCACTCTTCCTGTCCAGAAAATCCCCATTTCAATTCATTTACTATTCATTTATATAGTTCCCAACAGTGAATTCTCCCTCCCTTGCCGCCGGATTCCCCACCACCTGGAGCAGCCGCCACCCTTTGTGGCTCCTCCACAGCAAGCCGCCTATTCCTCCCCCGTCAGAACCCTAAACCGCCTGCTCCTCCACTGCCTGAAGGCTGAAGCCTCTTCTGACCACTCCCCCAGCCACCAACGCCCCTTCCTGTAGCTTCCACAACCATCGCCGCCCATCTTGCAGCCTACACAGCCACCTCCACCCCATCTTATAGCCACCCCAGCCTGCTGCCTCCTCTCCGCAGCCCTACCAACAACCGGCCAAAGTTTTTCGCAGCCGGTTTTGGCCTCCGCAGCCCCCTCTCGTTGAACCACCTCCCATAGCCTTCTCCCTATAGGATTTGTCTATATTTGTACAAACCAGTCCCGATCCGCTATTTTCTCCTCCACCAGTACTTCATCCCTTAGCCCGAATCCGCCACCAAACATCGGATCCACCCCTCCCTCCCCCGGATCTACCCACATGTGGTCGGATCTATCCATTTCTGGTCCAATCCCACCCTCCACCTCCAAGGACAGCCACCTACGTTGTTTTCCACTCCTCGATTCCACCTTTGATCGCTGATCTACGCATCCAGATCCAAAGTCTTCATTGCCTCAGTTAACCCGCTACTTTGGCGAGCCCTTGTTGTATTGGAATATTTGAATCTTCATTATTATTGGATTGTTTTCATGTTTTGCTTTGATTCATGCTTGTAGAAATTTGTTGCAATCCGATTATAATTTGCAGGTGGGACCAATTCACCGCACGCTTATCTTTGGCTCTCCGAGCAGTGGAAAACTATTACGTAATTGCTAAATTGAATGTCGTTCTTTATTATTTAATTATCTTGCGTGATGCTATTAATTTTATTGCTCAAAATTAATCTTCGTCATCACCGACAGTTGCATTGCATGTAGCCTTAGTATCGGTGTGTCACATTTGCATTTTCACCTAGAGGTCTGGGTTTTGTGCACCCCCATAGCCTACCCTACATCAATTGATATCAGAGCCCAAGGTTTGGGCCACATTTATATTTGTAGTGGTAGGTTTTAAATAGTCTTTGAGTTCATTTATGTCTAGTTATCGTCGTCGTTCGTCTCCTCTATCTTGGTATCCTGAGTCTACCTATATCCGACCTCATAGAGTCCCTTTAGAGAAGCCTTCATGGTATCATTATGATTATCATCGTTCCCCGCACACCACTGACCACTCCTAGAGATCGTGCCGACCCCTCAGCACAATTCCATTATGCTAGAGGCGATCACCACGACGAGAGGTCTTCACGTCTTCATCATTACACCTCTCCGCGTCTTCATAATGATAAAATTGAATATTGTTCAGGTCATCGCCGCTACACCTCTCCTCTAGGAGAGGAACCTGAGTTTTTATATGCGCGACCTCCACTGCACGTTCACAGGGCCCATACACACCCACGAGCACAATCTGATTATGTTAGGAACTACTGTCTAGATGACCCTCAGGAACCCTATAGAGGTCACCATCGCCAGGATCACAATACATGTCAAGATCCTCCTAGTGTTCCACAAAGAGAGTTACCTGAGGCTGAATTTTTGCGATTAGTTCTTGACCGCTTTGATCTCTTAGAAGCTCAATTTGATCACTTAAGATCTACATTACAAAGAAAGCCTAGGGATTTAGATCAAGCCACTGATGCGGCGAGTAGTACTCCCACCGAGATAAGAGACTTGACACTTGGTTTTGATCCTTCTCAGTTTGTTGAGACTTTGTGCTCATGTGATCTTGAGGTTGAATCTAATCATGACCTTATGATACAGATGGAGAGTGATACTAGCATGACTAGTGAGCGTGGTCACGTGAGTGAGAACGAGCGACCCAGTGACGCTGTGATGGTATACCCATCCTTTTCACCTCACCTAGACTCACACCTAGACCTAGTGTCCCCTTTGAATAGAGACACAATTCTCGACACTATTTCGATGGACCCACACTTGAGTATGGGCACCCCCCTACTCTTCCCTTTGTAGTATCTCAAGTCACTTCACTACTGAGAGTCGAGAGTATAGTGTTGACTTCATAGTGTCTACCTCACCCACTTACGAGGATATAACCTCTATATCAGCGATGCTCGTCTGAGGGATCTTCCTATTATTAATGACCTCATCGTTGAACCTCCAAATAAGTCTCCTGATAAGCCACTACTACCTTGGGAGGTTCATGGGTCTAGCATTCACTTTGTTGTGGATGTCCCATTTATTTTCGTAGACACTATTGGTGGTGGCAGTTTTCTTTTAGCAGATCATCTTGTCATGATTGACCCCCTTGGGAAACCCTTTGTTGAGCTCCCAAGAGAACCATTTGACGAGTTTCCCTTCCCATGGAGCACTCCACTTCGCATGCTTGGCTTGTACCTTCGCACTAGCGAGCTGAATATTTGAGAGGACTTCTCCTATATACCTATGGGAGAGCCGCCTGACGGGCCTTATCATTTGAGTAGTACTCGACACACACCTACATTATGTTCTTTTGTCCCACCTGCGCCAGTACTTTCAGTGATGACATTATTCACGATGAAATTTTCTATCTACCACCAGGTAAGCCGCCCGATGGCTCACAACCCTTGGAATGTATTTTGACATCTCATAGTTCTGCAACTCAGTATTGCTGTCCCAAGAAGTATTTTTGGTATTCGTAACCCACTAGATGAATATTTTTATATTCAACTGAAAGAATCTCCTGATAGGCCACCACATTTTATAGACATCTTGGTCATTATTAGACCTTCCTATAGCGAGTGTACCGTGTCTTTCATGTTGTATTTGCATCTTTTGCATTACCTACATGAGTCTGCTGAGTCTTTTGCACGAAATTTGCATGAGTTGCATGAGTTGGTTCGTCGACGGTTAATAACGAACAATGATAATTATAAAACCCATGCAGATACGCGAAAGCGAGAACATGTGTTTAATGAAGGTGAGAAGGTAATGGTGCGAATCCACCTTGAGAGGCTCCCCTCGGGGCCTGCCAAAAAGTTAAGCGCCAGGATAATGGGCCCCTACTCTATTAACCGGCTGCGGAGGCCAAAAACGGCTGCGGAAAACTTTGGTCGGTTGTTGGGAGGGCTGCGGAGAGGAGGCAGCAGGCTGGGGTGGCTGCAGGATGGGCGGCGGTGGCTGTGTAGGCTGCAGGATAGGCGGTGATGCTTGTGGAAGCTATAGGATGGGGCGTCGGTGACTGGGGGAGATGGGAGAGTGGTCGAAAGAGGCTTCAGGCAGTGGAGGAGCAAGCGGTTTAGGGCTCTGACGGGGGAGGAATATGCGACTTGTGGAGGAGCCACAAAGGGTGGCGGCTGATCCAGGGGGTGGGGAATCCAGCGGCAAGGGAGGGAGGATTCACTGTTGAAAACTATATAAATGAACAGTACATTTCATTAATCAACAGTGAATTGAAATGGTGATTTTCTGGACAGCAACATTGGGTGACTTTGTAGGCCGTAGGGGGGCTGCAAGAGGGTTTTGGAGGGGGAAGGAGTCTAAGGTTAGGGGATACCTTGGGGAGGGAGATACAGGCTTAGGAGTCGTCACCTATGGTTCCACGGAGTAGACACCGTGGAGGGATCGCCGGATTTCGGGATTCTTTGTCTTCAAAATCTGCAATGCCTTGGTTCAGCCCCTAACACCTCTATTTATAATAATAAGAAGACTGGGGCATCTCAATCAACGACTACGATTGGTCGGAGGTGAGGCTACTCAAATACATCAAAATAAATGCAAACATAGTAAAATAATATATCAAATCGATTCGCAACGCGAATCCGGACACATCTGCGGAGCCCGACCGTCGATCCAAGCACACCATATATGGTAAGTAGCCAAATCAGCCCTGAACGGGCCCAAAACTCGTCTTCGTCTCTGTTCCGCATCAATCTCTCCTGCTTGAAAGAATTCATCTCCCGATGAATTGGGATCGGAATTCTCGCGATGAATGTCAGGTACAACTCAAAGAGGTCCACCGGAAGTCGTCCAAGTGTCGTCGGCGGAAGAGTGTCCTCGTCAATCAACTCCTCCTGACTGAAAAGCCGTCATATCTGGTGAATAGAGACGGTTGTGCTGAAGTCGAAGTCCAGGGGCGAATCGATCAAGCTCTGTTGCAAGTATCCAAGCGTCATCTGCATCGGGGCAACCCCGTCAATGTACCAAGTAGCGATAACGTAGCCCATCCGTGGTAGGAACAAGCTGGTAGGATCTGAACTCTGTGATGCTCTCATCTCTCGAGTGGTGGATCCCGGTGCCATCAGTGAAATCAAATAAGACGAATCACCGGGTGGATGGGTGTCAGCAATAGGTGGACTGTGGCGGTTTTCAGACGTAGGTGAACTATGCGGGTGGCAAGGCAACGAAAGTGGGGGTGGGGACGATTAGGTATCTCCACTGCTCGGGTCCACATACTCCCGGGGCTTGGATACTTGCAACAGAGCTTGATCGATTCGCCCCTGGACTTCGACTTCAGCACAGCCGTCTTTATTCACCAGATATGACGGCTTTTCAGTCAGGAGGAGTTGATTGACGAGGACACTCTTCCGCCGACGATACTTGGACGACTTCCGGTGGACCTCTTTGAGTTGTACCTGACATTCAGCTAGAATTCCGATCCAAATTCATCGGGAGATAAGTTCTTTCAAGCCGGGGAGATTGATGCGGAACAGAGACGAAGACGAGTTTTGGGCCCGTTCAGGGCTGATTTGGCTACTTACCATATATGGTTTGCTCGGATCGACGATCGGGCTCCGCAGATGTGTCCGGATTCGCGTTGCGAATCGATTTGATATATTATTTTACTATGTATGCATTTATTTTGATGTATTTGAGTAGCCTCACCTCCGACCAATCATAGTCGTTGATTGGGATGCCCCAGTCTTCTTATTATTATAAATAGAGGTGTTAGGGGCTGAACCAAGGCATTGCAGATTCTGGAGACAAAGAATCCCGAAATCCGGCGATCCCTCCACGGTGTCTACTCCGTGGAACCTTAGGTGACGACTTCTAAGCCTGTATCTCCCTCCCCAAGGTATCTCCTAACCCTAGACTCCTTCCCCCTCCAAAACCCTCTCACAACCCCCCTACGGCCTACAAAGTCACCCAATGTTGATGTCCAGAAAATCACCATTTCAATTCACTGTTGATTAATGAAATCTACTGTTCATTTATATAGTTCTCAACAGTGAATCCTCCTTCCCTTGCCGCTGGATTCCCCACCCCCTGGATCAGCCGCCACCCTTTGTGGCTCCTCCACAACAAGCCGCCTATTCCTCCCCCGTCAGAGCCCTAAACCGCCTGCTCCTCCACTGCCTGAAGCCTCTTCCGACCACTCTCCCATCTCCCCCAGTCACCGGCGCCCATCCTGTAGCTTCCACAAGCATCGCCGCCTATCCTGCAGCCTACACAGCCACTGTCGCCCATCCTGCAGCCACCCCAGCCTGTTGCCTCCTCTCCGCAGCCCTCCCAACAACCGACCAAAGTTTTCCGCAGCCGGTTTTGGCCTCCGCAGCCCCCTCTTGTGGAACCACCTCCCATAGCCTTCTCCCTGTAGGATTTGTCCATATTTGGACAAACCAGTCCCGATCTTTTATTTTCCCCTCCACCTGTACTTCATCCCTTAGTCTGGATCCGCCACCAAACATCGGTCCACCCCTCCCTAGGTCGGATCCACCCCTCCCTCGGCCGAATCTATTCATTTCCGGTCCGATCCCACCCTCCACCGCCAAGGACAGCCACCTACGTCGTTTTCCACGCCCCGGTTCCACCTTCGATCATCGATCTACACATCTAGATCCAAAGTCTTCAGTGCCTCGGTCAGCCCGCTACTTTGGTGAGCCCTTGTTGTATTGGAATATTTGAATTTTCATTATTATCGGATTGTTTTAATGTTTCGCTTAGATTCATGCTTGTAGAAATTTGTTGCGATCCGATTATAATTTGCAGGTGAGACTAATTTGCCGCACGCTTAGCTTTAGCCCTCCGAGCGGAGGAAATCCATTTCGTAATTGCTAAATTGAATGTCGTTCTTTGTTATTTAATTTTTTTGCGTGGTATTATTAATTTCATTGCTCAAAATTAATCATCGTTGTCACTGACGGTTGGATTGCATGTAGCCTTAGGATCAGTGTGTCACATTTGCATTTTCACCTAGAGGTATAGGCTTTGTGCACCCTCATGGCGTACCCTACATCACCTTGACTTTACCAATGAGATGTGATGTGTTACAGTATAATAAACACGTGTATAATTTATTATATGGGGCGCAAGATCACCCTATCTCCAACTCAGTCCAAGAAACCTTCCAAGGGTAAAGTTTGCTCTTTTATTAGTGCAGACTCCTCGAAGCCTTTACATCTTATGAGAAAGGGTGATTTTCCACAAGGGAATCTCGTGTTAGGCATCATATTACTAGTGACCGCGACACAAACATCTAAGAGCCCTACTGAAATGTTGGAGGTCCATCCGAATATTCGACACATTCTAAATGAGTTTCCCGACATTACACTAGAAAAACTTCTAGGTAAGTTGTCTCCTTTAAGAGACATTCAACATTAGGCCCGTGCAAAAGTAATCGAAGAACCGAGAACCGGACCGAAACCGATACGAATCGGGCGGTTCAGGTCGGTTCCCACGCAGATCGGTTCTGGTATGGTTCCTACAAAAACTAGAACCGGCGGTTCGGTTCGGTTCTCGGGTCCCGTGATCGGGTACCCATGAACCGACCTGAACTATATAAAGTAGAATAAATTTGATTTGAATACATAAGAGTGACCTGCACGGCCCGCAATTGCATCTTTATAGAAGTTCAAATATAAATTAAACTTAATAAAGATTAGAGTTAATTCATTTAATATATTAACATAATAACAGTTTACTTTTTATTAAATCTCATTCAGCCATTCTCCCCCTGAGTCCGTGAAGTCCACTTTCGCCTTCCAACCCTAGCGTCTAGCGCCGCTGCCCCTGCGCCCTTTTCCCGTCCCCGTCTCGGCGTATCCCGTCTTGGTGCAACACAACATTTCGGCGGTACCGAACGCTCGAAGCCTTCCGTTCCGCCGACGTCGATTGAGGTCAATCCTCCAGATTTTGCAACTCTTCCTTCGCCATCTTCCCCCTTCACTCTTCCTCGGCTCCTTGTCATTTCTATGTTACGATCAGCCGATTAAATCTGGTCAATCCTCCAGATTTCTGTGTTACGATCACCCGTGGCTCTTCCTTCCCCGACTGTGCCCTACATTCCGACCTCCGACTCTGATTTGGGGGTTTGTGGAACTCTTTTGTTGCGGCTTCCCGCTTCTACTTCCATATTTGCGCTGTAAGCCTTCTTCCCTCTAGCTTCTCTCTATTTTTTACTTCTTTTGTGTGAACCTGTGTCCTGTGATATGCAGTTTTAGTTTTCAGATAATCAATTAAGCAACAATGCGTACAACGCATTTAGTTTTAGTTTTGTTTTCAGATAATCAGTTTTAGTTTTACTTGAATACTTGACATATTATAACAGTGCATTTACTTGAATAAATTGAAACTGTTTTGTCATGCGTGTATGTGCTCTAATGTTGTGTGTATATGTGCTCAGATTTGGTTCGGTTTCGGCTCTACAATGTAAGACCGTTGGTCGGTTCCGGTTTCAAAAATTTGGAACCGAACCTATACGGGTCGGTTCTTGACTCTGAGTGGAACCGAACCGAACCGATCCGAGTTGCACTTCTATTCAACATGCCATTTATTTAGTGCATGTGACATCCGTGCCCAATTTATCCCTTTACCGTATGAACACTTTGAGCATACCGAGCTGCAACGACAAGTCGATGATCTTCTCCTCAAGAATTTCATATTGGAAAGCTTGTGTCCTTTTGCTATCCAAATTCTTCTTAACCCTAAGAAGGATAGGAGTTGATGTATATGAATTCAGCCACGCCATCAATAAGATTATTGTTTGTTGAAAAATACAAAATCGGGAATGGAATCAATATATCATTAATTCATTAGTCCTTAAAAACAGATATTTGTATATATATATATACATATTTATGTATATGTATATGTGTGTGTGTCTATATATATAGGAAGGAGGACGGAAGCTACAAATCCATTCTAAGATGTGAGACTAATCTCTACACATAAATGGGCTCACTAATGAGCCATTGTATGGGTCTTTCAACACCCTGCAAGTTGGAGCGGATAAATCGTAGAGGCCAAACTTGGAAATTAAATGATGATATAATGGTCGAGGTAAGACCTTAGGGAGGATATAAACAACATGACCAACACCAAACACAAGCCACATGTCTAATTTCTTGAGTTGAGCATTTTCCTGAACAAAATGACAATCAACCTCAATGTGCTTGGTACGTTCATGAAACATGAGATTCTTGACAATATGAATGACAACCTGTACATCACAGAAGAGAGTGACCGGAGAGGGGAGTTTCACACCCAGATCACGCAACATGCTCTACAATGTGAGTTTAAAAACGACATGTCATTAATCGATGCTCAGCTTTCGCAGATGAACGAGTAACCACATATTGCTTCTTGCTCTGCCATGTAACAAGATGCCCATCAAAGTATGTTCATTTCCCACTTGTTGATCGGCGATCATCAACAAACCTAGCATAGTCAGTGTTAAAGTAGGCAACATGTGATGGAGAGGACTTATACACAAGTTGGTGGAGACCAACCCAGATCAGGTCGTCACAAAAGTCCCGACGTCGCACTTGTCTGGACCACTATTGGTCCTAAACATTGTATTGTGTTAATTTTTGTAATGGTGTTTTGGGTATTTTTGTAATATATATATATATATATATATATATATATATATATATATATATATATATATAAACATATATATATATATAGCTATGACTGTTAAAAAAAATCCTAAATATATATATTTATATATTCATACAAATGTATATATATACTTATATATATGTAAGTTTTGGGTAAATAAAGGAGAATGGCCTGAGTCAGCCGCCGCGATACTGTTCTTCTCCCCGATCCAGCGCCAACCGGTCCGCCATTTCCGGCCTCAAGTCCGCTCCGCCTCACGCCATACGCCGCTTTCGACGCCACCGGAGGCCACGATGGCTACAACCGCACCGCACGAGCAAACCTCCGGAGCTCCAACCGCCGGCCACGACTTCCACCAGGGCGCTCGATCCATTCCGCCATGGCCGTCCTCCCTAACCGCCAGATCATGTGTAGTTTTTTTTTTCTTCTTCTCTGATTTTGTTTTCGAAATCCTATATAAAGGGGATCCCTGTAATCGTTTTTGGTTGTTGATGTTGAATGATGAAAATATGAAATTGATGATTGTTTGAGTTTTTTTCTTGAGTCCTGTAGGCATGATTTAGGTTTGCAGTTCGTGTGATTCCCGTTGAAGCTTTTGTTAGGTGTAGCATTGGCTTGTTGCTGCCTTTTGTGGAAGATGATGAACAATAAACATTTGATGGAATGAAAATTTGAAGAATGTTGATGAAGTGAAAATTGTGATTGCCGCGTGAGAATTGACTCCTGTACCTGTAGGAGCTTAGTGTTAGGTGAAATCCTGAAATTTGCCTACTCTGCTTCCGTGAGAAGAAGATGAACAGTAAAATTAAAGTTACTGTTCATACCTTACTGTGATATGAATTCCCGATTGAATTAGGAATTAGCTGCTGCTCGTTCTTGTTTTCCTGTTGTTGTTCAGGATGATAAGTGAATGTATGGAGTTAATGGTTTTTTTAGATGTTAGGAATTAGGAAATGTTGGCTTCGTGCTTTCGTGCGAACCGTGAAAAAGAGGGTGATTTTCCTCTTTGTGCGACAGAGATTACGTGGAACCTCTTTAGAGTAGCTAGAGATTTTGTGGAACCATTTTAAGTGTGTGGAGCGAGTGAATTTTAGGTTTGTTAGTGTGTGGCTTCTTACTTGTTGAGTGATTTCGGGGAACCACTTTCGTGTGAGAGTGAGTGAATTAACTCCTTGGTGCCCGTGTGCGATAGCGGCCGACCTCGGAGCGGAGATCGAAGGTGACGAGTAGTTCCTCGCGTGATCGCCATCGACTTCGAATACGGAAGATGTCTCTTCCGTGAGTAATTGTTTCTATCTCTTCCTTTGTGTGTGTCTCAATATTTTCTTGTAGGTTAATAGACTCTTTGCTGAGTTTTCACCCGAGTTTCGTTAGCAAACGCTATGTAGAAAACTCCAAACGGAAACGTATTTGGAGTTCACGATTTCCGTTGTGCTACGACAATGAAAACGGAACGAAAGTTGCGAACTTGCTTCTCCGGATTTGAAATTGAACCGTTTTATTCAAGAATATTCATTTCGAAACAAAATAGCGATTTTGTGTGTTACAAATAATTTAGTTGCTTCATTTCTTAAATTCGTGCAAATTTCGCTCAAAATTTTATCAAAATTATTTTAATCATCGCATGCATTTAGGGTTTCCTAGAAAAAGCAGACAGACGCGTAAACCCTACACGTCGTCTTGCATCACAAGTACTTGTCCCGGAGTAGTTGTTAGATATCGAAGGATGCGCTCAACGACCTGGAGATGAGAGATCCGTGTAGCATGTATAAAGAGACTGACCACCCAACAGTAAAGGATATATCAGTTCTTGTAACAGTAAAGTAAATGTGTTTGCCTACAAGACGATAATACTCCGGGTTAAGGAGAAGCAAATCAGAATCGGATGTACGGG
Source organism: Platanthera guangdongensis (assembly GCA_039583875.1). Taxonomy (NCBI): domain Eukaryota; kingdom Viridiplantae; phylum Streptophyta; class Magnoliopsida; order Asparagales; family Orchidaceae; genus Platanthera; species Platanthera guangdongensis. The sequence continues at coordinate 294,454,965 of CM077151.1, read as the reverse complement.
CGCAAAGCTTATGGTTGGCAACATAGGCGTGTCAGCTGACTTGCATCCAAAGTTATCGTCATCTTGAAAAAGATCAAGACTGATCTTTTGTTGAGAAAGAACGAGACCATTAGGCCGACGAGTCACCTCGATGCTTAGAAAATATCAAAGAGACACCAAATCCTTAGTCTAGAATTCAGATGTCAGATGCTTCTTGATCATAATTATACTATTGAGATCATCGTCTGTGATGAAAATATCATTACATTACACCAAAAGTATCACTGTTCCTGTTGGGCAGTGTCGAGTGAAAAGAGAGAAGTTAGCCGAGCTCCAAGTGAAACCAACATTGTGAACAACCCGACTGAATTTATTAAATCAGACTCGTGAAGACTGTTTGTGATCATAAGAGATTTCTTGAGGTGAGACACAAGAGACTCCCTTGTGGTCTGATAACCAGGAGGCTGTTGCATATAGTCGGTATTAGCGAGGTCGCCATTCAAAAAACAATTTTAATGTCATGGTGATGTAACAACCAATACTAATGAACAAGCAAGGAGATCAGGACCCATATAGTATCCAACTTTGCAACGGGTGGGGTCTCTTCATAGTCGAGGCCATGTTGTTGAGTAAAACCATGAGCCACCAGACGAGCTTTTAGACGTTCAGCGCCCCACCAGGACCCTGCTTCACAGTGAAGACCCGCTTACAACCAACACATGTCTGTCCAAAAGGAAGAGGGACAAGGTCTCAGGTATGATTAACCTAGAGAGAAGCCATTTCTTCATCCATGGAGGCCCGCCACTCCCGAATGTTGAAGAGCGTCATGTAGAGAAGAAAAGGTGGAGATAGAGGACAAAGAGGTCGTAAACCTGTGAAGCGCTAGAGATAACGATACAAATAAATAGTTTGAAATAGGGTGAGCGGTAGAGGTTGGTGTCGGATCAGCGACCTTCAAAACATCAATAGGCAGGGGCGACTCTCATAGGGAAGCAAATCGAGGAAGTCGATGTGTGTCGACACAAAGAGGAGGAGCGACGGGAGGGGCACAACTGGAGGAGTGGGCAGCAGAGGCGGTAAATTAATGATGGTAGGCATGTGAGGGCGTGAAAGACCTGGAGAGGAGGTGGCAGGAGTTTCAGATTGGTGGAATGGTTGATTTTCAAGGAAGGTGATATTGGTGGAGGTGTTAAGTTTCTGATGGGTGGAAGAGTAACAGACGTAGCCCTTTTAGGTACGAGAATAACCAACAAACATATACTTGGTAGCACGAGAAACCAACTTATCCATGACAAGGCCAAGATGGTGGACATAACAGATACATTCAAAGAGACGAGGTTAGGAAGATCTAAGATGACCTCACCTTGCTCCAAAAAAAGTCGGTGTTACAATATGGGTTATTTATGTTTTTTTATCTTTTTTTACAGCATGTGTATTATTTCGTGATCTGCTTTCATATATAGAGGAGATTTGTACTCTTTGCTAGGTATCAAATCATTATTTTGTTTTCTCCAATATGGTATCAGAGCCACGACTCCTGGTGCCCTAGCCGCCACTGCAACACGTTTTTTTTCTTTCGTCACTCGTTCAGTCCGTCGTCGCGTCGCTCGCTCCGCCTTCCAGCCCGTCGTTCAGCGGCCGAGTCCCTTCCGGCGCTGCTTCCGCGTGCAGTCCGGCGTTCCCGTCCCGCACGTCGCCCACTCGCCGTCCCTTCTGGCGCGTCTCCGCGCGTTTTTCCAGTGCCCATTCCGGTTGCACTTCGTCCACCTTCCCGGCCTCGCAAGTCCTCCAGCCGGCTTCCTCGCTCTACAGGTCAGCCTCCTAGGGTTTGTAGCCCCTCTCCTTCCGACGTCGAACATGCAGTGAACCCTTTGCTTCCTTTTGACGCCACTTGCCTTTCTAGTCATTGGATGTAGCGGAGTTCTATTCCTCTCCTCTTCTACATCAATATTTGTTCAGCATAATCAGCCGCTCTTTGCTGCCCTGCGTGGAGCGTGGTCTCCAGATTTCTATTCTTGAGCCACTTTCTTTTCTCAGTGATTTTACTGCCTCCTCACCGGTTCCTTCTCCTGCAAGTTCTCTTCGTGGGAGTCATGATCATAATGTTTCACAGATTACTACTATCCGATTATATGATTCTAATTATCTTTCATGGTCTCGCTTTATCACCCTTGCACGTAAGAGTCGTCGCCTCTTTGGTTATGTCACTGGGCAAATTAAGGAACCAGAGAAGACTGCCCCCGATTGGCCTCAATGGGATTCAGAAAATTCCTTAGTTATGTTGTGGCTAACGAATTCCATGCAGGAGTCCATCGATCGCAACTACTTATTTTTGTATACTGTTGTGGATAATTGGCGGCGTGCAGACTACTTATTTTCGAAAAGGTAATGCTGTCCAGATCTTTCAGTTAAGACGAAAGATATCCTCTTACTCCGCCAGGGTGATCGTCCTCCATCTGTTTACTATTTGGAGTATGCTCAGTTGTATCAAGAATAGGATCATTTTGATTCACACACCTTTGTTAGCCCTGTTAATGAGGCTATGGTCCGTGCTCGGGAGGATCGCAACTGTATCTTTGAGTTCCTTCATGGTCTTCATCAGGATTTTGATCAGATTAGTGTTCAAATTTTGTGGTGGTTCCCGTTACGGTCTCTTCTGGAGGTTTATAACATTATTCAACATGAATTTTATCGTCACCAGACGCTACTTCCTGACTCAGTTCCTGAGAGTTCTGCTCTTGCTGCGGGTACCCCTTTTTTACTGGGGGCTCGTCCAACCCGTGATTCTAAGCTGAAGGGTAGTGATAAAGACCACCTCCTCTGTGATTATTGTGGGAAGACCCGTAATACCAGAGACACCTTATTCAGACTCCATGATTTTCCTCCATCAAGAGGTGGTGCTCCTCGTGGTGGTCGTGGCTCGGGCGCTTCACTGGTCGACACACACCTCCTCGTTCTGCTCATCTCACTGATGCTGCTATGGATACTTCTCCTGCTCTGTTTGGTGTTGATCCTTCTGTCCTCCCTGGTGGTTTTTCGGCTGATGAAGTCCTTGTCATTTGCTGCATTATGCAAGGTATTTTACTTAGTCTTCTGCCTTGTCTTCGTGCAAAAAGAGAAATTGCATTACATGAAACAATAAAAGATACATTCGAGAACGAGTTCTCGCTAAGCATCCGGAGGCTGGGTCCTCCTTGAGACTCAACTCTCCAAGTGAGTCAAACCCTAGACTTCAAAAAAGTGTCTCCCTAAAGAAACTACCACTTATATATATGTGAGTGAGGGAAAATACAAATTACAAAATTGCACATGGGCTACATAAACTTAAATAGCATGTGGCGGCCGCTTCGTATCATCACGTCCCGCCCAAAAACAACCTTTTCCTCATGGTCGTGGGCCAAATGGGTTGTCAGAAAGCATCATCGGGTCCAGTTCCCTAGAGTCGGGATCAGTATCTTCAGCTCCCAGCAATACACATAGGTTCCTGAGAGGGCAGGCGTGGGTCGGTGAGGACGGTTGTTGGCAGCAAAAGCAGAGGCCCTTATGGCGAAGCTCTTCTTGTTGTTGGTAAGACAGATGATGGGGCCATCGGGGGCCGGTGGACGTGGAGTTGGTTGATGCGTGGACGGAGTTGGTAGCTGGGGCCCAGGTGGGGGCAGAGTGTCCCCAGGCGGAAGAGGTGGCGGTAGTGGCCGCGGCGGTGGGGGCGGCCGTGTCGAGGAGGATGGTGGGGCTGGGTAGATTTTCTCTTCAAGATACCTAGCATGGTCCATTGCGTGGGAAAGAGTAGTCGGGTTATGAACCCAAAGGCGTGCACGGAGGTAGGGGTGCAGACCCACCAAAACAGAGCCCAAGTAGTGGTCGGGGACATGCGTAGCGACCGCGATGAATTCATTGATGTAAGTTTCCACCGAGTCAGACTGGTGGACGGAACTGAGGCGCTCAAAGGCATTACCCGCCTGGCGGCTGTCGTGGCGAAGAAGTTCCTCCTTCAATGCGGGCTAAGAAATGTCAGGTGCCTACTAGCGCATCCAACGCACCCAAGGTAGCACCGAGCCTTCCATATAGATAGTGGCGAGGGGGACCTTCTGGTCGGTAGGGGTGGCCTGCCAGTCGAAGAACTGCTCGGCGCGGGTGATCCACCAGAGTGGGTCAGTCCCATTGAACTCCAAAATCTCAATCCGGTGGAGGTAGGTCGGGGCACAGTCTGTCGTGGGTTGCAAAAACCCCGTGTGGTCAGGAACAATTGGCTTTGGTGGAGGTGGAGGAGGGGCCAAAGGGCAATTAACTGTCACGGTAAGTCCTCGAAGGAGGAGCATGAGGTCCGCGAGCTAGGCTTCAATGTGATCCATGCATCGAGAGTCCGAGTTGGCCATGGCCCGAATCTTGGGCATGAACCACGACTAGAAGAAGCGGCAAGGAGCATTGGAAGGCCGCTGAAGCTACAAAGGGCCTCCGGAAGCTGTGGAAGACGCGATAGGTCGCTAGAAATCGTAGGGAAGAGCCAATGTAAATGCCAGAAACTGTTGCCGGCGACGACTGGAGGTGTCGCAGCAGGGAAGACGCTGGCGGTGATTGACGGTGCAGCACGCGACAGAAAAGCTGCTGGAAGAGGCCGACGGCACTGGAGAGACTGGAGCAGTCAGTGTAGCGGGGAGAGAAGGCACCAACGACGGTTGACAGGGCTGAACGTGGGGCAAAAAACGGCACTGGAAGCAACCGGCAGCGCTGCACTTGCAGGAGCAGTCAGCGGTGTTGCGGATCGGGCGGCAGAGGCGGCGAGGCGTGCAGATGAGCGAGGCGGGGCTGGGGCGGAGACGATGCGTCCTCGTCGTGCGGAACAGAAGTCACGGGAGTCCCGACGGGGCTGGATCGGGATTGATCCAAATGGCAGAGACTGCCCACGCGTAAATAAAAGCAGTAAGCGAAGGAAATAGGGCTCACGGGGAATTAGGGTTCACGGTAGAACCCTAATCGAGGCAGGTCGGACCAGTTGGTAGCAAAACGAGAAATTGCATTTCTTGAAACGATAAAAGATACAATCGAGAATGAGCTCTCGTCAAACATTCAGAGGGTTGGGTCCTGCTTGACACTCTACTCTCTAAGAGAGCCAAACCTTAGACTTCCAAAAAGTGTCTCCCTAAAGAAATTACCACTCATATATATAGGTGAGGGAAAATACAAATTACAAAATTGCCCATGGACTACATAAACTAAAATAGCATGTGGCGGCCAATTTGTATCTTCATATGACTGGGTCCGCCTCTGGTTTCATTTTCTATACCACTCTCTCTGGTCGTGATAAGGTGAACATTGTTGATGGTTCCTTTTCCTCTATTGTTGGGAAGGACTCCATCTCCTGTTCCTATCTCACCTTATCGTTATTTTTGCATGTTCCAATTTTCACACGTAATTTACTCTCTATTAGCCATTTGACTAATTTCATGAACGTTTGATAACCTTTCATCCTTTCTCCTGTTTTTCAGGACCTGAAGACGGGGGCGGTGATTGGCTTTGGTAGTCTGGTCAATGGTCTGCACGTGCTCAACTTCAGCCCAGTGGCACCCCCTCTCGCCCTTCAGTCCAGCACATCCGACTTATATTCCTGGCATTGTCTCTTATGACATCCGTCTATTCATGTTATGAAGTTATTGTTTCTTGTTATGTCTACTGTTGTTTTTTCTTTCTTTGTTTGTCATGTTCGTGCTATTAAAAAACATTGTCGCACTACTTTTAATCGTGTTTCATTGTCAATCTCTGTTCCCTTTACTGTGATTCACTCTGATGTTTGGGGACCTTGTCTCGTATCTTCTATTTCTGATTGTGCTTGGTTTGTCACTTTTATTGACTGTTTTTTTCGCACTACATGGTTATATTTACGGCGCAAAAATGATGTATTTCCTACCTTGAAGAAGTTTCATAATAATAATTAAAAAAAAAATTCATATCCGCCGCAATAATAATGGTCGTAAATATCTGAATTCGCACATTACTGCATATCTGACTGATCATGGCATTCTACACCAAACCACTTGTGTTTATTCCCCTACTCAAAATGGGATTGTTGAGCGTAAGAATCATCACCTTTTGGAAGTGGCTCGGTGTCTCTTGTCCACTATGCATCTTCCCAAGTATTACTGGGGAGCTGCTGTTCTTACGACGACATATCTTATTAATCACATGCCCTTTCGTATTCTTGGAAATGCCACTCCCCTTGGCACTCTACGGGTCCCTTCCTCTCAGGTCGCTCCTAAGGTGTCTGGATGTTTCTGCTTTGTTCACATCCATCACCCTCCTCCCACCAAACTTGATCCACGAGCACTAAGGTATGTGTTTATTGCCCACTCTCCTAATCAAAAGGGATACAAGTGTTTTCATCTTCCTACTAAGAAGTTTTTTGTCACCATGGATGTCACGTTTCGTGAAAGTGAGGCATATTATCCTGCCCCAGGTGACTCACCTTCTTTGCCCTCTCTGTATGTATCTCTGCCCGTTCCTCCACCTTATCCCTCACTTCAGGGGGAGCTTCTACCGTCGGAAGTAAGTGATACTCATGTCCCTGATAGTAATCTACTTACTGCTCCTACTTTGCAGGTGTACACTCGGCGGAGAAAGAGGCCCACCGGCACACTTGACTTGACTGTGCAACTAGATCATTCATCCAACCCGGACTTAGGGCCTTTTGAGATTCCCATTGCCCTCAATAAAGGTATCTGGTCATGTATTCAACATCCACTTTCTAATTATATTTCTTACGACTCATTCTCCACCTCCCATAAGACTTTTGTGTCTTCCCTTGCTTCCATGCCCATACCAAAATCTTAACAGAGTGCTCTGGAGATTCTCGTGTGGAGAGAAGCGATGTTTGAGGAAATGACTGCACTTGAAAAGAACAACACATGAGATTTTGTGCCTCTTCCCATTGGAAAAAAACCAGTTGGCTGCAAATTGTTCTCTGTCAAACAAAATTCTTCGGGTGTTGTTGAAAGGTGTAAGACAAGACTGGTGGCAAGAGGGTATACTCAAACCCCTGAAATTGACTGTCAGGAAACGTTTGCCCCTTTAGCAAAGATGAACATTATCACAGTCCTTTTATCTCGTGTTGTCTGTAAAGGATGAGATTTTTGACAACTTGATGCTAAAAATGCATTCTTCCATGGGAATCTTGATGAGTAAGTTTATATGTCTCGCACATCAGGCCTTACTCCTAAAAGTTCAGTGGGACACGTTTGCAAGTTAAAGAAAGCCCTATATAGACTGAAACAGTCTCCAAGAGCTTGGTTTAGGAGATTTCACAATGTCAAGTTGTCTTTTGGGTATCACCAGGATAATGCCAATCATACACCATTCATCAAGCATAGGACCGGTAAACTTACAACTCTCATTGTTTTTGTTGATGGCATTGTTATCACAGACACCGATGTGGAAGAAATCAAGCTTTTAAAACAAAAATTGGTTTCTGAGTTTGAGGTCAAGGATTCGAGTGCACTCAAATATTTCTTGGGCATTAAAGTGACAATGTCCAAGCATGGAATGTTTATCTCCCAGAGGAAGTATACTTTAAATCTTCTTGAGAAGACTGGGATGAGTTACAGTCGACCAGCTGATACTCCAATTGAAGCGAACTACAGAATGAGCCGTGATGTTGGAAAGGAGATTGAAAATATAACTGAATTTCAGAGGCTTGTAGGGAGACTGATCTACCTGGCTCATACCCGACCAGATATTGTTTATGATGTAAGTGTTATCAGCCAATTTATGCATGTTTCAAAGACTCGTCACGTTGATTTTGCCAACAAAATTCTCTGTTATCTTAAGTCCTCACCTGAGAGTAGGATCTTGTTTTCCCCAAATTTGGCTCTAAGAATTGAGGTCAACACCGATGCTGATTGGGCTGGGTCAATCGACGATCGGCGATCTATCTCAGAGTATTGTTCTCTTGTTGATGGAAATCTCGTTACTTAGAGGAGTAAAAAACAGGTCGTGGCAAGATCTAGCGCTGTAGCAGAGTTTCAGGCTATGGCCCATGGGGTTTATGAAGGTCTTTGGTTGCATTTTTTGCTAAGTGACCTGAGACTCTCTGAAAATGAGCTCATTCTGTTGTATTGTGATAACAAGGCTGCTATCAACATCACACACAACCCTGTCCAGCATGACTGTACTAAACATATTGAAGTGGATCAACATTGAAAAGAGACTTGCTCGTACTCCCTTTGTTCCCTCAGATAGACAACTTGCTGATAATCCCACGAAAGACCTGAGTGGAAGTAGCTTTGGAAGAATTGTCATCAAGTTGAGCATGATCAGCATCTCACGTCCAACTTGGGGGGGAGTGTTACAATCTGGGTTATTTATGTCTTTTATTTACAGCATGTGTATTGTTCTGTGGTCTGCCTCCATATATAGAGGGGACTTGTACTCTTTGTTAGGTATCAAATCATTATTTTGTTTTCTCCAACAGTTACTAAGTACAAATCTTGTGAAGATCGTATCTGGTTGACAGAACGAAAAAGAAAAATGGCAAGAAGTCTCCTATCTAGAAGAGGTGAGAAGTAGGGAGACTCGGTGCATACTAAAATCAAAGCAAAGGTCTCACCAAACAACGAGTAAGGAATAAGGAAAGTCCAAAAATTTACTGGAAATTTAATATACGCGGTTACCTGTGCGGAAGGCAGACATGGAAGGTTATTCGAGAGTTAGAAGCACCGTCAGGGGCGTCGTCCACCCTTCTCACGCAAAAGAGGGGAGGCGTCGAGAGTTTCCGGAGAAGGAAACATGATTACCACTCGCTTCCGCGTCGAATAGTGAGGACACACTTGCTGTCGGTCGACTAGAATGAATGGGGGATGTGCGGAACGGTTATGAGCTTGACTCATGACATTTTGAGGGGAGTTACTTCTAATGGCAAAAGAGTAAGGATTTTCCTTATTACAAAATTTTCCACTTCACTCTAACACTTGCTATTTGAGTGTGTTTTCGCTCTCATGCAACAAAGATAATCACGTCAAAATTAAACTCCAATTAAATAACGTTATTAAAAATGGCGATTAACGCTAAAACAATTAATACTGGCTAGAATAAATATCTCGATTCTCCATCGACACCGATGGTTGACATTGACGATCGGATCCTGCAATTTTTTAGGGACGACGCGTAATTTTCGGATGTTATAAGTGAGTTGAACAAGGAACTGATACCAATTTGTTATGCGTCTCCACGTACTGTGTCAAAAATTTTACCAGAGATGGAGATACTGGCAGGGAAGATATTATGGAGTAAGAACTACTATTTTCTAGGCTGAGTGTGTCCCATAGGAGACTGCTACGTTGATCTTAATGAGTTTGAGATAATAATTTTTGTTTGCTTGCATTCAACCTTTCATGCCTTTAAATAGGTTTGCATGATATCATTAACTCCGAATAATCATGCTATTTGAGCTCCTATCAAGTTTCTTCTTGACAAAAAGCCAACAATGTCCATGAGCATCAAAAAAAAGAATTGACCAATCTTTTTGCTTCTAAATTTACAGTGATCTTTCAAAATTTTATTTCAATCTTGTTTAATTAGCATCAATTACACACTAAGGAGACGTGGAGTTCTTCTCTCCATTGTTCATGGAGGTGTATCAGTTTACTTACAAACCCTTGTGCGAACATGGCCTGGGCTTCAGTACTGTACCAATTGTAATGGCCTCCCCAACACTTAGCTCACAAAGACGACCGTTGGCACCCCCTACACACATCTCGGAAGGGTTCGGCCTCAACTTGTACTCTTTGTTAGGTATCAAATCATTATTTTGTTTTCTCCAACAGTTACTAAGTACAAATCTTGTGAAGATCGTATCTGGTTGACAGAACGAAAAAGAAAAATGGCAAGAAGTCTCCTATCTAGAAGAGGTGAGAAGTAGGGAGACTCGGTGCATACTAAAATCAAAGCAAAGGTCTCACCAAACAACGAGTAAGGAATAAGGAAAGTCCAAAAATTTACTGGAAATTTAATATACGCGGTTACCTGTGCGGAAGGCAGACATGGAAGGTTATTCGAGAGTTAGAAGCACCGTCAGGGGCGTCGTCCACCCTTCTCACGCAAAAGAGGGGAGGCGTCGAGAGTTTCCGGAGAAGGAAACATGATTAACACTCGCTTCCGCGTCGAATAGTGAGGACACACTTGCTGTCGGTCGACTAGAATGAATGGGGGGGGGGGGGAACCCCTAGTTTAATCTCACTCGGGCCGTGGGAGGGAAGAATGTGCGGAACGGTTATGAGCTTGACTCATGACATTTTGAGGGGAGTTACTTCTAATGGCAAAAGAGTAAGGATTTTCCTTATTACAAAATTTTCCACTTCACTCTAACACTTGCTATTTGAGTGTGTTTTCGCTCTCATGCAACAAAGATAATCACGTCAAAATTAAACTCCAATTAAATAACGTTATTAAAAATGGCGATTAACGCTAAAACAATTAATACTGGCTAGAATAAATATCTCGATTCTCCATCGACACCGATGGTTGACATTGACGATCGGATCCTGCAATTTTTTAGGGACGACGCGTAATTTTCGGATGTTATAAGTGAGTTGAACAAGGAACTGATACCAATTTGTTATGCGTCTCCACGTACTGTGTCAAAAATTTTACCAGAGATGGAGATACTGGCAGGGAAGATATTATGGAGTAAGAACTACTATTTTCTAGGCTGAGTGTGTCCCATAGGAGACTGCTACGTTGATCTTAATGAGTTTGAGATAATAATTTTTGTTTGCTTGCATTCAACCTTTCATGCCTTTAAATAGGTTTGCATGATATCATTAACTCCGAATAATCATGCTATTTGAGCTCCTATCAAGTTTCTTCTTGACAAAAAGCCAACAATGTCCATGAGCATCAAAAAAAAGAATTGACCAATCTTTTTGCTTCTAAATTTACAGTGATCTTTCAAAATTTTATTTCAATCTTGTTTAATTAGCATCAATTACACACTAAGGAGACGTGGAGTTCTTCTCTCCATTGTTCATGGAGGTGTATCAGTTTACTTACAAACCCTTGTGCGAACATGGCCTGGGCTTCAGTACTGTACCAATTGTAATGGCCTCCCCAACACTTAGCTCACAAAGACGACCGTTGGCACCCCCTACACACATCTCGGAAGGGTTCGGCCTCAACTGGTCTGCAGACCGTACACCCCATCCCTCTTTCCATCAACATGCAGGTTGTTGGAGGCCGCAACCTCCCTTTTGATGAGGAACCTCAAGTTAAGCGGGCATCACAGGGACTTCCCAGGATGTCTCCCATCCCGTGACTACTCCAACCCTCTCTCAAAAGTTTCGTAACGTCCTCCACAACACACAACTCGCAATGACGACCACCGACACCCCTAGCACACAGCTCGCAAGGGTTCAGCCACACTAGTGATGCGGGACAGGAGTCCACCTTCCCGTCACCTTGGAGTCCCACCAGGGGGCCCACCTGGAGTCAGCACCATGCGACTTTATCAGGCCCGCGGGCCATACACCCCAACCCATCCCCGGCCCCACAACAGAGCCGATAGGTTGTTGAGGTCGGGGCTCGATCCCCCGACCTCCTTGATAAAGAACTCTCATGCGAGTTCTCATCACCGACTGAGTCGCGACCTCAACAACCTATCGGCTCTGTAGTGTGGTCGGGGATGGGTTGGGGTGTACGGCCCGCGGGCCTGATAAATCTGCCTGGTGCTGACTCCAGGTGGGCCCCCTGGTGGGACTCCGGGGTGGCGGGCAGGTGGACTCCTGTCCCGCATAAAAAAAGTGCACTTTTTTGATGATGAGAACTCACATGAGAGTTTTTTATCAAGGAGGTCGGGGGATCGAGGCCCGACCTCAACAACCTATCGACTCTGTTGTGGGGCCGGGGATGGGTTGAGGTGTACGGCCCGCGGGCCTGATAAAGTCGCCTGGTGCTGACTCCAGGTGGGCCCCCTGGTGGGACTCTAGAGTGGCGGGCAGGTGGACTCTTGTCCCGCATCAACTAGTCTGCAGACCGTACACCCCAACCCTCTCTCCATGGGCTGCCTCACGCGGCGCTCTGCCCACTAACAGATTGTTAGTGGCCGCAACCTCCTTTTGAATAGAGAAACTCAAGTTAAGCGGGCAGTACGAGGACTTCCCAGGAGGTCACCCATTCCGAGATTACTCTCATCCGAGCACGCTTAACTATGGAGTTCTTTTATTTCTCATCACCATTTGAGTTGCAACTTAGTTGGTGATGAGAAGTGGAAGAACTTCATAGTTAAACATGCTCGTGTGGGAGTAATCTCTGGATGGGTGATCTACATGGAAGTCCCCGCGCTGCCCGCTTAACTTGAGTTTCTCTATTCAAAGGGGTTGCGGCCTCCAACAACCCGTCAGAGGGCAGTGTGCCGCATGAGGCAGTCAATGGAGAGAGGGTTGGGTGTCCGGTCTGCATACCAATTGAGGCTGAACCCTTGCGAGCTGTGTGCTGGGGGTGCCGGCGGTCGTCCTTTCAAGCCGTGTGCTGGAAGGCCATTACACCAATGATGTCATACTTAGTTAACACTGTTTTAATGCAATCATCTTGAACAGTAGCTTGAAGTATTTTTTGCTTAGCAGTAGAACTTATGAGAGGAACACAAAAAGATTTGGGTAAGAAATACTAGTGATGTTTTTTTCCCGCAAGATAGTCATATTGTGATAAAATCCACATATAGTGAGAAAGCTTTAGCTCGGTAAAATTCATGTACTAATTTAAATTCTGTGTTCCTGGACGGTTGTAGCGTGGCAAAAATATGATTGGTTAGAAGCTATTCAAAAACATTAATATCTAACTACAACAGAATGAATTCATGGTCATTTGTTCATGCAATTGGCTTGTTCCTTGCGTTGTTTATAGACACTAACAGGCCATGATTTAAGATTCATTTCTTTTTAAAATTTAAAGGATAAAAGAAATAAGTTGTTGCAAGAACATTAACTTGTGATTATTTCTTTTCCTTTTAGGATCATTGTGATAGGAAAGGAGCTGACCTTTTGGCTGCTGTAAAAATAGCTGGAAGGTGAGTTTGTTATTAGTTTGCAAGATGATTTTTTTAAAATTAATAATTATTATTATCATCATTGCCTCTGTCTATGTAGCACGGGGACGGAAACGAGATACTGGATACAATACTAAACGGATAAGGGAAACATGATTTTTCAAAAAATAAGGATACGGGAAACATTTTTTAAACTATTTTAATTATTTTAATATAAGTATTAATTAATATAAAAATAAGACGGCTAACAAACTAAGTGTACATATTTTGAATTGTAATGAAAAAAATTTAATAAGCCTACAACATAGACCATACATATGATAAGTTCTAAATAATGTGTTATGCATTGTTTGACCATGTTTAGAGATAGTATGCAAGACAATTATAATGTGTTATGCAATGCAATTGACCTATTTACAACTGAAATCAAACCAATACTAGATGAATTGATTGACCATGTGGAGACATTTTGTATGGGTATAACATGATAAAGTTGCATTTGATGGATTGAAACTTAGGTATCATGTCTTGGCATGATAGAATACTCATCTAAAGTTTTATATCATCAAAATATAACTTGGGGGCGCTTTAAACAAACATACGCTATAAGTTAAGCTCTGTGGAAGCTTGACATAACCTAAGCCAATGCCAAGGATAACAACTACACAAATATACCATGAAGTTACAACAATAGATGGTTTCTTGGCACATTATAAGTGAAGTGACTAAGTAGCGGAACTTTTATGTCACGGGAATCACGTATTCCACAAGCGGGATACGTGATTCCGAATTAAAAATATTTTTTATTTAAAAATATGTTTCCTAGAGTTTCGGAAACGCTTTTTCGGATGTTTCTAGTATCCGATACGCAAAGCATTTTTAAGTATCTATGTTTCGTAGGCCTCTGTTCAAAACATATCGTTAATTTGCTATAGGTTCACGCCATTTTTCTTATAATATTCTTGCTTTGGTGGCATTGTGCCCCCCATGCACAGTCTTGCACAGTGTGACGATGGAAGTACCCGCTCGTACAGTCTTACGACGGAAGTACCTTCGTGGAAGTACCCGCTCGTACAGTCTTACGACGGAAGTACCTTTGACCAATAATGATGCCCCTCTGATTGTTGCGCATTGTTCCCTCTCAATCTACACCTGTTACACCACACGGCCTCCGCACACTTTCCTTTCGTAGTAAAACTTTTTATTGTTTATTTTTATTTATTTTTTACTTGCATTTTATTTATTTATTTTATATAATTTAGTTTAAAAAAACATTTAATAATTGTTTATTATTTAAACTATTATTAAAGTATAAATCATTTCTTAAAGGCTTCACATGATTTGCTTGGTAATAATTGAGATAGGGACCCAAATTAGGCGATACAAAAGTGTGACAACAAACCTTCTAAGGTGAGTTTCCTTCTATATTAGTATAGGCTAGCATTAGGGACATTGTCTCCCTTGCACATTATTTGAATATGAGATTCTCTGCGTACACAGAGATTGTGGTAACACTTAAGTTGTCTCATGGTTCTGCGGTGTCACCTTCATCCTTTGGCTCCCACGATCTCCTGTTCGCTGATAGTTTCTTTTTCATATTTTTATATTGTATACTTTGTTTATTATTTTATATTAGTTTAAAATAATAATAATAATAATAAAGCAATTAGAAGGCGTTAATCTATTGTCAAAATGATGTTTTTGTTTGCTGAGAAATGGAGAGAGCGAGACTAAAGAAATGGGCACATGTTACTTATGCACACTGTTCGACATTGATATATATTGTCATCACACAGTATTCACATTCACATTGTCCAACCACGGTAGTACACTGGTCATTGCATGGTATTCTTCCATGCACAATGTCTGCTAAATCAAGAACATTAAATTGCTTATTACTATTTAGCTAAATTTATTAAGATTGTTGTGGCCAACTCAACCCTGCTGGTAGATTGGACTAAATTAGACAGTTTTAGCCCGTGGAGCGGTCGAGTGTGCACACAGTCACAGAATAAGCAGAAGTACACAAGATAATTTTAACGTGGAAAAACCCCTCAAGTGAGTAAAAAATCACGTGACCGGTACGGTGTCAGTCAAACTTCACTGTTGACGGTTGTTTACAGATTGCACGGAGAACCGAGGGCTACAGGCCGCTGCTCATTACATCAGTGAGATGAGAGATTGTGGAGTGCTTGGTGGACGACATGCCGCCTCACACTAAGCTGTTTGGCGGGCCAACTTCGTGGTAAAGTGCGCCAAGAGGTCTTGGCGATGACTTAAGAAGCATTGCACACGTAGGAGGCTTTGCGGAATGGCGTGCAGAACGTCTTCTTCTCAGAAATGTCATGGACTTAGACGGATTTTTGGGTGGCCCGGCTAGTGGAGAAGGCTCGTAGGAGAATTTCGGCAGAGCTCCGACATGAGGAAGAAGAAAGCTGGGAGGAGAGAAGTTAGAAGTAAAGGGGGTCCTATGGCCTTTTTATAGGCTCCAGGAGGTGGTTACGCGTCTATCCGCACACCGTAATTACCCAAAATTACTAATTAAAGACCGTATTCAATATGGTTTCGTGTGTATATGATTATCATGATTTTGTCTATATGTAGGCCATTAATTAATAAATAATATTTCCCACTAACCATGGCGGTTATTGGGTAGTTACGCGGCTTGTTGCTTTCATAATGAACGGTGGCGATTGCGAGGGGATGATCGGACGTCGCTGAGCGGGCGACCAATCTTTTCGGCGATCGGCCGTCGGGGGAGGGACCGCGGCCGACGAAATGGTCGGTCGTGGCGGGAGAGGACGCGGCTGTGGCGCGACCGTCTGCCGGCGGCGCCCTGCGGCCGCGGGAAGGCGTCCGTGGGGAGTGGCGGCTGTGGTGCGGCCGCCCTTTCAGGTGGCCGTGCTGTGGTGCGGCCGCCCTTTCAGGTGGCCGCGGGGAGGCGGCCGCCCTTTCCAGCGGCGCCCCGTGGCTGCGGGGAGGGACGGCCGCGGTGCGGCCGCTATTCCGGGCGGATCCCCGCGGCCGCGGGGAGGGGCGGCCGGAAGGTGACGTCCCACGGCCGTGGGAGGCGGTCGCGATGCGGGCGCTCTTGCGCTGGTGGGGCCGGTCCCGGGCCTCCTGTCGACGGCGTTCATCGCGCCGGTCGGCGGCTGTGGTGGTTGCTCAATGTGTATGGCGGTCAAGCCCATGATCCCACTAAGTTGGTTGGGATCATGGGGAGGGGGTTATATGCACCCCGATATTCTATAAATTTCATGACGGCCTCATCAACGATTAATATTTTTATGTTATGAATAATAAACACAATGCATTTTTAAATAAAAACAAATGCCTATTTATTATTTTATTACTAATTTTATTTATTTTAGTAATGATAAAAAATTATGCATTCTTTAAAGTTTTTAAAAAAGCATAATGTATTTTGCACTCTTTTATTAAAAGAAGAAAAACATGCTCCCTATCTCTTTAAAACAAGCAACGGTTTGTTTTAAGAAAAGAAGCAAACTTTAAAATGAGAGTGAAGGGGTGACAAAACAAAATTCACAAAATATAGCACCAAAGTTCCAAAACCACCAAAGTTAGCTTCTTTTTAATTTAGGCTCCGTTTTGCATGGTGGTGGCTGTCGTGAACGTTGTGGTTATGATTTATGAATCGTCGTTCGGGAATGCCCGACCACACCTAGGGAACTCCATCCACTTTTATTTTCAAAATTAATTTTTTTCCCGATGACAATCATAATTGTTGTCGTGTCAAACATATTTTATAGCGGTGGCATTTTTTTCCAAACTCATCGGAGCAAAAACACCGCGACAAGTTCTCGATTTTTCACATTGAGCCTTAAGTGAGGGATGAATTTAGAGCAAGTAGTTTTATGTTGAGTGATTAAAACTAGAATTTACCTAGATTTGCAAGCATGAATGTTATGTTTTATGATCGCTCAAAGATTGCCGAAAATTTGCTTACGTTTTGGCTCAAATCGAGTTTGGATCAAATCCAAGCTATCTGAGCCATGAGTCAATACTCAATTTGATCTTAATTTCAAGCCGGCCTCGAATCAGGTCGAGCTATCTTGAAATCAACTCAAAATTAACATAAAATAAATAAATAAACAAATATATATAAATATATCTGTTGAGAATTCGGAGGCCCTAATTATTTATAATGCATTATACGACCATGTTCGTGGCCCGTTATACGATGTATTACCGCTCCTAAATTAATCTGAAATCAATTGTATTGTTTGTGAAGGTTTCTAACATCCTTGTCTATGAAGCACATATACTTACAACGGCCCTACTTATCGTATGCGATATGTTTCAGAGTCAGGAAACCCTCCTCGAATCTCAAAAACCTTTTCTTTTAATTTTAGATAAAAATGTTGGATACTCACAAGCTTTCAGATACTATCGATATGTCTGAATATGCTCAAACATGCCCAAACATTGTGTTTTGCTATGGTGACATGAAGAAAGACATGAAAGAAAATTGTTGAATGATTGCTGGTGAGATTCCATTGATTACAACTTTTATGCATGACTATCATTTAGGATATGATTTATTTTTGTGGCACATAAATCTTGTCTTCATTTAATATATGATATGTGAGATATAATAATGAAGAAAAATAAAGATGTGAATGTCACACGTCTTCGTATTAACTTACACTTGTATTTAGATAATCAAAATTTTCAAAATGTATCCCTTGGGTTTTTTTTGAAAATCATGTTTCCCGTATCCATATCGTATCCTGTCTTCATCCCCGTGCAACATAGATCTTTGGCTCTACTCCTATCTACGATGTTGTTATCTTAACAACATAGATCCTTAGTCTTGTCCCTCGTAGCAATTTCTATCCAACTCAATAGTTTTGAACTCGCTTGAAATTTAACTAATTTTAGTTGCTTGAAATCGGCTCATCAATTTTGCGTTAGCTCGAACTTGTTTGAGCCAACTTTAAACTCAGTTGGCTCGTCACTAAGTCATATAAATATTGCCCCTATCCACAAAACATGCTTCATCATACTCGGGTCCGTTTGGTAATACTTTTTTGTTGTATGCTATTATTTTCTTGAACAATATAAAGTTTTATGATTTTGATTTAATTATTATGAGAAGAAAGTGATCGAAATGAGAGCGAGGAGTACCTGCAATCACGGGCTATGTTTTTTGCCCTATGCCTCTTCAAATTAAAACTCTTAACTATGCTGATAAGTTAATCCATTGAATTATTATGGGTTTTGTGGTCACTTTCAGTTTACCTTACCACATCCTTATGAGCTTGATTTTCAATACTCTCCCTCAAGCGAATACCGTAAACATCTAACATTCCCAAGTGTTTGGAGCTTCTAAAAACTCCGTCCAAACAGAGTTTTAGTGAGCATATCTGTCAATCATAAATTAGAAGGGACAATGAGTAGAATTGACTTTAGCATGAATTTTCTATATGATAGAATAATGATCAATTTTATTATGTTTAGTTCACTCATGAAATATAGGATTTGATTTTAAGTGAATGACAACCTGATTATTAGAATGCAGAGACATGAGTTCTTTGACAAGAAATTTTAATTCTCCCAGAATAGCTTTCAATCATATAGGCTCACAAATAGCCAATGTCATAAGCTCTATATTCAATTTTAGTAGAGAATCTAACGTCGACATTTTGTTTTCTAACTCTTCCAAGAACAAGATTGTCCTTAACAAACGTAAGTAACCTCTAGCAGACCTTATGTCAGCAACAAATTCAGCTTAATCAACATTATGAAATCCCTGCACATGCATATGTCGGTGGTTCTTATAGAGAATCACCTTTTCAATAGTTTTTAAAAGATATTTAAAGATTTTCAGAATGGGTTTATAATGATGAGTTTTAGGATTATGCATAAATTGACTCACAAGACTAACATCAAAAGAGATCAACTCCAGTGATGGTTAAGTAAATCAGTTTTCCCATCAATCGTTGGAACTTTAACTTCCATAACATTCGTCTAATGGCAATAACATGTCCTAGTAAAATGCCTTTGACCGCTTGTGGCCTGAGTTTGTTCTTGTTTGGGCTCACAATATGAACAAATGTAACACAACCAAAAACCTTAGGTGGGTGTTTAAAATGAGAGTTTGGTACCAAAATTTGTAGATGTTACCTTCCTCCCAAGGTACTTGAAGGCGTGCAATTAATCATTGTAGAAAAAGCACATAAGAGAGAAATAAAAGTATTTTTATTAATTCCTCAATTTTTTGATGTATAACTATACATACATGTATTTGCACACTTATATCAGAAGAGAGAGGAGGGGAAGCGTTAATTCATATTGTTTGTGGAAGCGTTAATTCATATAGGTAGACATGTGAGGAATAGCAGCGGCAGGGGGATCTGCGCTTAGATTGAGTTGTGGCTTGGCGAGCAGCGGCTGCAAGTCGGGGCACAGGCAGACCTCTGCAAAGAGAAACACCTAGCGGACAGAGTGAGCGGCCCGACGACAAACACCGGTGGCAGGAGGAGCAAGGCCAGCAACGAGCAACACATGCGGCTAGGGGAGCAAGACAAGCACCGACGACCTGGCAATCAAATACTAGCGGCAAGGAAAGTCAAGACCGCCAACAAGGAGAGCAAGACCAGCACCGGTGATCAGAGATACCTACGGCTTGGCGATCAAATACCGACGGTAAGGAGAGTAAGACCAGCAACTGGCAATACTTGCGCAAGGAGAGCACCAGTGTCCTGGAGAGCAACACCTGCGGCTAAGGAGTGCGAACACGGGGAACCGGCGAGCGGGCAAGAACAGCGAGCAGCGGGCAAGTGCAACGAGCAGCGGGCAAGCACATCGAGCAGCGGACATGCAATGGATGTCACGCGAGAACTGCGATCTTGGCGAGGCGAGAAGAACACCAGGGCACATCAACTAGAAAATGGACTGCTAGTGCCGACAGACAGGGGGGGCAGTGTCGGAGGGAAAGAAGACTATGAAAGCAGAGGGGCGGTGGAGGAAAAAATACTGGAGCAGGCGGAGGGGAGAAGTTGCGGTTAGAGGAATAGCTAACCGCAGAGAAGGGAAATATCGGGAAGGGCAGAAGCTGCAGTTAGATAGATATCAAACCGCCCAGATCAGCTGCGAGCGCGAGCGAGAGCACGACTATAAAATTTATTTTTTTAGTATCATTAGCTCTAATACCGTGTATAAAAAGCACATAAGAGAGAAATAAAAGGTATTTTTATTAATTCCTCATTTTCTTGGCGTATACTTACATTTCTTGTAAAATACACATGATGATATCTATATATGTCTATTCTTCTTTTCAACGACTCCATTTTGTTGATGAGTTGCAGGACAAAATGTTGGAAAAACAATCTTCTTCTGTCCTAGAAATTTTGGATGTTCTCCCTTGTGAATTCTTCTCCATTATAACTCCTGAGTACTTTTATGCAGACATCATATTGAGTTTTCACATAACTGCAAAACAATTTAAATATTTTTGAAAACTTTATTTTTTTTCATTAGATATATCGGAGTTTAATGGGAGAAATCATCAATAATAAAGACAGTAGTGGAGGTCATTGACATAGTTAATATGCGCATTCCACACATTTGAATGTATCATATCAAAATATTTAGCAGTCTCATTAGTACAGGAAGAGTAAGTGGTAGGACAATGTTTTCCTAGATAAATTTAGGAAGACATGTTTCAAAGTTTTAAAACTGGCATGTCCAAATCTACGATGCCAAAGGGCCAACCGATCATCCTGACACACTTTTCCTCCTTCATAGGGCTGCCCAATGTTCATAATGTAGACCCTACCAGACTCATGTCCACCACCAATCTTCTTCGTGCTCACCAAAATCTGAAAGACACAATGAGAAGAAAAAATGTGATAGATCAATCAAGTTGTCTTGTAAGGGAGCTCATAAATAATTGATTGATAGGAACAAAAGGAACAAGCAACACGGAATTGAGAGCGGGCTCAAGGGAGTTATGAAGTATTTCTTTACTATATACGCAAAGAGGGAACAAGAGATGGAACCTGTACCTATAACTTTGTGCAAAGAAGATATTTTAATAGTATCTTTCATGGCGGCGAGTTTTCTAACAAGGCTTTACCTGCCAATGATGATGATACTCTCTTTATCAGCAAGGGTGCTATACAAGGCAGTTTAAGGTCGAACATATTTCCCATCCATGCCTTTGAGCCAACCCTTAAGAACAAGGTTGGGATGGTGTTCGAACATTTACCCGCGTTATACCCCCATTTTCCACTTTGGGGCATTTCATCATGCCTTTATCATCTCGATTGTTAATTTCAATGGTTTAGAGTTTTCCATGTCCTATGATCAACAACAAGGGCAGACTTTTCATTTCCCACATTTTTAATATAGCAGAAAGAGTTGAATCTACTAGTTTCACCCCGAATACGTGATAAGGACCCCTGTTTGGGATCTAATTCGCGGTCGGGCAAGGTAGAATCCTGGAGGAGGTTGGAGTTGCCCTTCTTGGACCCTCGGGAACCTTTATCGACGACAGAGGGAAACTAACGGGTAGAGGGAGAGTAGTTCCGGTGGAGGGTGCCTCGAGAATGGGCAATGTTGTGCGTTTGCGCGTGAACCAACATCTGGCTAGGGAAATGGGTCAGGGAAGGAGCTAGTGATAGGAAAACTAAGGAGAGAAAGTGAGAATATAGCTTGATTAAAATCTTGCATAATCATTACTCCAAGCATCCCCCTTATATCTGGTTGGGCCCAAGTGCAACCATAAGTTCCAAAACGCCCCTCACTAAGCTTAACATCATACGAGGTAAAGTAAAATGCGACGATATCAAAGCATGAAATCAAAATGCACAAAATAAAATACAAGTGATGTTGAATTAATTCTTGCACGGTTATTCGCGTTTTTGCGCGGTTGTAGTATGTGACGCCCCAATGTGGATCCAAAACATCTCCCTCGTCGACATCAAGCTTGTCCTCAAGCATATCCTACAACTGTGGTGGTAGTTTAACCAAGGGTTCTAGGGGCGGCACTCCAATGAACAGCTTCAACCGAGACTTGGAAAACGTTGTGAATTTGGGCATTAGGCCGGAGTTGGAGGTGGTATGTCACGTCGTTGATACGCAAAACTTCAAACAGGTCTTAAAATTTAAGTCCCAATTTGTGGTAGGGGCTCTTGGCGACAAATATCTGGCGGTATGTTCGACATTTCAACCACACCCAAACCTTGGGTGTGATGAAGAGCTCGTGGTGGCCCCATTGTAGGAGGCCTCCATGCATGCTTTTTTTGAATAAGTTGTCCATGGGTGAGGCTGAGAATTTGGTCGTGAGTTTATAAGTCCCTGTCCATGACTATTGAGCTAGCCGAGCCAACTTCATGAGCATGTGAGGGGATCCCGGTCGTAGCTGAGACGAAAGGGAGTAGTCTAGAGCGTCGTATGATAGGATGTGTTGTAACAGTACTCCACCCACGGAAGACAGCGTGCCAAGTCCTTAGGGAGATCTCCGGTGATATGGCTAAGATATATCTCGGTCCAATTGGTTTGCCCGTCCAACTGCGGATGATGAGTAAAGGAAAGGATGAGCTTGGTACCGTTCTGTGCGAACAACTCCTGCCAGAACTGAGAAGTGAAGGCCCGGTCAGACACAATTCTCTTGGGTAGGTTGTGTAGGAGGAACACCTGATCAAAGAAGATACGAGGTACCCCTTCCCTGGTAATGGGACGACTCATGGCGATGAAGTGGACTCTCTTAAAGAATCTATCCACCACCACGAAGAGGATGGACCGCCCTCTCGAGGTAGGCAAAACCCTCGATAAAGTCCATATAGATGTCCTGTATTTGTGTTGGTATTGGAAGAGGCTAAAGGAGGCCTGCTAGAAGTAGGTGATCCGCCTTGCTGCGCTGGTATACTGAACATGTGACAATGAAATTATGTACACTACGCTTGAAGCCTTGTCAAAGGAATTCTGCTAGAATACGCTCAAGGGTCTTGTGACCCCTTCATAGGTTACTCCATGAGCACTGACAAAAATGTCGGGGATTAGTGGTGAAGCAGTTGGTAGATAGATCATGTCTTTGTACACGACGAGGCCATCCTTCTCAGCTCGACAAGAAGGAAGCCTCCCCTCCTTGATTCAGTTGAGGAGCTTTAAGAGGGCTGGAGAATCATGTACCTTTTGCCTAATGCGAGTGAGAATAGTAGAGGTGGGCAAGTCGATGGTGAAGAGAGTCCCGTACTGATGGTAGCGATGAGAGAGAACATCTTCCACACGGTTCTAGGCACCCGCTATCTAGGAGGCACTTCGAACTGAAGTGATCGGTGAGAACCAAAAATGTCCATCCCCATAAGTACGACCACCAGTGTTGAATAGCCTTAGCCAAGACAGTCAACTCCTGCTCTTAAGCGGGAGGCTTTTGGCGATGTAGGGCCGTCTTCCGACTGAAGCAGGCATTTGGATGTCTTCCCCGCTGGAGCACGACTCCACACTCTTGTCAAGAGGCATCATGTAACATCTCACCTATAAATATGCTATAACATGGATCCAACCGGCCCCCACAACATACCACCGTCGCAAGCTAAATATTATAAAGTAATAACGAAGTAACTATGCCAAACAAAGAGTATTGTACTCTATTGGCGGAAACAGTCTAATAAAATAAAAACCACAACAGAATGTCCACCACTAAAAAGAATGTGAACAAGTCTAGTCCGGCCTTATGACCTATATACGTTTAATTTGAAAAGTACAAGCAAAAACACACAAATATACCATAGTACACAGACTGAGAACTACTAATAAAGAGTGTGGAAGATGGTAAATATCTTATTCATCGTCTCAAAGGTTGGAATTTACTGTGCAAAAGCAAAGCGGCAAGTAACAACACAATGACCTATGAATTTTACATAGCCTGGGCTTTGACCCGCTATACATCGCCCTGAGCTTTGCTCCCTGCAATCAAATACCCGTCAAGAAAATATGGGTTAGCACAGATGATGTAATCCTGGATTCTCAATTCAAATTATAAGTTAATAAATTCGATTTCGTTTTAAAATATGCATCGCGGGGGAGATTTTCACTACTAAATATAAGCGATAATTAACTACAATCTCAGCTGTTGAGATGACTACACTTGTCTATTTTTTGCTGCTCCAAGAAAGCATCCTCTTCCCTAAGAATTACAGGTGTCTGATGTGTTTTTTCTGTCTTCTTTGCAACCTGCAAAATCTGCATCTGAATATCTTGTTAGCTCAAAACCATTACTTCTAGGATATCATAGACCAAGATTATGTGTACCATTGAGGTATCTCAAGATACTCTTTGCAGAAGAGTAGTGAGATTCCTCATGGTTTACTTGATATCTGACACAGACATATGTAAAGAACATAATATCAAACCTACTAGCAGTTACAAGAACGCTTTTCAAATTGACGACAAGTAAACATGTGAATTAAGGCAAACAAACTATGATTTTAAAGATCAAATAAATAAACAACATATTTTTCGACTAATCAGAAAGGAGGTTGATAGTTTTGGGAAATATACCTCAGCCCACCAAGCAACAAGCGCAGGTTTCTTCCTTATAAAAGGGCTACGGGAATAGATGAATCAGAACAATGAACGCTTAGACGAACATGGCAGGGGTAGCGGCTATGTTGCACCGACACCGACACGACGCGCGGTTCGTCAATTCTCAAAAAATACCATGTTCTGACACTCTGGGACACGTATATTAAATATTTATTTTTTATAATTATGAAAATCATAAAATATTTAGCAAAAAATTAACAATTAAAAAATATTCAAATAAACTACGTCATGTTTAAATATTACTCATCAAATATTCAAATATAAAACTTTACAAAAGGTAAAAAAAATGATTGAATATTAACACATTATCATCATATATCATCAGTAAAAATAATGGATTCTCAAGCAAACCTTTTTTCCCATTTTATATTTTTCTTTTTCTAGAGAAAATATTCACCTCATTCGTAGATCCACCTTCACTACTTGAAATTCTAGAAGGGGGCAAAGACACTTTTTTAGGAGCAAGACTCGTTATTTTAACATTCACCTCTTTTAATTTTTTCATCTCAAATAGATCATTCATTGAGATTTTTACACACTTTTCAAATCTTTTTCCACCAATCATTAACAAATGTGCTCTCACTCTTGTATATGAACTTATAAATATTTTTCACTAAAATTGCACTTCTAAGACAAATTACCTCCCGCCTCACCATGAGTAGCTATCTTAGGGTCACACATGTCCGATTGTGCTGGACGCGCGAGTTCCGCATAAGCCAGCGTGTCAGACTTTCAACATGTGTGTCGGAGAGTCGGGAGACCGTCAGAGAATCCGACACCGACACGTTGGGCATTTTGAACTGTCGGTGCTTCATAGGGTAGTGGTCCTTTCGAGTCCTTATCTCAGAAGGTGAACAATGCTGGTGGAGGGTAACGAAATAGAAAAGTTGTTGTCGACGTTACCAACGCACGTGGGGGGGGGGGAGGGGGGGGCAGCACGATCCAGCGGTTGGAAGGGTAGGAGTTGGCAGGTCTTCGAAGATATGGCACTGTCGGTACTTGTACGCGGCAAAGAAAGCCCACGTAACGGGAGCGTCGCAGATCAACAGGACGCCGCTAGTTTCGGCGGAAGGCATCGTCGGGCTGTAACAGTGGCAGTGCCTGGCTGGAGTTTCGTCCGACAACGTTGTCTGGAAGGGTGGAGGCGCGATTTTGTCGGGACGTCGAAGGCTAGGGTTGGACAGTCGGGAACAGAGAAGATTTTTGTCCCGATTATTTCCAAGCTACTGGAAGAGGTGACTGATAGGTTTTTTTAAATGGGATTTGATTTAGGTAAAAAAAGGAATGATTTTGTTTTAGGAATGAGATTTCAAAGGGATTTCATGATTTAAAGTATTTTGCCTTAATTTCACAGTATAATTTTGTGCACAACAAAATATGCTTTATTTTGATAAATCTTTACTTGTTTGCTTGCCCTAATTAACATACTACCTAATTTGACGGATCTCTTTATTCAGGGACTTACTGAACGATCACCTCAATACGCCTTAACAAGCGCAATACACGGGGTGAAAGGCTCAATACACAGAGGTCTAAATTGAGTATGTAAATAAAGTGGACCTAATGCAATGCATGATGACTGGGTTCACCCGAGGGATCCCCACTTCTATCTAAACCGCATGAATTTTGGCAAAACATTAGTCCATTAAAACAAGGGTCATGACTCCTGAGGTTTCGTGATGTTACGAAGTATTCAAAATACGTTAATTGTGACATAAAACACTTGTGCACTATCATCAAATTCCCTGCCGACGAAGGGAGTAAGCTAAACTAACTACCGTCCAATCCCACAACGATAGAAAGGGTAGATAGATTTCCCCTATTGTCCAAACCCCGTAGTGACAGTAGCAACATTTTATGCCCAAAAGCGCAGCGATAGGGAAAATGATCTCCGATCTAAAATGTGGTGACAGAGGATGTGGATTCATCCCCGGTCCTGACCCACGGTGACGGGAAGGGTATTAATCACCTACTTCCGACCCTAAGCATAACGACGAGAAATTTGGGCTCATTACTTGTCCTCAATCAAAACATGAAACCAAGGATCCATATGGTGGTCATGAACAAATAAAGACTCATTCTTAGGCATGAGAGCCCGAAACCTAAATTCTCAAAGAGGCAACAAGTACGGTTTCATCGTAATAACCCCCGTCCTAGAATAACCCCAAATCGTCATCCATAAAAGTCTCGTTATGGACTAACCTAGGAATAAAAACTCCCAATCCCCGAATTCATATGACAAATAATCCAGGGAACTCCTGTTGCGCACCTAGGTCCATTATAATGCACATAAACCAACATCACCGATTTGGGTCTATTGACACAGGTAGGCTTCATACAATATGACTAAATCCAACTCGCATGTTGGACTCTAATGCAGGTGTCAGGGGGAGCAATATCATGCCCTAGCGGAGTCTCGATCCTCTCTCAAAGGTCGAGAGGGGACTCTTCATGCCACAAACACAAAAGTTCACATCGGGGTTGCAATCCCACACCTTGGAAAAGTCTCGGTCATCTACAAATCATGTGAGGGGACTCAAAAATGCAGAAAAACTATATAGCACACCGAGGATGCAATCCTACGCCCTGTCAGGATCCCCTCCCTCAACTTGGTGGTGTGAGGGGACTCTTATTGCATTTGCATGAAATATAAAAATACAAACAACGGTCCTTAGACCAGAGGGAAGAATTGTTACATTTGGAGCGCTCCTTGGAGCCATTGGATTTGCACGAACACGATCATTGTGGTTGCCCCTACACGAATCCGGACTGTTCTCACCGAGTTGTGCTTCCAAACGTCCTTACACCAAAAACGCCGACAAGGAGTCTGCGGCAAGGCTCCTCTCGGCAAATAGGGATCTTCCCCTCTCTTTTTCGGACAATCTCCATGGCAAGGAGGTCAGTTCCTCCGTTGGCCGCATAGCAGAGGTGGAGCTCCATCGGCCGCACAATAGAGAATTGGTTCCTCCGTAGGCCTTTGTGCGTGCGAGAGAGATAGAGATTCCTCCGTCGGTTGTCGTGTGAGAGGAGGAGAGCGAGAGAAAATCGAGGAGGGGGTGGCGACAAGGCTTGCAATTGGGTGGGGCGGAAGCCTTAGCTGCAAAATGAGGGGAGGGGGGACTCAGTTTTTGGGCTAAACCGTGAGACCGCCTCCCCCGTTTACCTTTTTTTATTATATCTATTTTTGGTTGATAAAAACCATACCAGGGCAATCCAACCTTAATTAGCCTCATCCAACAGTGGAAAAATCAACTCCCAGATCTACGCTCTCGCATGCAGTCTATAGGGCTTCGGGTTAAATTCTCGCTCTCGGAATAGTTAAATTCCATAAAATTTTAAATAATTTGGGGGGTTACACAACACAGTAGAGTTGGTATAATCTAGCAGATGAAGCACAAATGTAATCACCAATACATGTTGAAGGGCCTTGAAGGCGGCCGTAGTGGTGCCCCCCCCCCCCCCCCCCAAGAGAATGAGTGCTTTTTCAATAAGGACAGTAAAAGCACTGCAATCACGCTATAACCCTGAATGAAATGTCGGTAATAAACGGAAATGCTCAAAAAGCCATGGAGCTCGTGTGGGGATTAGGTAATCGACTAGTCAGTCACCCCCAGGTCTTGGTTAGGTCAGCGAAGACCCAGTGCTGTCCACAACGTGTCCCAAATATGCTACTATGTCGGTCCCAGATGAGCATTGGCCCATTTCAGGAATAACTTATGGGTGCATATGAGCTGGAGGACGACCCGCGGGTTGTTCAGGTGGGATACCCATGTGTTACTATATATCAAAATGTCGTCAAAGAAAACGAGTATACAACTGTGCAATAGGTCATGGAATACCTCATTCATTAGAGCTTGAATGGTGGACGACGCATTGGTTAAACCAAAGGACATCACGAGGAACTTGAAGTGGTTGTGGTGGGTGCAGAAAGTGGTGGGTGCAGAAAGTGGTATTCTCCACACCTAATGGGGCCATGCGCACCTTGTGGTATCCTAAGCCTAAGTCGAGCTTGGAGAAGTAACAAACGTTGTATAACTCGCCAAGTAATTCTTTTACCATGGAAGTAGGAAACTTGTCCTTAATTGTTCACGCCTTAAGCTCATGGTAGTCCACGCAGAACCTCCCCGTGTCATCTTTCTTATGTACTAAGAGAATCAAGGAAGAGAAAGGAGTGACACTGTGATGAATGATGCCCTGTTGCACCATGGCGGAGCATTGATTCTCAATCTCATCCTTCTGCAAAAAGGGATAGCGTTAGAGACAAATGACCACAGAGGCCATGTTTGACATGAGGCGGAAGGGGTGATCTTGTCGTCGTGGAGGAGGTAGGCCCTCGAGGAAATCATTTTGTCACTAAACTTCTGTAAAAGGACGTCGATGCCCATGTGTTGTGTTGTCGGGCTGCACCAAGAAGGATCACCAAGAAGCGTCCATGGAACCACCTTGTCATATCGTCCGACGGGATCCACGTATCAAGTCATCGTGATGCAATCAAAATTTTACAGTTGGGTCCCCAAAGTGCACATGCAACAAAACCCTAAGACGACGTCAAAGGCTTGAAGGGCAATCACGATGAAATCCATATGCAAATGGTACCCTTGTACAACGATCAGGACGTCTCGATAAATTCATGGGCAATCCATCGCATTGGCATTGGCCACGACGCTAAGGCGACTCTGGGCTGTCACGGAGAGCTGAAGACGTGTTGTCTGATCACTGATGAAATTGTGTGTCCTAACAAAATCCATGAGAGCGGCGTACATCTAGTTGACACCGTAATATGCATCTAAATCGTCACCCACACGTGAGGGCTGACAATAGCTCGTAGAGAAATCTCGGGGTCCCCTGGATCCTCCTCTTCATCGGAGGGGTCCTCGACCTCAAGCCATAAGAGGCGCTTGCACCAGTGTCTGCTACTGTAATCACAATTGTAACAAAGACTCTTCGCACGACGGTCAGCCATTTCTTGTGCTGACAGATGGCAGATCGTGGCTAGGTGGTCGGCCTCCTTGCCCTTACTGGTCCCACTACTGAATTGGGAGGGGATCACTGAGACTCTGGGATGATCCTTCACTGCTACGACGTCCAGGTGTGGTCAACCCATCAAAATACACTTATCGCAGACACACCCAAGGCTCTTGGCGGTAGTGAGGTCCGCTGGATTTTGGAACTCCACATCCAAACAGAGACGCTCATAGAGGCTCCTCGTGAAGATGGACACCTGATGTGTCAGTGGTATGGAAGGTGTGCGGGCGGGCAGCGCTTGGAGATGCTGCTCAAGTAGTCGTCAATGGACCTCATCTAGTGGAGAGAGTTGAGATCGCTGATGGGGTTACTGCGAAGGGGCGTCCCGAATCGGAGGTTGCAATTGGCCCATAATCCTCCCAAGTCAAATGAGGTTTTCTTGCAGACAGCTAGGAAAACCATGGATAGGCTGAGCCCATAAGATGAAAAGAGGTTACACATATCCAGTCTTCCCAAGGGGTGTGCTGATTGGCAAAAACATTTTCGTAGTATGTGAGCCAAGTGAGGGGATCCTCACGGCCGTCGAAGAGAGAGAACACCATCTTCATATAGTGGGGAACACCACTGCCATCGGAATGGGGGTAAGTGAATTCCAGTCGAAGTTGGACTGTTGATCCATCGTAGGAGGAGCCCGAAGCAGACAGATGTTGTAGCGCAGGGAATCAAGGCACACCTTGATGGGCCTCGAGGATGACGTTGTTGTGTTTTGTCATCATTTTCTGAAAGGATTCCAAAAACTGCGACAAGGTAAGGCCGCCTTCATCCATGGAAGTGGTTGTTGAAAGGAGAAGATAGTGAGCGGGGGTGAGCAATAGGTCGCCACTACTGTGGGTCGTGGTAGCTGCATGCTGAACTGGAGGACGCGATTGGACGGATAGAGAAGTGCATGCAGACGAAGCAGTCGATTCTCCTGACGCATGCGCATGCTGATCAGAGGTGCGCGCGGGAAGGTGTTGTGTTGGCATCTCATTGGCGACAGGGAATGACGGAAGGCCGACTGGGGAAGAGCAAGTTGATAGAGACCCCCTGTTTGGGATCTAGTTCGTGGTCGGGCAAGGTAGAAATCCGGGAGGTGGTTGGAGTTCCCCTTCTTGAACCCTTTGGAACCTATATCAGTGACAGAGGAAGATTGGCGGGAAGAGGGGGAGTCGTTGCGGTTGAGGGTGGCTCGAGAACGGGTAGTGTTGAGCGTCTGCACATGAACAAACGTGTGGCTAGGGCAGCGGGTCGGTGAAGGAGCTAGAGATAGAAAAACTGAGTAGAGAGAGTGAGAAGAGAGTTTGATTAAAATCTTTCATAATCGTTATTCCAATCATGAATTAGCCCTCCCCTTATATCCAGTTGGGCCCAAGTGCAACTATAAGTTCCAAAATGTCCCTACTGGGCTTAACATCATATGAGATAAATTAAAATGCGACTATATCAAAGTATGAAATGAAAAGGAGCAAAATAAAATACGAGTGATGCTGAATTAATCCTTCCGCGGTTTTTGCGGTTTTGCGTGATGCTAGTATGCGATGCCCCAACGTGGATCCACAATAGAGTAACAGTCCAGTTCAGGAAAACGTTCCTTTTCCTAATAGTTGAACTGACGGAGGACGGTCTAGTGTGAATATGTTATCTCTCTGAAATTCAAGTTCACGGGAAAAATCGCCAAACATTTCAAACACCCATCTTTGTATGAGATCCTTTCTATAATCTTCTACTGACTAAAAATCAGAATACTGTTCAATCTTTGCCCATTCGTGAGTTTAGTTACTTTAGTTGTTTTCAAAGTCCCACATTATTTCCAAGAAATCCATTCGAATTGCAATTGATAAACTCTAGCAAGTTCATTCTTCTTGATTTTTTTTTCTCAATTAGATCCCACATTGGCAGTTTGACTAATTAAGAAGTAGTTGGAATATTCACTTTCATCAAATGACCAAGCCAATCCACAACAATTAGATTTTTTTTCATT
Organism: Platanthera guangdongensis; assembly: GCA_039583875.1. NCBI lineage: Eukaryota > Viridiplantae > Streptophyta > Magnoliopsida > Asparagales > Orchidaceae > Platanthera > Platanthera guangdongensis. Next base: position 294,423,400 of record CM077151.1, on the reverse strand, counting down.
CCTACTACTCATAGGTGGCATCAATTTTAGGAGGAGATCTCTTACCGTCTTTGTCTCCTACGACATCCAATAAAGATACAAAATTATCTGCACATTGCAGATAATTTCGTCTATTGAGTTTAATCTGAGTAACACCATGCGAATAAGACGGCTGAATCACATGAGTGAAAACACTTAATGGATTGGTTTGGATAGTGGTAGTCTGTTTACCTTCTCCGTCTATCATGAATAAACCACATGATAAAAATAATAACCAGAGGTTAACAGATCCGAGAAAAAAATAGGAGGAGAGAATCAGTCCAAGCAGAAATCTGACACCTGATTCAGTGGACTGTAGAGATTTAGTCGAAGCAGATGGAAGCAATCTCACAGAGGAATCAATCTAACAGTAGTAAATCTGACTGCTGAGATTCAATCGAAGCAAATGGTCGATTACGTCGGAGCAGGAAGAGACCCATCGATTCCACAGGAAGAAATCCTGCCGATTCTGTCATTGTTGTCGATGCAGGCAACGTTGACAAAGTCAATCGGATGACTCGCCGTCCAAAACTAAGCAGATGACTCATGGCTAGCAGGAGAACACACATCAACAACATCGACGAAGATAGCAGCATTGTCGATGTGAAGGCTCCCTGTGCACTGATACCATGAATTAAATGAGAGCGAGAAATACCTACAGTCCTACAGCCATGGGCTATGTTTTTGCAATAATTCTTCCGATGCTTTACTTGATCCTTTTATATGGATAGTACTTTGCCTCTCTTCAAAACAAAACTCTAACTCCAGTAATTAGTTGATGCATTGAATTATTACGGCCTACGGGTGTTGTTGTGACCTTCTAGTAACCTTACCACATCTTTATGAGCTTGATTTTCAACAGGAAGTTCAATTAGGTAAAAGCAAACTTTCTTATAGCCGGGGTTAGATTGCTTCTTTATTCTAATTAATAAATTGTCAATTTATTGCTAATTTATATTGGTTTATCTTATTGCAATTTTCTAAAATTTATTAATAGTTATTTTATTCAGTCAATCATTCATATTAGGCCGTGTGCAATTTTACTCATTCAATCATTTATGTAAGCTCATGAACAATTTTATTCAAACAAATACAACACTTCCAATATTTTAGACACTAATCTTAACAAACAGTTATCTTGCAGAAGCACCCTTTGCATGCAAGGAGAAGACACTTGACCTTTTGCAATATATTCTTTCTATTGAAGGAGAAGATGAATCAAGGTTCCAATGAGCACTTCCTAATGATTTGTTATCTATACCATACAAAAAATAAGTATACTTATACTCTATATTACACCCTTATTTTACCTTACTTCCAATTGCAGTCCTTTCTGCTCTATATGTTTCCTTCTTCGAATGCTCTGCCAAACAACTATGCACATTGATGGATGCCAGGCGCTGGTTTCAGTTGGAGGGCACAAATCTGTGAGTAATTTTAACTGAGGGGACAAATCTGTGAGTTGGCTTGTTTCATAATTTGTTGGAAATGATAATTTTTCTTCATATTTCTGGGTTTTTTTAACAAAGAGTGCATGGGACGCCATGTGTAGGACCACACTACCCCCAGCCATTGCTTGATGTCTCCAATACAAAAGTATTTTTTACCACATAGGAAGGGGACATCGAGGAACTACTCAGAGTAATTCAGCCACCGCACTCGCTACATCCATAGAGGACCTTGTGCATAGAGCTCTAGTTAAATACAACTACAACAACACTCGAGCCTTTAAAAAATAGTGAGGTCAGCTATATGGATCACTTGTCGTCATTGTCCCCTATATTTAGTCATAATCTTACCTCGTGCATAGAGCTATAGTTAAATTTAAAAAATAATTTATAATCTTTTCAATCTCAGAAATTATAATAGTTCAAATGAAATTTTATGTTTTTTCTAATCATCCTGGAAGCAGCCTCCTGCAAAAATGCATTGTAAGGTTTGCCTACATTTCACCCTTGTGGTGGGACCCTTCCCCGAACCCTCGCTGCGCGGGGATGTTTTGTGCATCGGACTGCTCTTTATGACAATCATATATGATGATAGACGTCCTTTAATTTAATTACTTATACTTAAATTAAATAAGGAAATAATCGATTAATTCAATGAAACATTATTGGGAAAATTTTATGCTTAAAACATCATTCATATCCTTTGTTAACCATGATCTGATATATCATTCACCAACATATTGATTGATAGCATGAATGCTGCGTGCCACGTACGTATTGTATTCTCAAAATCTGAAGCATTTAGGTCCAAAAACACGTGAAATTCATGTGTGGTCAGCTTGAAATTCTTTATTGTAGTTTTTTAAAAGAAATATAGAGATGCTGTCATTTCCTCAAATAGAAAAAAGCAAAGGGAAGTAGGCATTCCATGGTCCACGTGAAAAGTACTGTTCACATGTTAACTCTTATTTAATATACTGATAGATGCAATACCGGTTAGATATAAGAAAGTAGTATACACATTTTAATACCATACTAGGTGTATATACTTTTTGCTTGGCACCCACTCTACTAGACCATAGATGTAAGCTCATTAACAATGACATTGTTACATGCCCTCGAGTGGAACGCGTCACCGGTCGAAACAGAGAAGGATTGAAGCTTCTTCCAAAGGCAAATGGTGGAGACAAGGATCGGATGTTACGAAGGGAGCTCGCTTGGTATCGACCTATATCGGCAACAACAAGAACGGAATCGCGGGGGGGGGGGGGGGGGGGGGGGGAGAACTACCGCGAGAGAGAATAGAAGAGATTAAATGGGAGAGAATTAGCGCTTCAAACATACTTTCATTAATCCCCCTTCGTTGTATACGCAGGATGTCCAAAATTACAAGATACCTCATTAAGGCATGATAGTCTGAAAACAAAATTAAATGCGGAAATTTAAGATACATTTGAAATTAAAATTGTACTTGCAATGTAGGATTCAAAGTCATCCATGTCATTCTCCATCTTCTTGTGGGCCCTCATTTCCATTCTCTCGTCGCTCGTACGTGCTCCCCCACAACACATCTATAACATCACAACCATCCTCATCATAATCTTTGCACAACTCGTCTCAAGATACCCTGGTAACTTTCGTTTTAGTCTAGCGATCCTATTAGACAAGTACTTCCTTTACCCTTTCATAACATCCGAGTGTGAAATAAATGATTATGATGCATGTGCATTCACCCTTCAATGGCGTTGGGTAGCTGAGGAATGTCTGTCGGTTGTGTGCTGCAATTCAACTTGAATATCGAAATGTGGAAGACATCACAAATTTGTGTATTTATCGGGAAGGTGTAGATGATGGGCCACCTGATCGATGCACTTAATAATCTAGTTAGGGACATAAACATTTGGGTGAGAGTTTATTGGGCCCCTTTTTAGATGAATGCATGTCGATATGGGCACCATTGTAACCAAACTCAATTGCTCTCCTTGTATTGCACATCTAGATCACATCATAATGTTTTCATGTAGTTTTGTGCAAATAGCATGTAGGCTGATATCATGTTGAAGGTGTCCTTGATGAACGCCTTCAATACACACAGAATCAGAAGTATAAGGTAGTAGACCTAGAGTGTCCTGACCGAAGACCAATCTAAATGGTGTCATCTGTAGGGAGTGTGGTACGACACGTTGTAATAATACTTGACCCAAGTTAACCAATCTACCCATTTCTTTGGCATGTCTCCCGTGAAGAATCACAAATACATCTCTAGAACATGATTGACAACTTCCGTATTTCAATCCTGAGGGTGAGATGCGAGTGACAATGACAATGCCAATGTCGTTCAACCAACCTGCTTGGATTCTTTGTATCACATCTTTATCAACACATTCATCCTTTTGAACTATCGATCCAAGATATTTAAAGCACTCACTACAGGAAATATCTCGATCACCAATCTTAATAACAAAGTCATCCGTCCTTCTTGCACTACTAATTTAAGTTCCATATACTCTGTCTTTGCCCTGCTCAACCTAAAACTCTTTTTTTAAAGTGTCTCGCCAAGATTCATGTTTCGCGTTTACACCCCCGCGCATCTCATCGACTAAAACGATATCATCTGCAAATAATAAACACCAAGGTATTGCTTAATGGATGTCTGGTGAGCTCATCTAAGATAAGGGTAAATATATGAGGTCTTAAAGCTGAACTTTGATGTAAGCCAATAGTGATAGTGAATTCTTGTGTTAATCCTCCAGATCCCCTCACCCTCGTCACTGAATTTCAATACATATCTTTGATTATATCAATGTATGGTACATTTACACTTTTTTAAGACTATTTGTAAGATCTCTCTTGGAACCCTATCATAAGTCTTCTTAAGATCGATAAACAACATATGCAAGTCTTATTTTTTTCTTGATAGTTGTCAATGAGTCTCCTCAAGAGATGTACAACTTACATGGTCGACCGCCCTGACATGAATCCAAATTGATTCTCTAAGATGCTAGTCTTACTCTTCTATTACTCGTTCACATAGTTGCATGGTATAACTCTTTAATTTAATTCCTATAATTAACATAATTTTGTTTATCTTTTTTGTTCTTATACAAAGATATCAAAATACTCTCTCCAGTGATGCGACTTTCTCTTTGATTTAAGTATCTTATTGAAGAAACATATAAGTCCACAAAATTTCTTCTTTCCCTAAACATTTTCATACTTCGATTGACATATTGTCTGACCCAACCGTTTTTCATTTTTCATCTTCTTGAGAACATCATTTACCTTTGATGCTTGAATTTTAAATAAAACCTAATGTTTGTATACTCCTCTGATTTACTTAACTCTTCCAAGTTCGGTTTTTTGTCTTCTGTTTCATTATAAAGTAGATAAAAATATTTTTTTTCATCATTTTTTAATAGCCGCATCATCCGTCAAAATTGTATCTATTTCATCCTTTATGCATTTAATTTGGCTTAAATCTCTTATTTTTCTCTCTAGCTCGAGTAATTTTATATATGTCAAGCTCTCAATCTTTTGTGTTTAGTTCCTTATATAATTCTTCATAATCTTGATTTCTTGCTTTACTTAATACATGTTTAACTTCTTTCTTGACGACTTTATAACTTGTCAAGTTTTCATCATTCATATAAGTGTAGAATGTTTTACAGCTGACCCTCTTTGCCCTCACTTTGTCTTGCACTTACTCTTTTCACCACCAAGATTTTTTATTTGGGGGTGCACGATCTTTTGATTCTCCAAGTACATTCTTTCCAATTATCCTTAAATGTGAAGACATAATTTTCCATGAGACACTAGGATTGACATACGGGTCATCAAGTAGTTGTTTCATAACTGCTGTCTTGAAAACAACCTGTTTTTTCATCTTCAAGTTCCACTACTGAATTTTTGGCAACACTTTAATTCTTGTCTTAAATTTATTATATTTAGTTTACACGTCCGACATCATTAACCTATGTTGTGTTGTCAAATTTTCTTCTGTATTACTTTGCAATTATTACAAATCATTTTGTTTATTTTGTGAATCACAAAATAATCAATTTGTGACTTATTTGATCTGGTTTTAAACGTACTTAAATGTTCTTTCTTTTTCATAAAAAACATATTTATCGCAATTAGCTCACGTGTCATTACTAAAATACTTTTTCTTTCTTTATACTCAAATCTTCTATGAACGACTGTACAATCTATATTTTTGTTCACTATATGTCCATTTACGTCTCCTCCTATGAAAATTTTCTCTATTTGTGGAATTTTCTTTACTAAATCATGTAAGTCTTCCCAAAATTGCACTTTAATAATGTCAAGAGTACAACAACAGCAACAACACTCAAGCCTTTATCCCACTATAGTAGGGTCGGCTATATGGATCTTTTGTTAAGAGTATTCAAAATAAAATATAAAATATAAAATCGGAGACGTCAACTTATATTTTACAAAAGGACAACCTATTTTTTAGTAAAAAAATAAAGTCAAGAGTATTCAAAATAAAATATAACACACTATAATTACCACTAATAAAATCTAAAACAAGTGCAAATAGATACAATGTAAAATATATTTAACATTATATAATAATTTCATTTAGATAAGTGTAAGCTTTACAATAAGTAAAAATATTTAAAACCTAAATGTCCTTTATTGATAGTAAGTGCCTTCATGCTTAATAAAATTATGTTAATCATTAACTAATAGATGCGTTCTAAGAATAACACCTACAATAGAAATCAAAAGAATAAGTTTAATAAGTTAAGATCAAATAACCTAAAATAAAGTAGTGACCGACATTTTCAAAAATTGTATCGGTATATATATATAGGAAAAAAATCGGAGACGTCAGCTTATATTTTACAAAAGGAGAACCTATTTTTTAGTAAAAAATATCTTTTTACCCTCAAAAAAGACATGTACGGCGACATGTAAAAAAGCATGAGTTACAATCAAACATATGGCGTTGACTACTTGAAGATGTTTTCAATGTGCCAAATGGATTTTGATACAACTCATTATTTCTCTTGCTACCTCTCATACTTGGCCCATTCTCATGTTATTATGAAGCATCCATTGAGCTATTATTTTGTCTTGGGGAGTGTTTCAAGATGGTGTACATGATGAAGAAGTCATCATATGGATTGAAACAATGTCCCATAACATGGTTTAAAAAATTCTTCCAAGTGTCAACCGAGTTTGCACAATGCTTGGTTGATCACTCAGTGGTGTATGGCACTGTAGGTGGTTTACTCATTGTTTATATTGCCTTACATGAGACAATAATAAGGGAATTCACGATTTGAAGGATTTCCTTCAGTCTCATTTGAGATCATTATGGTTGAATATGGGACAATAGACAACCAGCTAACAGTACTTGATTCATGGTAGTTGCTAACTTGGTACGTTTTCTTTTATTTAGTTGTATGGTGGGTTGTCGTGAAATGATTAAATGTATTAACTTTTCCGGTTATTCTCCACTATCTATGCTATGATGTGAATTGGGCACCGAGTTATTTATTGGGTATTTTTTAGGATTTTTTCTCTTAATTCTCTATTCTCCAATTTTTTCTAGCCTATCTTCTCGATCTAATTGGTATCTTGTAATTGTGTATCATTACGAAGAGCAATAAGAAATCCTAGCATAACCACGGTTGAGTACGAGATTTTGAACCACGTGAAACTATTCTTCATTTTGTTCTCATTTTGTTGTCTCTACCTAGTGTTCAATTCACAATGTAGATGATTTCTTAGCATATCCAAAGCATAAGTTGTTTCCTTCCACTAATTGCTATGGCAGGTTGTGGAATGCCTTCTGAAGTTGCTTGGAAATGATGGGGCTTCAGTTAATAATGGTGGCGCTATTAACTTGGCATGCGATATCATCTTGAATCTTCTAATAAGTGTAACTTGCACTCCTACTTAGATATGATATTTGTATGTAAAATCTTGTATGACTTGGATTTGACTAATTGGAGCTTGGAATTTTTGTTCAGAGAAAGGAACTTGGAAGTCAAATAGAGGGATCTCAATTTCTCCCCCTTATGCAGAAACTATGTTTATGGGCAGGTATGATTTACGACCTTTTATGTAGTTGCTAAATGTGTTATCTATTACTTTACGTGCAGGATAAGCAACTCCATTCTTCTTTCTCCGTTACTTGTTAATCATCATTCATGATAGAATTGTTTATGGGGAAATCATACAGCTTCTGCTAACGATGTTTATGGTTCTGCCAATACGGCCTCATAGAAAACAACAGTGATCCATCAATTGTCATGCTGGCTTCAAGCATCTGTGCCCTGGTGTTTGACCTAACATCGGAGAAGAATCTCTTAAATCGTACTGAATTTAACCGTAGCACACTCGAAGGATTATCACAGCTCTTTATCAGAAGTCTGGGCCAGGTTTCTCTCATGTCCCACTTCTGACTAGTGTTATTGCAATCAAATGTTAGTGTGCTTTTCTTCACTTATCCCTCTTACAGGGGTTGTCTAAGGATGAGTGGAGTAGCTGCCACGATCTCTCTGAAATTGTTCGTGCAGGTTTGAGGACCCTTCATGTCTCTCTTTAAACTCTGTGAAGTTAAAATGTCAAATTTTAACTTGTGGGTGTTAACAAATTTCTATTTTCGAAAAAGCTCATTTCAAGTTGGGCAACTCTTGGCTTTGTTTTACATGATAGGGTATGATCGATGGTCCGAGCGATATCCATTTATCCAAAATGCTGTAAATCGTGCTGTGCATCTTAATTAAAGGTTAGTGTTTTGTGCATGAATAAAGCCGGGTGTTTTTGTAATTTTACGCGTCTTTTATTGTTTGAAGCCTTGAAAGGGGGTGTCCACAAACATTATTTTTGTGTTGTATAGAATCAAAATGGTTATAATGTATTTTGTTGGACTATTATTGTGAGTCAAATAGACTGCTTTATGGAATCTTGGTGTACTCATCGTTGTTTTGATTGGTCACTTTGTACTATTTTGATTTAGGTGCTGTCCATTTGACGGTAGGGATAATATTATATCATTATTTCAAAATTTTGCCTTTTGATTTACTTTCTTAAATAATATGTTACTAAATTATATTTGTGTCCTAAAAGATTGAGGTTTAGCTTCATCCTTCTTCCTATTTGAAATTCTTGTTTTCCAAGTAAGATTTGAACCTACGACAGATAAGTTAATAACCGCTGCTGTCGAGACAGCTTTTCTGTTTTTTTTATGACAACATCAAGAGGCACTTTGGAGACATGGGGAGTGTCGTTTCTGCCTCAACATCCACATGCTCTACAGGATCTCACTTACCAATCTTCTGCTAGTACTTCCCATCGATTTTGATTTTTCTCCTTTCAATCACTGGTTATCGCACCGGGCTTACCGACTTAATCCACCAATCGGTTGAATTATCACCTATCATAGGGATCATCTCACTGCAGTCATAAAACACTAAAGTGTTATGAATACTCATCATGGTCAGTTCGCGGGATAGCAATATCAAAGTCGGCGTAAGGATGCGGTTTCACACGGGGATAAACCATCCGGTTCAGCCCTCCCTAACTAAAACAAGAAGTTTGTTGGGGGCTGAACCGGGCAGGTTCAACCCTTATGGGAGCCGATCGTCCCCCCACCCCCCCCACCCCACCCCACCCCCACCCCTCCGGGACCTTAGGGGTGGTACCCATAGGGTTTCCTGGCGGCGGACAAGCAAGTATTCTCAAGTATTGCATTCTCCCTCTCTCAAACCCTAGCTTTCTCTTTTCTCTCACAAATCTCTTCTCGTTCCTATCATTTGGTATTAGAGGAATCCGATTCTCCGCCACAGTGACTCGCTCCCGGGATGAATCCAATCGACTAGCAACCCTAGAAAAGAACTACACCAGGCATGTTCGCATGGTGGCGGCCATCGAAGAAAAGTTGAAGACATCGGAGAAGCGATTGGAAGAACGGCTAGATGCGCGCATGGAGGAGATCAAGTGTTTGTTGAATCAAAACATCAAGGGCATGGCGATTGCAACCGAATAAGGCAGTGGAACCCCGCTTCTAATCCCGTCTCCGGTGACGGGTTACAGAGACCCGATCGGGCTCTGCGCTGGAAATGAAGACCATGATCGGGCTCTGCGCGGGAAATGAAGACCACGATCTGATCTTCAACGTCAATAGTGGGCTTGGAATCGAAGTAGGAAGGGCGGGAGGCTCACGACGACGACATGCATGGTTCGACGCAACCTAGATGGACGGAAGTGACGCGTCAAGCTTGGATTTCCCTCCTTACGGCAAGGACGCAATCACCCAAAGCACTGATTGGGCACTGGAAGGACACTAGGAGGGCTGGCGGGCTAGGGGAATGAGGTACCCACATCGAGATGGACTCCTTCCTGTCCCGGAGATGCCGGGACAGCCCGACAACAGTCGAGGAGGAGGTTGATGGGAGTTTAGGCCCCCACTGGCGGACTAATCCCCTTACAGAGAGGATTGGGGATACCCTAACATGGTCGATAGACGACAACGACCGCTAACACTCGGACATGAGTATGGATGGCCCGGGCAACAACAATTAAGAGCCTACATGTTGTCGAAGGTGACACGCATGAACTACCTCAAATTCAAAGGAGACACATTAGAATGGTTCTAAAATGTAGAGCTATTCTACAATTATCAAGAGATACCAGAAGACCGGTGGGTGAAGTTAGCTTAGCGTCTTTTCACCTTGAGAAAGACGCATTCCAGTGGACCTAGTGGTTCCTCCGAAGATGGGAACACATGCATGTCACGAATTTGTTGATGGATTTACAACCCACTTTTGTCCACTGGAGTATGAAGATTTTGTGGCTCTTCTTCAGAAACTGAGGCAGAAAGGGACGGTGATGGAATACCGAGCAGAGTTCGAAAGATTAGCTAACAAGGTGTTGTGGGAAGAGAAGACATTAATGAGTTGTTTTATTTCGAGGTTGAAGGAGCACATCAAGGAGGATGTGCTTGCCTACATGCCGCGCAGTTTGACCCATGTTATCAGTCTGGCCCGGATTCAAGATGAGTGTTTTAAATGACAAAAGTCCAGATAGGGGTATACGAAGAACACTACAAACCCTTCAGACACCAATAAAGATCAAGGAGCTACTGGAAGGGCGACTGTGAAGAAATTGATATGGTCAGAGCTACAGGTAAGAAAGGAGAAGAGATTGTGCTCAATTGTGTTGAGAAATTCACCCCAGGACACAAATGTCAAATGATTCAGATTTACATGTGGGAGGAAGACGAGATGTCGGATGAAGAAGGGGGGGAATAGGAGTACATCCCGGACATACCCGAGTTCGGGGTATCTATACAGGCCATGGAGGGAGGATCTACACCGCTCACGATGCGGATTGCAGGGCAGATCTGCCAACATAAGGTGACTATTTTGGTTGGCAGCAGGAGTACTTATAACTTCATCAATCCCACTGTGGCACAGAAGCTGGAGAAAGAGATCACCAATGATGCCTCTTTCCAGGTCATGGTGGCAGATTAAAATAAGCTCCAGTGTGTAGGAGTTTTGAAGGGAGTGGGTTCAGTGTGCAAGGATACAACTGCAGGATGGATGTCTACTTATTGCCCATCCGGGGACCAGATATGGTTCTGGGGGTCCAATGGTTGCGACAGATGGGTAAAGTAACCCTGGATTGGGATAGCTTGACTATGGAGTTTGCTCAGGATGGGAGAGAATACTACCTGCACGGGATCAGAACTTCACAGGTGAAAGAGATCTCACTTCGCTGCTTAGAGAAACTGTGGGAACAAGAGAACGACGTGACTGTGATTATGGAAATCGGGCCTCAGGATACGCCCACACAAGAGTTTCAGAGCAAATGAAGTCGCTACTTCTCCAGTATCCTGATGTCTTCCAGGAACCCCGATCGTTACCCCCTCGACGATTCCGAGATCACCATATCAGCCTGAAGGGGACTGAGCCGACCAACATTCGACTCTACCGCTCCCCTTATATACAGAAGGTCGAGATAGAATGGAGCGTGAAGGAAATGCTAGCTGCAAGGATCATTCGACCCAGCACCAGTTCATTTTCCTCACCCATCACCCCGGTTAAGAAAAAGGACGGTTCATGGAGATTTTGTATCGACTACTGCGCTCTGAACAGCTCTACCATCCAATACAAGTTCCTTATCCCCATGATCAAGGAACTTCTAGACGAACTGCACGGAACACACACATGTTCACCATGCTGTATTTGCGTTCGGGGTACCACCAAATCAGGATGAAGGATGAGGATATCTTCAAAAGAGCTTTTCAGACACATGATGGTGATTATGAGTTCGTCGTGATGCCGTTCGGACTCTCCAACGCACCCTCGACATTTCAGGCAGTGATGAGCGAGATCTTCTGGCCCCTCCTCCGGCATCTTGGCAAGGACCGTTACATCTCCAGGATTTGAGTGTAGTGTTAAATTTGCATGAATTCTCGTTTAGTCCGAATGCGATGTCTTGGCAATGACCGTTGCACCTCTAAGAGTACTTAAGCGTAGTGCTAAATAGGCAAAAATACTCTCATATTAGACGTCTTAGGGAAGTATGTTGTAGGAATTATGACCGACTTAGGTTTGAAAGTTGGAATATTGGTACGCTAACGGGGAAAGCGATGAAAGTAGTGGATACGATAATTAGGAGAATGATAAATATTTTATGCTTGAAAGAGATTAGATTGGTGAGTGAGACAGCTAAATTTTTAGATAGTTCAGGTTTTAAATTATGGTACACGGGAAAAAAAATAAAACAAACAGTGGAATCGGTATTATTGTGGATAGTATTTGGAGGGATGAAGTTGTTGGAGTAAGTAAAAAGATGATAGAATCATAGCTCTTAAATTGTTCATCGGAAAAGGAAACTATTGATGAGATCAGTGTTTATGCGCCACAAGTATGATTAAGTGAAGCTATTAAAATATAATTTTGGGAATACTTAAATGATTTAGTAAGAGAAATCTCACAAAGAGAGAAAATTTTCATAGCAGAAGACTTAAATGGACATATCGGGAAAAAATGTAGATTATACAGCCGTTTATAGAGGATTTGGATATAGAGAAAGAAATGAAGAAGGTCAAACCATTTTAGACTTTGTCGTAGCACATGAACTAATTGTGACAAATATGTTTTTCATAAACAGAGAAGAACATTTAATTGCGTTTAAAAGCGGAGCAAATAAGTCACAAATTGATTATTTTATGACTCGTAAAATGAATAAAATGATTTGTAATGATTGCAAAGTCATATCAGAAGAAAGTTTGACAACACAACATAGGTTAGTAGTGTTAGACGTACAAATTAAATAAAATAAATTTAAGACAAAAACAACAATATTGTCAAAAATTCGGTGATGGAACTTGAAGATGGAAAAGCGAGTTGCTTTCAAGACAACAACTATGAAATAACTAGTTGATGACCCTTATGCTGATCATAATGTCTCATGCGAAGTTATGTCTTCACATTTAAGGACAACTAGAAAGAACGTACTTGGAGTATCAAAAGGTCGTGCGCCTCCAAATAAAAAATCTTGGTAGTGGAAAGAGTAAGTGTAAGATAAAGTGAGGGCAAATAAAATCAGCTATAAATCACTCTATGTTTGTAGGAATGATAAAAACTTAGTCGGATATAAAGTCGCAAAAAAGAAGCTAAACATGCAGTAAGTAAAGCAAAAAATCAAGATTATGAAGAATTTTATAAGCAACTAGATATCAAGGATGGAGAGCATGACATATATAGAATTGCTCGAGTTAGAGAAAGGAATACAAAAAATTTAAGTAAAGTAAAATGCATAAAGGATGAAACAGATACAGTTTTAATGGATGATGTGGATATTAAAGAGCAATGGAAAAGATATTTTTTATCTACTCTATAATGAAACAAAAGACAATGAATTGAACTTGAAAAATTTAAGTAAATCGGAGGAGTATATGAACTTAACGTTTTATCGTAAAATTGAATTATCAGAGGTAAATGATGTTCTAAAGAAAATGAAATATGGAAAAACGGTTGGGTCATACGATATATCCATCGAAGTATGAAAATGTCTAGGGAATGAAGAAATTTTGTGGCTTACATATTTTTTTAATGGAAAAGCGGTTGGGTCTACCGATAGCGTTTTTCAGAAAGGCGTTGACACCACGGACGCTGGGTTTGTCAACCTACGAGAAGGAAATACTGGTCATCATACATGTCATGACCTTGTGGCGGCCCTACCTCTTGGGCAAACACTTTAAGGTCCAGACCGATCACCAGAGTTTGAAACATTTTTTGGAGCAACGGGTGGCATCTGCGCTACAACAGAAATGAGTGACAAGATTACTTGGCTACAACTACGATATAGTCTATAAGCAGGGAAAGGAGAACGTTGTGGCCGACGCACTATTCTCCATACCAGAGGGAACACTCCAACACATTTCAGGTCCGATGATCGGTGCTTTGGATGGCATACAGAAGGTCCTACAAGACCCTGAGCTGCGTCTTGTCGTAGAGGCACTTCGACGGGGACAAGACGCTCCTCCCGGGTATTGACTGCAGAACGAACATTTATAATTTCACGAACGGGTGGTCATACCCTCGGCGTCGCCATGGAAGGACGCTATGTTGCAAGAGTTCCACTCCTCACCAGTGGGGGGACATGCATAAGTTCTACGCACCTTGTAGCGTGTTAGAGCCAATATTTTTTGGAAGGGCCAACAAAGGGATGTCTGGCAGTTTGTGATGCAATGTGATATTTTTCAACGTCAGAAATACGAAACCACCTCGTCAGCGAGACCTCTCACTCCTCTGGAGATACCGCGACAGATTTGTAACACAGTTTTTTCGGGCATCATTGACGGGCTACCAAAGTCCCAAGAGAAGACAGTAATTTTGGTAGTGGTGGATAATTTATCCAAGTACGGGCATTTCTTGGCTCTGGGCCATCCTTACACAGGTGAATCAGTAGCGGACTTGTTCGCACGGGAGATAGTCAGACTTCACGGGATACCACGGGCCATCATCTCTGATCGGGATCCCGTCTTTGTGAGCAACTTCTGGAAGGAACTATTCAGTCAACAGGGTACTCTTATGTGTATGAGCACCGCAAACCATCCACAGACTGACGGTCAGATCGAGGTACTCAATCGGGGAGTTGAGACATACTTACGATGCTTTGTTGTAGACGAGCCCCGCACATGGACGCGATGGCTGCACTAGGCAAAGTACTGCTATAATATCTCCTACCACACGGTCAGTAAGTTTACTCCGTTCTAAAAAGTCTTTGGGCGCTACCCCCCGAATTTGGGTACATATGAGCCAGGAGGAACTGCGCTACCGGTTGTTGATTGTGAGTTGCGCAACCGTACCTTTGCCACATTACGAGAAAACCTCCTTACCGCCCAAAACAGAATGAAGGTACATGTATATAAACACTGGTCTGAATGTCAGTTTGCAATCGGTGAAACTCTGGTCCTACAAACAGATCTCGGTGTCCCGGAGGACTAATTAAAAGTTGGCTCCTCGATATTATGGTCCCTTCAAAATCATTCAGCAGGTGGGACGGGTTGCTTACACCTTGGACCTTCTCGCGGGCTCGCATATTCATCCCACGTTACATGTCTCCTTGTTAAAGAAGAAAATTGGGGAAACAACTCAAGTGTACTCTACCCTCCTGGAAGCAACCAACAGGGGGGGGGGGGGGATTGAGACCTCTCTTCGAGGTGTTGCTCACCAAGTGGAAGAAACACGACACAGAGTACCGCTAGGAGATCCTTGTCAAATGGAATAATTTATCTACATCACACAACACCTGGGGCGATCTGCTCGAGTTTCAGGACCTATACTCAGATTTCCACCTTGGGGACAAGCTGGTTCTTGAAGGGGGAGGGAGTGTTATGAATCCTCATACTGGCCGGTTCGCGGGACAGCAATACCAAAAATGGCGGAAGGATGCGGCATCAAACGGGGCTGAACCATCCGGTTTAGCCCTCCCTAATTAAAAAGAAGAAGGCGGTTGGGGCTGAACCAGACGGGTTCATCCCCTATGGGGGGCCAACCGGCACTCCTCCTGGACCCTAGGGTTTCCTGGCGGCGGACAAGCAAGTATTCTCGGGTATTTCAGTCTCCCTCTCTCAAACCCTAGCTTTCTCTTTTCTCTCTCAAATCTCTTCTCGTTCCAATCATAAAGCATAATGCAAGGCCATGGTTGTTTAGCAAGTTAGATTTTCCTCCGAAGGAAACCAAGAAGTTGTTAGAGTTCTAGAATTCAATCATACATCCTCTGTGAGACAACTCATCAATTTTATGATGAGACTATTGGAGAGCACTAGAATTCATTATCTATGCAACAGGATATTCTTCAATGATATATACTTGCCTATTTTAGGGGAGTTTAACTATGTCTTTGTACATGTTAAGTAAGTACCCTAGATTCAAGATAGATATATATATATACAGAGAGAGAGAGAGATTCTCAATAGTAAAAAAGAATTTTATCCTATAGGCTCAAATAGTAGAAAACAATGACTGAAAGTAAGGCCAAGAATGATAGACTTTTGGAACATATCATGGCTTGGAATACTAATCGGCTTGCTTGATGTGTTCTGCAATAATAAGGGCATACTGAGGCACTATAATGTATGAAGACACTACAACAAAACATGACTACAAAATGACGAATGGAACAATAATGGAAGTAGTCTGTTTTATGCTTTGAAATGCTGAACTTTCCCAAGCATTCTACTGTAATGTAGAATATAAAATAAATGGTCTTTGAAATCCTTCAAGAGATATGAACTAAATCACATGGTGATAATTCTGATTTTACTCAGCTCGTGTGAATTATAGTAAACTTGAGTTGAAGACGATGAATTATAGTTACGCAAGGTATGATGTGAGAGTGAACTCTAAACAATACAAACCCTAGGTACAATGTCAAGAAGAATTGAACTATGCCTAACCTAGGGTGATGTATGCATGTACGCGGTGATCCAACAATAAATTACAAATAAAAAGCATGTCTCGCATAGTTAACACAAGTAGTTGCAAATAATTTTTAAAAACAAGTAGATTAAGCTTTCTTCTGATTGGATGACCGAAAGCTAATATGCTCAAGCGATTAAGATTCTGCAAGTCATGATTAATCACAAAACAAATATACTGGCATAGCAAGACTTCCATAATCATATAGGCGACTAAGTTCATACAACAATATTACAATAATGAAGAATCTTGATATTAGACAACAAACACTCATAAATGAAGAGTTGTGGGTGTAGGAGCGGAGATATGATGATCGTAAAAGCTGTGGGGAGAGATGGAGACTGCTGAATGAAGATTATCATTGAGGATAATAGGCTTTTTGCGGATGGGCTGTAAAGGAGGGACTGGGTTAGGACTTTGGTGGGGGGAGAAGGGCTGGACAAGATGTGTGCGAGGCAATAAATGGGCTGCCAGTCCTTGGATTGGGCCGGGATTGGTCGGTTTGGCTGGAAGAAGGGGAAAATTGGTTGGGTGATGTGTTTTGTGGTGGCTGGACTCCTGTCCAGCGGTGAAAAAGGGGTTGTTGGGTTGTGATGTGGTGCAGGGAGGGTGAAGTGAGGTGCGACCATGGATTTATTTGTAGGGAAATGAATGAAGACTGTTTAGGGAGGGCTTTAAGGGAAGGTGGCTGCTGCTGGAAGATTCCAGCAGTGGGCGGCTGAGGTTTTGGGAGGACGGGAAAGTCGCGGAAGCAAGCAGAAACAAGGGGAACAAGATAACATATCAAGGAATCAGCATCTTGGGGTTTCGTGGAATCAGCACCACAAGAAATCACAGGATTTCAGGGAAGAATAGTTCCAAAATCTGAATTAACCATGACAGTTGTTCCTACCCTCTTATTTATATTAAATTATGATAAAGGAAATCATCTTGAACTGCTATGATTGGCTGTACACAATATTTAAACATCAAAAAATAAAATAAGTACATGAAAATATTGAAATGTCACTTTGAACACAATTGTGGAGTCGGATCGCCCATCGAACTATGCCAAATATGACATGTGGACAATCAGTCCTTAACGGGTCCAAAACCCATGCTCCCAAAAGTCTTGTTTATTCCCATCATATATTTTAAAATGTAAATGGAGCCAAGGATACATATCTGGGGTGTACATATCTCAAGTCATATGAGTTCTTATTGACCGATTATTTTTTATGAGTCTCCTACTTCGGATCAGAAGGGGTAGTTTGTGGAAGAACAAGAGGTAGATGGCGGTGCTGCAAAAGATTTGGAGCTTGATATTGAAGTTTTATGGTGTGGAAAATAACTCTCTCAGTTCTACTTATGGATATGAAGACATTATATTTTGTGGAAGATGTCATTGATGAACAATGATACAATATAACTCCATGCAGTGGCAGACTATGTAGCACGGGGACGGAAACGGGATACGATACGAAACGGATACGGGAAACATGATTTTTCAAAAAATAAAGGATACGGGAAACGTTTTAAATTTTTTTAATTATTTTAATATAAGTGTTAATTAATATAAAAATAAGACGACTAGCAAACTAAGTGTGCATATCTTGAATTGTAATGAAAAAAATTTAATAAGACTAACGTAGACCATACATATGATAAGTTCTAAATAATGTGCTATGCATTGTTTGACCGTGTTTAGAGATAGTATGCAAGTCAATTATAATGTGTTGTGCAATGTAATTGTCCTATTTACAACTGAAATCAAGCTAATACTAGATGGATTGATTGACCATGTGGAGACATTTTGTACGGGTATAACATGATAAAGTTGCATTTGATAGATTGAAACTTTGGTATCATGCATTGGCGTGACGGAATACTCATCTAAAGTTTTATATCATCAAAATATAACTTGGGGCGCTTTAAACAAGCATACGTTATAAGTTAAGCTCTATGGAAGCTTGGCATAACCTAAGTCAATGTCAAGAATAACAACTACACAAATATATCATGGAGTTACAGCAATAGACGGTTTCTATAAGAATAAATCTTGGGTATCTTTATAAAAAAACAAGATATTGGAAATGACAAAGATCAAAACCCGGAAGAAGAGGAGGAAGAAGAGGAAGAAGAAGAGGAGGAGGAAGAAGTGTAGGAAGAAAAAGAAGAGGAGGCATGGGAGGAGGAGGAAGAAGAAGAAGAGGAGGAGGAAGTGCATACGAGTAGTGCGGGATCAAGAGCAGGGAGCGGGATCTGGAGTGGTGGTGGAGTGGCAGCAAGAAAAGGGAGGGCTTCGGCGGGCGTGATGTCAGAGAGCTTCGATGCAGAGACCTCTCCTCTCGACGGCGGCGTGATGCGGGAGAACTTTGGGCGCACGATGAATCGTGTAAACCTAAAGTTAAGTCGTGAAATGAATAAGCAGCGAGACTTTTACGTCACGGGAATCGCATATCCCGCATGCGGGATATGTGATTCCGAATTGAAAATATTTTTTATTTAAAAATGTGTTTCCTAGAGTTTCGGAAACGCGTTTTCGCGCGTTTCCAGACGTTTCGCGTATCTGATACGCGTTCGAGCCAATATGGAAAGCATTTTTAAGTATACGTGCTTCTTAGGTGGCAGAATTAGGATTTTAGTCCAACTCAGGCACCGTGAATAAAATTAAATGTGAATGATATTTTTTAATACAAATAAAATAAAAATAGGCAATAATTATATGCATGTTGAGTTCCGCTATGTGTAGGCCGTGCAATTTCATTATGGTTATGTGCAGCCCATGGCCTATACAGGTTCCGAAAATGACCTTCATATAATATCGCCGTAAAAATATTGGATGTCTAATAGACAAAAGAAATAAAAATATTCAAAATCAGTGTTGTGGGAGTTTGAATAATCTATAAGAGAGATTTTCTTAAGTCTGAATAATTCACTAACCACTTAGGCTCTTTAGTTATAGCACCATTGCTTGAGTTTTACTTTTTTTTAATTACATTTTATGTGTCAAAGCTGATAATAGGCAAGCATGGCAACATAAGACCATTCCAAACTTGTATTTCCCCATACACCACTGGTAACATTGATTAACACTTAATTAAACCAACTATTCTAAGAGGCGGAGAGGAGAACAGCTGGAGCCTATGAAGATTGGTAATGAAGAAATAACAGAGCATTGATAAAAAAAAATTGAAAGAATAACATTGATATTTTGGGGGGGCTTTACCACGTAGCAGCACTGGGCTTTAAGCTGTTAACAACAAATAATTGATTATTGAGAGTTCAAAGAATAATAATTGAGATTAGCTTATATCTTAATTCTTAAACGTTTGGAACTGAGGCTTCATTTGGTTCGTCGGCGGCGGGTCGATCCAGCGGGTGGAAACGGAGTGTTCGAAACGGAGGAGGGAGGTGGCTGCTCCAAACGGAGCTTTTTGGGGCGTTTCTCAAGGCGGGCGGGTGGAAACGGAGCAAACGCCGTCGGAGGTTCATTTGTTTACCCTCCTTCCGGCGGCGTTTGTACCAAACGGAGCAGCAAAACGCCGAACCAAATAGAGCCTAAAAGACTGTGTTGCCCGCGCGACCGACACGGATTCACCCCTCCAAACGGAGCATGTATGTGAATCGTTGTGCAATAATTTTTAAGGCTCTATTTGTTTTGGCGTTTTGGTGTTCCATTTTGGGCAAACGCCGCCGAAAGGCGGGTAAACAAATGAACCTCTGGCGGCGTTTGCTCCGTTTCCACCCACCCGCCTTGAGAAACGCCCCAAAAAGCTCCGTTTGGAACAACTACCTCCCCCCTCCGTTTCAAACGCTCCGTTTCCACCCGCCGGATCGACCCGCCGCCGCAGAAACAAATGAAGCCTGAAAGCTCACCTCAGCTATGGGCAATGCCAGATGGAGAGCCTAGAGGCATAGAAGGTCGGGCGAGAACTGTAGGAGAACTAGAGCCCTGAGAAGTGAAGAACAGGAGAAGGTGAAGAACTGAAGGAGCAGCATCAGTCGGCAAATGCGACTTCAGGCTTTCAGCGGCGGAGAGGTGAGAGTGAGGAGTTAGGGAACTAGTGACTTCAGTAAAACTTTTAAATTTTTTAAAATTGGATAATGTTGAGAACTTCATAAATTACTAATCAGCACTCAGCAGAGCAGCTAATCTTAAGCCGTTTCCCGCCTCAGTGATTTGCGGTTTTGGTCATTGTTTTCCGAAAATTGAACTCAAGTCTGCCCATGAACAGTTCTGTCCCCGAGTCCCTGACTGCATGTAGATATAATTTTGTATGTATGATTGTTTTTTCTTTACTTGGTCTCAGATGAATGAGTTGAGTGTTAGGAACCTTCTATATGTAGGGAGAAAATGAAGGGCAAGAAATCTAAGGAATATGATATTGCAATTTTAAGAATAGATTTAGGCTCTTTTTGGAGGAGCATAATGGTGCAAGGGTTTGAATTAAAGGAGAGGGAAGAGAAGAGATGGAGGAAGAAGAAGAGAGGATTAGAATCCACCCCTAGGGCTCTTCCCAAAAATTATACCCTCCCAAGATGATGCAAATAAGAGACATACATAGGCTATAGTTGGGCGCATTACTGATGAACATTTGTCATTGTGTTGAGATATGTGTTCTCTTCGCCTCGGTCATGATGTCGACGTATGCACCTTGTCCTCGTTCCTCGCTCTCTTTCGCATTTGTAACAATGTCGCCCGTTCGAAAAATCATCTTCGTCCTTTAGGTAGAAGAAACTTCAACTTCTTGGACGCACTGTGGTTTGAGTTGTGGAGTGGTGGTTGGGTGGGTCGCCTCGATGTTGTGTCACGGGTAGGCGACAAAGTCCACTATCTCTGAATACTGAGGAGGATGGAGGGCCATCACCAGTTGGGGAAGGGATGCATCCCCTGCCAAGAGAAAGGGACTCCCACTTGAGGAAAGTGCATCATCATGCGTTTCTAATGGATGTACACATCACCGAGGGTACGAAGACACGCAACTCCAAGTGTGACATCAATGTTAACCAGCTGAAAAGAGTATAAATCTGCGTGGATAGGGCATCGGCCCACAGTCATGTGCAAGTTCGTACAAATGCCTCTAGTATTATTGCAGGGACCGTCGTTTAAGAAAACAAGAAAATGAGGGGGAGGAGACAGACGAATGTCGAGCTGTGTCACCAGATGTTGGGATATGAAATTGTGGCTGGCCTCACTATCAATCATTACCATCAGGTAAGTCTCATACATGGAACCAGAGAGCGTCATAATGTGGAGGTTAAAGGTGTCGTCAACCGCGGAGCACAGAAGTTCTAAACGATGCAGCCACGTGTTCGGTCTCGTTTCAGTTGGTGAGTCGTCTCCCTTCAGGGCTTCGAAATCCCCAAGAGTGATCTTGGGATCCTCCTCACTAATGGTGATGCGGAACTCCTTCAGAGGACATTCATGAGTTGTGGAGTAAGGTGTTTACAATGGAAGCAGAGATCCTTAGTGAGAAGATTGTCGTACTCCCGATTGGTCATCCGACATCTGCAGGCCATTCGGCGATCGGGATGGTCCGGGAGGTAGTCCGAGACGCGGAGAAGACACGGTATGCACCTGGGGTGGCGGATGGAAGGGTGTTGGACGCAGATTCGGGGCGTAGAACTCCCAGGTGGTCGACCGATGTAGACGGAGGTGAATTTGAAGTCCTCTTCCACCAAGCGGACGAGATCCATGACATCAGTAATTGTCAGGTAGTGGGGGTGCGAAGACGAGACCGGATGGGGGGAAGGAGCCCCTGAATTTAGAATCTCAAGTAATGATCTGGTGGTAGGCTAGGAACACAAGTTGCCAAGGCAATGAACTCGTCGATTTAGTCATCAAGGAATCCTGATTGGAGGACACCACATAAACGTTTCATTGTCGTCCCGGAATAGCGAACATCATATTGATGGATGAATTCCTACTTTAGAGCGAAGGGTTTGTTCTATCGCAACTAGCGGGCCCAATGGAGGGTCAACCCCTCCATGCCGAAGAGAGTTATAACAGCCTTTTGCGGCTCCGGAGTCAGATGAATGCCGAAGAATTGTTCTGCACGGGCAATCCACACCACGAGTTGGTGACGTTGAAAGAGGGTATGTTGAAGGGGCGGTGTGGTTGGAGGAAGCCCGCGGCTAGTGGGATGGGGTCACCGGGGAGTTCCGGAGGTGCGTCGAGAACCTAGGGGGATTCCACATTGGAGGCCGAGGATGTATCCGACGTCTAGCTTGGAGGGCATCGATTTTCGCATCTATTTGATGCATTAGGGCTTGGAAGGAAGCAATGGAGGCATTATGAGCATCAAGGAGGCGGGAGATGGGAGGATCCGCGGGAGGCTGAGGCGCGGGTGTGTCAGAGGGTGCCATGGATTGAAGTCGTTGGGGCATGCATGCGGAATAAGGGTCGGCGCAATGCAGGAAGCACGGGCAGGTTGTCGGTTACAAGAAGTGTGAGCGGGCTGTCAGTTGCATTAGCAGGAGAGGTCGGGTCCGGGAAGACGAGGTCGCGGAGAAGCAGGGCATTGTGGCGGACACGGCGTTGTCATCGAGCGGCGGAGGCATCGCAGGAGGGGCGGTTACGAAAGAAGCGGGTCGTCGAGGTGATGCAGACCACGATTGACCGAGAATGATTTCTCGTTGAGAAAGAGCGAGCGGCCAAGAAAAATTCATCGTGGAAAGGATCGATTAGAAGAAGCAAGCATGTATGGAAGATATGCATTTGCACGAGATGTGGAGGCACTGGATCGTTTCAAGCGGAGGAAACCGCGGCCGAAAAATGGTAGGTCGGGTTAAATGTTAGGTGTTAGGGTGGTGGAAAAGGGGAGGCAGATTAGCGTTGAGGCCATGATCTCTTGATATTTAACCTTTTATTTCGATCATACTCGGTTCATAAGATACTTCATGTCTAAATGCAAGATTACAATGAATGAAATAAAATGTAATATAAGAGTGAATAAAAATATGAAAGATAAAAATCAAATTAAGAAACAAAATTATAAAATAGATGTCGCTTATCTATGCCCACAGACATGTGATCACTTGTCATAAATACATTCATGACACCACTCCCCTCCTTCAAATCTCAAAGTCGAGGTACGTCTTCTTAAGGTCTTTCGATGGTTTCTAAGTCTTCCTATAGCGGGCTGTCCTATTGGATCTCTCATGTTCTCTGGTTTTGGTGAAACCTGATGGACTGCAATAGCCTCTGCATTAATCGCTCATCGAACATTAGGGATAATTTTTGATTGGCGGTAGAGGTCTCTCCTCTGAATGTATTCAGTTGCGAGACGTGGAAGTTGTGTATCCTCAACTTGAAACATTGTCAGCGTTAACTAAGCTACAGAGTTAACGACAGAGTGGTGGAGTCCAGACCAGATCAGGTTGACGAAGAAGTACCCGGCACCGCATCCGACCGGAACCCTACCGGCCCTGCGAGCGTAGCCTTTATATTTTAAAGTTTGTCATTTTTTTGTTTGTTGTTTTGATTTATTCTTTTAAGTGAAGCTCATCAAACAGAACCGGCCTCTGAGAACCAGGGTTAACCCGGTTTGTCTTCCTCAAGCGGCCAGAGCGCAGGTGTTTTCCCTGGATCGTCCGATGCATGCAGTTATGGCTCAGTTCGTGGACTCCCAGCCCTCTTCCCCCCCCCCCCCCCCCCACACTCTTCCGTTTTCCGCAGCTACATGTGGTGTGAGTATTCTCGCTCATCCTCCGCACGTCGCGCATTTCCCACGTCATCTACAAAAGCTTCCCTCCAGCTTGAGCCTCCGCTTCCTTCGAATACACGCAAGAACCCTCTCCCGGCAGCTTCAGCAGCTTCCTGACAACGTCCTCCCCATTCCCAGCACGGTTGGTTCCGCCATGGGATCGTGATTTCTTTTTTATATATATAATTTTTGTTTTTGATTTTTTCCTCGCAAAACCCGTTTAAAGGGGTTGGGCGGGACAAGTTTAGTTTTTGGTCTTGCTTCTGTTAAAAATTCTGGATGAAATTGTTGATTATTTTTCTGTTGAAAATGACAGTGAAGTTTGATTAATTGTTTCCGTGAACAATTGTTGCATGTTCTACCCATTGAAGAATCGAAAGAAAACTTGTTTCCTGCTTTGAGATTTCGTGGAATCATTTGTGTGAGGTAGAGAGCAAATCAACTCTGTGGTGCCCAAGTACGATAGCGGTCGGCCACAGAGCAGGAGATCGAAGGTGGCGAGGAATTCCTCGCGGGATTGTCGTCAACTTCGATTGCGGAAAGAGGATTCTTTTCGTGGGTAACTTGTTTCTTCCCTGTCCTTTGCGCGTGTCTAAATTTTCTCTTTAGGATAATAGACTCATTGCTGGGTTTTCGATTGGATTTTATCAGTGAACGCTCTGTTGAAAACGCCAATCGGAAACGTAATTTTGAGTTCGCAATTTTTGTTTGCAATGACAAAGGGAAAGAGACGAAAGCTGCAAATCTTCTTCCTTGGATTTTTCATTTCGAACTATTTTTCAAGAAAATTCATTTTGAAACAAAACTGTTATTTTTATGCTTCACAAAAAAATTAAAAGTTGTTTCCTTTCTTAAAGTTTGTGCAATATCCGCTCGAAATTCTTTTTTGCAAAAAATCCATTCATCATCGCATGTGTTAGGGTTTCATAAGAAAAAGCTGACATGCGCGCAAATCCTACGCGTCGTCCTGCGTCAATTTGCTATCAATACTTCTTTAAAGAAGAACTGAAGGGTAAGGATAGTGGAACGAAGCCTACCGTGACTCCCTCGAGAGATCATAAAGGGAAGTCACTTATGGGGACTGTGACCCCTTCACAGATCCGATGTTATGAGTGCCAACAGATGCTTCATATATCTAGGGATTTTCCCAAGAGGAAGGATACACTAGTTATTCACGAGGTGACTGAGGAGAACGAACCTGGAGAAAAGGCTATAATCGAGAAGGACTCTCGCATCCTGAATGACGAAATGTACGATACCCCTAGCGATGAGGAGATAGATCCCAACGTTCTAGTGGTGAGATGCATGTTATCTACGCCACAAGAATCAGTTGATTATTGGTGGACGAACATCTTCAGACCTACTTTAAGGCTAAGGAAAAAGTATGTCGTTTAGTGGTGGATAGCGGGAGTTGTATGAACATGATAGCCAAGACAGCATTAGCCCCTCTTGGGACTCACTGCTGAGCCACACCCATCCCCATTTCAGGTAACTTGGGTCACTAAGACCGCATTATCGATGACTAGGAGATATTTAATGCTCATCACTATCTGTACATACTCTGACATGATATGGTGCGATGTTATGTCTATGGATGTGTGTCACGTATTACTTGTGTGACCTTGGTTATATGACTGAGATGTCGCCATACATGGTATGTCCAACACTTGCTCCTTTCTACTAAATGGAAAGAGAGTAGTGTTGATCCTGGTGCGACCCAAAGCACCAACATGTCATGCGAGCAATAGCGCGAAAGCGTCTTCCTCCTGCCGAAAGGAAGAAAACTCTTAGCATGATATGAGACACAGAGTTTCATCGAGAGAGTTTTGTCGGCAGATTTTATTTTGCATTAGCGGTCTTACAGCCGTCCGACCTATTAGAGAGGCATGGGTCTATTCATATACCTGCTAGGAGACTCTTAGAGGAGTTCCAGGATATACACCCTGATGAGCTTCCGGCTGAGTTACCTCCCATGAGGTCAATTCAGCACGCAATGGATCTTGTTCCTGGAGCCTCCTTCCCTCATCTTTTGTATTACCGATTGAATTCTACCACCCATGAGGAGCTGCAGAAGCAGATCAAAGAGCTATCAGATAGATATTTTATTCGTCATAGGCTTAGCCAATGTGCGGTACCTGCCCTCCTTGCCCCGAAAAAAGATAGTACTTCGGGAATGTGCGTTGACAGTCGCGCATTCAACAAAATCACGGCAAAATATTGTTTCCTAGTACCCCGACTAAACAACATGTTAGATATGTTGATTGTAGCCTCGATCTTTTCAAAGATCGCCCTTCGTAGTGGATACCACCAAATCCGAATCCTCGAATGAGACGAGTGGAAGATTGTCTTCAAATCGAAGGACAGACTTTATGAGTGGCTTGTGATGTCCTTTTGGTTATCCAATGCTCCTAGTACTTTTGTTCGGATGATGACCCAGGTCTTCAAGCCTTATATTGGGAAGTTTGTAGTAGTTTATTTCGACGACATCTTGATATATAGTCAGACTGATAGTGAGCACCGTACTCACCTACGTATTATCTTTGAGCTTCTGCGAGCCGAGCGACTATACATCAACTTAAAGAAGTGTGTTTTTATGGCTGAGTCTGTGATTTTTCTTGGATATATAGCGAGCTCCGCTAGTATCATTATGGATCCCGAGAAAGTTTGTGCGATTCGTGAGTGACTTACACCCCAGAACATTCACGATGTCCGTAGTTTTCATGGGCTAGCCACTTTTTATCATCGATTTATAAAAAACTTTAGTGTTATTATGGAGCCGGTCACTGAGTGTAGGAAGAAGGCAAATTTTTAGTAGACATCTTCCGCCGCTAGAACCTTTGAGATCATCATGGATAAGATGTCCACCACACCTATCCTGAGACTCCCTGATTTTGGTCTAGTGTTTGAGGTATCATGTGATGCCTCTGGGGTAAGGATAAGAGGTGTGTTTAGTCAAGAAGGTCACCCCGTTGGATTTTTCAGTGAAAAGCTTTCAGGCCCGAAGCTGAATTATTCAAATTACGAGCGTGAATTCTATGCAATTGTGCATACGTTGCGTTAATGGAGGCATTATTTGTTGTCTAAGCAGTTCGTCCCACACTCCGATCATCAGGCGTTGTGTTAAATCAAATCACAGCAGAAATTGAACCCACGGCAGGCTAAGTGGGTGTCATTTTTACAGGAGTATACCTTCGTTGTTCGTTCTCAAGCACTGCAAAGGAACGGAGAATGGGGTTATCGACGCACTTAGTTGAGTCACCTTCGTACTATCTCAGATGAGCACTCTGGTGATAGAATTTGAGCGTATCATAGGTGACTATCCCAGTTGTCCCAATTTTAGTGGCATTTATGATGCGATATGTTCGGATCCCTTTCACAATGAGACCGATTATCTGATTAGAGACAGATACTTGTTTCGTGGAACCCATCTATGCATTCCCCACGCTTCATTGCGAAACTTTATCGTATGGGAATTACATGGTGGAGGTTTAGGTTGACATTTTGGACGAGACAAGATGATAGCCTTAGTAGAATAATGATTCTATTGGTCTGGGATGAAGCAGGTTATCACATGAATTGTCAGTAGCTGCCGCACCTGTCAGGTGGCAAAGGACAATAAATAGCCCGTTGGATTGTATACACATTTACTGGTTTCTAGTATTCCTTGGGAAGATGTTAGCATAGATTTTGTGCTTGGGTTGTCACGCACTTTTAGGAAGCATGATTTCATTCTTGTGGTGGTCGATCGGTTTTCTAAAATGGTGTATTTCATCTCATATAACAAAATCGATGACGCCTCTCATTTTGCTCGTATTTATTATAAATAGGTTGTCACGCATCGAGGGATGCCTAAGACTATCATTACCGATTGGGATGTCAAGTTCACCGATTATTTTTGGGAGTCACTCTGGAAACTATTAGGTACTAAACTTCTATTTTTAACCGCCTATCATCCGCAGACCGACTGTCAGACTGAGGTTGTAAATAGGAGTTTAGGAAATTTACTGCGTAGTTTGGTAGGAGATCATCAGAGGAATTGAGATCTAATTCTTCCACACGCTCAATTGGCATATAATAATTCGAAGAATATATCTACAGGTATATCTTCCAATGAGATTGTTCATGGTCACATTGCACGAGTGCCGCTAGATTTAGCATCACTGTCACCCACTTTTAGGACTAGTCAGTTTGCGCATGACTGCATTGCATTTGCATGATTTACATAAAAAAATTGAGCGGAAATTGCATAGTACTTATGATTTATATGCAACTCAAGCAAATAAGCATAAAAGAGTTACAAGTTTCAAAGTTGATGACTTGGTGATGGTTCGGCTAAATCCGGAACGGTTACCTTTGGGTACCGTAAAGAAGTCAGCAGACCGTAGGACTGGACCCTTTAGAGTGGTGAAACGGATTTGGCAAAATGCATATGAACTTGCGATGTCTTCCGTTTAGGGAGCAAATCTGATTTTTAATGTAGCCGATCTGACTTTATTCCATGATTAACCACATGAGTCTTTAGATTTTCCATTACATTCTGCTCTTTTTGATTTTTCTGGGTTGATGAGTGATAGTGAGGAGTCATATGCAGGATATACTGACACTCATTCAGTCACTGACACGTCACCTGCAGTTCTTCCTTTTCCCACTGACATTTTTTAGGCAGAGCATGTGACACTAGGTGATGGTTTTATACATGCTCCCAGAACCACTGACAGGCTTCCGTGTCATATCTTGGTTCCTGAGCAGATCCTGGACGACGAGACAGTGACCACTACTAATGGTGGTTTTCAGTGGTACTTAGTTCATTGGCATGGCAGACCAGAGACTGAGACCAACTGGGTCTTGGTCGAGGAGCTACAACGTTGGATGTTGATCTTCTAGAACATTGCCGATCGGAGCTCTTACCAGTGATGAGTGATTTCGAGATGGTAAGAGTTGGTGTGAGTGACTCCCAGCCCTCTTCCGCCCACTCCCTCTTCCGATTTTTGCGGCTACATGTGGTGTGAGTATTCTCGCACATCCTCTGCACATCGTGCATCCCCCGCAACATCTGCGAAAGCTTCCCGCCAGCTGGAGCCTCAGCTTCCTTCGGATGCACGCCCACAACGACGCTGGAACCCTCTCCTGGTAGCTTCAACAACCGCCTGACCACTTCCTCCCCATTCCCAACAAGGTTGGCTCTGCTATGGGATTGTGATTTCTTTTTTTTAGAATTTTTGTTTTTGATTTCCTCCACGCAGAACCCATTTAAAGGGGTTGGAAGGGACATGTTTAGTTTTTGGTCTTGCTTTTGTTAAAAATTCTGGATGAAGTTGTTGATTATTTTTCTGTTGAAAATGATAGTGAAGTTTGATTAATTGTTTTCGTGAACAATTGTTGCCTGAGTGCGATAGCGGCAAAACTTGTTTCCTGCTTTGAGATTTCGTTGAATCACTTGTGTGAGATAGAGAGCAAATCAACTCCGTGGTGCCCGAGTGCGATAGCGGCCGGCCACGGAGCTGGAGATTGAAGGTGATGAGGAATTTTTCGCGGGATCACCGTCGATTTCGATTGCGG
Organism: Platanthera guangdongensis; assembly: GCA_039583875.1. Classification (NCBI taxonomy): domain Eukaryota; kingdom Viridiplantae; phylum Streptophyta; class Magnoliopsida; order Asparagales; family Orchidaceae; genus Platanthera; species Platanthera guangdongensis. The sequence goes on along the minus strand of CM077151.1, from coordinate 294,393,715 downwards.
AAAGACGACTCTTTTCATGGGTAGCTTGTTTCTTCCCCCTCATTTGTGTGTCTAAATTTTCTCTTTAGGATAATAGACTCATTGTTGGATTTTCGATTAGATTTTGTCAACGAGCGCTACGTCGAAAATGTCAATCGGAAATGTAATTTTGAGTTCGCGATTTTTGTTTGCTATGACAAGGGGAAATGAACGAAAGCTGCAAATCATCTTCCCCGATTTTTCATTTCGAACTATTTTTCATGAAAATTCATTTTGAAACTAAACAGTTATTTTTATGCTTCACAAAAAAATTAAATGTTGTTTCTCTTCTTAAAGTTTGTGCAATATCCACACGAAATTCTTTTTTGCAAAAAATACATTCAGCATGACATGCATTAGGGTTTCCTAAAAAAAAGCCGACAGACGCGCAAATTCTATGCGCCGTCCTGCATCAATCGACGCCCGCGCAGACGACTTTCCCTATCGCTTGAGCCGCCTTCCTACTTTCCCCTTTTCAGACTTGGCGTGCACCTCACTCAAGTCCCCACTCTCCCTTACCGCCAATTACCCCCCTCCACTCCAAGACAAAACCTTAGCCACCCCCCTTTTTTTCTCTCTCAACCTTTTATCATTTCGACAATTTTATTCAAATTCTCGTACCCCACGGTGACAAGTTGTATGTTGTTTTCGTTCTTAAAGACCCCGACAAAGAATTACGACTCGGCCTTGAGGACAAGGCTGATTTTCAAGATCGGCGTAATGTTACTTGAACACAATTGCCAGAGGAGCCACCCATCGTCAGGACAACCGGAACGCGCATATGGAAACCTCCTTAATTAATTCGTGTAATTAATTGGTATTAATTAATAAATATTAATTAAGACTTTTTTATGTTTATGGTTTTTATAGCTTTTCCTCTCTGCCTAGTGGGCTCCACCCCCACCCCACCCCACCCCCCACCCCCCTCCCTCTTTCTCGATGTAGTCTTCGACCTTTTCCGCATTTTTTTGTCGCGGTTTCCGCAGGCCGCCTGCCCTTTTCAAACGTGTTGCTCTCTGCTCGCGCGGCAAAGTCCTAGTCTGCTCGCGCGGATAGGTATTTGTTTGCTCTAGACCGCTGCTTATGTGTCTTTCTGGCTGCAAATTTCTCTCAGGCCGCCTCTCTCTCAGACCGCTAGCTCTCCTCAATCTGTTGCTCCCTACTCGCGTTGCTAAGTCAATTGTTTGCTCTGCCTCAGACCGCTGCTCTGTGCTCCTCTAGCCTCCAGGTCTTGCGGGCTCTGCGGTTTCTCTGTTGTGACTACCCACTCTGCCTCTACCTGTGGCTTTGCTGTATTCCCTCTACCCGCCACTGCCAGTCATAGTCTGCTTCTTCTTGCTTGACGCACGGTCTTCTTGTGCGGTCTCCTTGTTTCTAGTCACGCGGTCTCCTTGTTGCTAGTAGCGCGGCCTTCTTGTGCGAACTATTGTTTTTTTGCATCCCCTTGTTCCGCGGTCTTGCCTTGCTCTAACCTTGTCGGTCTCTTTGTCGCGCGGCTGGTTTTGTTTGACTGATCTTTCTCTGCAGTCCGCTTAAGCGTCTAGACAACGCGGTCTCCTTTTTGTTCCTTGGAAAATCTGTCGGATTCTACCCTTAGCCACTTGTCGGCCTCTTTTCTTTATCCGCAGTGGCCTATCCCTATTCGCGGGCTCCTCTCTTGCCACCTAAGTCTGTTGTGTTTGCTTAGCCGTTTATCCGCCTGGCCGGTTAGCCGCCTTACCTAGACGCTTGGTCGTGTGGTCATGGATTCCTCTACTGTCACTTCTCTTCCTTCCCGTACTGTTGTCCCTGAACTCTATGACGAGTTGAGAATCACCACCATTTTTCTTACCGGAAGAACTTTGTTGAATGGATGCATTCTGTCTGTCGGGTACTTCAATCAAAAGGACTTCTCCATCATCTCACTCGGGACACTCCTTCTGCACCTACTGATGATTGGCTTCGTGATGATGGTCGTGTTTAGACTTGACTCCTCAACTTGCTTGATAGCGAACCTTGTTGCATGGTCATGTATCACGAGATGGCAAGGCGATGTGGGATGAGCTTCATTCTCTTTACTCCGACAAGGATAGTCTCCAACACTTGTATGACATCATCACGGATCTTCAGAACCTTGACTCAGGCAGTGCCGGTGACTTAACCTCATTTGTTGCTCAATCCAAGACCTTGGTTAAGACCTGGATTCAGCATCAGCCCCCGACTACGGATCTAGCTGCCAGCGCGCTCAAAAGGAAGTTGTTGGTATTGTCATGATGATGGCTCGTGTTCCCCCTCATCTTCACAGTATTTGGGCTCCGTTCCTCTCCTCTGCTACGATTCCCTCACTTTCTGATGTGTGCTCCATGTTGTTAAAGGTGCCCCCGCCTCCTGATGTTATCGGCCCTCCTTCACCAGCTCTTCTCCAGCATTCTCCTGCGCCTTTACTCTCTCTCCCTCCCTCTATCTGTGGTGGACGTACAGGCTTCTGGGGGAGGGGTCGAGCTAGCCGGCCGAAGCCTAATTGTTCTTTTTGTGGTAAGGATGAACATCTTTAGGCGACTTGCTACCCGAAACATGGTCTCCCTCCTCGTCCTACTGCTTTTATAGCTGCCCACAATCCTTCTTCTACTTGTGTTGATCTTGATGAAATCCACCTCCAGCTTCAGCAACTTCAAGGGTTGATCAACCGCCCGCCTGCTTTTGTTGTCGCCATTTCCAATGAAGGTATCACTTGTCTCTCCACTAGTCTGCGCCGGATAATGGATTCAGGTGCTACTCACCATATCATCTCGCTGAAGTCACCCCAATACTTGGAGTCTCTGTATCCCAAGTTTATCACAGTTGCCAATGACAACACTGTTTTTGTCTCCGGCTCTGCTGATATACCTCTCAATTCTTATATTTCTCTTCGCTCGGCTTTTCATGTCTCGGGCTCTCCCTTTAACCTACTTTTTGTTAGTCGCCTTATTGTTGATTTGAATTGCTCTATCGCATCCACCTCTTTCTCTTTTTTGATGCAGGATCGACGGACGCAGTAAAGGGCGCCTGCAAAACGGGCTCTATCTTATTGACGTCTCTCCCACCGTTCTCTCCTCTGTCTCTTTTGTTGACTGACATCGGCGTCTTAGACATGGTCCTCAAGAAGGCTCTTCCTGTTGTCCATCTTCCCACATTTACTTTTGATTCTTGTATTTTAGGGAAACAATTTCGTTCCTCTTGTCCTCCTCATTGTAACTGGAGCCCTGCTCCTTTTGTTTTAGTACATTCTGATGTTTGGGGCCGTACAAGATAACAAGTTTCTCTGGTTATCGTTATTTTCTCACTTTTATTGATGATTATTCTCGAATGACGTGGTTATACTTACTTCGTGATCCCTCAAAGCTCCCTTGTGTGTTCCGGGCTTTCGTTCATGAGACTCGTGCATAGTTTTCCGACCAAATTAAAATACTCCGGACAGATAATGCTCGAGAATACACTAGTCATGAGTTCGATAATCTCTGCTCTAAATTTGGCATTATTCATCAGATATCGTGCGCTTATACTCTCCAACAAAATGGTGTGGCTGAGCGCAAAAATATGCATCTTCTTGATGTTGCTCACTCTCTCATGCTCCAAATGCAGGTACTCATGGCTTATTGACACTTTGCGATTTTGACGGCGTGTTATCTCATTAACCGTCTACCCTCCTCCATCCTCAATAATGTCACTCTGTTTAGTCTCATCTTCCCTTCTACAACACCATTCTTTCGCATGCCTCGAATCTTTGGTTGTACCTGCTATGTTTATTTACTTGGTTCATCCACTGACAAGTTTGATCTTCAGCAGCCAACAATATGCTCGTTGGTTACTCTCATACTCATAAAGGGTATGTTTTCTACTCTACTACTACCCGCAATGTGACTGTTTCGGCTGATGTTACATTTCTGAAAGATCAACCATTTTACTCCCTCCCAGACCCATCTCTTCCACCACCACCATTACCACGACCTGTTATCCCCATTACGTCTCCTCCACCACCACTCTTTCCCAACCCAGCTCTCGTTCTCCACAAGCCGCCTCTTCTTTATGTCTATACTCGTGCGTCGTCGATTTCATATATAGCCTTTTACATTTTGAGTTGTATTTTCCCCCAGATCGGTCCGAACAGTGTGCGCCGTCCGATTCGGATTTTATTTAATTTTCAGATTTGTGCAATTATTATTCAGGCCTTATAAAAGGGGGCAGCGATTCACGGTGGTGGTATCGTGGGTTTCCTTTAGACATTGGAACTGTCGGACAATACACAGGAGTGATTCTTGTTCATCTTCTTCCGGTGAGAAGGTTTCAAGCCCGGTGTGACACCAGGTATCTCCTCCTCCGCCGGACAGCCCCAGCCCCCTGTGAGCCCGCCTCCTTCTTCCCTGCAAACACCCGGACGCCTGACCACTCCTCTCCTCTCTGCTCTACCTGCGACATGCAAGCCGTCGGCCTTCCCAGTCCCCCAGCGCCTTCCCGTCGGTTTCTACCTCCGCCTGAAACAATCTCCCCCCCACCACCACCGTAATACCCTCTCATCCTCCATTCCTGGTCTGCTCGATACCCTCTCGACACCTCCGGATTCATCCCGCCAAACCCCTAAGCCCGCAACACCACCGTGAGCCCTTCCACCACCAGAAACTCCAGCCAACCTCCACGTGCTTCGTTTCCTCTACCCGTCAACATTCCAAGCCTTTTGTTTCTTACTGTACACATTCCTATGTGTACTACACATTCCTATGTGTACTACATGAACCTCTTTCACTAATCTTAACTTAGATTAAACTCATCTGCCACCCCTAGTACCTCCGACCCCTTCTCCTTCTCGTGGACTCCACCCTAACAGCCAGCCCATATTTCCTAACATTTATCACACAATCCACCCTAAATTAACATCTGTCATAAACCCTATTTTCAGCACACTCCCTTCTTGCTACAACCTTGGATGCCCCACCAACAACTGCATTTGTCACCGCCTACAAGTGTGAACCGTGGTATAAAGTTCTTTTCCTTATTGTTGTTTATTTGGCGCATGTACTTTGTAGTGGATGTTATTCTTGTTTGTTATTAGTACCGCCGCTCGTGTGACTTGCGGAGTTTATCATGCGCTTGCTTAAAATTGTTTGCGCCTCAATTGTTTGCAAAATTAATATTTTGTCCTCCTTTTAATTAATTAATTGTGTCTGCCGAGTCTCTGCTGATAATCATATAATAAATTATTATTTGCTGCAATTTTGGAGCGAACCACTATGCACTTTAATTACACCGCATTGCAATTAGGTTTGCATTTGGAAATCTCGTTTCGAGTCGACCTGCCACTGCATCAAATTGGTATCAGAGGACTAGGTTTGGGCCACATTCATATGTGTAGTGGTAGGAGTCTTTAAGTTCATTTATGTCTAGTTATCGTCGTCGTTCGTATCCACTATTTGGGGATCTCGAGTCTACCCGTGTCCGACCTCATCGATCCCCTTTAGAGAAACCCTCGGGTTGTCACGATGATTATTATCGCTCCTCGCACACCACTCTAAGAGATCGTGTCGACCTTTCGACGCAACTCCGTTATACTAAAGGTGATCACCACTACGAGAGATCCTTACATTATCATCATTACACCTCTCCGCGACTTTATGATGATAGAGTCGAGTATCGTTTAGATCGTCGTCGTTACACATCTCCTCTAGTTGAGGAATCTGAGTTTGGTTGTGTGCGACCTCCTCAGCACGTTCATAGCTCTCACGCTAACTCACCACCCGATTATGTTAGGAACTACCATTTAGATGACCCTCGGGAGCCCTATAGAGATCACCATCGTCAGGATCATGACACATGTCAAGACCTTCCTAGTGTTCCGCAAATAGAGTTACCTGAGGCCGAATTTCAGCGATTAGTTCTTGACCGCTTTGATCTCTTAGATGGTCAATTTGATCGCATAAGATCTACGCTAGGAAGAAAGCCTAGGGATTTAGGTCAAGGCACTGATAGGTCTGGTAGTGCTCTGATTAATGTGAGAGACCTGACACTGGATTTTGCCACTCCCTCTTTTGATGAGGCTCGTTGTCCATGTGATCTGTTTATTGAATCTGATCATGATCTCATTATACAGGTGGAGAGCGATACTCGTGTGACTAGTGAGCGTGGTCGCGTGAGGATTAGCGACCCCGTGACACTGTGATGGTATATCCATCCTTCACACCTCACTTAGACATAGTGTCTCCTTTGGTTAGGGGTCTGTATATCAACACTATACTGAGTGACCCACACTTGAGTAGAGGCTCTTCCTACACTACCCATGTCTCTATATCGAGTCACATCACTACTGAGAATCGAGAGCATAGTGTTGACTTCATAGTGGACACATCACTCACTTACGAGGACACGACCTCTATCAGCTATACTCATCTGGAGGATCATCCCATTATTAATGACTTCATCATTGGACCTCCAGATAAGCCTCCTGACGAGCCACTACTCCCTTGAGAGGTTCATGAGCCTGGTATTGACTTTGTTGTGGGTATTCTACTTGCTCCCACAGACACTACTATTATTGGTGTCTTCCTCTTGGAGGATCATGCTATCATTATCAACCTCCCCGGCGTTACGTCACTGGAATGCTTATTTGATGAGCTTCCCCGCTTACACCTTAGTGATAGGTCGTATATCCGCACTAGTGCTCAACTCACACATGATGGCTTTTTGTATACACTCCCTGGTGAGCCACCTGACGGGCTTTATCGTTTAAAAGATACACGTTACACCTGCGTGACATACTATTTTGTCACCGTCCACGACATCCCCACGGGTGAGGACGACAGTCACTCCGGATTTTTCTATCGCCCACCCAATAAACCTCCTGATAGGTTGCCCCATGTTATGGTTATACAAGTCATTGGAGGACTTTTCCTTAGGAAGTGTGTCGAGTATGTTGTACCCCATTTGCATCCTTCATTTTTGTGGGTCGGTTGAATCATTTACCTATCATTTGCATGCACTCCACGAGTTGGTTCGTAAGAAAATTGCAACTAGTAATGATTATTATAAAGATCAAGCAGACCAGCACAGGCAGGAACAAATCTTTGAGACGGGAGAACAAGTATTAATTCGCATTCGATCTGAGAGGGTCCCACAAGGACCAGCAAAGAAACTAAGCGCACGCAGAATGGGCCCTTATACAGTCGTATGGCGGATTGGTACGAACGCATATGAGATAAGCATCCCTCATGGTATGGGTTTCAGTCGAGTATTCAACGTAGAAAATTTGACTTCTTACTACGAGGAGCACGTGTTCGTGGACCCCTTTTCCACACCTCTACCCGAGCCTTCGTCTCACATAGCCCCTCTACTTGAGTCTTCACCTCATATTGCCTTCACCAGTCCCTCTTTGTTACCACCCGCGGAGTCGCATCATATGGATCGCATTGGCCCATCGACGGTCCCACCGACACAGCAGTCAGACGGAGATACATCAATGTCAGACGGAGATACTTCACTACCATCACTGTCAGACGGAGATACATTTGTGGCACCCCCTTCTACGGACGACGTGCTTCAGATTACTGGTCACGACTACTACACCGCGGGCGGGCGAGATGTTGTGCGCTCTCTTGTCTGATGGAACGATCGGCCACTGCATAGTGCTACTTGGATATCTTCAGAGTGCTCAAGAGACTCGCCCCACGGCTACACAGCGAGAATGACCACCCGCACTCACCGGAGATGAGTGCCTTTAAGTCGGGGGGAGTTGACGGCGCACCACGGCCAACACGCGTGTAGTCCCGCAGGAGTCGGTGATCCGCTGCCCTGGCGGACGATCTGAGCCTGTGGTTACGTCTGGATGGTTGATCCGAGTCGAGTTCATATATAGTCTTTTATATTTTGAGTTGTATTTTCCCCCAGATCGGCCCGGACAGTGTGCGCCGTCCGATTTGAGTTTTATTTAATTTTCAGATTTGTGCAGTTATTATTCAGGCCTTATAAAAGGGGGCAGCGGTTCACGGTGGTGGTATCGTGGGTTTCCTTTAGACATTGGAACTGTCGGACAATACACAGGAGCGATTCATGTTCATCTTCTTCCGGTGAGAAGGTTTCAAGCCCGGTGCGACGCCAAGTATCTCCTCCTCTGCCGGACAGCCCCGGCCCCCCGTGAGCCCGCCTCCCTCTTCCCTGCAAACACCTGGACGTCTGGCCACTCCTCTCCCCTCCTCCCTGCTCTACCTGAGACCTGCAAGCCGTCGGCCTTCCCAGTCCCCCAGCGCCTCCCCGTCGGTTTCCACCTCCGCCTGAAACAATCTCCCCCCCCCCACTGTAATACCCTCTCATCCTCCATCCCCGGTCTGCTCGATACCCTCCCGACACCTCCGGATTCATCCCGCCAAACCCCTAGGCCCGCAACATCACCGTGAGCCCTTCCACCACCAGAAACTCCAGCCAACCTCCACGTGCTTCGTTTCCTCTACCCGTCAACATTCCAAGCCTTTTGTTTCTTCCTGTACACATTCCTATGTGTCCTACGTGAACCTCTTTCACTAATCTCAACTTGGACTAAACCCATCTGCCACCCCCAGTACCTCCGGCCCCTTTTCTCCTTTTCGTGGACTCCACCCTAACAACTAGACCATATTTCTTAACATTTATCACCCAATCCACCCTAAATTAACACCTGTCATAAACCCTATTTCCAGCACATTCCCTTCTTGCTATAGCCTTGGACGCCCCGCCAACAACTGCATTTGTCGCCGCCTACAAGTGTGAACCGTGGTATAAAGTTCTTTTCCTTATTGTTGTTTATTTGGCACTTGTACTATGTAGTGGATGTTATTCTTGTTTGTTATTAGTATCGCCGCTCGTGTGACTTGCGGAGTTTTTCATGCTCTTGCTTAAAATTGTTTGTGCCTCAATTGTTTGCAAAATTAATATTTTGTCCTCCTTTTAATTAATTAATTGTGTCTGTCGTGCCTCTGCTGATAATCATATAATAAATTATTATTTGCTGTAATTTTGGAGCGGACCACTATGCACTTTCATTACACCGCATTGCAATTAGGTTTGTATTTGGAAATCCCGTTTCGAGTCGATGTCACTGCATCAGTTTTCCAACAAACATATTTTAAGCTTTCTTTCTGTATAAATCAGTTTTAACTTTCCAATAATTAAACAGCAATAACCTAGAATCAATTTTACTCTTCTTCTTCCTCACGGTTTTAACCAAGAAAAATATCCCCTTCTCCACTCTTTCCTGGCTATGCCTAAAATCAGTAAAGATGCAAACTTTACTTCCCACAGGGAAAAACTTTTTAATTTTAGGAGTTTGCAGATGGGCATGGAGGACCTGCAAGCTTAAGAACAGCTCTCCGACAACATTGGCCATTGTTGAGGATGAAGTTGATGAGCTTCTTGTCTTCCTTGGCTAGGGGAGAGATTTGTTGAGGGAGAGAGGTCGCCGGCCAAGGTCCCATCGTTGGTCATGGATAGAGTTTGCCGGTCATGGATAGAGTTCGCCAACCGACATCCATTACACGTAGGCAACGAGCGGAGTAGGGGAGGCACCGGATGCGGGAAGCAGGATCGCAGTTCACGCGAGAACCGAGCGGGTGGAGGGGCTTACGGCTGGAATGAGGAATAGGTTTAATTTAAGGATTTATTACGTTTGTGTATAGTATTTTAAAACGCCTAAAATGATCAAAGGTTTTGGTTTTTATATAGCGGTACCTGGTTTACATATAACATCACTCTTTTATAATAGTTTACCTGCCATGGTTGTATGTTGTGGAGGCTCGGCAGAACCCATATTATACGACAGTTACATGTGGTACTTCTTGATATCTAGAGAGGAGTGCGGAAGATCGAAGAAGCTCACAACAAAGGTCTGAAACTTGCCAACATGTGTAGAGATACTGGAGTTGGACTGTTCGAAACTGAAGAGATTGACGGTAATGTCATACGCCTTAGTGATGTTGCCCTGGTAGAGGTTTTTCCATAGAGATTTTTCGCCGAAGTCTAGTGCCACGGCATATAAGGAACACCTTGGAGATAGGCACAAGGGACGTCTCAATTGATTGCCATACTAAGCCCATTAATTGAGTGCCAATCTTTTCCCAATCTAGCTAATTAGTTTTCCTTCATGAGATGCTCCTTCCGGCTTTGCTCCATGAACTAGATCTGAATGGCAATTGACCAGAAGTTGTAGTTCTTTCCATTCAGCTTCTTGGTCGTAATGTCACGGCGACGACTTTGTAGAGAAGGAAGCTTTTGACGAGGACTCGTTGACTTAACTGATGCAGATTCATAGTGGATGAATCTGTAGACATATTGACTGATGCAGAATTCACCAGATTTGGGGAACATCGGGTCTAGCCTTGACTTAATGGGTGTTGGTGGGATTCAAGGTGAAGACTTGCTTTTTGAGGTTTGTTGGATCAAGCACAAGTCAACATGAGACCCTCTTACCGATACGTAGAAGATCGAACCCATTTGTCTGGACAAATCAGTTCGATTTACGCCTGGATGGAGTTGCACATCGACTGGAATGGCTCGACGGGTCGACCGTGTGATGTTCATCGATACCTGCTGATCGACTGAAGATGTTGATCGACGTTAGGATCGATTGATGGGATCTTCATACTGGAACGACTGGAGACCTTGCTTAAGAAGTGGGGACTCATGATTCCGTAGTAGGGAGATGCCACACGTGTGTTGGATCGATGCGTGTGGGGGATGACTGGATGGAGCAACCATTGTGAACTCCAAAAATAGGAGCAGGGAAGCAACATTCTCTAATACCATGTTCGAGTTATTTTTTCCTTTATTCTGATACGTCAGATGGGGCTACGGTTTGCATACATCAATGACCATCAACTCCCTTGGCAATATAATTTCTTATATGTACATTTAAGAGTAGAAATTTTAAATCTTTATGCTCCTAAGTAACAATAACCCTTAAATCTTACATTTACAACCGTCAATGACCCTTAAAATCTTTTTTAACTTTTTTTATATTTCACTGTGGCAATGAATGAGCAGCAATGGGTTCTCCTGTGCACAATTGCTTATATATATATGATTATATATATCTGTTTTATCATATAAAACAATATACATATCTCAAATTACACCATCAAACGCATCTAGACTGTTTGATATCCAAAAAATGACTTCTGGTCATTGGATCTCAACAAAGGGCCTGCAAATATCCAAATCCCCCCCCCCCCCTTAACACTGTTCACTCCCAAAAAAAACTCGATGCCCAGCTTCAGCTCCCGGCCCCTCACGGGCTCACCCCCGCCGCCGCCGGCGGAGCCGCCAGCGGCCTGCCCGGCGACCACCGGCGGGTGAGCCGGCCTCCGGCGTACCCGCCGGGGGTTGTCCGGCGGCGAGCGGGCAGGGCCACCGCCGGCGGTGGCCCTGCCCGTGAGCTCCAGGTGGCCCTGCCCGCTCGCCGCCGGACAACCCCCGGAGCCGCCGGCGGCCGAGAAGATCGGCCTGCGTGGGCAGGCCGATCGGGGGGGAGGGGGGGTTGTTTTTTTTTTTCATTTTATTTTAATTATATAATTTATTAAATTTATTTATAATTTATAAAATTATTAAATTCCTATTAAATTTTCTATTACAATTTAAATTACTTTTTTTATTAAAAATTTTATTAAAAGCTGGGCCGCGGGGGAAGACCGTCGGGGGGCGGGCGAAGCCCGCTGGGGGGTCAAGCGGGAGAAGCTCGCTTGATTGCGGGCGAAGCCCGCAGCGACGCATCGAGAACTGGCGGAGCCCGTTCGAAGATGCAGGGGGCGGGCGAACCCCGTCGGGCGGTCAATCGGGTGAAGCCCGCTTGATTGCGGGCGAAGCCCGCAACGACGCATCGAGAACGGGCGTAGCCCGTTCGAAGATGCTAGTATATATATATATATATATATATATATATATATATATATATATATATATATATATACATATATTTACTACTATAATAAAAATATAAAGTTCATGAGTTCAAAATTTAATCCACCGTCGATCTCTGACTTGATAAATCAATTACCGTCCGATCTTTTTAACATTAAACAAAAAAACTTATAGACCTCCTACACCTACTCTCTCTGAAGGATGAGAGAGACAGAAAGAGAGAGGGGGGGCACCTTTTTTTATATATAAAAGAAGAGAGGGGGAGAGAGAGAGACCAAGTGTGAGAGAGAGAGTATTAATATAAAAGAAGAGAGAGAACGAGAGGGAGATCAAGGCTCTGTTTGGGAAACCGGTGCCGTTTTAAAAGGGGGAAGTTCAAAAAGGAGATGTTAAACTGTATTTTTAAAACTGTGGTTTTAAAACTGAGGGCTTGTTTGGGTAATTTCAGTTTCTGTGATGGTTTAACTTATTTTTAAAATTATCTTCACATGAATTTTATTTATTTCAGGCCAATTTTTTCTGATTTTTTTTTAAAAATTAGGTATTATATTTGTGATTTTTTTTTACAAATTTATGGATATAATTATTTTTTTTATTGGAGTTAAATTGATTAAGTAAAATAAAATTAAATTAAAAAATATTACAAACGACCGTTTTGAAAGGGAGAATGGAGGTCTCCTTGACCTTTTCAAAACGGAGGAAAAAGTAGGTTTTAAAACGGCCGTTTTAAAATGACAACATTTTAGTTGTTCCCAAACAACTTTCCTCCGGTCCGTTTAGAACGGAATGGAGTCAAAACGGAATCCCAAACATAGCCCAAGTGTGTGTGAGAGAGAGAGAGAGAAGCAAGTGAATTAATATAAAATATGAGAGAGAAAAAGAGAGAAGAGAGTGAGATAGAAATTAATTATTGTACGTCAAAACATATATTTTTTTACAAAATAAAAATTGTAATCGTGATTGATATTTTTTTACGATCATTTTGAGTACTCATATGTATATGTTGGGGGCACGGCCGTCCGCGGCGGGCGAAGTCCGCCGTCGGTGGCCAGATACTGTGGCGCGTACCCATCGGGCCGGAGGCCCGTGCCTGCGACTCGTGAATATATATATATATTATTAAAGTTGTAGCTTGGAGTAGAGGAGTTAATCTTAGCTATCCTATATGTCAAATTTTTAAGACGATTGATATCTGCACTACACTTTTGGATATTCGCACTACGTTTACTTCTAATTTTTAGCGTCTTTTGAAAATACTCCTTGTACATGCATTTTTAGGAAAAGTGTTCAACACAAAAGTTGTAGATCTCGACGAGATCTACAACTTTCGTGTTGAACACTTTTTCTAAAAATGCATGTACCAGACGTACATTAGGAAATACGCTCAGATTTCACGCCTTTTAGAAATATGTCTTATAGCAAGAAGTATTTTCAAAAGGCGCGAAAAATTAGAAATAAACGTAGTGCGAATATTCAAAAGTGTTGTGCGGATATCAATCGCCATTTTTAATCTCAGTTTTTAAATGGAGAGAGAGAAAAAGAGAAGAGATGGGGCGAGAGAGAGAATTTTTATAGTCCTCCTATCTATACGTGAGAGAAGGATAGAGAGAGGAGGGAGGGAGAGAGTGAGGGAGAGAGAGGAAAGGCGGTGGAAGAAAGAAAATATAAATTGAATTTACTGAAGAAAGAGAGGGAGAGAGAGGGCAGGAGGGAGAGGGATGGGAAGAGAGACAGAGGGCATGAGTGAAAGATAGGGAGGGAGAGAGAAATTGACTTTTTAGATAAAAATATATATTTTTATAAAATAAAAATAGAAATATTAATTTTTTATGATCATTATTTATGAGTATGTTTTGAATAAAAATTGTAAAAATAAAATTGCATAAAAAATATATTAAAATTTATTTGAAAATTATAAAAATTGTATTTTCGGATACAACTATATTATTGCTGAAAAATACAGTACCCCGACCCGCTCATATGCGGGTGCAGCCTTCCCAACCTGCTCATAGGCGAGCGCAGCCCGCTCGAATGTGGGTGAAGCTCGCTAAGAGTCAGCGAGCACGGGCGAAACCTGTGCGGAGATGCTCATATATATACACACATGTGCGCGCGCGCACACGCACGAGTTGCATTGCACGGGGGGGCTCCATGCGTGCGGCGACGTTCAATAGTGGTAATGACATTCGGTGGGGGTTGCAACATTTTGCAGGGCGAGGACATTTGGCAGTGGCGACAACATTAGGCGGCGGCGGCCCATATATTTGTATACGTATATATAAAATGTAATTTAATATTCAACAAAAATCATATGGTATGGTGGTTGTCATTTTTGTTTGGCGTACTGGGAACCGAGTTCAATTCTCACCATTAAAAAATTTTGTGAGATTAAAAATTGAGTCATATGTCCCCTTCTTTTTCATTTAATTTAGTGGTAGAATTGTAATTTCATGTTATACGGTAGGTGTAGAAACCCACATCCTAGTAGGTGTAGAAACCCTAATAAAAAAGATGTAGATAATTAAACTGATAAATTTGATTTCAGGTAAATGGAATCGTTGTAATTGGCTTGATGGTCGACCTGGTTACACAATAAGGCTTCATTTGGTGTGGCGGTGAAGTTTGCTCCCGGCGGGTCGAAACGGAGAGTTGGAACCAGAGAGGGGAGGCGGGGTTGAAAAAGCGGCGTTTGAGGGGATTTTTCTTCTTGTGGCGGGTGCAAACGGAGCAAACGTCGCCGGCGCTCCGTTTGTTTACCCGCACTCCGGTGGCATTTGCTCCAAACGCCCGGCGAAAACGCCGAAACAAACGAAGCCTAAGTGAATATCTTTATCTTTATACTATAAGGGAGGAGGTTTTGAGGGGTGGTGTAACATTTTTTTTTCCTAAATTACTCTTCTAAATGGTGTAACTTTCATCTTCTGAAAAAGCCCTCCACTTTTTCTGCTTTCCGCCAACATTACCAGCCACAGGATCTACTGCAATCAAGGGTCACGGATGACGGATGAAGTCACGGATACTTTGGTTTCCCACCACACGATCACTACAAATCAACGGACACGGATCGTCTTATGCGAATGCCACGGATCGCGCTTTCCGCCTTAACGCCCGATCAAATAGGTAATTCTCAGCTATACACAGTGCGACTGGTCATTCTCCAACGCGGACCCGGCGCTACTGCCCCGCCCCCCTCGCAAACCCATCCTCTGCCTTCCTCCCGCTGTCCAGTTCTCGCCGACTAACTCCTCGCTTCGCGTCTCTACATCGACGAAGAACGCTGCGCTCCGTCGTCTGTAGGAATCGAGCCGACCACCGTTTATGCGACTGCGGAAAGGGCTTCTTCCACGATAAGCCATCTAGAACTCATTTATTGTATCTCTGTTGACGCCGACCTCTTCACTCCTAAACACAGTTTCCTAAACTCAGCTTCCGCCGCCCCCACCGAACTTCGCCACCCCCGCCGATTGTCGCCGCCCCCGCCGAATGTCGCCGCCCCCGCCGAATGTCGCCGCCCTTGCCGAATGTCGCCGCCCCCGCCGAATGTCGCCGCCCCGACCAATGTCGCCTCCCCGACCAATGTCGCCTCCCTAGACCAATATCGTCCCTACGACCAATGTCGCCCCCCCCCCCCCGACCAATGGCGCCTCCCGACCAATGTCGTCGCTCCCGACCAATGTTGCTCCCACGACAAATGACGTCCCCACGACAAATGTTGCTCCACGACAAATGTCGCTCACACGACAAATGTCGTCCCGCACGGGGTTCCCCGTGCATGACTGCTTGTATATATATGAGCGACAGTGCATGTCCCCTCCCTGTGACAGTACCCCGACCACGACGGTAACCCAGCCCGATGGCGCTCACGCCACTTGCAATCGACATAGATTAATTGAATGCACACATATAAATCAAACCAAGATCATTGCGCCCACTTTCAAGAGGGTTGCTTCCGCATCAAAGTGGGCTGCCCCCGCATCCAGGCGGACTGCCCCCGCATCCAGGCTGGCTGCCCCCGCATCCAGGCGGGCTGCCCCCGCATCCAGGCAGGCTGCCCCCGCTTTCTCAGTGTGTTAATGTTTTGATTTTTTTTTTATTGCAATGGGTCTCACCCCGCTCCTCTCTCTTTCTCTCTACTCTCTCCGCCCCCAATTTTCTGCCTCCCTCTCCCCCTCTCTCCTCTCTCTAATCTCTCCCCCAAATCTTCAACTGCCCCTCTCTCTATTTGTGTATTTGTATTTATTGAAGTGGGTCTCACCTCTCTCCCCTATTCTCTTTCTACCAAACGCGATAGTACCTCGATCCGTGTGGCGGGCTTCGCCCGCCCCCGGCAGTTCTTAATATATATGTACTTATATGGTTACACAATATGTGAATATCTTTATATATATACGAGCGACAGTGCATGCCCCCCCCCCCCCCGTGCCTCGTGTGACAGTACTCCGATCACGACGGTAACCCAGCTTGATGGCGCTCACGCCACTTGCAATCGACATAGATTGATTGAATGCACACATAAATTAAACCAAGTTCACTGCGCCCGCTTCCAAGAGGGTTGCGCCCGCATCACGGCGGGTTGTCCTGCCTCCATCCAGGTGTGCTGTGTAACACCCCCATCCGTCGCATGGCATATAACAGAAGGTCCAGCTGGAACCCGACGCCATATACCACAGACAGTCGGAAGGGTTACTAAATGAATAAATCAAACCATCTAATAAGACTACTCGTCCTAATCACAGAGCATTCTAGCGGAAGATTTTAAAGTTGAAAGAACCCAAAATTAATTCCATCAATATGAATGTCCACAGCTACAACAACAGGAATGAACCCCAAATACACTGAAATAGGTACATGGCCTTATGGCCTTACAAATGTTCATAAATATAACATGTCTTACATACATCGGCTCGCAGGCCGGCCACACATGAGAAATGTAAAAACAACTATTCTACGGCCTTCTAGGGCCAGCACAGCAACATGGGCTCCAGCCCGCTATTTGGCGCTCGGCTCCGCAGCACCTGCAAGCACATACCACCGCACGGTGGCAAATAAAGCAACGGTCAGCTAAAAGCCGACCAAATTATAACGACCCCGCCCCTTACTCGGGACGGCGGTGCTCTTTCCCTGCAAAACTTTAGCCAACAATATATATATAGCGCAATTATAATTCGCCACAGGTGTAGGCTCGCACGGCCAAACACCCCGTGCACTCAGGGCACATTCATGGTGGACCCTGACCCATCAGTGCATCCACCACCACCCCTAGGATGGCAACAACATGTGAGCATTTAGCCTTTCTGACCACCGTCTAAGGCTCCAACTATGCCAACGGCCAGTCCCCGTCTTCGGGTCTCTCGCACCGAACCACATAGCCTAGGTCCAATTCCACTTGCCCGTTGCTCACGCCGCATGTCCAATTTAAGGAACTTTGCGCGGGCCAAGCTTCTCTCGGATCCCAAATTTTCCAAAACAGTCTCATAACCCAGTTATGATCAAGGCCGGTTCCCAGACCGCCAAGTTAGCAGAACACGTTTCCGCTCAGTTTTCCGGGTGCGCCTTGAAGCTAACCTTCAAGGATCCCTGCTGCAATCTACCGCGTAGAAACCCGAAAAATCCAAAGCACGGAGTCTTCTCCGGCAAAACCATATCAAATGCAACATCACCGATCCAGACAAAACACGTCCGGGTAGGCTTCACACACAATGCCTATGCCCGTACTTACGATTCCGGGCTCTACATGCAACACAAGGGGGACTATTCCCGTCAACCCCAAGGAACACCACGCACTCACCGCATACTCGCGGGAGCGGGATTCCCTATGCAGAAAGAAAGAGCTTCAAGCGCTCGAGTTGAGAATCGTTACCCTTGTAGTCCGTTTTGGCGCCATGGAAAAACTACGCGGTTAGAACTCTTCGCAATGACTTTCCCTCCACGGATCCGCTCTCCGACTTCGAAATGGCGCTCCGATGCTCCGCCGGCGGCCGGAAACTTCCTTCTTCTTCCTCTCCTCTCTCACTTTGGAAGGGGAGAATTTTGGAGAGAAAATGAGGGAATAACTCCCTATTCCCGGCCTTAACAGAGCCTAAACTAATCTGGGCCGTCAGATCTAAATTAAAGAAAATGGACGGCTCGGATCTGCACAAAATTCCCCAGAACTGGGCCGCACACGGCTTGGCACACGGCCGTGTCCAAGGCCGTGTGCCTCGATCCAGGCACGATCGTCGAACGGGGAAACGCACACGGGCCAAGACACGCCCGTGTCTGACCTGACACGCCCGTGTCGGGTTCCTCGACACGCCCGTGTTCGAGGGCGTGTCACGCATAACCGCCACGGCAACGGACACGACCCCTCAGGACACGGGTCTGGACACGGGTTGGCACACGCCCGTGTCAGATGACACGCCCGTGTCATCTGGCCGTGTTCCTGGCCGTGTCCTTCTCGGGTTGAAAACGGCCAAAAAATCACCAGCCAGACACGGCCTTGGACATGCTCGTGTCCTAGGCCGTGTACCCCTACAGGCACCAAAAAACTCTTTTTCCGCGACCGACTCGCACACAAAATTCGGGGCGTTACATGCTGCCTTTCACAGTGCGTTAATGTTTTGATTTTTATTTATTGCAATGAGTCTCACCGCTCTCCTCTCTCTTTCTCTCTACTCTCTCAGCCCCCAATTTTCCGCTTCCCTCTCCCCCTCTCTCCTCTCTCCTCTCTCTAATCTCTCCCCCAAATCTTCAACTACCCCCTCTCCCTCTCTATTTGTTTATTTGTATTTACTATTTATTGAAGTGGGTCTCAACTCTCTCTCCCCTCTTTCTCTCTCTACCAATCGCGACCGTATCTCGGCCCGTGTGGCGGGCTTCGCTCGTCTCCGGCAGTTCATGAGCTTGTGAGCTGGCTCGCGAGCTTTTTATTTATACGTTTAAAAATAAAAAATAAGAAAATAAAGCTCATGAGCTAAATAGCTCGGGAGCATCTCGAGCTCGAACTCGATAAGTTGGCGTCGAGCTCGAGCTGGGATAAATGAGCTCGTCGAGCTCGAGCTTGGAAATTTTGCCAAGCTTGACTCGAGCTCGACTCGTTTGCACCCCTAGTTCGATGTTCGATCCCACCTGAGCTTTTATTTTAGTTTGTTTTATATTTTCCTATTCTATCTATTATTTAGTCTCACATCGTGGGTTTAAGAAGTTTTTTCTGGTTAAAATAATAAGAGATGAGATTATTGTATGAAATTTGATTGTCGGAGGGGGGGGGGAGGGGGGGAGGGGGGGCTATGCATTGCGGGTTGCGGTAGACCGAACCGGCTATATTCAATGTGAGTGGTCTAGATCGAATGGATTATATTGTCGAGTATTGGTCTTTTTTCATAAACCGAAGGGCAAAATAGTAATTTCTCATTGTAAGCTAGGATCTCTATAAAATTTTTAGGTTATGACACCCTACTATGCTAGATTTATGGGCCTTATACAAGTTTATATAGACTGTCATGATTCGTTTGTAAGATCGAACGGTTGAGATGTTATGATCTAACCAGATCGGATGGTCCAAATTGTTATATCTAGAGGGGTAAAATGAGATAGCCTAATGTTTAAACAAAGGACGTGTGACAGATGGAGAGAGAGCGCATTGGATCACATTGGTCCTATCTATCTTCACATTAATTCTTTTTTAAATCATCAAAACTAATTTAATTGCAGTGATGAGTTATAATTATGGGCAGTTTATCGTGTGTGCTGAGTCTGTGTGTGTGTTTACAAGCAATCTTGCATGTCTTCTCTTGTGCTCCGGAATGACAATATATGAATATCCTCCATTTGTCCTTCACATAAAATCTTTTGTCACACAAACTACAAATCTTTGCAAAAACTGAGGGGATGAGAGTATATTTTTTAAAATTAAATAAATATATATATATATATATGATAATTTACTGGCGAATATTTATAAATTATCATAACTAAAGTAAATTTGCAAGGATGAATATTTTCCAGAGAGAGAGAGAGAGACTTGCACACAACTGCACAATAGGCTTAACAGGGACAACAGTAAGTGTATGACGAGAAGCAATAGCCTTTTTTCTGATCTCCCACAACAGAAAGTTGCAATGGGTGATGTCTAGCCCCGTCAAAAAACAGCATATTATGCGTCATATTAGATTAGCTCAATCCCTTTGCCCCGGCCATCACGGCTGCCGCCTGATTTAGCGGGGGCTGCCCCTTTTTTTTCTCTCCAGCAAGCCCATGAGCACCACCCTCTTCTTATACTCCTTCGAGATGATACTGATCTCCGCCGGGTCTTCCCTCATCACTGATGACACCGGCTGTTGCGGTGGCATGAGGCAGAAACAAATGCAAGCGCAGAAGACGGCGAAGTGGCTGCCCAAAAAGAGTGTCACCAACAGCATCAGCACAACCACAAATGGCCCGGCAAAAATGCTTAGGGTTTGGCGTGCCCGGATGCCATCTCGATCCAACTTGAGCGAGCCCGGATGTTCTGTTTGCCGTGCAGGGTGCTGGCTTGAATTATGTTTGGAGGATTCGTAGTGCAATTGGGTAGATAATGGGTTGTTCGAGTTTAGGGGGTTTGGGGTTATTTTGGTTCTCTTTTGTACCTGTGCTTCAAATGTTGTAAAAAAAAATCATTGAACGACTTGTTTAGAAATTAGAAATCATGCAATGTTTATATTGGCAACCTCAGTGACGGATCCAGGAATTTTGCAACGAGGGAACACAAAATTTTTTAAATAAAACAACAAGATAATGTAAAATTTTTGACATTGCAAATTCATACAAAACTACATTTAATTCATACAAAACAACAAGATAATATGGGGCGGCGAGATCGCTACTGTAGCACTCTCGCCGCCCCAGATTTTGGGGCCCAAATCGAGAGTCAAGACGACTACAAATCAAAATGTAATCAACATGAAAGTTGTTCGTCTTTCCGAGATCTACAACTTTCATGTTGATCATGTTTAGGGGGGTTACTCTAGTGTGAGCGTACAGGCAAAGGTCAATGAGGCTTCAAATCGAAAAGTGATCCACATGAAAGTTGTAGATCTCGGCGAGACGAACAACTTTCATGTTGATCAATTTTTTATTTCGAGCCGTCTTGGACCTCGATTTGGGCCCCGAAATCTGGGGCGGCGGAACTGCTACTATAAAGCGTCCGCCGACCCAGATTTAGGGGCCCAAATAGAGGTTTAAGATGGTTTCAAATCAAAAAGTGATCAACATGAAAGTTGTTCCTCTCGCCGAGATCTACAACTTTTATGGAGATCACTTTTTGATTTAAGGCCATCTTGACCCCCAAAATGGCTTGCCCGTACGGCCACATTTTAGGATGCCCGCATTTGAGATATCCCCTTTTAATATATATATAAATATATAAAAGAATAGACTGCGGTTCTTTCTAAGAACCGCAGTACCGCAGTCTACAGTTCTTAGAAAGAACCCAGTCTATTCTTTTATATTTATATATTCTGAACTTTAGAACAGCGGAATCGGGAACCGGCTAATTCTAAATCGCTGTTAAAAAAAATTGGGGGGGGGGGGGGGCGGTCTGGGCGAACCAAGCCTAATCAAACTTTGCAAAAAATTTGGGGGGGGCACGTGTCCTTCTGGCCCCCCTGTAGATCCGCCCATGGGCAACCCTTATATGACTATTTGCAGCTCATTAAAATTATAGAAAATGTCTAAATAAGACTATCTAATAGCAGCCCCAATTAAATACCTAATTTTCCCCTTTATTCCTCCCGCTTTCGGTTCTTGCTCCTGACTCCAGTGTCGTATCTCGTAACCCTCACCGTTTTTGCCCCGGCTCCCTTGATTTCTCGCCGCCGGCCACCGAAGTTCGCCGGAGGAGCTATAGAGGCCGGAGAACTCCTTTGGGGGGGGCGGGGGGGGTGGGGGTGAGACTCTCGCCTGCATGTGCTCCCTCGATTTCACCCGGAATCCTAGCCGATTTCGGCCCCGGAGCCTCATTTCCTCACCGTCGGCCGCCAACAACCACCGGACTAGGTCCCATAGAGCCCGGCGAACTCTTCTGGAAGCCCGGAGAAGGTGCATTTGGCCGGCCGATTCTCCCTTTTGCTGGAGGTTTTTGCTCTATGGCATCTAACCGAAGTCGGCGACCAGCAGTTTTTGATTTGTCGAGGAAGGTCATCAATAGGGCTTTGTAGCATTTTGATGGAGGTATATTTGCTTCTTCTTCTTGGGCTCTACTACAATTTTAACTCTTAAGGCATGAATTATTGACATCTATGACTACAATTATATCATCCGACTGTTTTACAAATGTCATGGAATTATGTTGTTCACTACAATTATCTCATCCGACAGTTTGCAAGACTTGACTCCAAGACTTGATGACAATGCAATCTGCAACATGTTTTGTCGGGTGTTCGAGGTAATGCCCCAAGTGAATTCATCTTAAATTTTCAAGATTGAGAACTCCCTGCTTTCGATGAACTCAAACACAACTACAAATAATGGTGATATCCTCTCCAAAAGCAGCATATGCATTTCACTGGAGTGTAGAAACATACAAAATATATAAATTAAATACATGGGTGTTGCATAACAATGATTGAATGTACATTCTTCTCCAAGATGTGTTCAACAAGGTGGACACTGTTGTTGACCCGAAATACGATAGGGCCCACAATATTTAAGACTTTGAGTTATTTGTTCTTTTGGCACTTAATACGTTGCGGAATTTAGAATATTTTATGTTTGAAAGAAATAATAGTCTTTTATTTTATATTTTTGGCTAAATAAATTGGATAGAAATGATTGTATTTCTAACAAAAAAATTGTATTTTTGGCTGTCAATATCGCTTTGCTGGGCCGCTGTTATTTCATTTGGGCTGTCAATACTTATAGGCGGACTGCCAATATACAACAACACTCAAGCCTTTATCTCGTTATAGTGGGGTCGGCTATATGGATCTTTTATCCCATTATAGCGGGCTGCCAATATAAACACCCTAAATGTATCGCAATGTTTTTATGAATTGCCTTTTTTAAAAAAAAAACTTGGTTAGCATTTGAAGTATGAAGCGACTTTAAAGAATATTTTAATAAACTGTTTTCACTCTTGCTCGAATAATTTTTAGAACGGGTAGCGTTCCTTGCTTTGAGAGTGGGTGAAATTCAAGTCATCAATCCTCAAATCCATCGCCAGCCATTTTTATTTAAAAAAAAAGAAAAGAAAAGAAAAACACGCTTTTCAAAGGTGCATCCAAGAGCTTGGCTTGTGGGTAGCGTTCCTTCCTCCGCACTTTCTCCGAGCCAAAAATTTTGGGCGTTGTTATTAGCACCGTAATTTTGGCTAGTCGTATTGTCCTTTCTCTTAATTTTTTGCATTTTTTCAAAATACGGCTTGCACATGCATTTTTAGGAAAAGTGTTCAACAGGAAAGTTGTAGATCTCGACGTGATTTATAACTTTCATGTCGAACACTTTTCTTAAAAATGCATGTACAATGCGAATTTTTGAAATATGCTCAGGTTTCGCGCTTTTGGAAAGACGTCTTGTACATGTATTTATAGGAAAAGTGTTCAACACAAAAGTCGTAGATCTCGTCGAGATCTATAATTTTTGTGTTGAACAATTTTCCTAAAAAAACATGTACAAAACGTACTTCTAAAATACGCTAAAAATTAAAAGAAAATACGATACGAATAACAAAAATTACAGTGCTAATAACCGCGCCCAAAATTTTTGCTCTTCCTCTCGGCCCTCGGGTGCAGGATTCGGATGATGACATTCCTGCCGCGCATGATTTAAAATCAAATTATAAAATCAAATTAAAATGGAACCGTGCATGATTTTAAAAAAAAAATAAACATTTTGTATGAAATGAAATTGATCTCCCTACCTTTGGAACCTGCTCCGGCAACCCCACCACGCGTTTCGCCGGGTGGTCGTCGGCGTCGTCGAAGGTGCAGGGGCAGAAGCAGGCTGGGAGCCAGGATGCATGCTTTTGTCTCCTTTGATTGCTGGAGAAGTGGGCGGCCTCGGACATGGCCGGAGATTCTGAGGTCCGGCGTGAGGGGAGAAAGAGGTGGCGGAAATTTGGCAGACTTGAAAGAAGGGCTCCGGTGGTTGGGCAGTTGCGGCGACTTTATATTTTCCGCCAGTTCCCGGTTTTACTAATATTTACACATATACCCATGAAACTACTCTATTGGTTGATCCCGCGTTGAATAATCAGTATCATTGAGAATTTTGTCGCTGTTCGTTCGTTCGTTGTGCTTCTCCGTTAGACTTGGCTCTCTCAAAGCAGGAGAAGCTAAATTATCCAATTAGTATTTTATCTTAAAATTACAGAATGTGATTAGTGATAAAATATTTTTTTAATTTTAAAGAAATTATGAATGACCAAATGTCTATTAAGGAAAAACTCTCTAATTATGAAAATGATAAAGTGACCGCATATCAAAAAGTCCGAAATTTTATGATCCGAACTTTCGTAAAATGATGAATATATTTGGACCTGGATCCTCTCCATTTCATTTCAGCATTGTGTGGACATAATGAAGTTCGTTTTGATACAACGGGTTCAACATTTCCCAACATCTTAAAAATTGCTAACTCACTAAAGATCAAATAAAGGGCCCCCAAATATATTGTCGCAATCGCATGAACCAAATCTTAATTATCTTAATTAAGGTCTCGTTCATACGGTCGTAACCGCAGAACCGCTTGACCGGTGAAAATAAGTCCCCCCAAACCGAGTCTTAGACTCCGTTTGAGGGGGATTATTTTTATCGGTCAAGCGCTCACGCCCGCTTCATGCGGTCGTGATCACTTAAGGTCCGGTTCATGCGGTCCTGACCGCTTAAGATCCGGTTCATGCGGTCCTGACCGCTTAAGATCCGGTTCTTGCGGTCGTGATCGCTTAAGATCCGGTTCTTGCGGTCGTGACGGCTTCATTGGTGAAAATAAGTCCCCCAAACGGAACCTTAGTTTGGTATGTTATACATGCATACCTATGATGAAGAGTGATGGGGCTCGCTTGGAATATCTCAGCCAAGCGAGCCCCATACATGCATACCTATGTTATATATGCATACAAAAATTTTCAGAGCTTCTTATTGATTAAATAACAGCAAGATATGAATTTCATGATTTTCTCAAAATGATTTCTATCATAAATCAAAATATAAATCTCTTGATCAAAATGATAATTAACAAAGAGAGTACAAGATTTTATCATCCAAAAATTATAATAAAATTACTAGAGGCCTATAATGATAAGAAAATATTGACTGTCCAAATTTCATAATCT
Source organism: Platanthera guangdongensis (assembly GCA_039583875.1). NCBI lineage: Eukaryota > Viridiplantae > Streptophyta > Magnoliopsida > Asparagales > Orchidaceae > Platanthera > Platanthera guangdongensis. The sequence goes on along the minus strand of CM077151.1, from coordinate 294,368,523 downwards.
TCTAATTTTTTTAGCCACATTATTAAATTAATGAAGAAAATTTCTCCTAGGGTAATTAGTGAAGGAACCTTTACATAATTACTTCCAAAAAATTGCAACAAAATTATCAAGGCATCATAGTGGTCTAAAAAGTTTACCGGTCAAGTTTCAACCACTCTAAGTGCACTTTTGAAGAACTAGGCCTATTTTGCTTAGGTGGCCAACTTTGCTCATCAAGTTACCCCATCAAATCAACTCTAAATGTGCTGATATTTTTTCATGGACATTTTATGACCCCTCTGGTCATCCACCAGAGTTTGGCGAGAATCTAGGGTCCTTAGACCTGATTTTCACCACATGTATGAATTATTAAATTATTACAAAAACTATAGAAAAATCATCTCCAAAAAATTCTGATATTTGGATATGTTAGGAATCATGGCAGACTAGCCTATGGTCAAATTTTCAAACCATTTGACTCAGTGGGTCACTGGTGGCACTCATTTTAATTTCTGGTTAACCATTGCACAGTTTGCACCAAAAAAGTGTGTTGAGAGAAATCCAGTGGTCCAAATTGGTTGATTCAAATTTTGTATTAAACTAGACATCAAGGGTTAAGTTTTATATGTCGGTCAATTTTACAGAAAAAACATTTAGCTATTTTTAATAATTAAAAGCAAATGACTGAAATAATGTGTCATAAATGCAATATTAATATTTATTAAAAATCACGGCCTGCGTATATCCGATCAAGACAATCCGACGGCTGTCGGTCATCGTCCCCGTGAGCCATGGGCTATGATTGAATCTTTCTGGAGCCATTCCAGCTCCAATTCCCGCCATCCGGCCACCTCCCTGGCCGGCTACCGCCACCACCACCTTCGTTGAGGTGGTGGCTACCGCCTGACGGTGGCACGGCCACCGAAAGGACCGTTTCCGGCGAACCCGAGAACTGAATTTTCAAGGAAATTTTTTCATTTTTTTTCTCACCGATCGGGCTCGATTGAGCTGGATTTCTCCACCTATTGATTTACTAATCTATCACAGAGGAAAAGGAAGAGTACTAGACCTGCAGGCGGGCGTGGCAGCGAGTATGGTGGTGGTGTGTCATGGCCGATGGTCTCCAAGCTCATCCTTTCTGAATTCTCAATTCTCCACCTAAGGTAGTGATGTAAGGGTTCGTTTTGATTGCTTGGGAGCTTTTAAAACTGATGGATGGCTCAATTTGGGGAGTGGGAGAGGTAAACCATGAATGGCCATTAATGGCCTTGAATGGAGCTTTCGGCCATGGTGAATGGGTGCTTTCTCCTATGCTTGGCCGGCTGGAATTGATGGCATTTTCTTCCCAAGGGTCAGAGAAGAGGAATGGGGTCTTAGGGAAGGGGAGAGGGAAGGTTTTTTGCATTCTCCATTAATCTCCTTCCTCTTTCTCTCTCCGCCCAGAATTTTAGTGGCATTCTAGGTAATTTTCACTTGTTATAGCTAGTGGGTCATCATAATTGGGGCTAACCTAATTGGATTGAAGTTGACCTTAACTCCCCTCCCCATTTTGGGCTCGATTTGACCAAGGTTGACTTGGGGGAGTTGACTTAGTCAATTGAGTGTGTTGACTGGTCAAATATGTGTCATGAGTCCCTTGCCACCCCCCAAGTCCATTTGTGGCTTGGTGCAATCAATTTGGGCCAAGTTAGGGCAATTTGGCCTAACAGTTAAGGGTTGACTATGATTTACTTGACCTGTTTGGTTGATCCCAAATGGGTTGCTAGGGCACAAAAAGGCACTTATAAGATTGAAAGTGGTATGTTGGAGTCAAGTAGTAAAGTTAGGACCCAACAGCAAAACCCTAGACTAGGTGACCAGAAATTGCTGTTTGCAGACCAAGATGATTTCACCTATTTACTTAAGCACTCATGGTCTTCTTGGTCTTCTTAGAGCTTTGTCATGATCTAGTCATGACAAAAACTTTCTAAGGGTCTGGTTGTTTGTGGGATGTTACACTAAGCCCGCGCCAAGACCACCAACTCTATCTGCTCAGGCCGCTACTGCTCCGAGCCTGAGGGATTCAAAAGAAAGAACACATCAGCCAAAATTAACAAGTGGCAAAAAAGTTCAAAAGAAAATAAACCAAAGGAGTCAAATGGTTACAAACCCAAGATAGAATAGATGTCAAAGCACAACATAAATTCTAAAATAATAAATAATGAAGAATTTACACTGCCACCCAAAGGCCATAATTAAAACACTTAAAAACGCCGATAAAACCCAAAATTTCTCTAAGACAAACTCGACGAATTGGAAGGTCATTCGTCGAAAAACTTTTAAGTCCACACAGATTCGTCGAAAATATTCGATGAATTGGAAGGTCACTCGACGAACAGCTTCTAAGTCCACATAGATTCGTCGATAATACTCGGCGAATTGGAAGGTCACTCGACGAACAGCTTCTCTCGACAAATTCCAAAATCACTCGACGCACTCGACGAATTACACTTGGCGAAAATCAATACACTCGACGCCAAAATTGTAGTCATTCGATGAATTCGTCGAGAATACTCGATGAAAAGGACTCAGTCTAAGAAGGAAACGACTTGGTCTCAGACTGAATCCTGCTCTACTTGATGAATTGGTTTTGGCTGAAACTCATACACTACTCCTACATTCTAAGAAGGGAAGAAAAAAGGGGGGGAATAAGAACAAAGAAACTAGCAGGAGGGGAGGAATCACCACTTGCCTTAAGATCTCCTGAAAACCGGCCTCTCAAACTCTCCGCTTCAAGGATCGAGTACAAGAACTCCTCGTCTACAATCTCTGAAACTTTTCAGTGTAAAACGAGGGTTAAGATCAAATACCATAATGTCAAAAATCCATGAAACGGGAAAATCTTACCGTGCACGAGAAAATCTCAGCGAGAGCTTTCCGGATCTATGCTTCGTCGAAGGTTTAGCCCACCGGATCACCGATAAGCGGCGACCGGAAGACTTCGTGATGTTCGTCGCTCTCTACACTCCGCTCTTCGGGCCGACAGTTTGGGGAAGATGATGAATAGGGTTTCTGTACAACCCCGTGTCCGGCGAGCAAGGTCACCAAGGGGCGAGCAGATCGGACTAGGACCAGCAGGCGAGCTCGGCAGCGGCAGGGGCGAGGCTGAGCTCGGCAGCGGCAGGGGCGGGCTGAGGCTCGCGCCCTCGCAGTAGAGCTCGGCAGCAGCTGGCGAGGCTGAACACGCCGAGGTGACCAGGGGTCCCAGCTCGCCTGGGGGTCAGAGGTACTTTTTACTGTTCTACCCCTGCTGGTCTGCCCATAGCCCTTCAAAACAGCGGAGTTTGGCTGTTGGCAGACCCAGCCGAGGGTTTTCTGGTAATTTCAGGTCAGTTATTTTGGTTATTGGCAGTCTGGATTTCAAAAACTATAAATAGGACCCAAGGGGTACCCCAGAAAGCAAGTTTTTCCCTGTGCTCCTCTCCCCAAATTCTCTAAGTGCTTTCTGAGAGTACCTTAGCTCGGCTTCAGGCTAAGGAGGGGAAGCGCTCTGAGATCTTCCGGGTTTGTGGTGGGACCTCCCCGCCGAGCCCTTGGGTCTGTTTCTCCTTGTCTTGTTGTTTTTTCTTGCAGGAGCGAAGTAGGCGCGAGACCACCCCTTTTCCCCAAGGGCGAGCTCCACAGGAAGCCGGGTTTCGGTTTCAACAGTTTCGGTTTATAAGTGTATATATACATATATAATATTATATTATTAATATAATTTACAAGAAAAACTCAAACGACGAGAATTATTAAATCACCTCGGTTTTCAATGAAATTCACACAAAAACTAAATGTCGGTGCTACAAATCCAACGGCAAAGTCGAAATAAGTATCCGACAAACCAAACTTGGGTTAAAATTTCCTGAAGTTAAGACAATAATAATCCTTATAAAATTCACCGAGACTCCAATTAAGCCCGGATCACAACGAAACTTCACTAGCACGCTAAGAATTAACCACTTAAATTTTCTCAAGTCAAAAACTCTAATTCTGATAGACAAAATTATGCGCTAACGATGGTGCCCCGCTAACTACATGTCAATGTATCACCCTTACGTCATTATTATACCTCAAAAGGGATTAAAACAATTATCAAAAATTCAAGGGCGTTACATAAGTCCTCCTTTCCCTTGACTCCAAAGCCTTCGGGTTGCTACATGTACAACTCCTCCAAATCCTCATGCACGAATGTCGTTTTAATATCCATCTGCTCAATCTCAAGATCACTGGAGGCAGTCAAACCCAATATCAGTCTGATATAGGACATTTTCACCACTGGTGAAAATATCTCATCAAAATCTACATCGTGCTTTTGACTAAACCCTTTGACTACCAATCTTGCCTTATATCTAGACCGAAAAAGATGTTCACCGGACTTTAACTTGAAGACCCACTTGTTATTCAATGCTCTCTTCCTCTTTGGTAGCCGGACCAACTCATAGGTCTCATTCTCTTGGAGCTGCTCTAGCTCCTCCTACATAGCTGCACCCCAAAATACTCTGTCTTTAGATCTCTAAGCCTCCTCAACAGACTCAGGCTCTCAACCATCAGTAAGCAAAACATATTCTTGCGGTGGATACCTGGTGCCCGGCCTCCGAAATCTTTCAGATCTCCTAAGAGGTACCTCCACTACAGGTGGAATATCTACATGCAAAGCTCCCCCTCCATCAAGAATCTCCTCCTGATCTGGAATATGCACAACTTCCTCCTTGACATGTCCTCCATCAGCATGAACATACTCTGGCTCAGGAACTGCATTATAACACTCCATAGCTGGTGAATCTTGTGGCTCAGCAACCTCCTGCTCACCAACAATCTGGTCTTCCACAAAGACCACATCCTTGCTTCTGACGATCCTCTTTCTCTTCGGGTCCCAGAGTCTATAACCAAACTCCTCTGATAAGAACCCAAGCAGGATACACTCCCTGGACTTCTCGTCAAGCTTCGATCTCTCCTCCTTAGGGGCATGAGCATGTGTCCTACAACCAAACACTTGTACGTGTCCATAAGACACCTCCTTCCTGTAACAGACACGCTTTAGGATATCTCCATTCAAAGATGCTGAGGGGGACAAATTGATCAAATGCACAGCAGTCTGTACGACCTCTGCCCAGAACTGTTTGTCAATACCTTCCTGAGAGATCATACACTTAATCTTCTCCACAATCGTCTTGTTCATCCTCTCTGCCACCCCATTTTATTGCGACATCCTCGAAACTGTCTTCTTATGCATGATGTCATGCTCTCTGCAGTAAGCATCAAAGGCTCCAATGTATTCACCCATTGTCAGATTGTACCCGCTTGATCACCTTCTCGATCATCTTCTCTGACATTGCCCTGAACTTCATGAACTTTGTCAGAACATCACTCTTCTGCTTCAGAAAATAAGCTCATACATTTCTTGAGTGATCGTCTATGAACGTGAGAAAGTGGGCTGATCCACCCACTGAAATAGCCCCGATTGGACCACACACATCAGCGTGTATCAAGCTTAGCAGCTCTACCTTCCTTTTTGATTCAGCATAGGGCGAAGGAGACTCGTCTCTGCTTGCCAGCCAGGCAGTGAACACACGTGTCAGTAAGCTCCCCTGACAGTTTTTTAAGAACCTTTTTCTTCACCATGATTTTCAAGTTCTTCTCGCTGATGTGGCCAAGTCTGCAGTGTCATAACTCCATAGAGTTATCTTCAGTTGTATTCACACTCAAACTGCAGATTTTGGCATTTGGTTGGTATAAACCACAATACTTCTTGTCTTAGGCCACCACCAAGGACCCCTTTGCTAGCCTCCAGGCACCTCCATCTTCTATACTCGTGAAACCTCCATCATCCAGTCTGCCAATAGAAATGAGGTTCATCCTCAAGTCATGAATATGTTTGACATCCTTAAGGATAACCCTTCCCAGATCAGACTCCAAGTGGACGTCTCCATTACCAAAAATCTTCTACACTAGTATTTTCCATCCGGATAGTGCCAAAATCTCCAGCAGCATAGGAGTAGAAGTAGTCACTGTAAGGAGTACAATTTTAGGATGCTCCACCATCTACTACTCAATCTGTGTCAACACACTCATGGCAAACAACCCCGCTACAATGTAAGCACAATGACTCATCCTCTACAATCGAGATCGCACTTGTACCCTCACTCGATTCTCCAACCTCCTTTGACTTCCTATTCAGATCTCTTTGCATCTTGAAGTAGACCTTCTTAAGGTGACCCTTCCTTTTGCAATAATAGCAATCGAACTCCTTAGACTTCGGCCTGGACTTGCTTCTGGAGTTAGCCCGCGGCTTACCCTCCTTCATCAACTTGCCTCTTCCCTCCATAAGAAGAGCATCTGATGAAGAGACTCCAGAATCCTTTCTCTTTAGCTCCTCGTTCAAGAGGCGACTCGTCATCATCTTCATCGACACAACACCATCCGATGCCGAATTGCTCAAGGACACCACAAGAGTTTCCCAACTCTCTAATAAGGAGCTAAGGATCATCAATTATTGGAGCTCATCCCTCAAGGTGATCTTCATGGACTCCAACTGGTTGATGATGCTTTGGGCAAGGTTCAAATGCACTGTCATCTGAGATCTACCCCTGTACTTCAGATTTACTAGCTTCCTTATCAAGAAAGCTTTGTTTCTCGTTGTCTTCTGCTCATACAACGCTTCAAGCTTCCTCCATAAAGTTTGAGCCGATGATTCTGTAGATACATGATGGAAGATAGAATCATCAAGCTATTGTTAAATGAAACTCACTGCCTTCTGATCCATCTTCTTCCACTCTGCCTCATCCAACACGGTAGTCGGTCTTCCCAACAACGGAGCATAAAGATCCTTGCAATTCAACCGATCTTCCATACTCGGCTTCCAAATACTCAAGTTCTTACCATTCACGCTGACCATTCTTGTGCAATGCTCCACCTTCTCAAACAGCCCAACAATCCAAGACAAATCTGATTAATACACAAACCAGATTTAAGAAGGTAGGGGCAGACCAATGTCGTCACCTACCATTGACCAAAATCTAGAATGGATGCCTAATCAGACACCTCTGAACTTGCCTCTGATATCACTTTGTTGAGAAACAAATATCTCCTCGCGCTTGCGTCGCCGAACACTTGAAGATAAAACAACACAAGAAAACAAAACAACCAGAAGAAACAAAGATTTACGTGGAAAACCCTCTCTCAATCATTGAGGGAAAAAACCTTGGGGCGGGGCACACGGAAATTCAATATGAAAATAAGGATTACAACAACAGACACTAGATTTGCCCAACCTAAATCCCCCTGGATTCACAAATTGAATCCTCTTTTCAGATTATAGAAAAATCCTTTCTCTAAGCAAAAGGGCATCAACTACAAATATCTCTTCAAAACTCCGATAGTAAAGCAAAGACGAGAAAAAAACAAAAATACCCTTACAACGAATACAATGCATCAATATGAGAATTTTTGGTCTTCTTCCTGAAGAAGAAACCTGGTAGCAGCAATAGCGGAAGGCTGAACCCAAGAAGAACGATCTTCACGTTCTGACGGCCTCATAACTGCTGTGTTATATATGGAATAAGTCGTATCCTATTTAGGGCAAAGGACGAGGCTATATCAGCCCTTAGATAAAGTCCTAAGCCATCAGACGATATAGAAATCTGTGATTTCACGAAACAACTTCCGTCAGCTAACACTCGACGTCTGTAATCTTCACTCGACTCCTATCAGCATCACTCGACGCCGAACATCCAAATTAGCTCCACTCGACGCCAGTCAGCTGCAATCGACGCCTAGCTGTTGCACTCGAAGTCACTCAACAACCGGAGACAAAGAGCATTTCTGAGTTCCAGTCCTGCTCCCAGCACAACCCCAGACCTGATCTGATTTATCCTAAGTCCAACAACTCTTTAGGGGCTGCACCCCAACACTCATCAGTGTGGATTTTCTCCAAAATACACTTGTTTTGCTCCATGCACGTCTTGGATCCAATGATAATGGATATCAATATGCTTGGATCTTGAATGGAATGTGGAATTCTTTGAAAGATGGATCGCTTTTTGATTGTCATTGCAGACAACACACCATTATTGGTACATCGCCAATTCTTTAAGAAATTTCTTCAACCACAAAGCTTCTTTACATTCTCCGGTTATCGAAATATACTTCACTTCCATTGTGGATAAATTGACACTGTTTTGCAACCTGGACTGTAATGAGACTGCTCCTTCTGTCAAAGTCATCATGAAACCTGAGATGTGTTTCTTCAAATCAACATTTCCCATCATGTCAGAATATGTGTACCCATCAAGAATATGCTCCCCTTTTCCAAAACATAGACATCCTATGAAAGTTTCTGCTAGATATCGTAATATCCACTTAACCGCTTCTCAGTGCTCCTTTCGAGGATTCGATAGATATTTAATGACAATTCCAACTGCATGAGCAATATCCAGTCTTGTGCACACCATGACATACATCAAACTACCAACTGCAGATGAATAAGGAATCTAGCTCATCTCTTCTTGTTCTCTTTTGGTTTTGGGGCATTGCTTAAAGTAAGTTTCAAATGACCCGCAAGTAAAGAACTAACCACTTTGGCCTTACTCATGTTGAATCCTTCATAAACATTCTCTATGTATTTTTGAGATAACCACAACAATCCAAGTATTTGTGCCAAGTATCATGAGTGATCTTCATGTCAAGTATTTGTTTTGCCGATTCCAAGTCTTTCATTGCAAAAGTCTTGCTCAATTGCTTCTTTAATTCTTCAATTTTGTCGGTATCATGACCAACGACTAACATATCATTGACATAAATAAAAAGAATAACGAAGTCATCATTTGAGTATTTCTTCACAAAAACACAATGATCGGACGATGCTCTTGTGTACTCTTAACTTCATCATGAATGAGTGTAACTTCTTGTACCACTGCCTTAGAGCTTGCTTAAGTCTATACAGGTTCTTCTTCAATTTGCACATAAATTGCTCATTGTTTTTGACTTTGAACCATTCCAATTGCTCCATGTATACTTCTTCCTTCAAGGCGCCATGAAGAGACAGTTTTCACATCAAGTTGTTCCACCTCAAGATTCAAGTAAGCCGTTAATCTAAGAACAGCTCTAATGGATCACATCTTCCCACGGGAGAAAATATTTCTTCAATGTCTTTCTTCTGACTGAAACTTTTCACAACCAATCTCGCCTTGAAGCATCGTTATGAGTCATCACCTTCGGACTTCAATCGATAAACCCATTTGTTCATGAGAGCTCTCTTGTGTTTTGACAATTTCACCAAATCATAAGTATGATTGTCATGTAAGGAATTCATCTCTTCTTGCATGACTTTAGCCCATTCCTGCTTCTTCTCATGTTCAGTAACTTCTTGGTAAGTTTCTGGCTCTCTCCTATCACATAGCATCACAAACTCATTAGTATTGAGATCTCTAAGGTGGATACACTCTCGAGTAGATCTTCTCACCTGGACTTCAACTATCAGTGCTTCTTGATCAAATTCCTCAGTTGAGCAATTTCATCATCATGGTCACCACCAAATTCTTGATCATCTCCCTTGTCATCAAATGTCTCTAAAGGTTGAGAAATCAGATCCAGACTGTCAGGAATCTATGTAAATGAACTGGGATATTCATTCTTGTCACAATTGTCAAACAGCTGATTTTCAAGAAAAACAACATCTCTACTGTCGACAATCTTTTTGTTCACTGAATCCTATAACCTGGAGCTGAACTCTTCATGACTGTACTATACAACCCCGTGTTCGCCGAGCGGGTCCGCAAAGCCAGGCGAGCGGACCAGGCTGCCCGGCCCGCACCAGAATAACACGCGAGGGGCAGGCGGCAGGAGGCCAGCTCGCTCTCGCCCAGGTCGGGCGGGCGAGCCACGCGAGTTGGCCCCTTCATCCCTCTCGCTCGCTCAGCATTCGTCGAACAGAGTTTGGGTCGCCATTCGTCGAGCAGAGCTTTTCGGTCGGCATTCATCGAACTGGTATTCGGGGATGGGTTCCACGAGTCCAGATTGGCGAGCCCTCCTCCGAGGCTCCCATGGTTACAGTTGGAAGCCTGGCCGCCAGCCCGCTCTATTATACGCGACCCGACTGTCGGCCCGCCTCGACACGGGCATTGGCGGGTCGCGGTGGCCCGGCTCGCGCTCGCACAAGAAGAGTAGGCGAGCCGCATGAGCCAGGTCGCACCCGCCACCCACGAGGGGAGAGTAGGGCGAGCTGACCTTCATATCCATGGGGTGGGCCCAATAGAGGCCCAAAGGTAAACTTACCTGGATGCCCTCCCCATGAGTGCGAATAGCTTGTTGGAACAGCGGAGCTACGCTGTTGGCAGACCAAGTTGGACTGCACATAGCTGTTCAAAACTACGGAGGTTGGCTATTTGCAGGCCGTTTTCAGAATTTTATAAGTAGAACCCAAGGGGCACCTCAGAAGGCACGCTCTGATACTCACTAGCTCCTTAGTCCCCTAGTGTTTTCTGAGGTAGCCTTAGCTCGGCCTGTGGCTAAGGAGGGGAATACTCTCAGGTCTTCCAGGTGTGTGGTGGGTCCTCCCCGCCGAGCCCTTGAGTCGGTTCTTCCTTTGTCTCTTTTGTTTTGCTTGCAGGAGCGAAGTAGGTGCGTGATCACCCCTTCCCCAAGGGTGAACTCCACAAGAGATCGAGATTTCAGTTTCAACATGTACACCATAAAAATACATGATTTTGCTTTGTCATCAAGTTTTGCTCTTTCATCTATAACAGTATGAACCAAAGTCTTGCATCCAAACATTTTTAAATGATTATATGATACTTCTTTGTCAATTTAAACTCTACTCGGCACATGCCCTCCAAAGCGGTTGTTGGTGAAAGATTTATCAAATCTATTGCAGTTCTCATTGATTTCCCCAAAAGGATTTAGAAAGTTTTGCATGTGAAAGCATGCACATGATCTTCTCATCGATCGTTCTATTCATTCTCTCCGTTATGTCGTTAAGCTGTGGTGTTTTTGCTGGGGTTTTCTCAAGTCCGATACCATTGAGTTTGCAATAAGTCTCGAACGCCCTCTGTATTCACCTTCGTTATCTGCTCGAACTGTTTTTCAATCGCTTCCATGTTTCTCTTCCAACTTTGACATGAAACTCCATAAAGACATCCAACGCTTGGTCTTTTGTTTTCAAGGCGATAACTCAAACCTTTCTTGAGTGGTTGTTATTTGTTAATGAAAGTGGCAAAATACGATGGACCACCAAGAGATTTCACTTGCACAGGGCGTGAATGCAGAGCGAGAATGGAGAGAAACTCCGTGTGTTTTTCCCGCCAAGCAACTATCACAAAATTTTAGAAGAGCAACTTGTAGATTTGGTAAGAATTGCTTCTTAGCAAAAGTTTGTAATCTTTTCTCACTGATATGACCAAGTCTCTTGTGCCACATATCAACACGTGCAACCTTCTCAACTGCATTTACCTCTCCTTTGTGAAGCTTTGCTTGCAAGATAGAGTGAACTAATCTTATTTCCCCTTGCAACAATCAGAGAACCTCTAATGATCTTCCAACTTCCTCCACGGAAGTAATCACCAAAACATTCGTCATCAAGTTTTATTATAGATATTGGTGAATGTCTAAGACATGCCTAATATCTTTGAAAAACTAGCTTGCTCTTAACATAAGTCTGCAAATACACATCTCCAATTATGACAATTTTGGCCAATCTGTTGTTGTCCATTTTGACGTTGCCAAAATTACAAGCAGAATAGGATGCCAAGAAATCAGCGTGAAGAGTGATATGAAATGATGCACTAGAATCAATCACTCAATAGCATTTCTAATTTACTAGATTGACACATGCCTCATCCCATATAACGTTACTCTGTTCTTCAATGATGGTTACGGTGTTAGTCTTTCCCTCCTCTTTATTTCCTTCATTTTGCTCTTTTTTTCATGCTCCACATTCCCGCTTTACGTGAGAAAACATTTAATTTCTTTTCTGCTCGAAATTTCTTCCTAGAATGATCTTTCACGGGGTTGTTTGCATGGGAGGCCAGTGCACGCTGTCACTCATTCATGATACAAATGTATTAATATGTACATTAATTAAGTATGCCTACGGTAATGTTCAGTAGGGAAGCCATTCTCCCGCCCCACTCTGATTCCGGGTTACAAAGTAAACGCAGCCGTCTCAAGGGATCCCTCGAGTGAGGTGCAAGAGGTGAAGATCTAGGCAAGATTATTGGGGGGCGTCCGACCGACTCGTGGAGGGGAAAGAAGGGGAGGGAGGAAGATGGAGAAGAAGCAGATTCGGACGCTCGAGATGGCGGAGAAGCTCGTGGTGTCTACGATGGCGGGCCGTGATGCTTCCCACGACGCCGCCCACGCCTTCAGAGTCCGGGATCTTGCCCTCTCGCTCGCCAGGGAGGAGGGTTTGGAAAGCCAGAGTTTGGAAATTGTAAGCACCTTTGCTTCTCTTCGTTTGAGTTGATCTAGGGTTCTTCTCTAACATACATATTGGTTGCACGGTTCATCGTTGGTCTCGAACCTTTTGTTTATCTCCTTGGAATCTCAAATGGAGATTCTTAGGTACCAAGAGTCATATTTTTTGACGGAAATGGTAGATTACGATTCCAACTGTATACTGCTTTGTTATGTACTGAAGTTATTCCCTAATTCGACGGTGTCTTCGCTAGGTCGAGCTTGCTGCCCTGCTCCATGATATTGGTAGTGTATCGTGCTCTTATCTTATGAATTGAAAGATTTCCATTCGTTTGTTGAAAGTGAAGTTTAATGACGGTGATTTTCTTTTTGGCTGCAGGGGATTACAAGTATAATAAGTAAGTTTGCTTATTCCTTTTCACACATTGTATTTATGTCTTGCCATTGCAATGAAAACATTGTTTTTAAACTTTAGTTGTCTTTTCTATGTGTGGTATTCCCATACTTTTTACTTTTCCATCAGATTTTTTGTCTCCTTTGTTTTGAAGCTTCAAGTTTGTGTGTAGGGACTTCATCGAGGACACACTGATAGTGGAGAGTTTCCTTGAAGAGGGTGTGGAAGAGAGCAAAAAGAAGGAGATACTTGACATCATAAATGGAATGGGTAAATTTTTTTTTATGCTGTCGAGCTTGTCATTTTTTTAATCTCGAGTCTACAAGGTATTTATTTGTTTTGAACATTGTAGATAAGTTTGAATGTTTCGTCATTATCATCAACAACTTTATCCCAGCTAATCGGGATCGTTTTATGATTTTCATTCTCCGTTTGTTCATGTGAAGTTCTTTTTGAGGTACTAAACTTAAACTATGCACATTATGTTGAATATATTTCATTCATGCTACTCTGGGTTTGTCCCTTCTCTTATCTAATTCTTCATCAGTAATTCTATCTACTTATATAATTACTACATTCTCTAGCATTCGTTGTGCATACCCAGACCACTTAAGTCTATCTTGTATTTCATTTTTATCTTCAATAAATGTCACTCATACTAATTCTCTAATGAAATCAATTTTTAATTTATTTTTTTTAATAAAATAAATAAATGTCACTCCTACCACTTAATTAAGCTTTGGCGCATCGGTTAAGGTGTCACCGTGTGACCTTGAGGTCACGGGTTCGAGTCCTGGAAGCTTATTCTTGCAAAAATGCATGGTGAGGTTTGGCTACATTTCACCAGTGGAGGGACCCTTCCCCGGACCCTCGCTGTGCGGGGAGGCTTTGTGCACCGGGCCGCCCTTTATTTTTTTAATTATTTCTTTAGAATCCAAATAAGAGGTGAGAGTTTCAAACTTGAGGGACAATTTAATAGTAGAAACTAAATGAGCAATATGGTTTAATTTGCATGTGCGTTGAGCTTTTTGAAGAGAAATAGAAAGATTAACAGTCGTAGGAATATTACCTGACATAGATGCAATGGAGTAGATGCAAGGTAAATGGTTGGTACTATTGAAGTAGAGTGGTCTATCCACTACACAAGGAGGCAGGTATAAGATAAGATAACGTTCTTGAAGCTTAGTTGAATGCAGAAAAAAGGATGAGACTAAAAGAAGGAAAACCAAACAGAAGTAAATATGAGTTGTTTTTTTTGAATAATAATAAAAAAACCCTAGAAAATGTCAAGTCTCCTTGAATTACACATTGAACAGCACATGGATCAAATTTATTGTTACCTTGAAAATTTGTTTGAACAAACCAAGTGTAATCAAACACATGAAAAAATAGACTTGCTTAGGAAAAAATATAATTAAAGAAGAAACATTGTTGACTATACATATGATTAGTCAAAATTCAAAAAAGAAGCATCAAGGACCGCATGAACTATTTTTTTTTGCATATGATTGTCTCAAATAAATGAGGTGTTTGGATACACAAGGTTTGATGTAAAATACTATAAAATTGAAATAATTGTTGAAATATTGTACTAATATATTAGGTCATATTATGAGATCATAAAACTTTTAATGAAATGCCAAATTGATTTTTGATTTCATTGAAAATTTTCAGAAGACATTAAAAACCTTAGATCTATGCTTTAGTGAGGAAATTGAAGATATGCGGTAATAATCTTCAATAAAAACGATAAAATAATGATAGCTATTAAAACTAGAGAATTTCATAGGACCCTAAATATCATAATTGATCAAATCAAAGGGATAAAGAATCAGTATAGTGGCGCATCTTGGGTTGCTTCCAATGATATATTCTTTTCCCACAAGATGCAAAATATCAACAATGATCACATAATTGGGAACCGACTTTTCAATTGTTGATTATGAAGGATGTCCTAATACGTGATGCCATGGAATTACTAAGGACAAAAATACACTACATTCTGTCGAATATTTAAGGACCATGACCATCCTCATGATTAAATCCATTGACTTGTTTATTATAATATCCCGAAGACACAAGAAAAACATATGACAAAACAGTTCAAGTAATCACGCTATTTTTTAATAGAAAGAATGCTAGAAGAAAATTAGGGATCCAAAGAACAAAAGATAACATAATTGAAGATGAAAGTTGAATATTTTCAATCCTCATAGTGGGAAAAAAGGGGCCATTAGTAATATGAACATTTAAATCCCAAAGAGGACAAAAAGAATTAAGGATAATAGAGATGTGTTCACGGAAGTCTTAGAATTTATTATCTTATTGTGAGAATTGAGAGGAAACAAGGCAAGCATCATTTGTCTGTGCAGAAATATCATGTAGCCTTTGATAATATATTTTTGAATTTAATGTACCGACTGGAAGATAAATTAAAGGAGAGCTAGTACAATATGATCATATAAATGCAAAAGCAAACGAGTGCTCAATATAAAATCTTATAAGATTGTGATGATTCTGACAATCCATCTTGATATTTCCATCACATCCAACACACGGGGAACGATCATGGTCTCATAGTGTATTGATCCGTGATAACAGTCTTTTTGGTCCGGGTAGATAATGAAGAAGCCATATTCTTTGTGATAGAGGAGGAAGTGTTGAACATTATAGGAGATTAGTAGGCTCTGCAGAGGAAAAAAACTATGCTTAATGAGGGAAGATGACTACTATGCCGAAGAAAGACCCTACTTTGTCTATTGAAGATGCTGATTTTGCATTGTTTATCGAAGTCAGTGGGCTCTGTTGTATGTTGAAGCAAGGAACACTCTTCGAGTAAGCTCTGTTTGTCTATGCTATAAACAACCTCTACGAGCAAGTTATCTCTTTCGTCGAAGGGAAAGTAGTCTGCCACAAAGAGGGGAAGACCGAGATGGCTTGAGGTAAATTGACAGTTCTATACATTCGTGTTATTTTCTTTAGAGGGGGAAATGAAGTAAGACTGCTGGAGGACGAATACAATGCTAGGATTGTTGTTGGAGTCCTCGGCCGAGAGGAGGAAAGAGCGTTGATATTCGCTAGCTCGGGTGTGATGGATGGAGAGGAGGGCTAAGGTAGCAACTGGAGCTAACCGAGAGCACTAGGGTATCCGTTGGAATTTGTCGACCGAAGTCAAGTCATTTATGTTACCAATGTGGAAGAGGGAGCAATCTTGAGAATGTCAGGACATTCACAATCCACCGAGAGAGCGCCGTTCAACAATATGCTGCAATGTCATTATTAGGTAGAATTGGGGTTACCCTTTCCAAAGTCTAAACCAGAATCTTGGAATAATAACTGAATATTTTCTAGCAAAAACCAAATTAGACCATGCACACACCTTTTGTTCATAATACATTTCTAAAAAAGTTATACCTTTGAACAACATTTATTAATTTCTAAAATTTTATTCATGTTGATGATGACAATTGCAATGCTGTGATGCGGGAATCTATAGGTAAATGACGCGCAATGCCGTAATCCCAGATGAATGCATACAATAACAAAATGCAATGGACTGATGGCGAACCCAAATATGAAGATGTAGGAGAATGCAAGCGCGCAACTCAATGGACTAATGATTGTGGAAAATAAATTCTAATGCGATGCAACTCTTCAATAATGCAATTATAAACAACGTATAGTTAATTAAACAAGGAAATTTTAAATCTTACATTTCATTACAATTAGTCGCAAAAATTCTAGTTAGGTTAATACGTTACAATTGCAACTAATTGAAAATACTAAGGATTAAGGGGCCAATGAAAACACACACTTACGAGAAATAAAAGAGTCAAATTAATTAAGCGCGATAATTCTAGTAATAAAATTGTATTTGTTCAAATGTAAAAGACATGAAAATAAATGCAGGTCTCACCAAGTAAGTAGTCGTTGGTGTGGGATTGGATGTCCGGTGATTGTAGGAGCATCAACGGCGATCCAAAACAATGATGGTGGCTTTCTAGGACGGGATCAGAGGGGTATTGGGCTGTGGGAGTGCTAGTGGTGGTGCAAAAGGATGGGGGTCTGTGAATGAGAATAATGATCAGAATAATTTGAAGATTTCTCTGCAGGGGCTCTATGAAATCGGGTATAGACAAACTCGAGATCCTCAAATAGAGGACAAAGATGTCATCGATAATTAGCCATGAAAGAACCTATAGACTCTACTACTACATATCAAAATAAACCCAAAATCTGAGGCTCTGATATCAACTAACACGAGATGAATTTATAGGCGAAGGACGTGTGATGCCTTAACCCTAAGGCTCAGTTTGTCTTAGCTGCAGCGACTGGAGAAGCAGTGGTGGAATAATCAACTGTTTTGCAGAGGGGTAGCAGAATCTGTAAAACCGTTTTGAAGTACAGCGTTTGCAGTGCTATTTCAAATGAAGAGGTTGTTTAAGCTATTTGACAAAACAATTGTATGATGTACAGTTCATTTTTTTTTAAATTTAGAAAGAACAAATAACATAAATCTAACCCCACAATATATAAAAATTTGAAACATAGAAATTTGAAATTTACTAAAATCAAACAAGATGTATGTGCTGGCAAGAAATGACATTAACATGAGGGTAAATGATATGACATTATCAAGGAAAATCTGAAATATTCCTAAAATCAAACATAGAAAGAGAAAAATGCAAACAACATTATCAGAGAAAATGACAGTGGAAAAACAAATGATTCTCAGTCATAATTATGAGAAAATTTTTGTGATTACTGCCGCCGCTTCTTCTTCTTGCTCCTCAACTTGATAGTCGACTGGAGTTGGCGTTGGATCCTTAGGGCTAGATGTGGTCCGTGAACAAAAGAAGATGATATTTATACAGGGAGGGAAGAAAAAATAGAGCGTACGGGTTCATGAGGAATAGCTCATGACTAGTGGCAGATGAGCTCCGACAAGATGTCACACCGGGAAGGAGCGCATGATTGCTGGCAGATGAGCTCCGACAAGATTTCACACAGAGACAGGCACGCTCGGCTTCCGTGAATCCCACCCCCAGCTTCTGTGACACGCGATTTCTTTTGGAGTCGCGATAATTTTTGGGGCCCCAGAATCATAGAAAAATAGTGATTTGGGAGCGACAACGACTTCCACTGTCGCTCCCAAAAATACGTTTTGTGGGGCGGTGCGAAAATCCGTGGCGCCCCACTCCCAAAACACCCCGCCAAACAGAGCCTAAATGTAATGCGAGAATCACAAACAAATACAATAGATCCAACAACAGCTCTAAAATGAATGTGCAAGGGCAAGCACACTCACAATACACAATCCAATGAATGGAAAGCTCACAACATAAATATTAATGCAAATGCAATATGTTCATCATGCGATTACCTCCGACATGCAATTAATTAAACAACATTAATTTTAAAGCCTTGTACTAACATCAGAATTGATCAAACATTACAATGTAAATAAGCCGATGATAAGTACAATTACATAAGAGTATTAAGAATAAATACTGGATGATTAGAGCACCTAAACATAAAAATATAATAGCCAAATTAATTAAACAATAGGTCACCCAAAATAAAAGTGCATCCACACTATACATTGGAAATGAAAATTAAAATGTAAAATTTACTAAGTGAGGTGGCCTCCAGCGTGGCAGATGCGATCCTAAGGGACGTAAACCATCAGGTGGCGAGGCGGCTAATAGAAAAATTTGTTGTACATGACGCAATCTCTCGAAGGGATATCGAGGAGCTCAAAGATGAGTCAAATATCTCTCAAAGGGTAAAACTCGTTAGGTGGCTCTCCAGGAGGCTCAACGGGGAACTCCTCGAAGAACCCATCAATTGTAGAATGATGTTATGCCCCCACACCCGCTTGGGTTCTCGGGACATAAATACTCGCGGCGGACCAAGGAGCGCGCGCAAGACAACGGGGCTGAACCATCCGGTTCAGCCCCCACTCATTAAATCAGCCAGAAGGGGGGGGGGGGGCTGAACCACTCCGGTTCAGCCCCACTTGGGGGGGCCGGCCGGCCCCCTCCTCTCCCGGGTATTTATAGCCCGGGGCTGCTTTGGGAAGGATTCATTGAAGACATATCAGGTTTCTCTCTTCCCTTTCCTCAACCCTAACCCTAGTCTCTCCTTCCTCTCTAGTCTCTCTCTTTCTTTCTTGCACGTTCATAACATTTGGTATCAGAGCCTCCTTCTTGCGACCATGGTGACACGCTCGGAGGCGGAGACCGCACGATTGGCTACCCTAGAGGAGAACTACGTAGGGTTGGCGGATTCGGTGGCGACCATGGAAGGCCGCTTGAACACGTCCACAAAAAACATGGAGGAACGCATGGATGGACGTATGGAGGAGATCAAGGCGTTGTTGATGCAATCGTTGAAGGGCAAGGCGGTTCAAGGCATCGATTCTGAAACCGAGGCGCCACAAAATGTCAAACGGAGGATCGGCGGGGTCTGGACACTTCGGTCCCGGCGGAATCGGGACCGATCCGGTACGCACGGAGCCAACGGGCGCCGGATCGGCCCCCGCATGGATCGGCAGCCACCCTGGCTGGTCGACAGCGCCCGAAGGGGCCGGCGGTGGCCGCCCAGGGGGCGCCTACTCCCTCCGCCAGCCAGCGCCCTGGACCGGCCCGCAACTGCCGCATCCGGGCGTGCAGGCCGGGAGCGGGGCAGGCGGACCTTCCGCCGCCCAGGAGGGGACCGCAGGGGACCCTTGGAGGACCCGGGAGGCCACGGTAGCTCCCTTGAGACCACCGGGGGCTGTTGACGCCCATTTCGGAGGAAGAACGGGCCTTCTACCGACGCCACAACACGTGGGGGGGGGGCCGATGAGGTTTGGGAACGGCGAGACATGGCCCGAGCAGCTACGCCGACAGAGATTTCAAGGCGGGGGACAGCAATGGGGCGGCGGCCAAGGGGGAGCGAATTTCCATGACCCTTTCGGCCGACCACAGCACAGACCAGAGTTCAACGGGAGACATGAGGATATGCATCAACGGCCCTACATGCCCCCGAAGCGAACTCGCATGAATTTCCCTAAGTTCCGCGGCGGGGATGCCTTGGAATGGGTGCAAAAGGCGGATTTATTTTTCACTTATCAAGAGATACCGAATGATCAGTGGGTGCAGCTGGCCTCTTTCCATCTGGAAGAGGACGCATATCAGTGGGCTCAGTGGTACATACGGGCCTACGGATACGCAACATGGGAGAATTTTGTGGAAGGGTTCGTGGCACGTTTCGGGCCGTTGGAGTACGAGGATGTGAAGTCCACGCTACAGAAACTCCGTCAGAAGGGCACAGTGATGGAATATCGAGCGGACTTCGAGAAGCTAGCAAATCGGGTTAATTGGGAAGAGAAGACACTCCTCAGTTGTTTCATATCCGGCCTGCGGGACCATTTGAGGGATGAGGTCCATGCGTATATGCCGCGCAGTCTAAGCCATGCCATCAGTCTGGCCCGCATACAGGAGGAGCGCTTCAGCCGTCAGAGAAGTTGGGCCCCACCAAGGGTCCCGCCCGCCCCAGCAACAGGCAGAAGGGAGCAGGCACCGGCAGCCCGACCGACAGTGACGCGACTTACTTGGCCTGAACTGCAGGCCAGAAAGGAGAAAGGATTATGTTTTAACTGTGACGAGAAATACGCACCGGGGCATCGATGCCAGAAGGTGCAGGTCTTCATGCTGCGGGAGGAGGACGAGGAGGAGGACTACCCGAGCCTCGAAGCCGAGGAGGAGTTGGATCTGGCTGAGTTTGGCGTTTCGATTCAGGCCATGGAGGGATGTGTGGCACCCACCACTATGAGGATCAAGGGAAGGATTGGCAAGGAAAGGGTCACCATTCTCATTGATAGTGGGAGCACCCACAATTTCATCAACCCTGAGGTGGCGCTGAAGACAGGACACCCCGTTGACAGGAACGCGGCGTTCCAGGTGATGGTCGCGGATGGCAGCAAACTGCGGTGCGAAGGGGCACTGAAGGGCGTGGGGATACATCTTACAGGATATGTGTGCCGCACCGACGTCTACCTCCTTCCGATAAAAGGGTCTGATATGGTACTTGGGGTACAGTGGCTCCGCCAACTGAGGCGGGTGACCACGGACTGGGATCGCATGACACTGGAGTTCACGCAGCAGGGGACGGATTACTGTTTGCACGGTATCCGATCCGCCTCTCTCAAGGAGATCTCCCTACGAAGCCTGCAGAGACTGGAGGAGCAGGGTAGTATGATGGCCATGATACTCGGAGTGGCGGCAGGAGGGGCCGACACGCAGGTAGCGTCGGACCCGATACAGCTGCTTTTAGCTCAGTTTGAGGACGTCTTTCAGGAGCCGCACACTCTGCCTCCCTCGCGTTTCCGGGATCACTAGATACAGCTGAAGACAGGGACGGACCCTACCAATATCCGTCCTTACCGCTACCCGTATGTTCAAAAGGCGGAGATCGAGCGCAGCGTACGGGAGATGCTAGCGACAGGCATTATTCGGCCCAGCACCAGCGCGTTCTCTTCTCCGATCATCTTGGTCAAGAAGAAGGATGGCTCCTGGCGATTCTGCGTGGATTACCGGGGGCTGAATAGCTCCACCATCAAGGACAAGTTTCTCATTCCTATGATTGAGGAGTTGCTGGATGAGCTGCATGGAGCGAGTCTGTTCACCAAACTGGACCTCCGGTCCGGTTATCATCAAATTCGGATGAAGGAAGAGGATGTCCACAAAACAGCGTTCCGCACCCACGACGGTCACTACGAGTTCTTGGTGATGCCGTTCGGGTTGGCCAACGCTCCTTCCACCTTTCAGGCGGTGATGAACGAGATATTTCGACCACTACTTCGCCGGTATGTCCTGGTATTTTTTGATGATATACTAATTTATAGCAGGGCTTGGGACGACCATTTGGAGCACGTGCGACATGTCCTCACCGTACTGCGGGAGCACCGGCTATTCGCCAAAAAGTCCAAGTGTTCTTTCGGACAGAGCCAGGTCGAGTATCTGGGGCACCTTGTGTCCGCCCGGGGGGTCCAGGCAGACCCACAGAAGATTGCGAGTATGGTGTCCTGGCCCCAGCCCACGACGGTGCGAGCCTTGCGTGGCTTCCTCGGGCTGACGGGGTATTACCGCCGTTTTGTGAAGGACTACGACAAGATTGCTCGACCTCTGACACAGCTGTTGCAGAAGGATGCGTTCCAGTGGAGCATCGAGGCAGACGAGGCCTTCCTTGAAATTGGAAGGAGGCCATGACCACTACACCGGTGTTGGCGCTGCCAGATTTTACCAAGGGATTTGTGGTGGAGACTGATGCTTCGGGCGTCGGCCTCGGGGCAGTCCTGATGCAGGAGGGCCGCCCGCTCGCTTACTTCAGCAAGGCCTTGGCCCCACGGACGCTGGGGCTTTCAACGTACGAGAAGGAGATGTTGGCAATTATACATGCGGTCGCGATGTGGCGACCCTATCTTCTGGGACAACACTTCCAGGTCCGTACGGATCACCAAAGTTTGAAGCACTTCCGGGAGCAGCGCTTGGCGTCTCCACTGCAGCAGAAGTGGTTGACCAAGTTGATGGGGTATGATTACGAGATTGTGTACAAGCAGGGCAGAGAGAATGTGGTCGCCGACGCACTCTCCCGCCTACCTGAGAGCTCCCTCTCTCATGTGTCGGGGCCAGTGATCACCACCTTGGACGAGATACATGCAGCGGTACTTCAGGACCCCGAGCTACGCACCATTGTAGAGGCAGTACAGCAGGGTCAAGCTACAGAGCCGGGCTACCATCTTCAGGGCCAGCGGCTGTACTTCCAGGGCAGAGTAGTCATCCCCTCCGCGTCACCATGGCGGACGGCGATGATGCAGGAGTTTCACGCTTCACCCACAGGCGGTCACGCAGGGATTCTCCGGACACTTCAGCGGCTCCGAGCAAATGTCTTCTGGAAGGGGATGCGTCGCGATGTCCAGCAATTTGTACGAGAGTGTGAGATTTGCCAGAGGCAGAAGTATGAGACCACATCACCGGCTGGGCTTCTTACGCCGCTCGAGATCCCGCACCAGGTGTGGGACACCATTTCCATGGATTTCATTGACGGGTTGCCCAAGTCCCAAGGCAAGTCCGTCATCCTGGTGGTGGTAGACAAGCTTCCCAAGTATGGTCATTTCCTACCATTGAGCCATCCATACACGGGGGAGACAGTTGCAGAGTTATTTGCGCGGGAGATTGTGCGCCTCCATGACCTTCCACGTTCCATCATTTCCGACAGGGATCCGGTCTTTATCAGCAGTTTCTGGAGGGAGCTCTTTCGGCTCCAGGGCACTACGCTACGTATGAGCACAACCCACCATCCCCAGACGGACGGACAGACAGAGGTCCTCAACAGGGGGGTGGAGACCTACTTACGGTGTTTTGTGATGGACAAGCCACGCACGTGGACCCGTTGGTTGCATTGGGCGGAGTACTGTTACAACACGTCCTTCCACACCGCCAGCAAGGTCACCCCCTTCGAGGTGGTATACGGCCGCCCTCCCCCTACCTTGAGTTCTTATGAGCCCTCCAGCGCCGCTCTCCCAGCCGTGGAGCGGACACTTCAGGATCAGGATCGCACTTTAGCCGTACTTCGAGACAATCTACCGGTCGCTCAGGACCGCATGAAGGCACAGGCAGACAAGCACCGTACCGAGCGGGAGTTCGCAGTGGGTGATGAGGTTTTCCTCAAGCTCCAACCTTACCGCCAGCTGTCAGTTTCTCGGAGGATGAATCAGAAACTCGCCTCCCGTTACTACGGGCCATTCCGCATTCTACGTCGGGTGGGCCCAGTGGCCTACACCTTGGATCTCCCAGCGGGGTCCCGCATCCACCCGACATTCCATGTCTCTGTTTTGAAGAAGAAGCTCGGGGCTTCCGTTCGGGCCAGCCCTTTCCTCCCCGAGGCGGCCAGCACGGGTGAGTTACGACCGTCACCAGAGGCCATTTTGCTTACCAAATGGAAGAAGTCGGGCACAGAATATCGACCAGCGGTACTCGTCAAATGGCGGCAGTTGGACGCTGGGCACAACTCATGGGTCGACTTGTTGGAGTTCCGCGAGCGGTTTCCGGACTTCCACCTTGAGGACAAGCTGGTGCTTGATGGGGAGGGGAATGTTATGCCCCCACACCCGCTTGGGTTCTCGGGACATAAATACTCGCGACGGACCAAGGAGCGCGCGCAAGACAACGGGGCTGAACCATCCGGTTCAGTCCCCACTCATTAAATTAGCCAGAAGGGGGGGCTGAACCACTCCGGTTCAGCCCCACTTGGGGGGGCCGGCCGGCCCCCTCCTCTCCCCGGGTATTTATAGCCCGGGGCTGCTTTAGGAAGGATTCATTGAAGACATATCAGGTTTCTCTCTTCCCTTTCCTCAACCCTAACCCTAGTCTCTCCTTCCTCTCTAGTCTCTCTCTTTCTTTCTTGCACGTTCATAACAAATGACACTCCAGGTTGGTGTCATCAATAACATTAGTGTCCCTCAAAGCATGTGAGAACCATTTTGCCGTCAATAATAGTCTCTAGGCTCAAACTCGAATCAGGACTAGGCACTGCAAAATAAAGAGACTATAAGAGACATGCACTCGAGACAAGGTCTATGATATGAGAAATCATAATATTTGTACTAGGAGTAGGGAAAGGGAAAATCACAATAAGCTTGCAAGACTGTTTGTGAACACTCCTATTGAATGTTATAGGATATGGGTCAGATGTTGAGGGGAGATCACACCTCATACACAGAACCTCATGAGAACAAGGTGACTTTGTATCAGAAAGTCCATCTTTTGTGTCTACGGAGGTAGGAGTAGGCACAAACTTAGCCTCAGGCTTTGACTCACCTTAGGACAATCAAAGTGCAAGTATACTCCACTAACTATACTGGCGCTCAAGGATTGCTCAAAATGAAGGGCAAACTGGTATGTCTTCTTGAGAGACTCTAAGTAATGACGGTTCATCTTGGTACGTATTTCAGATCGAAGTACAGACCGAAATTGGGAAGTGGTTATAACTGGTTTCTCTTAGGGTTTTCTCCTTACTACTAACTTATCAAAACATGTTCGTTTTTGCGATCACGGTCTCTAGCCGTGCATTTGATGATCCAAAATTTTCAATCCCAACAATATTTGAACTGATGCTTAATCGATCCTCATCACGTTGGTTTTTGCTCTATCATGATAATTGTTGTAATTTTTAAAAATGGGATATTCCTTTCAGGTTTCAAAAATGAACTCCTACAAAAGACCTGCATAGAGTCTTCTCTTCAATTCGGTCTCGTGCAGGATGCTGACCGTCTGGATGCTATTGGGGCCATTGGTGAATATCCTTAACTGTTTGCCATACACATCATCCTGATGAGATTCCTTTGCGTTGTGTCTTACTGCAGCCTTTTAATTTTTTCTTAAGATATTTTATACCAAACAATGCCGTCATTATAAATAAATTTGAATCTTTCTCTTACTCGGTTTTGCCAACTCTTACACGTGATTTATATTTTTGTTTAGTCTTTGTCTTCTATCTATGTTTTACAATGTTGTGATGGGCATGAATTTTTTTATCTAACAATACTTGGGTAATCATATCAGTGATTTAGTAGCAACGATGGATTTAAATGTTTCTTTTTTTTACTTTATCTTTCTATATTGATTTTTCTAATATCCTTTGTGATGGAGGTCATTCTATGTCAAATCGTGCATGATATCTTGTCCGGATCAACGATCTAAATCCATAGATGCTTGCAAAATGCTGTTTACTTGTCTGCATTTTATTTTATTATTTTTACACATTATTTACTTTGATCGGGTACCTTATAAAAATGATCAATCATATCCCTCTATCTCTCGTGGTGCCGACTCCATGGAACCTTATGCTTTATCGTGGTGTCTAGCACTAAACCATCAGCCAACCTCCCCCCCTCCCCTCAACACACACACACACATTGTAGCCCAAACATCCTCCACCCTCTATCACTCCCTCTCCACTTCCCTGCTCCCAAACACCCCCTGCCGCCCCCTCTAGCTCTTCTTGCAGCTGCCCGACGTCCTAATGCCCTCTGCCTTTCCTGCAGTCGCCTGATGCCCAAACACCCTCCAGCCCCCATCCTGCTCCCTCCCCTCCGCTCCTCCTCATTGTCCCGCTCCTCCTCATTGTCCCGCTCCTCCTCATTGTCCCGTTCCTCGAGCTTTTTGACAACCACCGCCTGCTCTCCAAGACTCCTCCAGCCATCCCAAATTCCACTCCTCCACAGACACCCCTGAGCAGCCTTGACAGCCCCATACTGGTCTAATTCAGTTCGGGACAGCCACCACCACCCTCCGGATTTTCAACGCCGCACTTACAGCGACCGGACCTCCACATCCTCTTTATCAGCTAACCTTCTCTTCGTTAGTATTTGTCGTTTAGCATTTTGTTTTTCTTTATTGTACGATTTAGACTATCATATGATTTGGAATGGATTTTGTGTTGAATTCTGTTTAGTTTTTTGTTTCTCTTTATTGCGCGACTTTGATTTTAAATATCTATTCTGTTATAAATTTGAAATCCTTGGGATTGGAGCGCACGAAAATTGTTCTCTTTTAATTTGTGAGCTCATCCTCTCATCTCTACATATTTTTGAGTTTACCTTTGTTTTTGCGCTTATTGGTTCTCAATTTGAAGTCACCATCTCCTTTGTTGTCGACATTGCACAATTTTTGCTACCCTTTAGATGGAGTTTCTTAACGTCTGTCTGTCGACACTTGCCTTCATAAACTCAATGAAGCAGTCTCTATTCTCGTTGCTATTTCCAAGGGCCATACCAACCACACCTCCAACGTCTTCAACCATCATAGAGATGACGTTGTCTTTATCTCCAATATGCACACACACTTATTGTATGTATTTTTTCTTATTAGTGACATTTTGGTATTTTCGTGGCAGTCTTATTCCTTCTATATATAAGGAAGTGCAGTGTGTGTATTAGGACATCTTTTGAGTCTTGTGTAATCTCTCATTTGGAGAGGAGTTCTGGAGGGAACCATCCCTTATGAACAATTTTGTAAGCATGTCATGATTGTATCTCTTTTTTCATGACATAGTGTAACCTTCTCTCCATTTTGTATTGATTGATCCAACCTCGCAGTCTCAGCCCAATGATCTCTCAGTCACCAACTGCCAACTTTGTTTTCCAATGAATGCACCAATGGTTCATTCACTTGTGCGAATCTTACCGATTTACGTCTTTATTAGAACTTCTCTTCATGTATCTGTTCTTTTGTTGCCCCCAACTTTTGTTGCCCCCAACAAAATTGTCATAGCCACTCCAACTCGCAGCTCTTTGACATCCTGTACAACTGTTTTCGACATACTCCAGTTGCAGCACCCTAATGACGCCAACCCAGATCTTTGCTGCGATGCTACAACAACAACGGCAACTCAGTACCACGCACCAGTACGTTTATGCTCCATTGTTTCCGTGCTATACTGTCATTTGACTTGACTTTGACTGCCCCACTGATAACTTCATCTATAGTTAAACTGCTCCCCTCACCTTCAGCAAGCCATGTTTCATAGACCATGTCACTTGCTCCTGGCCGTCCATATAGAAGAATTAATTCTCACACTCTCCTCGACTCCTCCTTTTCCGACCTTCTGCATCGCAAGATGCACTTTTCTAATCTCCAGATCGCTATACTCGAGATTCACTCCCTCGTCATTGGTTCTTCGGTACCACCACCGAAAACCCCCACCTCCCCGGCTCCTCTCCCTGTTGGGTTTCCCCTCTAGCAGTGCCACAAATCCATTCTCCAATCCACCTAGGCGCGAATGATGAAGACATCATCATTGCTGATTTTGAAGTCCTTGAGCGTAACAGTGGTCATATTTGACCTGACCTTGAGGGTAATATTGATTTTTAGGCAGGGTATATTGATGCATGCACTGGCTTATTTTATGCAATTTTCCTTCTTAAGAAACATTTTTGTAATTTCATACAAGTCTTGTTCCTTCCCAATATAAGAGTGTAATGTGAATCTTAGGGCGTCTTTAAGTCTTGTGTAATCTCTCATTTGCAAAGTTTTTAGAGGAAACCAATAGTCAAGAATGAAGACACACACAATCTTATCTCACTATTATTATCTGATTTTTCTTATTATTGTATAATCATCTTTCTGTCCATGTCAATCTCCACCACCAACTCTGAATCAATAACCATGCCTTCAAAGTCTGTGACACCACACCCACACACATTAACCAATAACCACCCACCCACTTTAATGTTTAAACTCAATTTCCTGCTTTGATGACGCAAAACCCTTGGGCTAGATTTTAGAAGCAACTCATATTTCTATTGTCATCACATCCTTTTTGACCAACATCTTCACATTGTATTCTTCCACATGGATGGCCCGATCCTTGCTTGGTTTCATTGGACATTATAATTGTCGGTTTATATCCTTGGACGAGTTCCTTTGTGAGAGGCCCTTTGCGGTCCTTCACAATTTATTGACCATCAAGATACTCTCTTCTAATACAACCCAATCCCATTGATTTTGAAACATTTGCCAGTTTTAACACCGTATCAACATTTTCTTTCATTTTCTGTTGATGCA
This sequence comes from Platanthera guangdongensis, assembly GCA_039583875.1. Taxonomy (NCBI): domain Eukaryota; kingdom Viridiplantae; phylum Streptophyta; class Magnoliopsida; order Asparagales; family Orchidaceae; genus Platanthera; species Platanthera guangdongensis. The sequence goes on along the minus strand of CM077151.1, from coordinate 294,340,110 downwards.
TTCTGGCCTTTGACCCACAGTCTGTGGTAAAGTGCAAGCTTTCCACCTCAAATCCTTATCTCAACCTTGGGTCCTGCACACTCCTGGATTTTCATTATTACCATCACTCCTCACTCTCCAACTCTCACCCGCCATCACTTCCTACACCTTCTATGACCTCATCAACACCAACTGAGTCACCTCGTTTCTCCTTCCATCACTGACCCTGAGTTAAAAAACCTTTAAAAAATGCTTGTCTTTATTTGAGATGAAAAATTTGAGTGTACCTACCGCCATCAACCAAAATTAAACATACTTTTATTTAATGATGATCAGTGGGAAAATATTCTTTAAACATACTTTTAAAATTTTGATTGTACCAATCCAAACCTCTTTGACCATTACCTTTTTTGATTGAACCACTATAAATATATTCCATGCAGTCAGTTGTCATCAATGCCATCGTTCCTTGCATGTCTCCTTCAATGTCATTGTGGGCATTGGATTACATCTATTGGTCAATGGCCAATGCCTCAATGTGCCAATTTTTCTCTCATCCCACCGTTTTAATATCTTTGTTTCAACTCTCCATGATCCAACAACACCCTTGGTTTTCAGTGGCTGCGCTATTTCATAGTTGGGAGTAGTCACCCCCGGCTACAAAAATCTCTCATTGTCCTTTATTCATGATGGTCGCACTATTACTATCTCGGGTTACTCGCATACTCTTACCATACACTATGCCCCTCCCCTCTCAACTTCACCATGTTATCCTTAATGATTCGTCTCCCTGGATGTATAAACTAGCACCAAAACATAATTCATCACAGGATTGCCCCTATTCTTGTTGATTTCCTTTCAAATTTTTTACTCCAAACGCCTTTTCCCATACCACAAGATGCCCTCCGTATTCACCTAAAACCAGGCGTACCCCCTCAACTATCCTCATTATAGAAACTAGATTTGAGAAATTGGCCATAAACATGTTGGAAAATTACATGATTTGTCATGAAGGCTTTTCATCTCCTTGTTTTATTGATAACATAAGACAAATTATGGTGTTTTTGCATCAATGTTTGGGCTCTTAACTACATTGTAATTAAAAATCACTTATTGCCTCAGTTGTGGATGAGTTGCGCGATGAATTGTGTCGATCCCATTTCTCCAAACTTGATTTTTTTAGTTTTCATAAAATGTAGATCCATGGATAATATATTCTTACTTTTTTATGGAGACACGCAAACTATTATGAGTTTCTTGTCAGGCTTTTCTGGCTTATTGACACACCAATGGAAAAGACAATGGAATCAGAATAAGCCCTACCATAACTCCTTCGGCCTACCCATATACATGGATAAGAGTCATGAATTGCAAAATTGCATACTGCTATCTACCTCATTACATTGTCATTAATATTATGTCTAATAATTCATGACTTGATATTCACTTTAACCCTCCCCTCAAGTCGAGCGAAAAATATCTATCATCTCTAACTTGAGTATATCATCAGTAAATATATCACAACCTAGACTTTTGGTGAAGACATTCGTCAACTGGTATTTGGAATGAATAAAAGGATTAACAACATTCCCTTTTTCCAGGCGATCCTTGATGAATTGACTCCCAACTTCAAATTAATTGGTCATATCATGTTGAACCGGGTCGTGAGCTATACTTGGCAACCTTGTTATCATAGTATAATGAGAAAGGTTTGAGTTCAAGGATCTCAAGATTCTGTAGAATAGATGTCAACCAAAATATTTCATAGAGGCCTTAGGACATGACTAGGTATTCTGCCTTCCCACTAGATCTGGCCATCATATTTTGCTTCATGCTCATCTAGGTTACCAAGTTACCGACAATAAAAGACAATATTCGATGGTGGATTTTCTATCATCCAGACTTCTAGCCCAATGAACACCAGTAAATACTTCAACCTTTAAGTGATTGTTCTTAGAGAATAATAGTCCTTGGACAAAGACTTCTTAACGTATCTTAGCACACGATAGACCGCCTCTTATCGTCGAACTCTTGGAGCATGCATACTTGCTCAAAATGCCAACAACATATGTAATGCAAGGACGTGTGTGTGATATGTATATAAGTATATCAACCAGTCTCTATCTCTCTGATAGCTTGTCACATCAATACTATCACCATCTCTATCATCACTGATCTTATGATCTCATTCAATGCGTTCATTGGAGGGCAACTAAACATCCATTTTTCCTTAAGAAGACTTAAAATGTATTTCCACTGAGAAGTGAGATGCCCTTATTGGATCTAGCAAATGCAATCCCAAGAAAATACCTCAACTTCCTTATATCTTTAATCTCAAATTCCTTGGACAACTGAGCTTTGAGAGCGACAATCTCCACAGTATCATTTTCTGTAATCACATTGTCATGCATGTAAACAATGTGAACAAAGAGTTCTTTGCCTTGCCTTTTTACGAGCATAATATGTTCTTACGTTATTAGGTGTTAGGAGCACTAGGCGCACGACACCACGTCTCTGCCAGGCAGAGGAGAGTGAGATGAACTAGGCACGACTGATGCGAAAGGCGCGGCCTGTAACACCCCAACCTAGTTTAACAACCAATCAGCCGTCCGACCGGGTCCAGCGATGAGCAGAAAACTAAGAAACAATATTAAAATTAGTACATAGCAGACATAATTGAAAAGGAACTGAAAACTAAGCTTACAACAGAAGTTGAAGATGAAACTAAGGGTAAAAGTGTCTCAAGATGAATTCACAGAGCCACTGAAAAGAAAAAGGACAAAAACATTGAATATCTGAAATACTAGACAATGTCTGGTACACACAAATTCTTAAACATTAATATTACAAGTATTCAATACTAAACAGTACAGTACTAAAAGTAAACAATTGAAAGGGAAAAACAAACTATATGAGCGACTTCACAAACACACTCATCGTAGACGCAACTTCCCACCTGAGTCCCCTGTAAAAACAAGCCCAAAGATTAGTAAGCTCAAAGAGAGAGTAAGAAAAACTACCATTCTTGTGACACTATAATTGTTTTGAAAGAAATGTATGCTTGCTTTTAAAAATAATCTGTGCTATAGAAAAACTGTTTGCTAGTGTACTATGCATGATTTTCTAAATTAAAATTAGCAAAATAAATGACCGTTCTAATTAATCATATTTTTGCGCAGTTTACTCAGTTCTGAATAATTTTGTTAACTAGGAGTTTCTAAGGTTCGGTCTCGTTAGAAAATATTAGGAAAGATGATGTATCGACTCATGTAGGAGTTAGTGTTTAGTCCCATATTATTAGATCTTACTATCTTCTCTCCTATATATTTGTACTCATACTTGTTTTTCGGTATTCAAGAAGTATATACAATGTTTGGAACTTTCTCTACATGGTATCAGAGCGATACGGTCTGGCATGTTCTTTTCTAACCGCCTGCTTATCAGGCGGCTTGTTCTCCTACTTAGCCGTAGTGTCTTGCGGCCTGCTCCCTTTCTAATCGCTTCCGGGTGGTTATAATTTATGTTAACCGCGGCTTCCCGCGTGGTTAAGGTCGTCTAACCGCTTCCTCTGCTCTCTCTCTCTCTCCCGTTCTTCTCCTTCTCCTCCCTTTTATAACCTTTCTAACATGTGGGGCCTTCCCTCCCTTGTTTCCTCTGCCCGCGCGGTTTCATCCCGGCTAACCGCTTCCCTTCTACTCGGTGCGGTCTCCCAGTCTACCCGCCGAGATCCTCCCTTCTCGCTGCTCTCCACCCTTCTCGCCGCGACTTCTCTTAGGCTTTACTCGCTGCAGTCTCCTTGTCTACCCGCCGAGTTCTTGCCTTCTCGCTGCCCTGCTCCCTGCTCGCCGCGACTTGTCTTAGTCGCCGCGACTTCTCTTCTTGCCGCAATTTGTTCTCTTAGTCGCTGCGGCTTCCCTCATCCCGGCGAGCTCCGCATCTAGGTCGCGGCATCTTCCCTTGTACTCACCGCGACCGTGCGGCCTTCTCGACCGGCTTGTTCTCTGCCTAGTCGCTGCGACTTATCTCCTCGAAGGCGGCTTCTCCTCTCTGCTGCGGGCTCCACATATTGGTCGCGACATCCTCCTTGCCGCTGGTGTGTTATCACCGTGACCGTGCGGTCTTCGTTGTTTTGTCGCTGCGATCTCCTTACACGCCGGGACTTCCCTTCCCGCTGCAGTTTCCCTGTTGTTGCGTTCTTCTCGTGCAGGCTTCGCTTAACCGCTGCGGCCTCCTTTGTTGTTGCGGCTTCTCTACCCGCCGCGGGCTCCGCATCTTGGTCGCGGCTTCTTGCGGCTGGTGTGTTGACACCGAGACCGTGCAACTTCCTCTTTTTCTCTCTCCAGGTGGCCTCTCTTCTCTGACCGCTGCGGCTAGGCCTTCTCTTCTTCCGGCCCCTTCCCGCTGCGGCCCCTGTCTTCCAGCCGCGGCTAGGCTCTTCCTGCGGCTAGACCTATTTTTGATCGTGGTGCGATCTGCCTCTATCCGCCCAGTCTAGTACCTGTTCGCCGGCCTGTGCTATTCGTATTGCGGTCTTCTCCTAACCGCGCTGCTTGCTCGGGTTTTTTAACGGCAACGACGTGTTTCTATCCGCTGCGGGCTTGTTTATTACCGTGCTGGTTGTGGCCGTTTCTTGCCGCTGGTGCGTTGTCACCATGACCGCTGCGGGCTGTTCCTTGCAAGACGATCAGCTGGCCGCCAAGCTCTGTGGTGTCTATTTCCGATGGTGGTACTTCCCGCCTTGCTCATAGCTCATCCTGGATTTTTGATTCCGGGGCCTCTCACCACATTACTTCACGAAAACCACCACTATATTTGAACTCCGTGCATCTCAAGTTCATTACTGTTGCTAGTGGGGACAATTCCCGTTTCTGGCACGGCAGATATTCACCTCACTCCCTCCATTACTCTTCGCTCTGCCCTTCATGTTCCGGGCTCTTCTTTCAACCTTCTTTCTGTTGGTCGACTCACTACTGACCTCGATTGTGATGTTATTTTTTCTTCTAACTTGTGTGTTATGCAGGATCGCAAGACGCAAACTATCATTGGAAAAGAGCATCCGTCGAATGGTCTCTATATCTTTGACCCCTCTCCCCCAACGGTGTTGTCCTCCATTAGCTATGTTGATTGACCTTGACGTTTGGGTCACGCTCCTCTAAACATCCTCAAAAAATCTCTCCCCGATGTGTCTCTCAAAGAGTTCACGTGTGAGTCTTGTATTTATAGGAAACATCATCGATCTACGTTCTCATCACATCCTACTCGGAGTCATGCTCCCTTTGATCTAGTATACTCCGATATTTGGGGACCCTACAAAATTGCGAGTGTTTTTGGATATTGTTAATTTGTCACATTTGTAGATGACTACTCTTGGGTGACCTGGCTGTATCTCCTTCGTGACCGCTCTGAATTGCCCGGTGTATTCCGTACCATTTTTTATTGAAACTCGCAACCAATTTTTCGCTACAATTAAAACCCTCCGCACCGATAATGCCCGTGAATACACGAGTCATGCCTTCACTCTCCTCTGTGCTGAGTTTGTGATCATCCATCAAACCTTCCGTGTCTATACCCCCTAACAAAATGGTGTTGCTGAACGCAAGAATCGACACTTGCTTGAGGTCACCAGCTCTCTTATGATTCAAATGAATGTCCCCAAACAGTATTGGAATTTTGCGGTATCTACCGTCTGCACTCTTATTAACCGCATGTCTTCCCCTATTCTCAATTTTGCGGTCTCCTTGATGATCTAGGAGTCAAGCTCTCCTCATCCACAACTTTATTGTGTGACAGTCAAGCTGTCATTCACATTGCCAAGAATCCGGTCTTCCATGAACGGACAAAACATATTGAAGTTGACTGTCACTTCATTCAGGAGAAGGTTTAGTTGAAGAAGATAGAGTTAACACATGTTCCTGCTGCTCAACAAGTTGTTGATATCCTCACCAAGCCCTTACCACGACGTCTCTACTATCAGTTCTTGTCCAGGCTTGGTGCCTACGACTTGTATGCTCCAGCTTGCGAGAGATTGTTAGAAAATACTAGAAAAGATGATGTATTGACTCATGTAGGAGTTAGTGTTTAGTCCCACATTATTTGTATAGCTAGATCTTACTCTCTTCTCTCCTATATATTTGTACTCATACTTGTTTTTCAGTATTCAAGAAGTATATACAAGGTTTGGAACTTTCTCTACAGGTCTAAACTTGAGTCCTAAAGTCACATATGGTTGTCCTCCTTTAAAGCTCTAGGCAGAGTAGCTTTTATCGCGCAATACTAGTCTAGCGATTCCAGTCCTACTAACGAACTCAAGTGTTCTAGTGTCTCACGGACATAGACTCAAATCTACTAATCTTCTAAATCAGGGTATATCTCCCAAACATTGTGATTCATAAGGTTCACTATATCCCACAAGAAAGATAGTGCGGTTCTATCAAACATGAGAGGAAATCTCCAGCGTGGCACTAAACATCTTCTAACTGGTGCTACTCAACTTTCAAACATATGTGCGTAGTAAAGACAACTCATCATATTGATTTACTCGACTAGAAAACATATTTTTGAAGTCAATATCTCATGTTCGTAAATATATAAGAGAGTATTTTACATGTGATTCGTATGGACTAACTGTTTGAGATGTTTATAGTTTAATTACGAACATCATATACTAGCTAAATGATAATAAAATTGCAACTCTAACAATATTAGCGGTTCTACACGACAATATTAATTTTACCGAATTATAATATGCGCTACTAAACAAGCTATCTGATATGTTTAGCCAGAAAGAATAAAGATTTCTTACCGCGGTGTTGCGACGTTCGTACACCTGACGAGCCGCCATACTGCTCTAAAAGAAATCTCTGAAATACTAATTTGGTCTCCAGGTAACCAGAAGGCTTATTTCCTCAAGGACCTACAAGGGCATCAACACTATAACATATTTCTCGAGGGTTTAGGAAATAATAATTTATAACGAAGGGAGAACTCTTACCACTTATCTGATAGAGTTACTATTTCTGAAACGAAGGCAAAACATTCTCGGCTAAGCTTGGTATTGTTGAACCACACACTAAATTGTTCCATATATACTATAAGGAATTTTTAAAACACAAAATGACTGAAATTAAGAAGAAACAGTTCACAACCTGAGAGAAAACGAAAACGGAGGGTCGAACGACCACTTGTTTTGCTTGGGGAGCCTTGTTGACGGCTTTAGAAATTTCTGTAGAAGATAAATCACTCACACACCACGTCACTAGTCTGAAATCTTAGCGCTAGGGTAACGAAAAACAATCCCGCGTTGAGAACAATCACAAAAAGTACATTAGGGTTACCTACTAGCAAGAAATCTCAATTTCTGACTAAGAGGAGGAAGAGAAATGGTCGATCAAGGCTAATAATCAGAGGAGTGCGCTGGAGAGGGCTCCCGGCCACAACAGACCCGCTTAAACTAGCTCCTGGACGATCGGAAAACAACGCCACAAACGATTGACGGGGCTGGAGATTGCTTCGATGATGCCAGAAGAAGGAAGAGCGGCAGTTAGCTGCGGGATTTAGGGCTTCGACTGGAAGAAGAGGCATTGGGATCAGAAGAGGTGTGGGGCTGTTTTGCGTGAAGTGGAGTTACGCAACAGGGGGGTTTACGTTCATAAAACTGAGCGGCTATGTGGTTATAGAAACCGCAAGGGTGAGGGGGAGAACTGTGCCCCTTCACAAAAACACATACGAGGAACGCGACGCCACTCCTCTAAAAGATTATAATTTGTGCTACGCCCTTGCGCCGGAACGCGACGAAACAAGCTAATAACACCGACTTATAAAATTATTTATGTACAACAAAATTAACATATGCAATACCTCAAAACAATAATTTCTCGATTAATTCCGCTCGCGATCGGACCCTGCAATCACATCAAATTTCCGTATCAATTTACGGATGTTACACGGCCTTGGTGTGCCTTGCGACCCTCACAAACCCAGGCGGGCGAGATGACCCAGACACGACTGATGCCCAAGGCACGACCAAGGTGTGCACGACCAAGGTGTGCCTTGCGGCAAGGCACTTTTCTATGTTCCGGTTTGCATTGATTTGGTCCAAAACTGTTGTCCGGGTCTAAAAAAACTTCTGAAATTACATCAGAACATCAAATTTAGCCTCCAAAATTGCTGCTCATATGTAATCACAACAGTTTTGCACATTCGGGCAGCTGTTTTAGGCCCCAGACTGCAGTTTTAAACCCTAAAACTGTTTTCCAGTAATATAAAATTATGCACAATCGTTCGAGCACTTCAAGACAACAATTCTATTGTGCGAAATTATTGTCTGAGGCTTCTAACTGTTGTCCAGAAGATGAGTACAATAAAAAAAGAAGATTATAATGACATTGAAGATGATGAAGATATAGTTTTTTCCGAGGATTATTAACTGATATAAAACTGATATAAAACTTCAAAGTAATAAAGTATTTGTATTTTTAATATTTCTTATCTTTAATAATACTTTATTTCTTCTTTTGTTTCACATTATTCATTGTTGTCATTAATGTTAGTGTGTTGCTATGGTGGTAGTTTTATATTATGTGTTTTTCAATTTAATAAACTAGATAATACTTTTTCTTTTTTGCATCTTGCATGCGTCAAGCGCACGTCTGCGCCTAGGCTTCAGTACCCCTTTGCGCTTTGTTGCACTCATGGTTATCACCGCGATTCAGATCGTAGAATCTACGATCCATATTTTGTAAATCGATCCATATCTTAACTAGGATCTAAATCGGCACATCTATGTCTGGGATTGCGATTCGGATCTTACAATCTTTGGGATCGCGATTCCGACCCGATTCTACCAGTCCGGCCGAAGGTAACTAGAAATATGTTCAACCCTATCCCGACCTCATACATCTGGTCCAACGCCCATAACCTATTGCTTAACCTTATCCCAATCCCGCTCCCATACCCCATCACAGAATCATACCATGTTACTTTACTATATCCCAAGTTTAACACCCTGTTCGTCACAAAGAATATAACAAAAGGTCCGGCCGGGTGTCCACGCTATATTCCACGAACAGACGAAAGCAGTACCAAATTGAAATACCAAACATTATCGCAGTCTATCACAGAGTTGCATTCTAGCGGAAACAAATGAGTAAACATAACCCACAATACGGAATATCCACTAAATATAAAACTTGGAATGAGTGTTTACGCAAACATTTGCCCTTAAGGCCTGACAACCCTGTTAATGTTTACAATACATGTGATTTCCATATTTCGGCACGCAGACCGGTAACACATGAAAAGTAAAACAAGGACTTGTGCCTTCAAGGGCCAGCACAACTTCAGTGCTCCAGCCCGCTATTTCCCGCTCGCTCGCCAGCACCTTTACAGGTACAATCCACAAAGACGTGGAAAACAAAAGAGCGGTCAGTTAAAGCTGACCACGATGGTGTAACAACCCCACCCCTTTCTCGGGGTGGCGATTCCCCTTCCCTGCAAGCAAGCAGTATATAACAACATATATATATATATATCTATATATATATCCATAAGAATGTGCAAGCTAAGCACCATTCCACATATATGCACAATCACCACAAATGCCGACACTTACAAACGTGTGTTTTGTGCTCTCAAGACACTCGTTCAGTGTACTCCCCGAGTCCCACCACCATCCTTAGTACCAAACTAAGACGACACAATTTTGAGCATTCACCAGTCCAAGAAAAAGTCAAGGACTCCCCAAGCGAACGACGATTGCCAGGTACTTTAGGAAGTCTAGCCGGACGACAAGGTGCAGGTAGAGTTCAGCCACATCCCGTTGCTCAAATTGCCATGTCTATGAGACAACGATGCATGTCAGCCTCCCCTTTCCTGTTCATATCATAACCAACGTTATGTTCCGCGGTCGACACTCACGGACACCAAAGCTGGGCTCAGCAGGCTCAACAACTTATTATGCTACCCACCCAGTCCCTAGTACACGACTTTGCAACCACAAAAGCTCTCTGGGAGCTATCGCCAGCGATATCACTATCATTGCGTGATATCGAAAGAACCACCAATTTGTCTCAGGATCGGGTTCACACCCAGCACATGCAAGTTATACAAGTGCTCATTTGTCTCTACCAGTAGAGCTATCACCGGCGATATAGGGTTACCGCGAGCGATAGCAGCAGAATCTCTTTCTCTTTTGCACTCTCGGGTGTTTCCTGGAGAGCACCTCCAGTACTTTCTGCAGCAACCTGCATCACCCCAAAATTCCGAATTCTACTTGTTTTTTCATGGAGCTTCTCGTGCACGCAAATCAAAACATCATCAATTCAGATCAACCTGTCACGGATGAGCTTCTCACAGTATGTATATGTCCGTACAGCGATTCAGACTCTATATGCAATTTCTACCGGGGATAAAGCATATCAACCCGTTGAAAGTCTCACCTCCACCAATTAGTGGAGGAACTCGTAACTAATCCGGATGGAATCACTCGTAGTGCTTTCCTCTCCGCGGATCTAGCTCCGTCTCGCGATTCCGCCCTTGAAAGCTCCTCCAACAGCTTTAAATCTCCTCCTTAAAGGGTGAGAACCAGCTCTCCTTTCTTCTCTTCTTTTCTCAAATTGGGAGAAAGAGTATTCAAGATGAAATGAGAAGAGAAATGCCTTCTCCAATCCTTATCACCCGCAGGATTAAGCCCAGCCATCTGATCCTCATGCCAAAATAAATGGATGGCCTCGTTTTTAGATGAAAATTCAAATTTAATGCTATTGCCAGGCGATATCGCTATCGCGGGACGATAGCTCCAACAGTGGCCGCTTGACCAACTCAGCGCTGCCCCACGACCGCTTCATAGCCAACTGACACGTAGCAGCCTGCCACGTGAGACACTATCGCCTGGCGATATTGCTATCGCCAGTGGCAGCAAATCGACTTCACCATTTTGTCGACTGCATCGACTTCATCATTTGTCGACTGCATTGACCTGACCACTATCGCCTGACGATATCGCTATCCCCGCAATAGCCCCAAAATCAAACTTTGTTGTTTTTCAACTTATGGGAATCTAGAGTGTTACAACAAGTGTCAATTGCTAACCGCAAACGAAGGCCAAGAGCGACGTCTTCGATCGCTTCCAGTCCAGTCAGTGTCTTCCTTTTCCTTCATTATCAGGTTCCATTTCAAGTGGTGTCAGTGTCTTATCTTATATTTCTGCATATAAGCAATCCAATGGTTGGTAATCCAGTGGCTTCATACTTTCGGGCCGACGTCTTATCTTCCTTTCTAGCAAATGAGCAATCTAGCGGTTAAAAATCCAGTAAACGAGCAATTCAAGTTTCTTGCTTCCAGCGTACGAGCAATCCAACAATCTGAGTTCGTCTTCTTGCTTTTAGGCTTCCGCCAATCAACGACATTATGTCCTTCACAGTGATTATGAGGGGGAGTATAATAGTCGTGGGGTGTTCGGGTCATACCTCGTTAATCATGGTAGTATCATCAAACTACCTATGTGCACATTTCCACTCAAAATGGAGTAGTTGAATGGGCGAAATCCTCCTTGAGGTTTTTTTTTGCCTGCTCATCGCTTCCCGTTTAAAGTTCTTAGCTATGATATTTTGATACCTCATGTCTTCACCCACTGCACGGTTCATACATCAAATCTTTCTCCATGTGTTTTTGGGTGTGTCCGTTTTGTCCACATCCACCAACCTTATCAAGACAAACTTGATCTCTGGGATAAGAGATGTCTTGATTAAGTACTCCTCTTCCACGAAGGGATATAGTGTTATTATCCCTCAACACGTCATATTTTTGCACTACGGATGTTATCTTCCGTGAGGGGTAATCCTACTTTCCTGATCAGATTCATTTAATTCGTCAATGGGAGACAGGTGATGATGACATTGTGCGTGAAGACATTCATGTAGGTGACATTCCTCTACTTATAATTCCTCTCACTCCTATTATATTTTTTTTTATCCAAGAAACACCACAGACACAGATTACTCCTGTGTCTTCGACCCTACTCTTCTTATAGTATATCATCCCAGGCATACGTGTGCACAAAAACACAGGTTCTTATGATCTATCATATACCAATGTTTGCCTTGAACTTAGACTTTGGAGATGATCTTCGTCTTCCTATTGTTATTCTGCATGGTTAAGAGTGCAAAAAACATCATATTTCAAACTATGTTTCTTACCGTAATCTCGCTCATTAACATCTAGCTTTCATTATCTTTTTATCTCCGTTTGCTATTCCCGAAGCTTGGTAGGGCACATTGAGGATCTCTGAATGGAAGAAAGTTATGAAAGAAGAAATATTCACACTTCATAAGAATCATACATGAGACATTTATCAGCTTCCTCTGAGAAGGAGAGTTGTTGGATTAAAATGAGTATTCTCAGTGAAACAAAACCCAAATGACATGATAGAGTGCTACAAAGTTAGGTTGATTGCTCAAAGATATATTCAGACCCAAGGAGTAGGATATTAGAAGATATTTGCTCCTGTTGTAAATATTGACTGTATCTAAGTACTATTATAGTGTGTTGTCTGTCTAGGTAGGGAATTTCACCAACTCGACGTGAAGAATGTGTTCCTCCATGACGAGTTGAGGGAAGAAGTGTATGTAAAATTCCCCATGGGTTCATACGAAAAGGACAAGAATGGATGATTTATCATTTGAGAATGTCTTTATATAGCCTGAAATAATCTCATCGGGTCTGGTTTGAAAGATTTCACAAAGTTATAATCCAAATTGACTGTGACAAGAACAGTTCGATCGCACCTGTGTTATTAAAGGCTCAAGGCGCAAGTCTTCGACTACTGTCATTGTGAAATAGAAAGGCCCAATGGATGGTTACAAGCTCAAAAAAGTGAGAAAAATTTATAACATATCAGAGAGGAGTGCTGATCGATACCAACAACACGCAACACGCTGTAGGAATCCACGGAACCCCCATGCCATCAACGAGGACTCAACGAGGTTGCCAAATCCACACGAGTTCACCTTACAGAGACGACGCAGGAGCAAAGAGAATTATCAGGCATTGGATCGTTGATAAAATCAGCCGCTGGAGACAACCGCCCGGTCGCTGGAGGCAACCGTTGATAGAATTATCAGACACTGTTGATAGAATCAACCGCTGGAGGCAACCGCTAGGTCGAATGGCAAAAAATGAGTGCATGCCCCTTTTTCTCGCTCTAATACCAAGTGATAAGTAAAAATGGAATTAGAATAGATTTTATTAAAACTCCCACCCATACATTTATACATGGGACATGAGACACTTGATTACAAAAGTATCATTATTACTATCTACCTCATTACATTGTCATTAATATTATGTCTGATAATTTGTGATTTGATATTCACTTCACTTACACCATCCACTGTTCATGTCATCATGAATTTTTTAAACCTATTCTAATTCCATAAGTCATGTCCAGTAGTTTCTCCACAATATTCTCTTCTTTGTGAAAATGTCCAAGTGCTCTTTCTCTAAGAAATCCATTGATTACTTTGGCAACTAAAATCTCTTTTATGGTGTTTGCGTTGATTCAGACAATTTTTTTGCAACTGTTGCGTGTCTACATCCTCAATTGTGTGCATCTGGCTTTGACCTTACTGGGTACTATCGTAGGTTGGTACGTGTTACGCCCCCGGACGGATCCGAAGGCGACAACGGGGCTGAACCAACTGGTTCAGCCCCCACTTTCTAAAAGGCGGCCGTCGGGGGCTGAACCCACCCGGTTCAGCCCCAATTGGGGCCGGCCGGCCCCCTTGGCCGGCCGGCTTTGGTCCGGGTATAAATGTACCCGGATCCTCTTTGGAGAGGATGATGCAAGTATTATCAAAGGTATTTCTCAACCCCCCCTCTCAAACCCTAGAAATCTCTCCTTCTCTCTCAAATCTCATCTAGTTCCTAACAATTGGTATCAGAGGATTCTTCCTCCCAAATCTTTTTTCCTTCCGGCATCGATCCCGCGTCGACAACCGCTCGCATCCGATTGCGGCATCCCGCTCGCATCCCGGCGTCGACTCCCGACATCGATCCCGCGGCGACTCCCGACATCGATTCCGCTCGCATCCGCTTGCGGCATCCCGCTCGCATCCCGGCGTCGACTCCCGACATCGATCCCGCGGCGACTCCCGACACCGATCCCGCTCGCATCCGATTGCGGCATCCCGCTCGCTCCCGATCGTCGATCCTACTGCCGGTTTTGCTCCGCATCCCGCTTTTGCTCCGCATCGCTCCCGCTCGCATCGATCGACTGCCGACGGCCGGTTACTGCGTCGATCCTACCGCCGGTTGCTGCCGGTTGCTGCATCTGTTGCCATTCGCGCACGCCCCGGGGTTCCACCATGGTGACTCGCACCCAAGAAGACTCCAATCGGCTCGCACATCTCGAAGAAAACTACACCGGGCTGACCGCCACCGTGGCAGCCCTCGCCGATAAGTTAACAGCATCGGAACAACGTCTCGAAGAGAAATTGGACGCCCGTATGGACGAGCTTAAAAATATGTTAACCCAACACCTTAAAGGAAAAGCTGTTGTGGGCGAGGCCAACGCAGTCCAGCTTCCCCTCCCTACTCCAGCATCGGGGCACGACGATTGGGCCTCTAGCCTCAATGGGGGGCTTAGCATTGACAGTGGAAGGGTAGGAGGTTCACGGCGACCACAAGCTTGGTCCGAGGCAACCCAGTTTGGCGGCATCGCCGCGTCTGCCTTGGATTTTCCTCCTTACCGTGAAGACCTCCAGGAGGACCAACGACCCAACGGGATCGGGTGCCCACCTCGTGATGGGCTCCTCCCTATTCCAGGAGAACCAGGACACGTCGCGGGCGTAAGGGGAGGAGGCAGATGGGAGTTTAGGCCGCCAGTCTTGGGGAACCCCTATGGAAGGGATTGGGGGTACCCACGCGTGGCCGCTGATCGACGACAACCACTTGGACACGGGCAAGAGTACGGAGGACCCGGACACCAACTACCGCGCGCCTATCTACCGCCGAAGGTTACCCGTATGAACTACCCCAAGTTCAAAGGAGGAGATGCACTCGAATGGGTCCAAAAGACAGAGTTATTTTACAGCTATCAGGAGATACCAGAGGCACAATGGGTAAGGTTGGCGTCCTTCCACCTTGAAGAGGACGCATACCAGTGGACCCAATGGTTCCTCCGGGGACGGGATCACGCGCCATGACACGAGTTTGTCGACGGATTCATCGCCCGCTTTGGTCCACTTGAGTATGAAGACTTCGAGGCTCTTCTTCAGAAGTTGCGTCAGAAAGGGACGGTGATGGAGTATCGAACCAAGTTTGAACGGTTGGCCAACCGGGTGCAGTGGGGCGAGAGGACCTTAACAAGTTATTTTATTTCCGGTTTGAAGGAGGACATCCGAGATGAGGTGCATGCCTATCTACCGCGCAGTTTGACACACGCTATCAACTTGGCCCGGATTCAAGAAGAGCGTATCATTCGACAGAAGTCCCGGGGGGACACTCCGAGGAACGTTACACACCTTCCCGACACAAAAAAGGATCACGCAGCTACAGAACGGGCGACGCTGAAGAAATTGACTTGGACAGAGCTACAGGCTAGGAAGGAACAGGGCTTGTGCTTCAACTGCGATGAGAAATTTACCCCAGGCCACAAATGTCAGAGGATCCAGGTTTACATGTTGCAGGAAAGTCTGATGCTGGATGTAGACGGAGGGGAACAGGAGCACATTCTGGATACAATCGAGTACGGGGTATCTTCCCTTGCCATGGCGGGAGACTCCGCTCCAACCACTATGAGTATTGCGGGGCGGATTGGCCAACAGCAGGTGACCTTTCTGTTTGACAGTGGGAGCACACATAACTTCATTAGCCCGACGGTGGCACAGACATTGGGGCTAGAGATCATCAAGGATGCCGCTTCCCAGGTTGTGGTGGCCGGTGGACACGAGCTGCAGTGCGAAGGAGTGCTTCGGGACGTGTAAATCAGTGTGCAGGGCTACACCGACAACATGGATGTCTACCTATTGCCCATCCAGGGGCCAGATGTGATTCTGGGGGCCCAGTGGTTGCGACAGCTGGGTAGGGTGACTCTGGATTGGGAGAAGTTCACTATGGAGTTTGCTAAGGGTGGGAGACAATACTGTCTGCAGGGCATCCACATCTCACCAGTGCCGGGGGGCTCTCTTTGCTGTTTGGAGAGGCTGCAGGGACATGGGCGTGACGCGACTTGGGTAGACCTGAGGGGCCGGACGGCGCCACCAGATTCCCACCTTGAGGACAAGCTGGGTCTTGATGGGGCGGGGAATGTTACGCCCCCGGACGGATCCGAAGGCGACAACGGGGCTGAACCAACTGGTTCAGCCCCCACTTTCTAAAAGGCGGCCGTCGGGGGCTGAACCCACCCGGTTCAGCCCCAATTGGGGCCGGCCGGCCCCCCTTGGCCGGCCGGCCTTGGTCCGGGTATAAATGTACCCGGATCCTCTTTGGAGAGGATGATGCAAGTATTATCAAAGGTATTTCTCAACCCCCCCTCTCAAACCCTAGAAATCTCTCCTTCTCTCTCAAATCTCATCTAGTTCCTAACAGTACGTGGTTATGACTCCTTAGCGGCAGAGTAGATAGAATGTGATTTTCATCTGATGAACCCTCTAGATCTCCCTCGTCCACCTCAAGTGCTTTTCCCTTTCCCCTTCTTTGATAATTAATTGTCACTTCTTTGCTTGTAGCTAGTCTTGGAGGCCTCCTTTCATCATGATCAACGTCGACTATATTACCAATTTGCGTCCATGTCAGTCTCTCTGCAGGAAAGACTTCATCATCGCCATCTTCATTTTCATCATCCTCGGGATTAACATTCACCATCCACTCTTGTACCATTCAAGAATCAACATTCTTAGCTGACAATGGATCTCGAGATGTCTCTGAATATTTTGACTTCAGCAAAACATTGAATTTTGCAAATACTAAATTGTTCAATATTTTGCTATCGAGTTTATTTCTCTTTTTAGAATGCATTTATAAAATTTTAAAAAAAGTTAAATAATTCATACAGTCTTATAATAAGATACTTATATTTAACTAAATAACTAAATTAATGTATATCATCCCGAAGGTGCTGCAGTTCCTCTCACAGCCAGAGGACGAAGTAGTCAGACTTAAAATCTTCATAGACATAGTTTTAAGGTATGACGTATCAATACTGTTAAGCCTCCACCAATGTACTGTGAAAATTAAAATGCCAACACAATGTGTTATACATAAATACGTAATACATCATTAAAGTTAATAAAAATATATATTAAAATGTACTTAGATTTAAGGGTGGATTTTGTAGCTGTCTATTTGTCATATATTTGTCAAATAACCCTTGTTGGTATTGGTAAACATCAAGCTCAGCACTGATGTGATCTTGTGTAAAAGGATCTTTTCTATATATCCTCGAAAGACACTCAACAAAACCACTCATAATTCATAAATCTTCCACTAGCTTCAATCTTCACTCAACGTGAATAATAAAAATATGGGTTTAAGTAATAACCTGTAAGGTGCAGAGTGTTGTTCAATCTCCACTCGATGAGAATAATAAAAATTTGGGTTCAAGCAATATCCTGTAAGGTGCCGAGGGCTTCTCTTTTTCTTCTCCCATCTGCTATCAATCAACTTACATATAAGAAGATATTTATTCTCTTGCTGATCAAGAACAGCAGCAACCTCTTCCCTAGTTTTTTTGATATCCCCATATAACCATCTCATGGATGGTGTATCCCCATCAACTTTTCTCAAAATCTTCACAAATGATGTGAATATACCAACAACCAACTCGACATTCACCCAAAATCTAGCGCTCATCACTATCATTGCAGCTTACCATATGCACAATAAATTATCAAGAAAATACTATAAAACGTCAGGTGCAAACATATATTTTAAATGAAATGTATAAAGATGCAATAGTTTTACCTGCTTTCCCCCGACACTACTGGTCAACTTTGTTGCATTTCACTTTGCAGATGTGAATAAGCCACTCAATTGATTCTTCTTATCTAAAATACTTTCTAAAGATAGAAACGTTGTAGCAAATCTAGTCACATCTGGTCGAATAAGCTCATGAGAGTTCAAGTTCTTTGTTGACTCTCTAAACATGTCGAGAGAGATGGTGTGACCATAGATGAAGATAAAGAGTTGATGGCCCAAGGAGATAACACTCTTTATTAGATTCAATTTTCCTATATCTTGTAACAATAGATTAATAATGTTAGTTGCACAATTAGTCCAAAAAAGCTTAGGCCTTTTCAAAGCCATAAGCTTTGCAGCAGCCATATTATTAGACTCATTATCCGTCACAATCTGCAAAATATTATCCTCTCCTTGGCTCACAGGGCTGTCAATCGCCTTATCCAAGAAGTCAAAGATGAACTTTCCATCATGTGTGGAGGAGGAGACATTCTTTGAAAGTCAGAATGTCACTCCGGAACTACAATGTATCATGATGTTCATCACGCTCCTACCCTTCCGATTTGTCCACGCATCAGTCATGATAGTGCACCCATTCAATTTGCAGGTCTGCGTGAATGAGCCCAACATCTCCTTTGTCCTGTCCACCTCTGCTCGCAAAATTTTGCCCCTCAACTCATAAAATGTTGCGATCTTCATCCCAGGTCCGCATAACCCAATGTCATGATCCATCTGCTGAAAGGATGAATTACATATGGCATTAAACGGGATCCCGTTTTCATATGCCCATCTACCTATGTACACGACAACATCATCTTTGGCTTTCTTTTTGTACTTATTCTCTATCGTTCTCTGTTGGGAATCTTTTCTTTTGCTAGACTCGACAGTTGAATGAACAAATTGGTTCATTGGACCCTTGGAACCTGTGCTCCCACGTATGTCAGTATAATCTAATTCATCATTATGGACTCCTCCAAAAACCACCTCATTCAAGACTGCTTGAAACTTTGCACTCTTAGCTCTCTCGCTCTCTAAATTTGAGTTTAGAGCCAACTCAGCCTTCGCCTTAACGTCGGCGGGAACATGAGGACATGACTTAACATTGCCCTTTCACCCAGCCAAATGATACTTGAAATGTGTAATTCCACCATTCATTGTCTGCTTGTAGTAATTGCATTTGATTCAGTTGGTGTTGTTTGCAACCAACTTCTCACCAAATGCCCAGAACAGATCTCTACCGGTTGGTACCAGTGATACATGTACCTCACTTGATCCAGCAGAAGAAGCCATTCTATGGAATATGAAATGAAAGTAATATTAGTTAGATGAAATGAAATAACATAACTACATCACAAGAGAAAATATCAGTTAAAAAAAATCAACATCATTAGATCGTTAGATCTTCAGTCACCTTTCATATTTTGCATCATCAGTAATATACTAGTATCATTCAAACTTTCAAAGTATCACACATTTTATTTATCATCAATATCCCACATTTTATTTATCATCAGCAGTATACTACTATCATTCAAACTTTCAAAGTATCCAACAAAAGTAACAAAGCATTCAAGTATCATTCAAACTTTCAAAGCATCCCACATTTTATTTATCAAAAGGTACAAAGCAGCAAGACAACTAAAAATGAGATTGGATATACTTGCATCATCGATTGAAAAATGGAGTTGGATAAATAACTAGTAATATGAGTATTTCAAATCATTTGTTGATTAATAAACAAGCCAAATAAAAATAAGACAACAACTAATAAGACAACATGGAACAATAAATAAGGCAACAACTCACAAGGCATCCACCATGCTACAGAACTGGCAAGTCAGCCGACAAATAGGGTAGCTGGGAGCATAGCAGTAGGGCAGCTGGCCAATAAGGCTGCAGGGCGCAAGGCAACAAGGTTGCATGGCAGCAACTAGCACAACAACCAGCACAAAAAAACAAAAATGCGGAGCGAGAGAATGAGAGGGGGAGGTAGGGAGAAGAATGCATCGCCGAGAGAGTGCCGAGATCGAAAGCACCAACGAGCTAGAGATCACCAGAGAGCTAGAGAGTACCAACGAGCAAAGAGAAGAAAGAACCAAAGAGATATAGTGCCGGCAGCGCGCGAGAGAGGGAGAGCACCAAAGAACCAAAGAACCAAAGAAGCAAAGAACCAAAGAGCTAGAGAGCACCAACAAGCAGGAAGAAGAAAAGACCAGAGAGATAGTGTCAAAGCGCGAGAGAGAGCGAGGGAGAGCACTAGCGAGCTAGAGAGCACCAGAGAACCAGAGAGCTAAAGAGCACCAACGAGCAGAGAGAAGAAAGAACCAGAGAGATAGAGTGCCAACAACACGCGAGAGAGCGTGCAATAACACCAGCGGAGAGTGCGAGGGAGAGCTAGGGCAGGTGCGACGAAGTGAAATGAAATGAGCGGGCTCGGGGGGAGTTCAAACATCGTCGTGTTTAATAAAAAATAAAAAAATTAAATAAAAAAACGGGCGATATGCCCGTTTTTTGGGGGCCGGTATGTCGGTTAAAACCGACATGTTGGCCCGTTATTTTCAAAACGCCACGACTAAATTTTAAAATTGTTTCGTGCCGTTTTAACTCCCAAACCTTCATGTCGGCCGACATATCGTACATGTCGGCCGATATCCACAACACTGGTGCCACCCCACTTTTTTTGAAATATCATTTCTTACAATCTTTATTTTCATAATGGCGTCTTATTTGCCTTTTGGGGGCTACTCAAAACTTTCTCAGGATACTTAGCATGTTATGCTTTGTGCTTTTATTTTGGATTCCTTGCGCTATTATATTTGCTCCTTGGTTGTTGAATATCTCATTTGCAAAGAAATAAAGTAAAGTACAATTGCCCCTACCATTTGCTCCAATCATTAGTTGATAAGGTTTGGCCAATATTACTGCGGATTCAATTATGTCCGACCACCCTCCACCCTCCACAATCCTAAGACTATCAAACTTGTTGATCACAACAAATAAACACATTTTGTAGCACTTTCATTTCATTACAAAATAACAAACATTTAAAATATTTTCTCTACCAGTATCTGTGGACTACATGGCATTCTTCAAAGTATCATCTCAACATTTTGTGCAGAGAACTCTTGTGGAGGTCCGAAATCTCTATATGAGTTAGTAATTTCTGCCGCAGTGAAATCAACAGCCAAACAGAGGTTGTTGATTGTTTCCTTTAATATTAGTTATGATGTTACACAATGGTTTGCACCCAATTATAGTTTCAACACCTTCATTGGGCATAATATTGGTACAACAAAACCTATCATTCTCTGTGTGAATGATACCTTTTGAAACCCTTTATTAGCTTTCCACCTACCATTCTTGTACACATGGGATTCCTCATCATAAATCTCATTCAACACTTCCCTTTTTCACCGTGATATATTGTTATCGGCCACCCTTTTTCAAGCTCAGTATGACAAGAAACAACAGGGAAGGACTGATCCCATTTATTCTGTTGGAGTTTAGGTATTTTTTTAAATAAGAGCCTATTGTCAAGGATCAGCCAGGCAACCTCTCTTACACAGATTGATTCATCTGTAAAATAGGTCCCAATCACATAAAATTTGGATCAACCGTCTGCTTCATGCATTCACCCTTCACATCTCATTTGAAATGCAATTGATTGGCAATTCCTCAGTTCTCACTTCCTCAGATATTTTTCTTCTTGCTGAGTGAACCTTTGGGCAAAATTCCTCTCAACGATGAGGACGATTTATTACTTTGCCCCGATCTCCCTAGCATACAACCGTGACAACCACCTGAGCTCCAACAATTGCTTCCCATGGGACATTTGCATGAGCTTCAACAATTGCTTCCCATGGGACATTTGTTGCTGCTGACGATCGAACTTTGGGTTCACACATCACCTTTGCAGACAACTTCATCTTAATTCCTCATGAAGCTACCAGCATTCCAGTATTTGCTCCCCACGGCGTTGGTACAACAGCTCCCACTGCCAAATCGACCTCCGGTTGCTCGTCACCACCACTTTGAGTTTGCTGTCTTGCGCGTCTGCTGCTCTAAAAGCAGCAGTTGCTTGAAGAGTTATAATTCCTCACGCCAAATGGACATCTTTTCACCTTGCATCTAAATATCTATAATAAATACTTAACTGTTTGGTATATGAAGGCATGAATGTTGCAATCCCACTTAAACTGCCCAAAATTTCATATACTTTGAAAAGAATAATTCATAACATGTCCCATTCAAAGTTTTTTCCCTTTTTCGACAAAAAAGGATCATAGTTTCTCTTTACTTCCAGGAATTGCTCGATGCTTTACCTATGGGGGAAGCACGAACCAGATACTCCATGATCCTGAGATATCCCCTCGACAGAATTTATCGAAGGAAAAATATATGAGCAAAGATGAGAAGCAGACTACAATCAATCATTTTCATGAGAAGCTTTTCAAACTAAAGGATATGATGAAGACTGAGGTGCGTTACCGTTAGTACTATCCACTTCATATATCAATATTCGTCATTTTTCTCATTCTTTTCTTCATTCTATTTCGAAAATCAGGCTTGTTGAGACTTGTGCTAGATTATTGCAGTTGATGCACTTTGTTTTCATCAGCAATTATTTTTGTGTGTGAAAGTCCAGAACTGTCTCATTGGATATGAATGGCAAAAACATTGGATTTACTATAAGATGATATGGAAGTCTATACTGTGTATGAAAGAAAACACTGCTTTGATGAAACATTGTCTTTCCTTATTTTGCTCATAAAATTTTTTTATTACCAAAAAGGAAGAAGTAAGAGAAAAGAGGAGAGAGAAAATTCATCAAATTATGATATTTATTTAGCTTCTATTTGTTAAATATTGTAGAAAAATCTAATGTGGTCGAAAAATAATTTTATTCCTCACATACATTAAGCATAATAAAAGAATTTGTGCATATATGTATAAGAAGGAAGAGTGAAGACTCAACTTCAAAACAAGATGCAAGTCTAAACTATACATGATAAAAGTGGGCCTATACATGAGCTTGTATATGTGCTTATTCAATTCTTATACACTCCCCTACAAGCTAGAGCATACAGATTGTAGGTGTCAAGCTTGGAAATGAATTGTCGGTATATTGGGAGTGGTAAGGCCTTTGTGAGAACATCAGAAATCTACTTGTCAGCGGGTTCATGCCTCAAATCAAGGTTGCAATGTTGATTTTTTTCACGGATGAAGTCATCAACTTCAATATGCTTGGTACGTTCATGAAAAACGGGATTCTCTGCGATATGGATAACAACTGGACAATTGCAATAAAGAATAACCGGAGGAGAGTTTCACACCTAGATCAGTAAGAAGACTTTTTAGTCACTTGTTCAGAAACATCAGACATCATTGAACGATACTCAACCTCTACAGAAGAGTGTGCTGCCACTGTTAGCTTCTTGCTTGGCCAGGTGACCAAGTGTCCGCCAAAATATGTGCAGTACCACTCATAGACATACGATCATCAAGAGAGCCGACATAATCTTCATAAGAGTAAACAATTAATGATAAAGAAGATGAGGGCTTATACTCAAGCCCTTGTCTTGAAGCGTTCTTCAGATATCGAAGGATTCACTCGACATCCTGAAGATGAGACATCCGAGGAGCATGCATGAAGCGGCTGACCAACCCAATAACAAAGGATATATTAGGCTGTGTGACTGTCGCATAGATGAGTTTGCCAACAAGACGACGATAGTACTCCGAATTAGGGAGAAGCGGATCAGAGGTGGATGCATGAGCACAAAAATTGTAGAAAACATCCATTGGTGTGTCAGTACTCAGTAGGCTTGCATCCTAATTAGCCTGTGAAGAAGATCGAGATAGTTCATTGAGATAAGACGAGTCTATTGGGTCGGCGAGCTATCTCGATATCTGATACAACCTCCGCCGCATCCAAATACACATGACGTCATCATGCGTCATGGGTTATTATTATTATTATGTTTTGTTATTGTCTTGTATTTCTTTCCCGCGCACTTACAATATTTGAAGTTGTTCGGCCCGTCGGTTTGACCACCTGGTGGGACCTTAAATAAATGGTCTGGTAATTTAGGATAGGTAAGACGAGAAAAAGGCAAACTTAAATTATTTAAAACTCGCATAAATTTCATGGAGGAGAAAAATTTATAAAGACACCCAAAATCAAGGTGTGAGTTACCGGACATAATGTGATGAGGAAACCATTCAAAAAATGCCTAACAAAGGAGAATGTCAGTTAATTTGGAAACATGATACTAGGAAATTAATTACATAAGAATCTGGCCATTAACCAGTTAATAAAAAGGCCCTGTTGTTAAAGAAAAGGGGAACCAAAAAATTGAACAAGGAACAAGCCTTTACTCGTTTCTCTGTTTTGCCGGCAGGATTCCCCATTGACCCCAGCCCGCCTCGTTCTTGCACCAGGATTTTCGACCTAAAGAGACATCCAGGAACGACACCGTCGCTGCAAGCCCGCCTCCGACGCCTGCTGGAGACGCGACCATGTTGTCGCGACCTGTCCAGCATTGATGCCAGCGATGGTCGACCACCGTCCACCGGAAGATTCCGACGTCGTTTCCTCCTACTACGCCACCTCCGTCGTCAACGACGATCGACGCCCTCTTTACTGTCGCTGGCCTCTATCTGCAATCGGGTGTTGTTGACATCGCCGTTTTATTCCGGCACGTGTTCTCCACCACTCTTTTCCTGCTTCCAGTTTCAACAGTCAACGATCGTGTGCCTACACTGGGAGAATCATTTCCCTTGTGGTATCCGACACACTTCTCTTGTTCCTTTTATTAGACTAAATTTTTGCAACAATTTAAATAATCTCGAGCTTGCGTTCGAACGTTCTCGATATCTTAGATTTCGTTATTTCATAAGTTGTTAATGTGGATTTTCTTGTTGTTGTGTTAATCTTGTACAAGGTTCGATCCGGATGAGTATGTAAGTTCGACTCAAACAAAATTAACAATTTTTTCTAAAATTCAAACGACGAGTTTGATTATACGCGGGGACTCGATTTTGGTCGCTTGACCCCTCTTTTAAATTAAAAAATCAAACCATTTTAAAAACCCTTAATTATAATTTTATAACAAGCATATTATTTTGTTTTAAAATACTTATTTCTGAAAACCCTAATTCAGGTCTACATCAATTTGGTATCAAAGATAGGCGATTCACTTCTACCATGGATCGGTCGATCAATTTTTTTTAATATTGTCTTTAAATTAGAAAAAAATATTTTATTATATAAAAAAACATTCTTTTATTTAGAACTTATATTAAAAAAAATTTCAAATTCAAATTATTTTAAATGAAAAATCATGTCGGTAATTTAGAAAATGGAGTGGCCGATCTGATCGCGCAAATTAAAAATTTTACTAGAACCATTGAGGTGATGTGTACGAATGTTACTGCAAATATGTGAGATATGAGACAAGTGGTAAATGGGTTACGCACACGTGCAAACACCTTGGAGGCCAATCAACAGTTAGGAATTATCCCACCCCAAATTAAAGAAGGTCCTAACCCTAGGCAACCTGAAAATGACAACCCTAATCCACGACAACTTGCACAAGAGCGCCAAAATGTTAGGGATCCACCCCGATGTGATGTAGGAGTCAAAGTAGACATTGGTGATTTTGAGGGACATTTAGAGCCCGAGGGTTGTTTAGACTGGTGTGATCGAATGGCTCGCTTTCTGGCTTGGAAGCAATTGCCCCAAGCTAGGCAAGTCGAGTACACTATCCTTAGGTTGAAGGGTTTCTCCTTGGATTAGTGGGGTCAGCTAGAGGGGTCTAGATTCAATTTAGGACTGCCCCCGATTACCACTTGGATGAGTTTAAAATTCAATTGCGAAGGTGGTATGTCCCAGCGGACTACTTGCAGACCCTCTACCGTAGGTTTCACAACCTACGACAGGACAAATTGATGGTAGGTGAGTACACAAACGAATTCCTAATCCTTCAGTCTCGCCTCGACCTCCGAGAGGACGATGACATGACCGTATCCCGTTATCTGAACGAGTTGCGCTATTCTATTAGAGATTAGCTGGAGTTATTTGATTACAAGGACTTAGGAGAAATATCGAGTTGTGCACGGAGAGTGGAGACCTCACAAAAACGGTCAGTCGGAGCTACATCTACTGATAGATCCACCACATGCGTCACCACTACCACTACTGCTAGGATTTTTGATTCCCCTCACCCTCTCATCACTGCCGGGAACAAAGACCCGTCCACTAGCCACTCAAGGGTAAGGAGATTATTGGGGCTAAGCCCAACACTGGAGTATTCTGATGCTTCCAGTGTATGGAGCCGGGGCACAAATCATCTAAGTGCCTGCGACGCCACTTCGTCGCTATCCTCGATTCTACTGATGGACGTGAGCCTGAGTATGAAGTTTACGTGAATGAGTCTCACCCTGAACCTGAGCACAAACACGAGACTGATGTTGTCATAGAAGTGGAAGGCGAACACGCTGAACACTTAATCTGCGTCTTATGCTATAGTCTGATCACACCTAGTGAGTTTACTGAGGATGACCGTATGAGACACGATATTTTCCGCACTACTGCACACATCCAGGTGCAGTTTTGCTATATTATCATCGATAGTGGTAGTATGAAGAATTTTGTATCTCAACGCATGGTCGACATATTAAGGCTGAAGGTGCACCCGTTAGAACAACCCTACAGTTTATTCGGAGTCAATAGTCATTTGACTATGTCTGTCACTCATTATTGTCTAGTAGAGTTTTCTATAAGGAGCACGTACTCGGATAGAGTATTGTGTCACGTCGCTGCTATGGACGTCTGTCACATCCTACTAGGTAGATCTTGGCAGTACAATCGTCGTGTCATACATGAAGACACGAGGAACTCCCACTTCTTCGAGCACCACAGACACAAGATTGTTCTTTTACCCCAGAAGAACTGTCTTTTTCCAAGGGCACGTGAGAGGACCCCTACGACTCATAGTTCACTTGTCATTACCTCCACTACACTACTGCTTACCGCACTGCCACCTTAACCCCCACCCCATGAATTAATTTGTTGCCCGGGTGAGTCGCTCACCCCACATTTATCGAGTCACGACGCGCCACCTGATATTACTTAGTTTTTTCACATTATATCGGTTGAACACTCACTTTGCACACCACCCTCTGTCGAATTCATATTTTGAGATTGCGTTTTAATTCACTTCACTACCATTTAGAGACAGACAAAATTGGGAAACTACAACGATATATTGAAAATTTTCTATCATATTTTTGGTACAACGTATGGGGTCGGAAGGACATCAAATTCGAGTTTCATAGCGCTTATCACTCTCTAACTGATGGACAGATCGAGGTCGTTAATATGAGTTTGAGAGATATTCTTCGGTATTTAACTGAGGAGAATCTGACGCATAAGGATCTTTTACCACCATGAGCAAAAACCACAAATAATAATTCTAAAGACCGCCTTTTTATTATATCTCCTTACGAGATTATCTCTACGCTACACCACCTACATAACCACCCTCGCCTCTCATTCCGTGAACGTATTTCATTTGATGTGCAAGTTCATATAAATTATTTAAAAATATTGCATAAATTTATTTTTAATAAGATGCAAGCAACCTTTGAACATTACAAACTCATGGTCGGTCGCTATCACCATGAGATGTATTTTTCAATGGGAGATTTGGTGTTTGCTTATTACAACAGGTTTGGTCCATTCCAAGTTCAGACGCGCATCAAACCACCTGTCGAGGCCCTAGCTGAACCACCGGACTTAGCACCAGCAACGACGTCAGATCTCTCAGTTGTCAATCCTTGCGAATTCTCGTCGGGGTCGACTTCTTTCAACGCCGGGGGAATTGATGCAACCTCCGCCGCATCCAAATATCATGACGTCATCACACGTCATGGGTTATTATTATTATTGTGTTTTGTTATTTGTCCTGTATTTCTTTCCTGCGCACCTACAATATTTGAAGTTGTTCGGATCATCGGTTTGACCACCCGGTGGGACCTTAAATAAATGGACCGGTAATTTAGGATAGGTAGGATGAAAAAAGGCATGCTTAAATTATTTAAAGTTCGCATAAATTTCATTGAGAAAATTTATAAAGATACCCAAAATCAAGGTGTGAGTTACCGGACATAATGTGATTGAGGAAACTATTCAAAAAATGTTAACAAAGGAAAATGTCAGTTAATTTGGAAACATGATAATAGGAAATTAATTACATAAGAATCTGGCCATTAACCAATTAATAAAAAGGCCCCACCCTTAAAAAAAAGGGGGACCAAAAATTGAACAAGGAACGAGCCTCTACTCATTTCTCTGTTTTGCCGACAGGATTCCCCATTGACTCCCGTCTGCCCCGTTCTTGCACCGTTGTTTTCGACCTAAAGAGACATCTAGGAATGACACCGCCGCTGCAAGCCCGCCTCCGACGCCTGCTGGAGACGGGACCCTATTGCCGCGACCTGTCCAGCGCTGACGCCAGCGGTGGTCGACCACCGTCCTCCGGAAGATTCCGACATCGTTTCCTCCTGCTACGCCACCTCCGCCGTCAACTACGATCCACACCCTCTTTATTGTTGCTGGCCTCCATATGCAATCAGGTGCTGTCGACATCGCTGTTTTATTCCGACACCCGTTCTCCACCACTGTTCTCCTGCCTTCAGTTTCAACAGTTAACGATCGCGTGCATGCACTAGGAGAATCATTTCCCTTGTGGTTTCCGACACTCTTCTCTTGCTCGTTTTATTAGACTAAATTTATGCAACAATTAAAATAATCTTAAGCTTGCCTTCGAACGTTCTCGCTATCTTAGATTTCGTTATTTTATAAGTTGTTAATTTGGATTGCTTGTGGTTGTCCTAATCTCGTGCAAGGTTCGATCCGGATGAGTACATGAGAGTTCTACTCAAATGAAATTAACGAATTTTTCTAAATTTCAAACGACGAGTATGATTACGCGCGGGGACTCGATTTTGGTCGTTTGACCCCCCTTTTAAATTAAAAAATCAAACCATTTTTAAAAACCTTAATTATAATATAATTTTATAACAAACATATTATTTTGTTTAAAAATACTTATTTCTGAAAACCTTAATTCATGTCTACATCAATATCCAAGAAATATCGGAGGTGACCCAAATCTTTGGTTTGAAAATGTGAGTTCAAGTTTTTTTTATCACCGAGATATCGTTCAGATCATCACTTGTGATGGAAATATTATCAACATAGACAAGAAGTATCATTGTTACTGTCCGACGGCAATGAGCATATAAAGAGTAATCTGTAGAGCTCTGAATGAAGCCAAAATCTTGAACGATCAGATTGAATTTATCAAATCAAGCTCGAGAAGATAGATTAATGTCATAGTGAGATTTCTTGAGGTGACAAACATGGTGCTTTAATAACAGGAAACTGCTACGTGTAGACAGTCTTAGCGAGATCATCATTAAGGAACTCATTCTTGATGTCTAGTTGATGCAACAACCAATGACGATTGACGACCAAGGAGAGCAAGACCTGGACTGTATTCAACTTAACGATGGGTGAGAACTTCTCTGACTGAAATTGCAAGGCACGAGACGAGATTTGAGGCACTCAACAATCCCATTTGGTCGATGCTTCACAATGAAGACCCAATTACATCCCACGTGAGATTGACTAAGAGGAAGGGGAGAAGGTCCCAAACCTGATTGGCCCAAAGGGCAATCATTTTTCCATCCATCGCATCATGCCACTCTGGATGCTGAAGAGCTTTCTTCACAGAAGAGGGGGTGAAAATAAAAAACAAGGAAGTCACAAACCTATGATGATCATGAGATAAGCGATGTAATGAAGCATAATTAGAGAGAGGGCGAGCTGTAGATATCGTAGGCGAATCAACTAGCTGGGGAGCGTCATTAGTAGCAGACAACTGACTTAGAGTATCAGACTAAGGACGACGACGAGTGTACACACAAAGAGCAGGAGATGGCGGTGTTTGGAGCACGAAAGATGGTGTGGAAAGAAGAGGTGTGTTGGTGTTGATAGGGACGTTAAGACGTGAGATAGTAGATGTGAAGATATCAGTAAGAGTCGAGGAGTAGAAGGGTTGTTCCTCAAGGAAAGGGACATCAACATATGCAACAAATTTCCGATCAGTAGGAGAGTAATACACATAGCCTTTTGTGTGCAAAAATAATCAATAAACATATACTTGGTAGCACGTGAGGCCAGTTTGTTTCTTGGTAGGCCAAGATATTGGACAAAACAAACACTGCCGAAGACATGTGGAGTCAAGGGGAAAAGCGATGTGTTAGGAAAGAGGATGGAGAATGACGTCGCAAAGCTGAGAATGTAAGAGGACATGTGATTAGGTAGATAACATGCGGTGGAGAAGCGTGGTGCTGGGAGTTGGATGGCTAGGGTGGAAACCCATGTTTAATAGATGGCCTCAACATTATTCATCCGACCACAATGGGTACATAGATGAGTGTTTTGTTCCTTGGAGCGATTTGAGGTCATTGCGCTCACAGCCCCCACCGCCCCGAGATCTAGAGCGACCTCCATGTTACCCGTTATGTGGATGGAGGCGTTCGAAGAGTGTTGGATTAGGGCAGGAGAGAGAAAAGGCGAAACATCAGTGGACGTAGTCACCTTCAAGGTCATGAAGCATATATCAGAGAGACAAAATTGTGGGAGAGGATAAGATATTTGCATGAACACTGTATATACGAGGGGTAGCTACACCATCATGAGAGCTATGCCGACAGTCTTTTTCTGTGTTCATTGGGAAGCAAGATCCAATGTTGGTTGGTGCTGAAGCTAGGCTTCGATGCGTGTATTGTATTGGGGCACAAAGGATGTCAAGTCAC
This sequence comes from Platanthera guangdongensis, assembly GCA_039583875.1. Classification (NCBI taxonomy): domain Eukaryota; kingdom Viridiplantae; phylum Streptophyta; class Magnoliopsida; order Asparagales; family Orchidaceae; genus Platanthera; species Platanthera guangdongensis. Next base: position 294,309,291 of record CM077151.1, on the reverse strand, counting down.
CGCCTGAACTGGGTTGGACGGTCTGAAGGTCTCAAAAGAGATCTAATAGATGTTGAAGGTTGTCCTACCTGGAGTATAAGGATTTTAGTTTGTCTCACATATTCTTCACAGTCTTGTGATGCACAGCCATGCGATATTGATCACTGTCCATGGAGTTGAGAATTTATGATTGTAATGAACCATCATTCCGTAGTCATTGCTCGGTAGGCTCAACATGGGTGCCACAGGTGACATGTTGAAGTAGACCTTTGGTCTGGAGGACCCGACGTACGGAGTGTACCCACTCTACCAAAATTCTTCTTCCCAGTGGAAAATAATGGTAATTCACAGTTCGTCCCGGACACCGGGGAGGGGCCGGAGCGAGTGCGGGAAGAGCGGAGGAAACATACGTAACATTCGTTCCCTCAATAGTATACATTACTGGAAGGAATCAACAACTGTAGGTGTTTGCTTGTACCGAAGGAAATAGCCGACAATGGGCTGCATCATGCTCTTGGCGAGTTCTGGACAGTTGGGGGTGATGAGTACTCAGACAACAATTATGTTAAAGGCATGCCTAAGGCTCAAAGCTCACCGGGCGCAAAATTTTTTGCCTTCGTGCAAATTTTTTACGCCTTTATAGCATAAAAGTCGGGTCTTAGTGAGATTTATGTTGTGAACTATGTTTTAAAAATAAAGAAAGAATGTGAGAGCTCAATAATTTTTGTATGAGTTAGTGTTTGTGAAACATAATCGAGCATTTAGACTTAATTATGATGCAAGTGACCGCATTGATTCTATTTTTAAGAGAGAAATGATAATAATGAATGATTAATGAGTAAAATCTAATCAAGAAGATGAATTAATGTTTGATGTTGATTATTTAAAATGGATGTTGTTGCGCCTTGCCCTCATCAGTCGCGCGCCTGCACCTTGAAACGAGGCTCTAATACCCCATTGCGCATTGGTGCGCCTTGAGCCTTTAATAACTAATGACAATAGATGTTGTGAATGCGTCAGGGGGATGCAATGAGCTCTGGACGGGAGGTCCAACAAATTCAAGGGCGAGCTCTGGACGGGAGGTCCGACAAATTCAAGGGGGAGCTCAGGCTGTCAAGAACTGGAACTCAGGATCGGTGAGTCTTGGGTGTTGGCGCATGCGAGTCCTAGCAAGGTGTGTGGAGGCAGCGACTTCGGGAAGAAAGGTAGCTGCGAACTCTACAGTGGAGGGGCAACAACTTCGGGAAGGTAGTGGCGAGTTTGTAAAGGCAGGAGTTGCGAGCATTTATTCGGAAAGGCAGCTGCAGGTGTGTAAACGTAGAGGCTGCTAGCTCGGAGAGGCAATAGTCAGTGAGTGCCAAAACAAGAGCCTGATGTGAGTACCCTTGGAGGCAGAGGAGACGGTTTCACGCGAGCACGAGCGGCGGGAGAAGTCGCGCCGAGGCTGGAGAGGCGCTGCGAGATCTATGAAAGGAAACAAGCACTTGAGCAGGGGTGTGGTTCGCGAATAGAGATGAGATAAAATGAGTTCTCGGGCGTCCGACTGATCTATAATATATAGGGGTGGGTGGCTTATTCGTGAAGGTGTCCAACCATTGAGCTCGAGCGTGTTCCCAGTAGTAGGTGTCGAGTAGTTGAAAGAAAACAAATGGCGGAAGAAAACAACTCAATCGGCGAGAGCGGGAGCTCAATCATCGAGAGTCTTATTGGAGGAATCGAGTGGCTCTGCTACCATGTAGAAAACCGTATGCGAAGCAGAAAAATAATTTTATTCCTCATATACATTAATCATATTTGAAGAATATGTATATATATGTGTATATATAGGAAGGAGGGAAGACTTAACTAAAACCAAGATCTGAGACTAAACTATACATGAGAAAAGTGGGCCTATACCTGGGTTTTTTCAATTCTTTTACAAATATTATTATCACATTATTCTCCTTCAATATTTTTGATTGAACTATTTATATTTTAGTGCAAAAAGTAAGAATTGTCAATTTTATAAATCAACTTTTGGCATATTATAATTAATAATTTTTACCAAAGTAAATTGAAATAATTATATGTAATAGCAATTGTGCACGTGTCCCTCATGCATATCATGCAATAAACATTATGCTCGTCCGCCGCCCAATAATTAGGATTTTGAAATTTTATTCACACTGTTCATACTCAGAATTATTCTGTAAATTAGGTCTGGAATGAGTTTCCCCAAGTTTTAATAAAAAAATATTCTGTACTCATGCATGAGCATGATACTTTTCCATTTCATTACCAATTTACTAGATGTTATTTATTGTGATAAAAAATGACAGGCTGGGAGAAGGAGGGCAGAGAAGAGGCATAAATTCATGGAGGTCTTTGTAGAGGAATTCTATGAAGAATGGAGTGGAAGAGCTTGAGATTTCCTGTTACTCTTCTCATGCAAGCAGAGCATCATGAATATTTCCCTTTGTCTTTACTTCCTTTAAAATGGTAAATTTTCTTTCAATTCGTGTTTGCTTGCTGATAAGGCTCGAAGTTTTTGTAGTTTATCACTCATAATTGTGAACAATAAGCTGTGAACTGAAGTTATAAACAAAATGCTTCTAGTGAATCTGATGATTCCATTCAAATTCTACAGAAGATTTTGGTTGGGTTCATGTTTTATGGCTATTTTTATTTCTTTTGAAGGAAACATGAAGTGTAATGCTGCCATTTACTCAGTTTAACCTGCTGGTGTTGCTGTTCTTCCTTTCAATTTTTTTTTGTGATGTTGGCAATACTTAAATAGCATATTTTCTGCGACATGCCTCCATTTGTTTCACCAATTTAAAGCTAGTTGTGATCATGATATGGTTATACTTCCATAGTTAATGTATTCATTATTAGAGCTCTTGTGTACTGAATGTGGTGATACTTTTCTGAGCATAAATTTCTTTGTTAAACTCATATATCAACCACTAGATCAACTCATATATTAATATCTTAAATAGACCTTTAGATAAAATCAAAAATAATTCACTAGATAAATTCTTAAATAAATTCATAGATAATTATTTACACAAGCTCCTAGATAAATCTCTAGATAAACCTTCAAATGAATTATGAGATAAACTCCCAGATAAATTCATAAATAAACTCTGAGATAAACCCCCTGATAAAATTTTGAGAAGTCCCAAGGAAAACTCATAGATCAACCTATAACACCCTGCCTATATTCATCATATAGTATGGGTCCGGTCGGACCCCACAACTTACAACTCATAAGAAGGATATTAAAAGATGATATGTAGAATTCTAAACCTAAACATCGAAGTATAATAACACTACGGAAGTGAGCAAATTGAAGAGAGAGAATGTAGATGATTCTAGAAGTGGAAGTATACAATAATGTCTAAAATAATAGTTAAGACCTTATATCCATTACATTCATCTATGCAACAAAATACACTACAAAATTTATGGCATACACATCAGATACACCGATTGTAATGTACATAGAAGAATGCAATAAAACACTTCCAGCTGACTGACAACTACGTAATGATCCCCTCTCCCCGGGCACTCTAGCGGATCATGGGAAACTCCAACCCCTGCAGATCAGTACTGTACAATAGACATAATAAAAACAGTAAACACATAACATGGTGAGATGTCGAATACATAAACATGTCTCTATGTTTAGCCTAAAAAGAAGAGGGCAAATTATGCAATGATGAACTAGAGTATGAGCATCCTATTCTTGCAACTCTAATCATAGTGGCAGACTATCATGTCCTAAGCTATCACATCAATAAAAATACAACCATCAACCATTGCACTCCTTGACGAATCATAGCATGTAAATGACAGTTCATACAAAAAGACCTTTTTCATGCCTAACTACATGTTGTTGGTGCATCAGATCATGCTTATATCTCAATAAGCCTTTCAGCCTTTGCCCGTGATATTTCCCTTAGACCTAACATCAGTTATGCGTCAATTATTAGTGCTCTTATGACAACTAAACGATAGAATATGCAAACCCCCCAAATACAATATGAGCATTTGCCTGTGGGACGATCTGTCTAGCCTCATTGCCTCTCCCATGCAAAAAACATGCCAAAAGGCCCTTTTCATGCCGAACTATATGGTGTGGGTGCAGCTCAACATGTTCCTGTTACTCAGTTACCATGCAAACAACAAGTCATACCAATGGGTTCTTTTCTTGTCGAACTACATGATGCGGATGAGACTCAATCTGATCATGTTCTCCACCAATCTCATGGTCTCTCACATACAAACAATGCCATAGCAATTTGTCTTTTTCATACTTAACTACATGGTGTGGGTGCAACTCAACCAATTCATGTTTCTTAATCACCATGCAAATGACGGGTCATACCAATAAGTCATTTTCCTGTCGAACTACATGATGCAGGTGCGGCCCCGTCTATTCCCGTTCTCAATAATCACAATCACATGCATGCACTTAAACAAGCATGCTAAGCTCTTATCATATCACAAGGGAAATGGGGTAATCATACTCGTTCACAAAGGCACAATGCTTCATCCACATGGAACAGTTTGTCGGTTCCACTGTATAACTCGTAATTCGTCAGGATAAAAAATAACTAAGGAAGACGCTGCAGGATAGTGGTCGTCTGGAATACTTGTCGAGAGTACTCGTTAGAAATACTCGTTAGGAGTACTCTTCAGGAGTATTCATCAGGACCACTCGTCAGGAGTACTCGGTCGGAGTACTCCGCCGGAGTACTCGGCCAACCTTCAGGAGAGTACTCACACCCCATCTTGGTCTGAGAATAACATTCTAGTTAAGGCGGGTTCGTAGACCATACCCCATGGATTTGCTTATAAATAGGACCCCAAGGCACAAGTTGAAGGCACCTTCCCCCCCCCCCCCCCCACCCCCACCCCCCATGGTGGGTGAGTTCAGTGTCCACCTCACTTGTGTCGAGCTCAACAATGGCTTTAGGAGGGGAAGTTCCTATAAACTTCCTGGTGTATGGCGGGACCTACTCGCTGCAGCACGCGAGTCTTGTTTGTAGGCAGTCTGGAGCTATTCTTTGTACTCGCTAGCTTCTTCTCGCTGAGTCTCATGTGGATCGACCACTAAACTAGTAACCTTTGGTCATCCCTTTGGTCCCAACAATAGGGACCATTTTTCCTGGTTCTAACATTTTTGGTGCGGTGGGCGTAGAGCATGATCGGAGAAAGAAACTTTAATGCAAGACTCCACAACGAGCTATGATGAGAAGGGTGTGAGGCAAGTTCCAATTCAGGCGAGATCCAGCCGAAGCGAGCTCCCATTTAAGCGAGTTTTAGCTGGGGCGAGTTCCAGTTCTGGCGAGCTGCAGTTGGGCGAGATCTAGCTGATGCGAGCTCCCATTTAAGTGAGTTCCAGTTGGGGAGGGTTTCAGTTCAGCTGAGCTCCATTTGGGAGACCTCCAGCTCAGGCAAGTTCCATTTGGGGAGGCGAACTCCAGTTTAGGCGAGTTCCAGCTCAGGCAAGTTCCAACTCAGGTGAGCTCAAAATATGTGGTTTCTTCATCATGGAGGCCTCAGTTGGCGAGTTCTTTATGGAGATCTTGGTTGGCGAGTTCATTATGGAGATCTTGGCCGCTAGTTCATTACGACAACCTCAAATTTGGCGAACTCATCTTAAGCTACTTCATGCCATCATTAAACTCGTCAGGCGAGCTCAATCAACTCGCAAGTACCTACTCGTAGATATTCTGCTCGCAGGTACTTACCCTCAGATGTTCTGCTCGCAGGTATTCTACTCGCAAATATCATGCTCGTATGTTTACTATTCACATGTGTCTTGCTCGCTCGTGTTCTACTCGCAAGATGCGAGATGACCTTATGCAGAGATGCTTAAGTCTAAGCAAGATGAAATCGAGCTCCGTTAAAAGCTAACACTTATTTTGTCATAAGGTTAAAGGTCAAAGGTGACACTTATTTTGTCATCGTTTTCACCAATTTTAGTGCTAACACTTCTCCATACATAATACATATTAACACTCATTGGTGCTTTGGTAAAACCCATGAGTACAGTTGTCTGATTTGTAAATAGTGTTGGCTCAGAATTTCGACCACAATGACAATCATCATATAGGGATCCACATGATAGGGTCATGACCAAACATATATTCCGCAAGCCCATACTGTCACGACCCGTGTAATAACAATTATTAGAGTGCGCTACGGGCGGGTCGTGATGCCACAGACATGGGCGAAAGAAATTTCATGTCTTTTAGGTGAGAGCTAAAATTGTAATATTAGATTTTGTTGATAGAGCTCAAATCTTGTATGTATTGCTTGTGTATTTAAATACAAGGAGAGAATACAAATATATAGGAAGAACAAGAGAGAAGAAAATCCTATATAAGATGTGGGACTAAAGGAGGAGAGAAGATAAAACAATAAATGAGACCAATAATGGGCCCTTTACATGGGCTATTTTAACACTCCCCCGCAAGCTGGAGCGTACAAATCGTATGCGCCAAGCTTGGACAAGCACTGATAGAATAATGTCTTGGAAAGAGCCTTTGTGAAGACATCTGCAACTTGTTCCGACCCTGGGACATGCTTTAAGTCAAGCTTCTTCATTTGAACCTTTTCCCGGATGAAGTGACAATCGACCTCAATATGCTTCGTCCTTTCGTGAAAGACCGGGTTCTTTGCGATGTGTATGACGGCTTGACTATCACAAAGGATAAGAGCCGGTGATGGTAATTTTACACCCAGATCAGTAAGAAGACTCTCAAGCCATATCAATTCTGATACAACCGATGCCATTGCCCGGTACTCTGCCTCGACTGAAGAGCGAGCAACGACCGCTTGTTTCTTACTTCGCCAAATTACAAGATGTCCTCCAAGGTAAGTGCAAAAACCACTCGTAGATCGCCGGTCATCGAGAGAGCCAGCGTAGTCAGCATCTGAATATGCCACCAATGTTGGAGCAGAAGAGGAGGTCCTGTAGACAAGCCCCTGACCAGGAGCGGTTTTCAGATACCTGAGAATTCGTTCCACTGCTTGAAGATGAGATTTTCGAGGAGAGTGCATGTATCTGCTGACAAGACCAACAGCAAAGGAGATATCCGGTCTGGTAACCGTGAGATATATCAGTTTTCCAACAAGACGTCGATAATATTCAGGATTCTGAAGAAGGAGATCAGAGTCAGAGGCCTGGGCACATAGTTTATCCATAGGAGTATCACTGGGCTTGCAGCCGGACAGACCCGCATCATGAAGAAGGTCAAGACAATATTTTCATTGAGAGAGTGAGCCCATCTGGCCTTCTGGCAATCTCAAGGCCCAAAAAATAGCGAAGGGGTCCCAAATCCTTGGTCTGGAAGACTGAGTTTAGATGGACTTTGACTGTCTGTATCCCTTGAGAGTCATCTCCAGTAATGATAATATTATCGACGTAAACTAACAGAATAACCGTTCCTGTTGGTTGGTGACTAGTAAAGAGCGAGAAGTCGGCCGAGCTCCGAGTGAAGCCAATCTCACGGAGGACCTTGCTGAATTTTTCAAACCATGCCCGCGGAGATTGTTTAAGACCATATAGAGCCTTTTTAAGATGGCAGACCTGAGACTCCCCCGTGGTCTCAAACCCGGGCGGTTGCTGCATGTAGACAGTTTCCTGGAGGTCCCCATTCAAGAAAGCATTCTTGATATCCAGCTGAAAGAGAGGCCACCGGCGATGGACAGCAACAGAGATGAGGACGCGAACACTATTAAGTTTTGCCACCGGAGAGAACGTTTCCTCATAATCGAGCCCCTCCTATTGAGTGAAACCGCGAGCCACAAGACGGGCTTTTAGACGGTCAGTTGTGCCATCGACAACATGTTTGATGACAAAGACCCATTTGCACCCAACTGGTTGCTGGCCCGGTGGAAGGGGAACAACAGACCAGGTCTGGTTAGACCAGAGAGCAGACATTTCTTCCTCCATGGCTGCTCGCCAGCCGGGATGTTGAAGCGCCTCCTGCACAGAATTAGGAATAGCAACCGAAGAGAGAGAAGTAGCCAAAGTGTGTAAATGGGGAGAGAGGCGATGAAGAGAGACGAAGTTTGCCAGCGGATGAGCAGTAGAAGGCGATACCTGATCAGTCGGACGCGGAGTATCCAGGGTAGAGACCGACGACAGAGGGGCAACGGAAGTGGTAGAGCGACGAGTGTAGACACGGATAACGGGTGGTTTGGAGGGAACGACAGACGGAGTAGAGGGAATGACAAACGGAGGAGTAGTGGTGGGAATGACCGGGCGTGGGATGAATGGAGGTGTGGGTGGGTGATGGTCAGGTAAGGGAGCAGAAAAGAATGGTTGATTCTCGCGGAAAGTGACATCAGCAGAAACGGAGATCTTGCGTGTAGCAGGAGAATAACAGACATACCCCTTTTGGGTGCGAGAATAAGCAACAAAGATATGCTTGGCGGCCCGGGGATCTAACTTATCCGATGAAGGCCCCAAACGGTGGACATAACAGAGGCTACCAAACACACGAGGCGGGAGAGGAAAGGCTGTAGCGGAGGGAAAGAGGATGTTGAACGGAGTAGCGTAGTTGAGAATAGAGGAAGAGAGACGGTTTATGAGAAAACAGGCGGTCGAGACCGCAAAGTTCCAATACGGTTTAGGGACATGCATTTGAAGCATGAGGAAACAGGCAACATCGAGTAAGTGACGATTCTTGCGTTCGGCAACACCGTTTTGTTGCGGCGTGTAAGCGCAGGAAGTTTGATGTAGAATCCCAAACTCGGAACAGAAAGCAGTAAATTCGTGACTAGTGTACTCACGAGCATTGTCAGTTCGGAGAACTTTGATGGTCTTGTGGAATTGCGTACGGGTTTCGAGGACAAATGCCCGAAAGACACGAGGAAGCTCGGAGCGATCACGAAGTAAGTATAGCCAGGTAGTGCGAGAGTGATCATCAATAAACGTGATAAAATACCGGAAACCGGAAATACTCGAAATTTTAAACGGTTCCCAAATATCCGAATGGACTAAATCAAAAGGAGCAGCGCTCCGAGTACAATGTGAAGAAAAAGATGAACGAGTCTGCTTGCCGAGGATGCAGTAGTCTCACTGAAAGGGGGTAAGAGAAACATCCGGGAGAGCCCGCTGGAGGACCGGTAGAGGAGCATGCCCAAGACGACAATGCCAATCTGTGGAAGAAATGGAGGAGAGGATGGTGGGAGAGTCGTCGAGAAGGTAGAGCCCATTCCGCAGCCGGCCTTTACCAATGGTAGTCTGCATCCGCCGATCCTGTATAACAAAAGAAGAGGAAGTGAATATAACAGAACAATCCAAATCAGTAGTAAGTCGTCCAACAGAAAGTAAATTGAACGGAGAACTCAGGACGTGAAGAGCCGAGCGAAGGGAGATGGAGGAGGTGAGAGGAAGATCTGCCGAGCCGGAGACGGGAACAGTGGCTCCATTGGCCACAGTAATAGACTGTGGATAAGGGGAATTCAGGTACTGGGCAGGTCGATGTGGAGTAATGTGATGAGTAGCGCCAAAATCCACAATCCAGCCCAAGCCGGTGGAGAGACAAGCGGTACCTGTGTTAGAGACGGAGGCAACAGAGGCAGATGGGGGATGGAGCAAGCCCTGGAGATGCTGGAGCTGAAGACAGACACTTTCAAGATCAGGAGGATCAGCATCGGTAGCAACAGAAGCCGCCGGGCGAGGAGGATAGCCAACTTTCTTGTAACAGGTTGCCTCGAGATGACCGTCTTTGCCACAGAAGGAACACTTCGGCCGACCTCGGCCACCACGACCACGACCGCGAGATCCCGAACGACCCCCCCCCCCTCCCCCCCCCCCCGAGTAGAAGGAGGAGGAGGGAAGGGTAGAAGCGGAGGTGCCTGCTGAAGAAGGGCCGGAGGAGCCGTAGTATCTGGAGGTGGTGGTACTCGGAGAATCATGGAGCACACATCAGAAAAAGATGGTGTGGTAGAGGACGGCAGGACCTGAGCACGAATGCTCTGAAGGTGAGGGGGAAGACGGGCCATAAGGATGGTAGTACAGGCGGCTTCCTTCTGAGCGCGCTGAGCAAGAGCATCATTGGTAAACGGCTGATGCTGGATCCAGGCTTCAACGAGAGTCTTCACACGAGCAACAAAGGAGGACATATCGGAAGCCCCTCCAGCGTCCAGAGTAAAGAGGTCAGTGAAGATGTTGTAGAGATGCTGGAGGCTGTCCCGGCCAGAATATAAGGAGTGTAGCTCAGTACACATATCTTTGGCAGTCTCATGATACATAGCCATTTGATATGGTTCACCATCCAAAGAATTCAAGATCCAGGTCTGAACTCGGTCATCATTGCGGAGCCAGTCATCGGTAGGAGGGGTGGGTGGAGCCTGAGTAAGGTGAGGGAGAAGGCCCTTGGCCTGAAGAACCCGTCGAACTGAATGGACCCAAGGAATGAAGTTCTTCTTTCCAGAAAGAGAGATGGTAGTGATGCGCAACTCGTAACGGAGTTCTGTAGGGTAAGCCGGACGGTCAGTTGGACAAGCCGGGCAGTCAGCAGGCGGGCTGGCCGTCGAGCCAGAAGAGTTACCGGAAGAGCCCATAAGGGCAGACCACGGCGAATAGAGGATAATCCGCCGGCAAGGAAGACTAAGGAAGACCACGACCAGAATGCGGATAGGAAGCAGTCCGCATGGTCAAGCCGGACACCAGCGAGTAGTCAGGTCGCGACCAAAGGGCAGAAACAAAAGAGAGATCGCCCCGGTCTAGGTGAAGCCAGCAGCGGTTAGAAAGCAGCCCGAGTGGGTTGACAGAGAACGCAGAAAGAGGAGAGAGGCCGCGAGTAGGAACTCGAGCGGCTAGAGAAGAGAGGCCGCGAGTAGGAACTCGAGCGGCTTAGAGGAGAGAGGCCGCGAGGAGGAACTCGAGCGGCTAGGAAAGAGAGGCCGCGAGTAGGAACTCGAGCGGCTAGAGAAGAGAGGCCGCGAGGAGGAACTCGAGCGGCTAGGGGAGACCGGCAGCGAACAGAAGGCAAAGCCGCGGCGGTCAGACGGCGAAGCCGCAACAGTTAGAAGGTGAAGCCGCAGCGGAGCTGGCAGCGGACAGAAGCAGAGAGCCCGCAGCGGTCAGAAGAAAGGTGGGCCCCACGGAGCAGAGAGAGAGAGTGGCTATAAGAAGCCTGAAGAGGGTGGAACCACGGAGAGGGAGAGGAGAAGCGGATGCAGAGGTACAAACCGCAGAGCCAGGGGCGGACAGGAGACCGGAGCGGGTAGGCTACCAGTCCGCAAGAGACAAGGCAGCGGGTAGGAGAAAAAGAAACCGGGCGGGCTTGGCGGTTAGAAAAAGGCAAACCGCAGAGGACAGTAACCTCCCTCTGATACCATGTTGATAGAGCTCAAATCTTGTATGTATTGCTTGTGTATCTAAATACAAGGAGAGAATACAAATATATAGGAAGAGGAAGAGAGAAGAAAATCCTATACAAGATGTGGGACTAAAGGAGGAGAGAAGATAAAACAATAAATGAGCCCAATAATGAGCCCTTTACATGGGCTATTTTAACAGATTTAAAATAATTAATTTGAGAAAAACTAGTTTGTTAGTATTTTTGGAAGCTTTAGAGTTAGGCAGTGAAAAACTAGATTCACATGCAATTTAATAAAATCTCATGTCACACACAGTACTGGTAAAAATGTAAATGCAATAAACCAAAGAAGTGAACATGTCAATAATATAATATTCCAGTACATCAATAAAAAAAGTCTAGCAGTTGTCTATGATACAAAAGAAAATGACTGATAATAACTAGTACATGATAAATAAATCCGACAGTAAAGAAAACAAAATACATAGAATCTGATGAAACAACAACAAAATAAACCTCCGGGAACCAAGATTTTGAAGCAGCTCAGCCTCAGGTAGCAGGTGGCGCAGTCACAGATGCTAAGACAAATTTCAACAAGAAGGAAAAAGTCTCGGAACAATAAAATAGTATGTAAACAAGGAAAAATAAAGTACAAGCATGGAAATAAAAATATCTGTGTTTCAATCTATCATATGAGGCTAAACTGGTAGGACAGACAAGTAAGAGAGTGTAACAAAAATATTTTTTAATTATTAGCCTACTCCGGTGTACAGTCTAGATTCGAACACGAAATGTCATAAGCTGTAATCGGTGAAAGATGCACATGTTTTAATTTGATGCACATGATTCTAATATTAGTTAAATTGTAAGGCTTATCAAAAGATTTATGCTTGCTATGACCATTCATTGGTTTCCGTTACAAATTAAGCGGAAACTCGATTCAAAGCATCACATCAATGCAACACTTTTTTTCAATGATTGCTTATGACATTAATAAATTTAAGAACTCAAGATTTAGTGATTCCTAATATATAAGGACATGATGTTAATTTAACATTTCAGATATTTAAGAGTAGAATTCATAACATGAAAGGAGTGCATTAAATTAATATTCAGTGTTTGCAAGCGAGAGAGATTTCTCTACTTGTCTTAAGTAAAGATGAAACAGAAGGTGACGACTAAGCGGCGCAAACAAAAATAGAAATCAAATTTTGAACTTGTTCAAAGGCACGCATGCATGATGTATGTCGTAACAAGAATTCTATGCGAGCACATGCGTTTTTCGTCGCATCACTATACCAAGGGTGGGTTAGAAATTTACCTCCCTCACGAATGAGGGGTGAGGAGGCTATCACGAGGAAAACGGGGGTTTGGCGGCGCTTTGGCTACGGAAACCCCAAATCCGAGAGGGTTTTGGAGAGATCCCACCAATTGAACCTATGAACGACTTCAGGAGTCAAAATTACAAGATGATTAGACGATTTATAAGACGGCAACCGCTCGTATCAACGTAAATACGTTGATTGGAGCGTTGAAATTATCAAACAAATTTAATAAAATCTGAATAGAGGTGAAGAGAAGAGTTTCTTACCCAAGAAGACCACTTTCGGACTCAAAAGATCCATGGAGAGGAGGTTCCGAGCAAACCCTAGGAGTCCCCCTTGAAATCCATCGGCCAAAACGGAGAGGAAGATGGATGGAGGGGCTGCTGCCCCGAGGACTTGAGCAACCGGCTCCTTGGAGGGAAGAAAGGCTGCTGCCGGCCTGAGAATGAAGAGCCACCTGCCGGCCCTTGAAGGAAAAAAGTGTTGTCGGCCCGGGGAGGAGAAGAGCGCTGCTGGCGGCTTAGGGAGGAGCAAGAGGGGTTGCCGGCTTGGGAAAGAGGAGAAATCGCCGACGGAAATGGGTGCAACATTCGGGAGAGAGCTTACGTGCGCTGCGGCAATATGCGGCTTGCGGGAGTCGACGGATCAGGAGCAGGCACGGGATGCGAAAAGTAACCCTGGACCGGGGACTATCGCGGGGGCTAGTTAAAAGGGAAAAGAAACCTAAATTATATTAATATTATTTTCTTTACCATGAGTTGTTACACATACTCATTACGGATTCTTCTGTATTCCACGAGCTTACCCTCGCGAGGTCATTTCTCCAACAATTGATACTCTGAGTTCGTATTTACAAGGTGCTCTTTAATTCTGCGAGTCCATACTCGCGTGGTCTTCACTTCAGCAATAAGGTATTCTCTCTTATTCCGCGAACTCATCTCGCGAGGTCACATGTTTTTCTATTTTATTTCGCGAGTTCATCTCGCTAGGTCACATGGTATTCTCTCTTATTCTGCGAGCTCATCTCGCAAGGGCATGGTGTATTCTCTGTTAATTTGCCGAGTTCATACTCGTCAGGACATCACGTTATCAACTGTGGAGTTTATCCTTAATTCCGCGAGTTCACACTCGTGAGGTCATCGCTCCAATTATGGACCAAGACTTCTTATTTATAAGGGGTTCTCCCGAATTTCGCAAGTTCTTACTCGTGAGATCTTTACTTCTTACTCAGAAGGGCTCTCTTTAATTACGCGAGTTCATACTTGTGAGGTCATCACTTCAGCACCCTGAGGATCTTTAAATGTCACGAGTTCATACCCGCGAGGTCATCATTTCGGCAACCAGGGCATTCTCTTCAATTCTGCGAGTTCATACTCGTGAGGTCATTTCTTCAACCACTACGGTGATCTCTTTAATTTCGTATGTTCATACTCGTGATGTCATTGCTTCAACAACTATGGTGTACTCTTTAAATGTTGTGAGTTCATACTCACGAGGTAATCACTTCAGTCACTGTGATATTCATTTCATGTCATGATATATGTTGACCCGTGACTTCATATTTTCAAGGTTCTCTTTAATTCCGCGAGTTCACACTCGCGTGGTGATCGCTGCAACAACTGTTGTTTGTTTCATCTCTTCAATGACACATACTGGCAAGGATATCTCTAACTACTTGTATGTACTAGATCCAAAAGAAATCTATATTCAGGTAGTACTTACTTGAGATGGGTGTTTATACTCGAGTAGATCTTATGTAGTGGCTTATACTTCAGGATGAAAATCAAAGTGCTATTACTCACAACATACTTCGGCAAGAAAAGTCACCATAAATCATATCAGATAAAACACGAGTTCTTTTAGGCACTACATCAAATCTATATAACCCTATTGTTTATGCTTTTCATAATATTCTGTCTCCCCGGTGTTAAACATACTAAAACGTGACACCTACCGAGAAGAATGAATCCAAGTCCTCGAGTTGTGTTGTTGCAGTAGTCTGGGTCCTTGCACGAGCTCCTCTCTTACATACCGGCTATTTGCCCCCTCAAGTGAGTTGAAGTCCCCTAGTTGTGTTGTTACCATAGTCTGGGTCCCTGCACGAGCTCCTCTCCTGCATACCAGCTTTTCTTCACCTCCAGTTGAGCTTGGATCCTATGAGGTGTCGACCTTCTCTCCACCTCTAGTTGAGCTCGGCTCCCGTGAGGCGTCGACCTCCTTTCCATCCCCAGTAGAGCTCCACCATGGGAAGTGTCAACTCTTCTCCACCCCCAGTTGAGCTCCACCCCTGGGAGGTGTTGACTTTTCTCCACCTCTAGTTGAACTCATTTCCTGGGGGGGGGGGGTGTCGACTCTTTTCCTCCTTCAGTTGAGCCCCACTCCTGGGAGAGACTTTGAGTGGCATATCGTCTAGCGTACATCCTTCCGAACTACGGGTCCTACATTGTTTTGTCGAGCTCGTGTCGAGCCCGAAAAAATGGGGATTGTGTATAACATGTATTTCGTCGAGATCAAAAATGACTAAGGAAGATGCTACAGGAAAGTACTCGTTAGGAATATTCATCAGGAATACTCAACAAGAGTACTCGTCGCCTTCAGGAGAGTACACCCTATCTTGGTCTGGGAATAACATTCCGGTTAAGGTGGGAGCGCTGTCCACAGACCATACCCCCCCTCTCCCTTGGATTTGCCCCCACACCCCCCCCCCCCCCCCCCCCACCCACCACCATGGTGGCGAGTTCAATGTCCGAGCTCAACAATGGCTTTAGGAGGGAAAGTTCCTATAGATTTCCAGGTGTGGCGAGACCTCCTTGTTGCATCACGCAGGTCTTATTTGTAGGCAGTCTGGAAATATTCTTTGTACTCGTCGAGTCTCACGTGGATCGATCACTAAGCTAGTAACTTCTGGTCACCCCTTTGGTCCGTACAACAGAGACCATTTTTCTTGGTTCCAACATCCACGATACTCAAGTCTGCCACACTCACCAAAATACATGATGCAGGTGCGGCTCCATCTTTTCCCGTTCTCAATAATCCCAATCACATGCATGCACTTGTTTTCCCGTTCTCAATAATCCCAATCACATGCATGCACTTGTTTTCCCGTTCTCAATAATCCCAATCACATGCATGCACTTGTTTTCCCGTTCTCAATAATCCCAATCACATGCATGCACTTAAACAAGCATGCTAAATTCTTATCATATCACAAGGACAAAGGGGTAATCACGCTCATTCACAAAGGCACAATGCATCATGCACATGGAACAGTTCGTCGGTTCCACGACACTCAAGTCTACCACACACTCAGAGTAAAGATACGACTAATCTCAAAATGTCATAATAGACCATGAAGACATCCAGCCATCAATCACAACTATGAATGATCAGGTTCATCCCGACATATCAAGAATAGTAACACATGTGTAACCCGATCAAGTCAATCCAATATAGCGCTAAAGTCCTTGACATAATTCTTCAACCGATTAATAGTATCCCAATGCTAAGTACTAAGATTAAGCCTTAATTCTCAACCCCCACAACTTATCATCCAATAGGGCGTTAGTCAAGAGATTAGTCACAAAGACTCACCAAGCTTACCAAAGCGCGTACGTGGCCACAAACCCAAGTTTTGGTGGCATTTCATTTCATACATACAAATCACATGGTATTTGTATTCCATTATAAATGAATCTATCTCACATTAGATTTAATACAGAAAATCATAATAAATAAACCCTATCTAAACTCTTAAAAAGCCCACTGCATAAACCTTTAGAAAAAACCCTTCATAAACTCGGATATAAATTTCTAGATAAATCTTGAGATAAATACTCAGATAAACCAATTAAACAAATCATGTACAAGCCCATAAGCAAAAAACCTAAACAAACTCTTGCACAACCCCCTTACAAACCCATAAACAAACTGGTGGAGACCATCCCATATTAGGTCGATGCAAAAGTGCCCGACGCCGCACCCGACCGGACTTGAATTATTTACGTATTTTATTGCATTTTAATTTTGTTAATTTGCAATTTATTTTATTTTGTATTTTTTTGCAAATTTCTTTTTGGATGTTATGTGCACGCCTGCGTGCTTAGCCGCGTTCAGTACTCTTATTTTAATCCCCAATGGGCGCGCGCGCACACACACATCTATATATATTTAAATCAATGTGAAAGCTTCCCCAAATGAAGTGCCGGCCCATGAAAGAGTTGACACCAGCTGGCCCATAAAGAGATGAAACCAGCTAGGTAGTGGTCCAGTTCCTGTTAAAAGCCACTGCTTGTTTTCCCCGGTTGAAATCTCGCGCTAGGGCTCAACCTCTTCTTCCCGACATTGCCGCTGCACGCAACTCCCGCGCCACGTCTTCCACCCACGATACATGCGTCTTCGCAAAGCACGTCTCCCTGGCCGGCAGTTTCAACCTGTCCAAGCTTCCAGCCGTGATCTCCACGAAGCTGGCAGATCAGGATTTGGTTACTTTTTTTCCTCTCTTTCAGTTTTTGTTGTTGCCTTTTAAATAGGGATCGTTCGTATGTGTTTTGGGGTTGTTGATGAAGATTTGAAGAATGCTATTATTGATTTCCTGTGAGAATGTATTGAGTTGCTGTTGTTTGTTTGATTACCAATTTTGAGTCTCGCTTCCTTTGAGTCCTGTAGTCAGGAATGCTGAGATTAATATGGTTGCTGTTGTTTAATTTGGGAAAGATGAACAGTGCAACTTTGTAGTTGCTGTTAGGTTTTGCTTTCCTTTGATTTGTTCCTCTTCTGTTGGTAGATAGGAGATTGAATATTTTCTATTGCTGTGTCTAGCATCCGTGTGAGGAGTTGCTGAGTAGTAAGGTTTCAATATCTCCTTTGGTTGCTGCTTCCTTTGTGAGGGAATGAAATTGTGAGTTGAATGCTAGGCGTGCTGTGAGTTTGGAGATAGGAAAACGTGTGTTTGCTGTGTTTGGCTTCCGTGAACAGTGACTAGAGAAGTTAGCACCTGCTTGTGGTTCCCATTCTTGAGAGTTCAATTGAGTGAAAATTATTTTCTTCTTGTTTAGAGATTTCGTGGATCCACCTTGAGTGAGAGCGAAATATTTCTGTGATGCCTGTGTGCGATAACAACCGACCTCGGAGTGGGAGATCGAAGATGACTAGAAATTCCTCGCGGGATCGTCGTTGACTTTGATTACAGAAAGACACCTCTTTTCGCGAGTAATTGTTTATTTTTGTCAACTTCTATTGTTTGTGTGCGTCTACATTTTCTCTTAGGTTGTTAGATTCATTTGCTGGATTTTCGTCTAGATTTTGCCATCGAACGCTATGTCGAAAACTCCAAACGAAAACGTATTTGGATTTCACGATTTCCGTCTTACTACGACAAGGGCAATTGAACGAAAGTTGCAAACTTCCTTCCCCGGATTTAGAATTGAACCATATTTTTCAAAAAAATTCATTTTAAACAAAATAGTTATTTTGTGCTTTACAAAAATCTAAGTTGCTTCATTTCTTAAAGTGAGTACAACACCCACTCAAATCTTTGCAAAAATTCATTAAATATTGCATGCATTAGGGTTTCCTAAAAAAGCCGACAAGCGCGCAAACCTACGCGTCGTCCTGCATCAGTTTGGTACCAGAGCTAGGTTTCAAAATTTTATAAGTTTCGGAATCCGCCTTGTATAGAATAGGAACCCCGCATAGCATTTTTTAATTTTTATTTTCGATTTTTTTTAACAAATAACATATTCATACATGTGCATTTTATTGTCTGTTTGCATGCATCTCTGTAGTGGTAGGTTAGTGAGTATGAGTTCGCCCCATCACAATTCACCACCTGAACACCCTCAAGAGGTAAACTCGGAGATGCGTCGAGTTGAACATGGTCAACCGAGTCGTATGAATGAAGGGAATGAATCAAAACCTTTTTTTCCTTTCGCCCACCAATTGACAACGTTAACCGAGAGCATCTATCAAGTGCGAGAAGGGTTCAAAAACCTTAGTGTCTGAATGAATAGTTTAGAAGTTTCCCCTCGAGCTTCAATGTCGCCTCCAATTCGAGATGAACATTTAATTTGTCTCCATCACGAAGTCCCACCTCACTACTTTGAAAGCTCTACCCTTAGGAGAAATCCTTTTTTGAGGAAAAAGTTAGAAATCCTATAGATAGGTTCGAGTTTGAGCACGACCGGGGTAGAAATTTCCCGAGGTATTTTTTTGAACCCCAACGAGAACCTTTTTTCAGCTCTCAAGATAATTATCGGGAGGGTTTTATGACTTGGCGAGAGAAGAGCATCCTCAGACCATCGTCGGCCTATACCATCCATGCATCGTGAAGATCGACCTAGAGATTGCATCAACCTCCACTCCCACAACGTCGAGACAATCGCGATCCTTACGATGATGTTGATGACTATCCTCCTCGGGATAGGCGACCCGATCTCACACGTGTTGTGAAATTAGATCTACCTCTTTATGATGGTTCTATGGATTTCAAGGTCTTTTCTAACTGAGTTATAGACATAGAGACCTACTTTGACTGGTATCGTATGGCGGAGCACCAAAAGATTCAGCTCGCCAAAATGAGGTTTTCTAGGCGAGCGAAAATCTTTTGGATATGTGAAGAGCATATTCTAGAGAGGAATAGACGCCCTCCCATTACCCATTGACCCCACATGAAAGTCATATTGGAGGAGCAGTACATTCTTCAACATTATCAGACCCGTCTACGAGATGAGCTGACATCTCTACGACAAGGATCCAAATCAGTTTCTGATTACCTAGCTGAGACGAAAGATCTTATGATTCAGTGCAACGTAGTAGAACACTCTCGAGATATGTTATCTAAATTTAGGTGTGGACTACGACCTGAGATCCGGGATGAGTTAATTCAATATGATCACTATTTTCTATTTGAGACCATATCTATCGCTATCAATATCCAGAAGCATCAAAAGAGAATCTCCTGATTTAAATCTTAGACCAAAATGAATACTCCTTATAAGAAAGAAGAACTTAAAAGTAAGGACAGTGCGTCAAAGCCTACCTCGACTTACACGAGAGATCAGAAAGGGAAGTCTCTCATAGGAACTGTGAGCCCTTCACAAATCGGATGTTATGAGTGCCAGCAGATGAGTCATATATCGAGGGATTGTCCCAAGAGGAAATACACGCTAGTTATTCATGAAGTGACTGAAGAGGATGAGCTTGTAGAAGAGACTATAGCTAAGGATTCATGCGCTTTGAACGACGAAGTGTACGGTACGCCTAGTGATGAGGAATTAAATTCCGACGTTTTAGTGGTGAGATGCATGTTATTTACACCACAAGAGTCCGCGGATTATTTGCAGACGAACATCTTCCAGGCCTATTTTAAGGCAAGGGAGAAAGTGTGTCGTCTAGTAGTGGATAGTGGAAGCTGTATGAACGTGATAACTGATACAGCTTTACCCCGCATGGGACTCACTGCTAAGCCGCACCCTTCCCCCATTTCAGGTAGATTGGGTCACCAAGACTACATTATCGGTGGCTAGGAGATGTTTTGTTCCTATCACTATCAGTACATACTCGATATGATCGGGTATGACGTTATGCATATGGATGTGTGACACGTATTACTTGAGCGACCTTGGTTGTATGACCGAGATGTCACCATACATGGCAGGTCCAACATGTGCTCATTTCTACTGGATGGAAAGAGAGTAGTGTTGACTCCGGTACGACCCAAAGAATCAACATCCCGTGCGAGAAATAGTGCGAAAAAGTCTCTTCCTCCTAATGAAATGAAAAAAACTCTTAACATCATACAAGTCATAAAGTTTCATCGAGAGAGTTTCGATGGCGGATTTATTATGCCTTAGTAGGCTTACAAACATCTGATTTATTAGAGAGACATGAGTTTATTCATATACCTGCTAGGAGACTCTTAGAGGTGTTCCAGGATATATACCTTGATGAGCTTCCGGCTGAGTTACCTCCTAAGAGGTCTATTCATCACGTGATAGATCTTGTACCTGGAGCTTCCCTCCCCATTTACCGCATTACCAATTGGATCCTGCCACCCAGGAGGAGATGTAGAAGCAGATCGGTGAATTACTAGATAGAGGCTTTATTCGACATAGTCTTAGTCCATATGCGGTGTCTGCTCTCCTTGCCCCGAAAAAGGACGGTACTTGGCAGATGTGTGTTGATAATCATGCAGTCAACAAGATTACAATGAAATATCGATTCCCGATACCCTGACTGGATGACATCTTAGACATGTTGACTGAAGCCACGATCTTTTCAAAGATCGTCCTTCGTAGTGGTTATCATCAAATTCGTATACACGAAGGAGATAAGTGGAAGACTGCCTTCAAGTCAAAGGATGAACTTTATGAGTGGTTTGTGATGCCCTTTGGGTTATCCAATGCCCCGAGTACTTTCGCTTTGATGATAACACAAGTCTTCAGACCCTATATTGGAAAGTTTGTAGTAGTCTATTTCGACGACTTCTTGATCTATAATCGGACTGATAATTAGCACTTGACTCACCTACATACTATCTTCGAGCGCCTGCGCGCCGAGCGACGATACATCAATTTGAAGAAATGTGTTTTTATGACTGAGTCTGTTAACTTCCTTGGTTATATAGTGAGCTTCGCTGACATCACTATTGTAACACTCGTAAAAAAATGATATTCATAATAGTGGCAAATTTGTAAATATGGGATTAGGTTCCCCCTCTTTTATCTAATCGGTCGGCCCCTCTTCCGATCCCCAACTTTATTTCGGCCTAGATTTTTCTTTCCATCTCTCGCTAGCCGCGCACAACGGCCCCGATCCTGTCTCTTGTAAGTCTCTTGTCACACGCAACTCTCCTGTATTCTGCCACATCCCACTGATCCTGCTGCTCCCGTGTCTCCTGTCGCCGCCGCCTACTCCCCCTCTACTCTTCCTTAAGGCCGAAGATTCCCTCTTCTCTCGTGGCCGACGGAAGATCTCCCCCCAGGCAACCGACATCCCTCCATCCCCTCCTGGAGCCAGTTGTTCCTTTCTCTTCCCCGAGCAGCAAGTTCTCCTCCTCCCAAAGCCGGCAACAACAAGCTCTCTTCCCGGGGTAAGATCTCCTTTTCCTTTTTATACAAATTTCTTTTGAGTATTTTTGGAGATGTTAGCGCCCTAATCAACATATAACTTGTGATCCAAGTGTTTGCTCTCTTATAATCGTCTAATCACCTTGTCTTTTTGATTTCCAACGCCATTCAAAGAAACCAGCAACAAGATCGCTCAAATTTCTCTCTAATTTTGGGTTTATCTAACTTAATCGTTGTCAATTTCCAACTCCCGCGTGGTAAACTTCTCTCCCCTCACCTTTGAGGGAGGTAAATTCTAAACCCCTCTCTTGTTTAAGTTTTGCGATGAAAAAATGTTCGTGCTTGCGTAGGAATCTCGTATGTCAAATATTATTCATACTTGCCCTCGGACAGGTCCAAATATATTGCTAATTTTGCTTCTGCCCCGTGACCGCTGCCGTCAGTTTCAGCCTTAAGACATAGAGAATTCACTCTCACTTGTAAACATTGGATTTAGTTCTTGCGTCTGTTTTTATGATTATAAATGTTACCTGACAACACCTGAATCGTCAACTTATTAACACATCATAATATGATAGAAGTCTCTAAAACTATGAATCATTTAATTTAGTAATGTCATAATCAATCTTTGAAAAGTAGCATTTAATTGATGCCACTATTTGTTTGGAGTTCTCTCTTAACTCGGGAACAATGGTCATGACAAGTACGAATTTTCTGATAAACCTTGCATTTGAATGTGAATATGAATCATGTGCATCCAATATAAACTCCTACACTTTTCATTGGTTACAACTTATATCATTACAAGCTCGATTATTTGTTATACTCTGAAGTATGCTAGTGAATTTAGTTACTTGCTTGTCTTACTTGCTTTGCCTCATGATAAATTTGGCACGCGTACATCTTTGATTCTTTGATTCGTATTATGCTTTGCTCATTTTTTTATTCATGTTCTGAGACTTTTTTTTGAATTTGCCCCAACGTTCTTAGTTATTAAAAGCACAAGGCGCACCAAGGCGCCAAGGGGTCTTGGATCCTATGCGCAAGGCTCAAGGCGCAGGCGCACGCCTGACGAAGGCATGGTGCAACCACATTCATTTTAAATAATCACCATCAAACATAATTTCAGTTTCTCGATCAAATTTTTCATGTAGTCCACTAGTTAATCATTCATTACTATCGTTTATATCTCTTAAAAAATAGAATCAATGTGATCACTTATATTATATCTAAGTCTCAATGAACAATTATTTTTCACAAACACCAAGTCAATAAAAAATTATTGTGTTCTTGCAGTATTTTTGTTATTACTTTTTGAAGAAAAAAATTTATAGCAAAAAATTCACTCAAATGCGTCTTTTATATTCTAAAGGCGCACAGAGGCGCAAATCTCTGAGTCTGGTGAGCCTGGAGCCTGAGGCGCGCCTTTAACAACGTCTGTGATTGCGCCGCTTGCTACCTAAATTCGAGCCACGTCAAGTTTCTGGATTTCCTGGAGGTTTACTTTGTCGTCGTTTCGTCAGGTTCTATGTATTTTGTTTCATGTACTGTCAGATTTGATTATCATTTACTAGTCATGATCAGCCATTTCTTTTGTTATAGACAATTGCTAGACTATTATTAATGTACTTGAATTTAATATTATTAGCATATTCATTTATTATATTGCATAAAAAAATTTGTATCAGAATTGTGACTATCATGAGTTTTATTAAAGTACATGTGCATCTAGTTTTTCACTAACTCTAAAGCTTTCACATAATAACAATTCTATTTTTCTCCAAAGTAATTATTTTTAAACTAATATCATTAAATCTGTTCCCGCCTAACAGACATGGACTTTCTTCGCCCATGGCTGTTACATCACCCCCCCCCCCCCAAGCGCACTTTGATATTTGTCTAGAATGCATTCCTAATAATGTTCATAATATGCATGACATGTTAAGTGAAATTGACACTTAACATGACATGTGTATCCATTCATGAATATTTTTAGAAATGCATTCTAGACACAATTGCATTGCATGCATATCATAACTCATTGCACAAGTGTTAAGCTAAGTGCAGCAGATGATAATTATACACACATGAATTTACAAATTATTTATCGTCGCATGTGGTTTCATTGTTGCATTTGCATGATTTTTACCTAGAGTTGTCCAATGAAAATGTTTAATTATTCTATGATTTACCTATTCGACAATATTAAAATACTAAAACTGTAGTCTCAATCCTTTATATTTAGCTTGACTGTTTTTCTTACTCAATTCTCTTGTGTCTCTTTCTAGATGACTCCTAAGCACTCGGAACACAAGCGGGCTACCTCTTCTGCGGGGGGAGCTCTTTGAGATGTCACTGCCCAACTGTTGAGGCAGATTATGGAACGTCTCACTCGTCTGGAAGAGGATTGCCAAACTCATGAGCTTATACCCCTGCAAAACAGTGTGGCAGGGCGAAAAAATCGTCACCTCCTTGATGTCGCCCGGTCACTCATGTTTCAAATACAGGTGCTCACAGAATACTGGAACTTTGTTGTTTCTACTGCCTATTATCTCATCAACCGGATGTCGTCGTCTATACTCGACTTCGCCACTCCATTTAGTCTCCTCTTTCCTTCCAAGTCTCCTTTCTCTCTCACACCTTGCGTCTTTGACTGTGTATGTTATGTTCACATTCTTGATCCGCCTGCTGACAAGCTCGCTGCTCGCGCCACAAAGTGTATGTCCGTTGGCTACTCCTGCACTCAAAAAGATTATGTCCGTTACTCTCCTACCGACAACAAGCTTATGGTTTCGGCTGATGTAACCTTCCTTGAGGATCAACCATACCACTACTCTCCTTCTACTCCGTTTCCACCATCCACTGCCGCTCTTCCTATCGTCCTGGTCACGACTCCATCTCTACCACCTCCCTCACCTCTCCCGGTACCTCCTCCACCCCCCCCCCCACCTCTTCGTGCTTATACTCGTCGTTAGTCCAAGATTACTTCCATACAGTAGCTCTCATCTACCGATGACATCTCGCGGCCTGCTTATCCAGCATCAACCTCTACGGCCCATCCCTTGGCGAATTATGTGTCTCTACACTGCCTCTCTCAACCACTCCACCAATTTGTCGTTTCTCTTTCCTCCATTTTTACTCCTAATTCTGTGCAGGAAGCGCTTCAGCACCTGGGGTGGCGGATGACAATGGATGATGAAATGACTGCCCTCTGGGCTTACCAGACCTGGGATCTGGTTGCTCTTCCTCCCGGCCAGTTCTGTGTCAGCTGCAAGTGAGTTTTTGTTATCAAACATGCTGCGGATAGGACTGTTGACCGCCTAAAAGTTCGCCTCGTGGTCCGGTGTTTCACTCAGTAGTAAGACCTTGATTATGATGAAACTTTCTCTCCGGTTGCCAAGTTGAATACTGTTTGGGTCCTGATCTCCTTAGTTGTCCATCGTCAGTGGCCCCTTCATCAGTTGGATATTAAAAATATCTTTCTCAATGGTGAGCTGCAGGAAACTGTTTATATGCACCAACCTCTCAGGTTTGAGATCACGGGGGAGTCTCATCTATGTCATCTCCGGAAGTCTATATATGGTCTCAAACAGTCTCCACGTGCTTGGTTTGATAAATTCAACAAGATTGTTCGCGAAGTTGGTTTTACACGACTGACTTCTCCCTCTTCACCCATCATCAGCCAACAGACATTGTGATTCTTCTTGTATATGTTGATGATATTCTAATTACAGGCGACAACTCTACAGTGATACTGCAAATCAAGAAACATTTGAACTCAACATTTCAGACGAAAGACCTGAGAAATCTTCGATACTTCCTGGTGCTTGAGGTCGCAAGATGACCTGATGGTCTCGTCTTATCCCAACGAAAGTACTGTATTGACCTCCTTCAAGATGCTGGCTACTCAGGTGCAAACATGCGGACACCATATGTATGTACATCACAAGCTTTCTGCGCATGGTTCTGATTGTGACCAACTGCTTATAAATCCTGAATACTATCAACGCTGGTGGGGAAGCTGATTTATCTTACAGTTACTCGACCTGACATCTCATTTATTGTGGGGGGTGTGAGTTGTTTTATGCATGCTCCTCGGACATCTTATCTTCAAGCCGTTGAGCGCATTCTCAGATATCTAAAGACCGCTCCGGGACAAGGACTTGTTTACAAACCATCTACCTCTTTATCTCTTGTTGCATACTCTGATGCTGACTCCACAGGTTTTCTTGATGATAGGCGTTCCACAACTGGCTTTTGCACATACTTCGGTGGACACCTTATTACCTGGCATAGCAAGAAGCAGACCGTTGTTGCTCGATCTTTGGCTGAGGCCGAGTACCGTGCTATGGCTGCTGTTGTTTCTGAGTTAACTTGGCTTGAAAGTCTTCTTAATGATTTGGGACTCAAACTCTCATCTCTGACGACCTTATTCTGTGACAGTCAAGCTGCGATACATATTGCAAAGAATTCAGGCTTCTATAAAAGAACAAAGCATATTGAAGTTGATTGTAACTTCATTCGAGAAAAAGTTCAATCAAAGACGATTGAATTAGAGCATGTTCCCGCTACAGATCATGTGGCTGACACCCTGACTAAAGCCCTCTCTCGACTGTTATTCTATCAGTTCTTATCCAAGTTTGGCGCCTACAACTTGTACGCTCCAGCTTGCGGGGGAGTGTTAGAAAATAACTAGAAAACATCTTGTAAATGCCCATTTAGAGGCCCATTATAGGTCTTCTTCTTTCTCATGTAATAGTCACACATATTGTATAAGGGATTACTCTCTCTCTCTCTCTCTCTCTCTCTCTCTCTCCCCTATATGTTTGTACTCATACTTGTAATTTTGTATTCAAGAAGTATATACAAGGTTTATACTACTCTTCTACATAAACAATTAGATAAATCATTATATTCCTCTACATAAAACTTTATATAACTTCGTAAATAAATTTCTAGATAAATTCCTAAATAAACCTAGAGAAAACTCTTGATAAACTCATTGATAAATTTCTAGATAAGCCCTTAAAGAAATCCTTAGATAAACCTCTAGACAAATACATAGACAAATCATAAGATAAACTTCTAGATAAACTCAAAATAAACTCATAGAAGACCCATATATAAACAACTAACTAAACTTTTAAATGCATTCTTGATAAACCTTAAAATAAACTTCTAGATAATTAAACGTCTAGATGAACATCAAAATAAACCCTTAGATAAATCCCCTAATACACATTGATATAAACCTCCTGATAAACTAATGTAAACCACTAATTCAATGCTAAGTAAATCCTTAGATCAACCTCTATATGAACTCTAGAAGAAGGAGGAGGAGGAGAAGAAGGAGAAGGAGAAGGAGAAGCAGGAGAAGAAGAAGCAGGAGAAGAAGAAGCAGGAGGAGAAGGAGGAGAAGAAGACGAAGCAGAAGCAAGAGAAGGAGAAGAAGAAGAAGCAAGAGAAGTAGAAGAAGAAGAAGCAAGAGGAGTACCTGTGGGATCGGCGGAATCGGGAGCGGAACGCCGTCGGGATCGGGAGCGGAACAGGAAAACGTAACGCGTAAAATGAAATACGCAAGCTCTATATCTCACGGAATCGCGTATCCCCGGGGGATACGTGATTCCAAAAAATATATATTTGTTTTTAAAATGCGTTTCCTGGAGTTTCGGAAACGCGTTTCCGTGCGTTTCCCGTAGCCGGCACATGTTCGAGTCGATACGTAGACCATTTTTAAGTATCTGTGATTTGTAGATTATAGGTGGACTAAGGCCTGGAATAGCCATTATTCCATCCAATTGCTAGAAATTTTAATTCCTAAGTTATATTAGAAGATACCTTATTCTTATCTTTTTATAGGATAGTTAATTCCCTATAGACTATAGTAGGTGGAATATATGTTATTCCTCCTTTTATTCCTACCATGTTCCTCTCCCAAAATCAAAATCCCCCCCCCCCCCCCCCCCCCATTCCCATTTTTCAGAAACCCTTGCACGACACTTTTCTCTGATTTCTCGCTCTAATACGCCACCGCTGGGAATCTCCCGATGTTCCTCTCCTTAGTCTCCATGTACCTCCCTCTCCTTTGTGAAAGCAATCAAGTTCTCTTGCTGAAACCCTCTATTAGGCTCCTCTTTGCTAGGCATCTTGCCGATAGCCAAGCTCAGTGGCATTCCCAGTCCGATGGAATCATCCTCACCTCTCTTGTGTTGCCAAAAACATCCCCTTCTCTCTCCAAGATCTGTATTCATTTTCCATGACCATCGAAGGTAAACACTGCTCTTTCTTCTTCCCTATCGTTCTTCCTACCTAATTGATGTCAATTTTACTCATTGAAATGGAATATCTGTATTCTTCTTATGTTGGAATTTATTGTTCATATTTAGATTGGATTTATTTAGAACTGGAAGAAAAAGGTTAAGATTTACTGACGGATGTCATAGAAAGTCTTGAAAGAATTGAGCCGGCACTCGACGCTCTCAACGCCTGAAAGCGTTGAATGACGTGATATTGCGGGCGACAGGGGGTGTCGCCGGGCGATAGTACCACGTGACGTATGACACGTGTCGGATTGGCTGTTAAGCCAATCCATTACAGTTGGAAGAGGGTGGTGAGAATGAACACCATTCTAGAGTGAACTCATGGTCGCTACCTGCAGCAATTGATCCCTAATTGATGTACTTCTGGAACAAAGAAAGGGTGTAGGCGGTTCCTTCTGCTCAAGAGCATCGGTGAAGATTGTAGAAGATTACATCAGAGGGGCCGCTGTGACACCTGTTGATGGTCCTCACATTACTGTTGGAGGGATTCGCTCGAATGCCACCAGCAAAAGAAAGAAACTAGCTACCACAAACTAGAGATAGGGTTGAGTTTCAAAAGGTGTAGACGATCGATCATGCCGATAAAGTAAAGACAACCTTGCAGTTGAGGATTTCATGAAGAAACTCATTGCTTGCAAGGAAGAGGGCATTGATATGAAGACCTTCCTCCTCAGATGTGACTTGGATGAAACACATGCAATCACCTGCACCGTCCAGTTGGGCTTTGTTCAAACACTACAGCAGTCGTCTACTAACTGAACATTTTGTGCTTGCCAAACCTTGTGATTGTAGTATTATAGTACCATCTACCCTAAAACTTAAGTTAGTATCGTGGATATTTTAGTTTTATCCATTGTCATTGTTTTGCCATAAGACCTTTATCTAACTACGTGGTGCTGCTAGCCTGCCGACCGATTAGTCTCAGATACGTGAAAATTTGCATCAATTGCCACGCTAGATTGACGAGGATATCTTTGTCCAGAGTAAAGTTCTAATTTTATATTTGTATTTTACATGTCGAAGAAAAGGTTGTATTTTTATTATAATTTTACTGAGTTTTGTTGCCTGTGGTTAGTGACCGGAGTATTTAGTCTGTGATTTGTATAATACAAGCAGGATAAATATAAAGCTTAACGTTAGCTAGTTGCTACAACTCTATTAGCTCTCATACAAGTTTAATTTTTCAATGCAATCTTACTCTTCCATGTTCATTTGAATTCCAGTTCTGTAATTTAAGCTACGAGACTCCATTCCAGCAACAAATGAAGTCCGGCGGCAAGTGGAGCTGGCGGGCAATGTATACTCCGGAGTCTTGCTTTCTCGAGAATTAGGGTTCTTTTCACCTTTCCCTCACGCACGGTACTTTACGCATAGCTACGAACGGGAATAGGCATCCTCTTCTAAGCTAAGGAAAAGTCAGAATTTCTCTTTTGACAACGGTAAGGACGATTGCTTATATAATCTCGGACAGCTACTATTGCTGGATCGGGCTTTCGCCCATTGTCTAACCAGAGGGAGAACGTCAAATTGCTCAAGGGGACGCCGAATTAGTCTTTCCAGTGTTCTAAGTTCTCATTAAGGTCTCCTTTCAGTCGACCCCTCCCTGTGCTTCCTTCAGACTTCTTTCCGGCCAGCACCGGGCAGAGAAGTAGTGCGTCAGGCAACCTTCTACGGAAAATCAGAAGCGTGTTCTTCGTAGATTTCTAGAGCATTCCAGCAACAAATGAAGTCCGGCGGCAAGTGGAGCTGGCGGGCAATGGGTATAATGAAAATTTTCTTCCGTTGGCGTTGGCAATACACGCCGGGATCTTTACGCGCTGTTTGAGATGCCTTGGCCTTCCATTGTTCCGGTAATAGTTCTATGGCTGAATAGTAAAATTGAAGTTGGGTCTTGCTGAGGTTCACTATTGGTCAGCTTTTGGTGAAAATAAAGCTGGTAGTTTTTTTTTTGTTTTAGTATTAATTGAGCATAGTAAGTACATTTTTACATAAAAAAACACTTAATATAAAATGAAGCCTGCACCCAAACTTCTCCATCTTATAAGGATTTATTCATCTCATCGAGGGCAATAAGCTTCTAAAGTGACAGAAATCATAGTAAGTTGTATCTTGTTTTTATTTGGTATATCTCCATCTTTTTTCAGGGAAACCAACTGGACTGGTTAATGAATTCTATCATTTTAAATCTTACTACATACAAAAAATAGTGTACAATCTTAGATTCTGAGAATATTTGACCATCAAATAAATATTATCCATTTGACTCAAATGGAGGAACGGTCGAGAGAATGAGAGTAAGCTGATTACTACTGCTAACATTTATAAAAATGCCTAATTTTATGTAGCAGTATAATATTATAGTATTACAATAATAGGGGAGTGGTTAATAATCTAGTCTTACTGGTGCCTATTATTAAAACTATTGAGGACTTTTATTATCAAAGCAATTTAAATATGAACTTGGGAAAAATATGTTGAAATTTTTGAGACCACCCTAAAATCCCCGTGTTTGTATTACATTAAACAAAATTATGTTTAAAAAATGCTTTTAAGTAGAAGATAAAATATATACAATTATTTAATTGGTTTCAATTTGTTAATTACAACTATGGACAAAAATCATTTTCACTAGAGCCCCTTCAGTCGATTCATATACTTTACCCGCACAACATTTATATTATATAATCATAATAATTACAAGGTATATTTCCAAGTAAAAATTTATTTTAGGAGTTATTAAATATGGAGTTAATCCTTTTAAATATTGTTATCAACTTATTATTACTATTATTTATTTAAGGATTTGCAATGATAAACCCAAAAAAAACACAGAAAAATGAGGGAAAAACAGAGAGAGAATGAAACAACGGGCGCGCAGAGCTCCGTGCGTGCAGAGAGACGCAGGCAAGGAATTTGAGGAAGTATGGATCGAAATGAAGGAGAGCGGCAAAAAAGATTGATTGATTGATTATTGATGTGGTGGGAAGCGGGAGGCGGGGAGAGTCCGTCCATGAAGGAAGTTAGAGAAGAGGGCGAGGGAGCGGGCAGCGGCGAAGACCGGGACCTGGTGTCCGGCACCCCTAACGGTGACGAGGGACAGCCCTTCTTCGTACTCCACCACCCAACCAGCCACCTGTTGCTTGTGGTACCAAGGTCTCCAGCTGCCCCGGTAGTGCCGCTTCCCCTTTCCGGCGGCGGCCTTTCTGTTGTTGTTATCCAGCAGCAGCAGCTTCTTCTCCTTCAGCCGCATGCGGTTGATGCTGTAGCGCGTGGAAGTCACTGGGACCCTGCCGTCGGTGTCGCCGCTGAGATGTACGACGTCGCATGCATTTCATTATATTAGTAGTATATAAAATAAAATATATATACGAAACGACGTGGAGCTAGAGTACCTGTAGACCCAGACGCGGAGGCCGGCGTTCATGAGCTTGCCAAGGATGGGAAGGACGGTGGCAGGGGAGTCGTTCCACTTCTCTATTACATCGCTGAATCCATCCATGCCCACATTGATTGAACACACAATTAATTATATGGTTGTGAATTAATAAAAAGGCCATGAAATAGGAAGCAGCTAGAAGAGAAGAGAAAGTAGGCGCGCAGTACCTGCATGGGGCGTAGGGGTAGGGCAAGCGGGTGACATTGGCGTGCAAAGCTGTCTGCACATCTTCCCTGTTGAAGTATGTCTCCACGTAGACCTCCGTGCAAGGATCATAGCCCCCTGCAGCCGCGGCCCCCATTGTTGATCTCCTCATTCCATGCCAAAGTCCCTGCAGCTGTTGAGCAGACAACAACCCGCCTGCAGGGCCGGAGAGGAGACCGGATTTCCGGCGGCCAGCAGCACTGTCGGATAATGAGGAAATTATGCAGACGGGTGTGTAAATGCTGTAGATATCAATGTCGGTGTATGCCTCCAGAACAGCATGTATAGCCGTGGAGCATCCCGGGCCAGCAGGGCGGTCGTCTTTCTCCTCCTGCCGGAATGAACCGCACTCGTTGTGAACTGCGGCGTGAAGCTCGTCGGAGATGATGGCGTGGCTCCACGCGTAATCCACCATCCCCATCTGGTCCGTCGCATCGTTCAGCACCGCGTTTCCTATCTGCACGTGCATCAATAGCTAGTAGTAATTAATGAGCGGTAAATTGTATTCTGATAATTAAGAGAAGCAAAAAAAAAGTACACGCATGCACTCACCATGAATCCCTTGAGATTAATAATCACGGAAGCCTTCTTTGCTGCTTTGTTTCCCTCTAAGATTCTCTCCGACAGCTGGGGAACATAATGTCCTTGTAATTATATGCAAAAGAAAAAAAAATGAAACCGACAAATTTGTTATTTTCTTTCTGCGTTGTTGAAAGTGATGAGTAGCTAGTTAATAAGAGTCTACCCTACCGGCATAGCTCTCCCCGGCGATGTAAAAGTCGCGGGACTTGAAGCGGGGGAAGCGGCGAAACCAAGAGAGGAGAAAGTCGTAAGAGTCGTCGGCGGTGACTCGGTCGCCGAGTTCGTGCAGATCAGATGTTCGATTGGTGTAGGAGAAGCCCACGCCAACAGGAGCTTCCAGGAACAGAAGATTGGCCTCTGCATGCAATGCATGCATTATTTGTTGTTGCGAATATGAATCGCAGCAGAGCAGAGGATTTATTTTTTACATGAAAAAAAGTATTTGGTAAGCAAGAAAGTAAGGTTGAGCATGCTAGCCTTTGTTCCAGGAAAATGGGTTCAGCGCTAGCTTGCTGCCGTTGCTCCGTACAAGAAATGGTCCCAGCTCCTGCGCCGCGCCGTATGCGACGGATGAGCATCCAGGGCCTGCACTCGGTTTTCAGCAACATTCATTAACATTAAAAAAAAAAAGTAAAATTATCATGAGCATGGTCCGGAGAGCCAATGAGGAGTCGCAAAATATGTGAGATTATAAGCATGATCCGAAGAGCCAATGAGAAGCCGCAAAATGCAAAAGTGTATTGACACAAATCATAAATGCACGGGCCCCACCTCCTTTGCAAGCTTCAAGTTGGTGCAGGACCATGAGCATGGTCCTGACCAAACTCCTTCAGCACGGGACTGTTCTTCTCCGAAAGTGTGCACGTGATTGGTCCTTGCCCGGCTCTAGCAGTCGATTCCATTATAACCGACACTTCGGACACTGTGTCGTCCAATAATTTCTCTCCAAAAAATAAAAAAAAATGCAGAAAGAGGATAAAACTGAATAATAAGATGTCCATGCATACTGACCCCCGTTGAGCCAGAGAACGAGCGGCTTCTCATCGGGGCGGTTTGCCGCCTCAAAGAACCAGTAGAAAAGCGCCTTCTCCTGCCTGTTTCCGACCCCGACGTAGCCGGCATAGTGCCGAAAATTCACCGGGGGTTGCCCTGGAAGACCCGTGACTAGATCCGCCTCCGGGAAGCCTTCCATTCCTATCCGGCACCGCGCTTGCCTCGTTACCAGCACGAATAGAATAGATCCGAGAAGGAGCGAGATGATGGCAGACGACGCCATGGCGCTCTCCTCTAGTCCTCTCTCTCTCTCTCTCAATGTATCTCTCTCTCTCTCTCTCACACACTCAATGTATCTCTCTCTCCCCTTCTTTCGGGCAGGTACTGAGGAGAAAAGGAAGGGAATGGGGTCGGCACAGCAACAGTAGGGAAGGAGCGATGGGAAAGTGATTAGATATTATGCATATTTATAGAATTTGTCTACTTATATTTTCGTGTACACAAAAATGGGCCAAGTAATTAATCATTTCAATCCAACACAAATTTATTTATTGCACTTTTTTTATAGGGGAGTGGAGAGAAATGTATAAATGATGCGGCCATGAGGGAGCTGGAAAGAACGTGCATAATTCCACATTTACCCCTTTCTAATAAGCTCAAAATACGCTAAGAACCAGAGCCAAATTTCGAATTACCCAACCAAGGATGATGGATTATCGGAAGAATAAATAAGTGAAGTAAACAGTAATTTTAACATCAATTTTGAGCGGTTATTCGCAAGAAAATTTATACGCTACGCTTAGCGTAGCAGGTACGATAAATGTATCGCATTTAGATAATTAAATTATTATATATTACATAATAGATAATTTTTTAAATTTGTATATATATATTATAGCTAGGTGGTGACCCAACTGTTCTGATCATTTTTTTGGAAATGAGCATCTCATTTCATCATTCCGCGGTTGGTGGACAGGCGGTGGTATACTGGTATGATAATAATAATACTAATCCCTTATCTTCTGATAGGCAAGCCTCACACACAAAAGAAATCTCGCTGGCCGGCTCCACTCTTAACTCACAGCAGAATTTCTTTTTTCTATTTAATTACTCTACTCTAATAATCTCCTATCCGCTGCCCATCACGAAAAACTCAACGGCCCAATAGCGTTTTGCCGCCAGAAAGATGGCCTGATAAAATTTAGCAGCAACCATTTGTATCCTGCCACCTGGACTCTGGGCACGCAAATCCGAGCTGTATTTCCTGGCCAGGACCAGACAAGACCCTAAGAGCAATTTCAATGGGATCTTTATATTCAGAGATCCCATTGTACCATATTATTTTTATATATATAAGCAAATTGATAAAGGAGTTTGATGTAACATTTTAATACTATACTACCTCTCATATAATTAACTCTACTTTTCATTTATTTTGGTATTTTTAATCATTTTTTTCTTATATTTAGAGAGAAGGGAGAGAAATTATATTTTGTATGTCAAAACGTATGTTTTTTACAAAATAAAAATTATTATCGTGATTTAGATTTTTTACGGTCATTTTGAGTACTCATATGTATATGTTGCGGCCACAGCCCGCAGCGACGCATCGACCACGGTCGAAACCCGTGCTGAAGCGGGCTAAGTCCGCCTAGATGAAACTGAAGATCACCCAAGAAGTCTCCTCTCCTTTTCATTTGTTTGGGCTGGATCTTGGATGATCTTTTTAGTCATTTCTTTTTATATTTTAAGAACTCTTCTTATAGATGCGGTCGAAGACTGACCAAACTCGCAGACGAAAAAATGATTCAGTCTAATTTTGCCACCCTGTTCGGCAGCCGGTAGATTTTGAGAACGAATGTCGCCACCGCGACTAATGACGCCCCCACGAAAAAATGACGCCCCCACGACAAATGACGACCCCACGACAAATGACGCCCCCACGACAAATATCGCATCCACGACAAATGTCGCCCCCTCGACAAATGTCGTACCGACGACTAATGTTGCCGCCTCAGCCAAATATCGTCCCCTCGACAAATGTCACACTCACGACAAATATCACACTCACGACAAATGTTGCCCGCACGAAGTCCTCCGTGCACGACTACTTATATGTATATATACATATATATATATATATATATATATATATATATATATATATATATATATATATATATATATATATATATATATATCTTTATACTATAAGCAAGAAGCAAAAGAGCCACGGTGTAACATTTGGATACCCAAAATACCCTCCACATTGGTGTAACATTTATTCCCTAAATACCCTCCACAATGATATTACCCACCACAATGATGTAACTTTTTGGTAATTTCTTTCGTCCAGGCACTATTCCATCACCTCAAAATCCCGATACCGTCTTTTCTTCTGCGACTCACGATCGTTCCAAAACCCTACTCCACTCTTTATCCCGCACCGTAACTCCCTCTCCATCCCGTTCCTGATTTCGCACACTACTCGCCAGAGATAAACTCCAGTCGCTGGGTTCAAGGAAGCCCTTATTCCTCAACTAACATCTCCTCCCGCATCGTTCCCAAACCCTACTCCCCTCTATATCACGCGTCGTAACTTCCTCTCCATCTTGATTCCTGATTTCGCACACTACTCGCCGGAGATAAACTCCAGTCGTCGGGTTCAAGGAAGCCCTTATTCCTCAACCAACATCTCCCGCCTACAAAGGACAACTCTCCAGCAAGCCATCGTCGACTTCTCCCATCAACTTTTAACTCGCTCCCCCGTGCATGTTACATCAAATCGACAAGGAGGGATGACACTGCCAGAAGCAGCATGCTCCTACTTCCGGAAAACCCTCCCGCACGGCGTCCTCCTCTTCCTCACAACATCCTCTTCCTCCTCCTCCTCCTCCTCCTCCTCCTCCTTTTTCTTATTCCAGATCCATTCCACACCGTCATTTTCCCCCTCCTCCTCACATCCTCTTTTTTTTCTTCCTCCTCATCCTCCTTCTACCAGATTCCAGACCGCCATTTCCCCTACAAACCCGCGCTCCCCTGCCTCCCGCTAGCTAGGTCGTCTGCATTCGCAAATTCTGCGCTGCTCCCCTGCCTCCACATCTCCCTCCGACACAGGTAAGCAAGCTCCCGACACTCGCGGTTAATTCTGATCCTCAGTCTTACGAATAGGTTCACATTTTGCATTGACAACGAGCAGTTCAGAAGAAGCTTTGCAAGCAGGACGTAACTTACTTCTAGACCTTACTAATAGGTTCACATTTACTGTTTTCAGTTTTCAATTTATTTCCAGTTGGGTAATTTTTGGTGCTCATGTTTTATGTGCATGAACTTCAACTCCTGCATCTCTCTATTTTTCTTACGGAATTTAGTTTTTCTCTGTTGCAAACTAGCTTTGTTCCGGTTTTAGAACTAAGATTGCACTGTCAAATGTTTATGCTCTGATCTCTGTGAACTAATCCTATTTGAAGGAGTTTTCCAACCTGTCATCTATTTTGTTTTTGTTTTCTTTCATCCCATTTATCTTCTCTTATTTAAGTTTTAAGTGCTTGATGTTTGATATATGCTGTAATCCACCACAGATCTCTGATTTGGCTTTAAATTCATATCACTCTTGATGCTTCAATGATTTAATACAGGCTTTTGATTTGAATCTTCTATATAGAATTTATATTCTCTTTGTTGTTGAGTTGCCTGCAATTGAATATATTGTGAAATTTTTGTAGTTTGATGAGGGATGTTTCACAATGCTTAGCAGGTCAAAGCAAATAAATATATAGAAATCATTCTTTATATATTTAATCAGAGTTGCACACGACCTATATCGCACCCCACGATCGTTGTTACTGCCCACAACCGATGTCGTCACCCCCCACCGATGTCCCTGCTAGAGACCAATGTCGCCGCCCACTACCGATATTGCCGCCTCCCAAGACCGATGTCGCCCCCCCCCCCCCACGACCGATGATGTCACTCACGACCAATGCCACTTCCACGACCAATGTCGCTCCCCACATCCATGCTCTCCCCCACGTCTGATGTCGTCGCTCATATCCAATATAGCCGCCCACGTCCAATGTCGCCGCTCAAGACTAATGTCGCCTCCCAAGACCAATGTCGCCGCCCTAGACAAATGTCGCCGCCCCCGACCAATGTCGCCGCCCCCGACCAATGTCGCGCCCCCGACCAATGTCGCCGCCCCCGACCAATGTCGCCGCCCCCGACCAATGTCGCCGCCCCCGACCAATGTCGCCGCCCCGACCAATGTTGCCGTCCATGACCAATGTAGCCGCCCCGAACTAATGTCGCTGTCCCAGACCAATGTCATCGCTCCGAACAATGATGCCGCCCCGACCAATGTCGTCACCCCCCGACCAATGTCCCCGCCCCGAACCAATGTCGCCTCTCACGACCAATGTCACTGCCTGAAACCAATGTCGCCGCCCCCGACCAATGTCGCCGCCCCCGACCAATGTTGCCACCCCCGACCAATGTCGTCTCCCCCAACCAATGTCGCTTCCTCGACCAAAGTCGCTGCCCCGCACGAGGTCCCCCGTGCATGACTGCTTGTATATATATATATATATATATATATATATATATATATATATATATATATATATATATATATATATATATATATGTATATATGTATATATGTATATATGTATATATGTATATATGTATGTATGTATATATGTATGTATATATATATATGCGTGTTGTATTTGAAAAACATGTTATTTTAATACATATATATAATATTTATATATGTTGATTTGTATAAATAAATATATATAATATTATAATGATATTTTTTATTTTTTATCACATTATTTTATTATATTATATTAATTTTAAATTTTTTTTAAAATTTCAAATTTGATTACATAACTAAAATACAACACACATATTTTAGTTTATCATATCAATGTCCTGCAATCGTCTCCTTTGTTTGCCAACTTAACACAAGATATTACGCCTCCTACTAATTATGAAATTTTGAGAAAAAAATATGACATTGGTTATTATTTAGCCGATGGAATATATCTGAAGTAATCAACACTAGTTCAGACTATTTCTCATTCACATGACAAAAAAAAAACACTTTGCAATGATGCAAGAAGCATGCCAAAAAGATGTAGAGCGGGCATTTGGAGTCATTCAATCAAGATTTGTGATAATTAAGGGGCCAGCCCGTTTTTGAGATAAACATGTTTTACACGATATCATGACTGCTTGTGTTATAATGCACAACATGATCGTCGAAGACGAGCGAGATGAAAATGACTCACTATTTCTACTCCATCACAAACTCAAAATGTTGAAAAGTTGAACACAAGTGAAGCCGAACGATTTCATCAGTTCCTAAATCAGATTAAAAAGATCAAAGACAGAGATGCGCATTTTGCATTTCGAGATACACTAGTTGAACATTTGTGGGAACGACATGACAATGGAACAATGTAATTTTGAATATTTTATGCATATTAATTTGAATGTATTTTTATTTTTACGCGAGTTTAATCAGTAAAAATGTATTCTCCTTTTTGTATGACACATAATAATTAGAATGTATTCAATATTAGTCTTGTTTTGTAGGTCTCGAAGAAACAATTTTATTGATATATTATATATCATAATTGAAAAACTATTAGAACGGATATGCAGATTATAAGTTATATGGAGTTTTAATAAACAAACAATTAAGTAATAAAAAAAAGAAATTAAAAAAAATATATGGAGACGGCTGCATTTCCTCTCTCCTCCTCTAAATTAAAAAGAGGAGAGAGAAGATCTCTATTTTTAGAGTGCCAAATGACGACGATGGGTTGGAGGGAAATGGATCTACAATTTTAGAGAATGCAAGATGGGTTGGGGTTGCTCTAAACCAGCTGCAACCCGGGTCCATCGCTGCTGGTGGTAAAATTTTCAAGCACGCTGCTGCTGGTTATCACTCTGAGCCCGGATGAGCAGATCATTTTTTGAAATCTTTTTAATTACTGCAGTCACCCACCTTAATTTCTCACAGCTCAGTTATCAACATTTTCATTTCCAACACTCAAAATCTCACCATCCAAACAGACAGACCCAAAAATACTCCGTTCAACACTTGTCCGACACACACCTACCCATGCCCAAAAAAATTGCTTCAAATTGCTTCCCGACCATGGCTGGGCACAAGTGTGAACTTAACTTGCACATTTAAGAAAGGCAGGCATTCGCAGCCATAGCACAAGTTTGTCTGGATTTTGATTCAGTCTCATCTATTTCTCCCGCTCATTTAACTGTCCGAAAAACAAAATTAATATAAAAGCGAGTATAGTAAAAAAAACATCTAAATTATTTGTTAAAGATAGATAATTAATGTAACATGCCCGATCTGTTATAGGAATGTGTTTCTTAATTGCAGATATTATCTTTGGGGCAGAATCAGAGGGAAAAAAATGAATTGTGGGTTGCAAAACAACTAGGATCTAATAAACTTGATTTTTTGTATACGGATGCTACTTCACTTTTTGGGGGGCTTTCTAAAATTGATCTTGAAAATTAGTATTTCATTTTTGGTGTCAGGCGCAATGAAATTAAAGGGAATATTGGCTATGAGCAGACCAGCAGGGGCAAAATGGTAAAAATACCTCACAGATCAATGGGCGAGTAGCCCTCAACAACCTCTACTCGGCAAGAACGGCGAGTACGAGTCCGGGCTGCCCCGCTCTCATGCTGCGAGTTCGCTCAGCAGTCAGGACTCGGCGAGCAGCCTGGGACTCGACGAAAGGTCCAGAGGACGACGAACACCGAGTTCCGTTCGACGAACGCCGAGCTTAGTTCGTCAACTCCAGATTTCGACGGGAGCGGCTTGTATTTCCCTCGACGAAGACAGAGAACCCGTCGATCAGATCAATCCTGTCATGAAGGTCCGTCATCGATCCCATTTGTGTTCTCCCGTGCTGATCCCACTTCCAGCCGTTGTTGCTTATGGTCACTGACCCCTTCACTTATGCCCGTTGCTTTGGCTTCGCTGCTCCAAATCTCGTCGAGCCAGATCCTGTTTCTGGAGCTTCCCCCGTTGTTGCAGTCTGCATTTCTATCACAAATCAACGCAAATCAAGTCGGCCTCCTTATTGCTCCAGTCGGTCTCCACGACGTCAGATTTGGACGACGACCCCGCCGGCTGCATTTGTATGGGTTCTCTTTGTGTTGGACTGCTTCCATATGCGTGCGGCAACTTGATTTTTTGGCTGCCTCCAATCGCTTTTCGTTGTCTTCTGATGACTTCTGCTGCCTCCAGTCGCTGTCCACCTTTTTTTAGGGTGCTAATATTTTGCTGATGATGATGTTGTGTGTTTTTCAGTTATTTGTCTGTTATGTTATTATGGTTTGTTGTTATGCATATATGCACGCGATATTCACGTGAGGGGGAGTGTTTGGGACAAAGCCGACTCAGATGATCTTTCCCGACCTTTCGCTTTCGTTCCACACGGCCTTTAGACTTATGTTGTATGTGGTTTGTGTCTCCTCATATTTCTTTTGATTGGTCGTGTGTTGAAACACGATTGATGTTGATGTTCTAATCTCAGCATGTTGTGTTGCATGGGACCGTGTCATGTGGGATTGTGTCATAAAGAATTGCTTTTGATGCGGATTATCCCAGACGGATTATCCCTGGTTGTTCGGTTGATGATTTGCTCCACAACTTTTGTTCTCTTTTGCATGTTGTGTGTATAGGTGATGTTGGTTGACTGGTTTCCCAGGGAGTCCACGTCGTGTGTGGGTTCTGCGTCGTGTGTGAGTCAGCGTCATGTGAGGCTATGTCCCCGACTTGATTCCCCGGTTTGAAATTTCCCTCGGTGGCTCGTCTGATGTCTTGTCCTGCATCGCCTACCTGCATTGTCATTATTTGTTGTGTCTAAGCTGAAGGGCCCCCCCTTCAACTTGAGAGAGAATGTTGGAATTATAGTTTATTATTATATTAGTATATTAGAGTTTTTAGCAGTTTAGTCTCACATCGTGAGTCCGGTTTAAGTGTTTTGTTGTAATGCTATAAATAGTCCCTTAGAGGAAGAATATAAATGCACATCGACTTTCCATTTCTCCTTTTTCAACATCATATTTTTTTTAAAAAAATACAAAATAAGAGAGCGAGAAGGGTGTTCCTTTTTTGGAATCATCATAGGAAAACATTGCGGCTCTTGCGGCACCTCACAACCAATCACGTCAAAGGAATCGAGTTCTCTAGTCATCAGCTCTTTATCTCGTGCTACATTTATATCTGACAATAATGCACACGTCCTCTCAAATGGATAATATCAGAGACATAATGCAAGCATTCATGATACCCATAGAAGCGCGCTTTCAGGACGTCGAAGCACGTCATCGAGAAGATATGGTCACACTCATTAACAAGCTTCATGATATGACAACCACAATTTCGGTCGTTAATACCCCACCAACTGATCCAGCTTACAGCAGTCAGCGTCTCCACCGCTGCTTCTTCGACTTGATCCCACAGCCATAGTACTGCCTAATTGCAACATCGTGCCATGTTATACCAATTTGGCATTCACAACTTATGATGGGAAGGAAGGCCACTTAGGTTGGCTCACCTGATGCAAATAATTTTTTAGCCATCAACAGACACAGGTGAAAGAATGGATCAGTATGGCCTCCTTCCACATGTTTGATATCGCTCAGTTATGGTTTGCCCGTTTGAAGGCTGACAACCCTGGAATGATCTGGCAAGACTTTAATCGAGATTGCAACTTGCGATCCGCCCCCCCCCCCCCCCCCCCCCGATTCGTAGCACCCCCCCTTGGCGCCCTCATGATATTACGTCAGACAAGATCGATCGATGAGTATCTAAAATAGTTTCACATTCTTCTAGATAATGTCATGATACCCCTTGAGATGTAGGTCGTCATTTTTACAGTTGGACTTCACGATCGATTGTGCTTGGGATATGAATTTGAAGCTCCCCAAGACTTGTCGAGTGCTATGAATTTAGCCTGATTGGGAGACCATCAACTTCAGCTAGCGCAGGGGGCCTACATCACCACCGATACAGGGACTCAGGAGGGACGTGTAGAGGGCACCCAAACTCTGCAGATCCGTCGACTATCTCATGCAGAAATGTCTGACTAGAGCGTACAAGGGATATGATATAACTGCGATGAGCGGTATACTCGCGGACATTGGTGCAAAAGACTTCTTTATCTGCACATGGAGGTATTATGATGATAATCGAATTTGGTGAAGTTGGCACCATCGTTGATTTCCCTTGAGATTGAGGTCAAACATTTTTTGCACGACGAGTGAGATGTTATGGGCTTCGTGTCCAATTATTATGTCGTATATTTATGTGCGTCTGTAGGGGTTTTATTATGCGTCCTTCATTATGTTTTTTCTTATTTTATCTTAATACAAATATCATAGATTTATGTTTACGCGCCTTGTATCTTTTATTTAAAGGACCCCATGGGTCTTGTGATGGTAAGCAAAAAGGTATCTATCATTTGTTCTCTTAATGAGATTGTGGTGGCTCTCCTCCCGAGCATACCCCGCTAGGAAGAACCGCAATTCCGGCTCCACTGTATCCTTCGCCGCCATCATTCCCGCCTCCGGCCATCCTATGACGATGCTATCACTGTTATGGGAGAAGAAGCCCATAACATAACCTTGATTCTTTACCTCTGTTCTGGCTTTTAAAGTATCAGGATAATCTAGCTAAAGACCGGCTTACTGATTTTGTCAACATGGTTTTAAAGTTCTGATCAACTTGTTCCTTGAATTTTTTTCTTCTCTCTTATCTAGCTTACATTCGTATATGCTCAATTCTGAAGTCTGAGGATCAGATTGTGTGGTAAAGAAGAGATGGTGTTTGTTATCCATGTTCGAACATCATCTTTATTTAAAGAGGGTAGAATTTTAGCAAAACCAATCAATCATTATCTTCTGAGAACATCGGATGGTAATCATATCCATGCTTCATGTGCGATTATCTGTGGCAGAAATACATCTTTGTTCTTGACATTCTTGAATTTATCACATTTGGGTCAACTTTGCCTCTTCTAGAATATGCCCTTCAGAATAAGTTCCTTTTTGTTCAGACTTCTATTTTCTGATGGCCTCCCAACACTATTACACTAAGAAGAGAGCACCTCTTCACAGATAAAAACTGTGGTGCTTTAAAAAAAATAGAAATTTTTATTTGTCCAACCTCGGGGAATAATATTTGTTTTGTTAAACTTGATTGTCTGATGATCACAATCATGAAACAATTGGTCTTAATACTGTCAAACCCACATTTAAACCCGCCATCTTTTTGGTTTAACAATAGTTGGTTTCTTAAAGATGGCTTCTAAGAGATGATTTTGAATTGATTGAATTAATTCACTCACTTCTAGGGATGATGCCAATAAACTGGTTTGCAAATGGAAACATTTCAACAGTTGGAACTGCTCCGTAGATGAAAAATCAAAACTGTATAAATCTGTTAAGCACATTGTAGATGTAGAAGCCTCCCTCTCTCTTTCTCTCTATATAAGTGTATGTATTCCTACATTTAAAGATATAATAAAATTATTGGATTTTTTCTCTCTTGCATCTTTCTCTACATGGTATCAGAGGCATTCGGTCCTCCGGCTTATACTCCACGCTATACTGTGGGCGGTTAAACTTCTAACCGCACGTAAATTTTCCGTCCTGCCTCTGGGCGGACTCTCTCTTCTATCCAAAACACCCCCCCCCCCCT
Organism: Platanthera guangdongensis; assembly: GCA_039583875.1. NCBI lineage: Eukaryota > Viridiplantae > Streptophyta > Magnoliopsida > Asparagales > Orchidaceae > Platanthera > Platanthera guangdongensis. Next base: position 294,265,307 of record CM077151.1, on the reverse strand, counting down.
TCCGTGGTTCCACCTCAATCCTTCCCTCCTGCGGTTACTACTCCAGGTCGCCATCTCTCCTCAGACCGCCAATCTAACCTCCCCTTGCAGACTCTTCTGTGGTCTCCTTTCCCCTGGTTTTTATAATCTCCTGACAAGTGGGCCCCTCGCTTTCGCAGCTTCCTCTTCTCCGCGGCTTGCGTCTTTCTAACCACCAGTCCACTCTCTACTTTCTAAACCACGGGTTCTCTTTCTGACCGCGTGTTTCCTCTCTGCTCTCTCCTCACAGTGGCCTTGTTGGCAAGCCGCTTGCCCTATCCGCTAGCCTCCCCCTGCCTTCTAAAACGCGGGTTCCCATTTTAACCGCGTGTTTGAACTCTACTCTCTACTCGCAGCGGCGACGTTGGCTAGCCGCTTTCCTTGTCCGCAGCGGCCTCTGTTTGCGACTTACTCCCCGCTGCTCTCTACTAGCTGCGATTTGACTTGCGACCTGTTTCCTGCAATTTGTCACTTCTACGTGTTGCTGGCCACGGCCTCTGCTTCTGGCGACCTTTGCTCTCTTGCCATCGTGCTAGTCACCTCCTGTATACTGCCAGCTAGTTCGGTAAAGCCTTTGTTAGTCGCTTTCCTCTCTGCCCGCTCTTGTATGTGGTTTGTCTGCTTCTATTCGCCAGGTCGCCGTCTTCTAGCCGCCCGGTCAGTTTCTCTAGCAGCCCGGCTGTTCTTTTTTAAATGTCATGTCCTCTACGGCAGCTCCCTCCCTTCCCTCATGTGTTGCTGCCCCGCCTTTTAAAGTTTGTGATGAGCTTCACATAACCACCATCACTTTCAACGGGAAGGACAACTTTGTCAAATGGGTACATTCGATTCATCGTGTTCTACAGACCAAGGTGTTCTACAGACCAAGGGCCCAACCTACTGACTCTACCGATGATTGGCTCCGTGATGACGGTCGGGTCCAATCCTGGATGCTTAACTCCATGGATGTCGAGCCATAATGAATGGCCATGTATTATGAAACGGCCAAGGAAATGTGGGATGAGGTGCATTCTCTCTACTCTGCCAAGGACAGCTTACAACACATGCTTGACATTATCTCCGCCCTTCAATCACTGGACCCTGGAGCCACGAGAGACTTGACTTCCTTTGTTGCGAAGGCTAAAACTCTGGTGGAAGTCTGGATACAACATCAGCCCCCCTCCACAGGTCTTGCAACTCAACGAGCACAGAAGGAAGTTGTTGGGATCACTATGATGATAGTCCGTGTTCTCAGTCATCTTCACAGCTTCCGGGCTCAGATTCTTTCCTCTTCCAGTACGTCCTCTTTGTCTGATGTTTGCTCTATGCTGTACAAGGTTACACCACCATCCGAGATTCCTCCCAACTTCTCTCCGGCTCTGCTCCAGCAACCCCTCTTACCTACTCCTGCTACTCCAGCTCGTGGCTCTTCTAATCGGGGAGGTCGCTTCACGTCTCAAGCTCGAGGACGTGTGGGGCGATCTACTCTCAAGTGTACCCACTGTGGTCGGGATGGTCATCTTGAAGCCACCTTCTACCGCAAGCATGGACTGCCTCCTCATCTTATAGCTACAACTACTGCTTCTCCTCATCACCCAGGCTCTACTCCAACGGATTCACGCTCGTCTACCCAACAAGATATCAACAACTTTTGCCTAAAGCTTCAAGGCGTTGTTAATTGTTCATCTGGCTCGGTTGTTTCTTTCTCCACTGAAGGTAGATCCTATCTCTCATAGCTCTCACTGGATCGTGGACTCTGGTGCTACTCACCACATTATCTTGCAGAAGCCACCTCAGTACATGCACTATGATTTTCCCAAGTTCATCAATATGACAAATGACGACACAACTCCGGTGTCTGGAGCTACTGACCTGCGGCTCACTCATACTCTCTCCTTGTCCTCGGTCCTTCATGTTCCGAGATCACCCTTCAATCTACTCTCTGTTAGTAGGTTTGATCAAGACCTTGATTGTTGCATAATCTTCTCTCCTTCGTCTTTTGTTGTGCAGGATCGTCGAACACGGAATATCATTGATAAAAGATGGTTGTCAAATGAGCTTTATCTCTTGGATGTTCCCCCTACCATCCTCTCTGCAGTCCCCTCTGTTTCTACATCAACTCCCTTCTACCAGTGTTATCATGCGGCCTGACAATCCGGCATCACCCTTTACGACTCATCCAATGACGAATTATGTCTCACTACATCGTCTATCTCCACCTCTTCTCAAATTTGTCCTCTCACTCTAAACCATTTTTGTTCCTCACTCTTTACAGGAAGCTCTCCAACATCTGGGATGGTGTGCGGCCATGGACGAAGAAATGACAGAACTCTGGTCTAACCGGACTTGGGACCTAGTTCGTCTCCCTCCCAGCCTGTTTTGTGTTAGCTGCAAATGAGTCTTTGCTGTCAAGCATGCTCCAGAAGGCACTGTCGAACGTCTCAAAGCCCGTCTTGTCGCCAGAGGTTTCACTCAACAATATGACCTTGATTACGACGAAACTTTCTCCCCGGTCGCCAAGTTGAATACTGTTTAAGTCCTGATCTCCCTTGTTGTGCATCGACAGTGGTCTCTACATCAACTGGACATCAAAAATGCTTTTCTCAATGCCGATCTCCAATAGAATGTTTATATGCACCAACCGCCAGGGTTTAAGACCACGAGTGAGTCTCATGTATGTCATCTCTGGAAGTCTATATGTGGTCTCAAACAGTCTCCTCGCGCTTGATTTGAAAAATTCAGTAACGTGGTTCGCGATGTTGGTTTCACACAGAGCTCTGTTGATTTCTCTCTCTTCACTCGTCATCAACCAACAGGCACTGCAATCCTCTTTGTGTATGTTGATGAAATTCTAATAACGAGCAACGACATCACCAGGATCTGAAACATCAAGCAACATTTAAACTCAGCTTTTCAGACAAAAGACTTGGGCAATCTTCGATATTTCTTTGGGCTTGAGATTACAAGGAAACTTGATGAAGTTGTCCTATCCCAACGGAACTACTGCACTGATCTTCTGCAAGATGCGGGCTACTCAGGATGCAAACGTGCAAACACTCCTATGGATGCGAATCACAAGTTGTCTGCACATGGATCTGGAACTGATCATGTTCTTACAAATTCAGAGTACTACCGACGCTTGGTAGAGAAACTAATCTATTTTACGATTACACGACCTGATATCTCATTTGTTGTTGGGGTTGTGGACCGATTTATGCATGCTCCTCGGACATCTCATCTTCAAGCAGTCGAGCGGATTCTCAGATACTTGAAGACTACTCTAGGTCAAGGACTTGTTTACAAACCGTCCTCTTCTTTGTCCCTTGTTGCGTACTCTGATGCTGAACACGCAGGTTCCCTTGATGATAGGTGTTCCACGACTGGTTTTTGCACATATCTTGGTGTAAACCTTATTACCTGGCATAGCAAGAAACAGTCGGTTGTTGCTCGCTCATCTGCTGAGGCTGAGTACCGTGCTATGGCGGCGGTTGTCTCTGAGCTCACCTAGCTTGAGAGTCTTCTCAGTTATTTGGGCCTCCAACTCTCTTCTCCGGCCACCCTGTTCTGTGACAGTCAAGCAGTCATACATATTGTCAAGAATCTCATATTCCATGAGTGAACAAAGCATATTGAAGTTGACTGTCACTTCATTCAAGAAAAAGTTCAATCAAAGAAGTTGGAGTTAGAGCATGTCTCTGCGCCAGGACAAGTTGCGGATATATTCACGAAAACTCTCTCTCGGACATTATATCATCAGTTCTTATCCAAGCTTGGTGCCTACGACTTGTACGCTCTAACTTGAGAGGGAGTGTTAAGATGTAATGAAAAGGCCCATTAGGAGGAGCCCATGTATATTCTATTTAGTCTCACATTGTAGATGTAGAAAGCTCTTCCTCTCTTTCTCTCTATATAAGTGTGTGTATTCATACATTTAAAGATATAGTAAAATTCTGAATTATTTTCTCTCTTGCGTCTTTCTCTACAAAATCCATTGAGAAATACTAAAGTAAAGTTGAATTGGGTTATCTTTGTAATGTGCCTAAAAAGAAGGAATTTAGTATAGTTTTTTGGTGTCTTGAGATTGATTTTAACACCGCTTCCTTTTATAAGTTGACCAACTTCAATAGGAAAATTTTTTTTACATCTCCTGTACAATCCTCCGAGATATGCTCTTCTTCTTTTGATAATGCTGAGGGTTTTCAGGTAAACTTCAACAACCCTTTAAAATAAATGTGAGCATCGGTTCCAAGAAATGTCGGATATAATTAAATTTAATAATCTGCTATCGGAAGATATGTTTTATAAGTACTAAATGATACCTGAAAGGGATAACTAAATCACAAATTCCAAGTATTAACATAGACTAGAAAAGCGAGCATGCATATGAAAACTAGATAGAAGAGTGAATTATTACAAACATCAAATAGTTTACATTCTACCAGATCAATATTCTATAACAACATACAATAGTTTATACTTAAAACAATATCTGCCACCCACAAATAAATTTTGCAGCATTCAAGATGAAGGTTGTCAGGATCGCAATCCACATCATAGGATCTTACGATCCAGATTTTGTAAATCGATCCTGATTTTATAAAACGATCCTCGATCTGACTCTACTATCAGATCCGATCCTACCTCGAAACGATCTTATCTAGGATCTCGATCCTGACAACCTTGTTCAAGATATGATATTCATCATCCGACACCTATGATGTCCATGTTCATCAACTTCTCCCTTGACAACCCACACCTACAATATGTTAAACCTAATGTAAATCTGTTGGGTTCTACCAATAAATTTTTTTACAGAAATAAGAAAAAACAGGAAAATTTAATTAGGCCAACTCACTAACTGAGACTAATTTGTAGGAAAATCACAAATTCACTTTACCATCATAATTTGTAGGAAAATAATGTCGATGAAGAATCAACCCCAAACACAATATTACCACGGAGGCTACCATAAACTAATTAGGCCAACTCACTAACTGAGACTAATCTGTTGCGGATGTGGACGGTGGCACGGAGCTAGAAGGAGCATCGACAACGTGGCGTGTCTTCTAAAAGAGGAAGAGGGCCACGGCGGAGACACTGCATGATTGCTAACGCCCAGACGGGATATTTTACTCTTTCAATTAAATTGTATTTCAGATTCCAGCTTAGTTACACTTTTGCCCGAATAGGGATTCTAATACATCAAACCTCTTGTATTTTGTATCTTGGGATCTTTTGGAATGAAAAGTTCTGGAGCCTAGGACTGGCCAAAATTTACTCTTGGAATTTGTATCTTCCTTCATCTTAATCTTCTAGAATTGGAGAGGTGAAACCCAAAGGCTCCGTTCGTTTGGCAGAAATTAGACGCAGGAATTGGAATTGACCCAATTCTGATTCCCGCAGGAATTAGAATTGAAGTCAATTCCAACTCTGTTGTTCGGCTGAATGCAGGAATTCTACCACAAGAATTGGAATTAGTAATTCCACTGTTCAGCTACATATTAGAATTTAGTCGATGGATTTGAAATTTACACATACACAAACACAAGCACACAACCACACGCACATACACAGACACACACAGGTCCACTACACCTATTTACAAGAAATTAGCACTATCAGCTAACCATTCCCACAAAACTGAACACAATGGAAAAGTTTAAACTTTGCCTGAAGCAATTAGCTAACACAAACAGGGACAAGTCGAGCAATTAGCTAACACAAATAGGGACAAGTCAAGCAATTAGCTAACACAAACCGGGACAAGTGGATCAGATGTACGCCAACTGAGCAAGGGCTTTTCATTCTACATTCAGATGCGGCAGTGAAACCTTGAGTTAAGTCAATGAATCCCCTTTGTTTGGTTCCCGATGGAGTTAAATCAATGGTTGCCGGAGAAAAATAAATAAAAATATCAGCCAACAACTAGCACAAGAAAAGAGAATACGGGAAATACAAATCATATTTGATGTTTAATATTTCTAGGGCAGCAAGAAGAGAAGCAAGAAATGAAAACTGAAATTAGTGGGGGAACAATGAAAAGAAAACTGTAATCCATGGAGTACTCACCAAGCAAGCTCTAGATTAAGGAAAAACCAAAAAATGAACACAGAGGGAGACTTACCTGCGGTCCGACAGAGAAGAGAAGAGGGGGTCGCCGCTGAAGGAGTTGCACGCCGACGTTGGATTTGCAAGCACGGGAGGGGCCTGTAGTCGCGAGCAGGAGCTAGGTGGGATGGAGTTGGGACTGTGGGAGGCTCACCGGCGATCGTACAAGTAACGGGAAGGGGCGTCGGGGCTGGAGAAGGGAGGAACGGGTAGGTAGTTGGGACGTCGGGGCTGGAGAAGGACGTGAACGAGAATCAGGAAGTCCGGCCTCTTAAGATCGGACTTGGGGATGAAAAATTAGGCAAAATGAAATTCCATCGGAATTGGATTGAATGTCGATTCCGGCAACATTTCGGGCCCGCCGAACAACAAGAATTGAAATTGACAAATGAATGTCAATTCCGAGTCGTCAATTCCGACGAAACAAACAGGACCTAAGAGGTAACATTGGTCCGAGCTGTTCACCCCGTCCGCTATTGCGTTCGCCGTCGGCACTCCTGCAAGCCCTCCCCCAAGTCCAGCGCACGGACATCTTCTGACTTTCTCGTGTACACCGCACGAGAGTTGTCACGACCCGTCTAAACAAAAGTCAGAGTGTGTTTTGGCGAGTTGTGATGTCACAAGTATGGGCGGAAGAAAATTCATGTCTATTAGGCGGGAGCTGATTTAGCGTTATAAGATTTAAAATAATTAATTTGGAGGAAAATAGTTTATTTTTATGCGGAAACTTTTGAGTTGTCAGTGAAAAAAATTGGATGCACATGTATTTTAATAAAACTCAAGATACAAGAGGTGATACTAAATTCATACAACAACAATCTCAATGGAAATGAACATGCACTAATATCAAATTCTAATACATAGCTTATAGCCTAACAATTGCCCATGATAACAGAGAAAATGACTGATCATAATTATTACATAAAAAAAATATTTTGCAGTAAAGAAAATGAAACATAAAAACATAGAACCTGACACGGCAAAAAGATAACCCTCCAGAAGCAGGAACTTGATGCAGATTGGGCTCGGGCTGCAGGCGACATAGACCCGGACGCTAAGGCAAATTACAAAATAAGAAGGAAAAAACTTCAGAATATTGAAATAAATTGTGAGCAAAGTAAAATATAATACGAGCAAGGAAAATCAGGAATGTACGTGTACCAATTTTTTTGAGACAAAACTAGTAAGACAGACAAGTAACTGAGTCAAGCAGAAATAACTATAATTATTAACCTACTCTGAAATATAGCATATATATGTTCATGTAAAAACATAAACTGTAACCAATGAAATGTGTGTTTTTATTTGATGCACATGAGTCTTCAAGTTCAGATGCAAGTCTTATCAGATAATTCGTGTTTGTCATGACCATTTATTTGTTCTCGAGTCAAGTGGAAACTCAAGTTAAGGAATTGTATCAATTAAACACTACTTTTCAATAGTTGTTTATGATATTAATGAATTAAATGATTAATAGATTGTGATTCTAACATGCATGAATCTATGTCAAAGGGAAAAATTAGATCATGAAACAACTTTTCCTCGGGTCTCGCAACCAAACATGTATAAGAAGCGCAAATTTGATGTCACTGAAGACTAGTTAGTTAGCTTTATACTTTGCAGGTTCAAGGATTCGCGAGTGATAAGATTACTATGCATCGCTTTGGGGATAACAAATACTCATCTAGAAAGTAATTTAAGGCACGAGTATCTTCCAAGAAAACATGTGTACGATAAGAACATTATATAAAATACAAATCATCTGTTTGCAAAAACGAAAACCTTAACAATTATCATTATGACACTTGTGCTCATGCCCAAAAATCTATCGTACTTCCAATTATACGTCAAATGAGCAATTTTGAAATCGAGATTCGGCCCAACGAGAAGTTCCGACCCAAATGGTGCAGCTTGCACTTACTTCTCCTGAAGAAGAACGTTTGGCTGAAGATTTAGAACTAGACACAGACCTTGGGTAACAGCGCGGAGATCCCACCTCACACCCGAAAGATCTTAGAGTGTTTTCCCTCCCACACAATGCTGAAGCTGGGCACCTTGGAGAGCCTTAGGAGCCAACCAACATTGACCAGAGGAGGAAAAAACCAAAAACTGGATCCCCTCCAAAGGTGCCAATCAGGGTCTATTTATAATTTTTCTTAGCGGCATGGTTGTCAGGATCACGATCCGGATCATAGGATCTTATAATTATATGATCCAAATTTTGTAAATCGATCATGATTTTGTAAAGCGATCCTCGATCCGACCATACTATCTGATCTGATCCTGCCTCGAAACGATCTCATCTAGGATCACGATACTGACAACCTTGCTTAGTTGGGTCTGCCAATATCGTAATCCTGCCTTTTGGTTTTATTATACGTAGCCCAGATTGGTCTGTCAATAGTCAAACTCTGTTGCTTGGAATGATTATCGGCAAACAGAAATAAAATAAATATATCGTTACAGGGAAAATTCTCTTGGAGTTCACCAGTGACAAGACCCCAGCCTCCTGGCATAGCGAATCCCCTGAAGGGACCGGCTCTCGCCGACCTTTGGCTCGCCTCGCCAACCCTCAACCTCGCCAACCTTCGGCTCGTCTCGCCGACCCCGGCTCACCTTGAGGCGAGCGGCGAGTACCCGATGAGGCGAGAGCATTCATACCTCGCGACTCGCCCCTCAGACCAATCGCCTGTCGCATTTGGCAGGTGCAGGCCCACTCGGCTCGGTCGAACCCGAGCTCTCTTGGCTCATTCCACTCGGCGAACATGAGGTTGTACACAATCCTCGCTCTTTGTGAGATTGTCGCAAGCTCGTAAAGAAAAATCCAACCCCTTGTGTTCAGAGAGTGTCAGCTGACTTGGAGGGAATCTTTTGGTGGGTCTCTCTTCTGCTCTATAAATATCTCCGACCAATGGAGTGAAGGACTTCTTTACCTCTTCCATCCTCTCTATCAGATTACTTTATTGTAGCCACATAATGCTGCTTTCAGAAGAAGTTTGAGCCCGCCTAGACGCTGCAAGGAAGAAAAATCGGTCCTTTACTGTCGAGTTCGCGCCTTGGCTGGCCCGGGGGCTCCGAGCTCGCCTTTCAAGCCGAAAAAAGACAAAATGGTCAAGCGCAACCTGGGAGAGGGTGGATCCTCTCTCCTGAACCCTCCGCACACTACTGAGCTCGCCCCTAGGTACGTGAGTTGATTGCTTTGTCGGATGTGGAGAAGGATTGAAGATGTCCTGATTGCTCACAGAGAACTTTTTCCGAAAAGGAGAACGCGTGCGAGGACACAGAGCATACCCAACTGCACTCGTCAGAGGAGAGGGCCAGCCCCTCGGTTATGGAGACCGACCACCCTTGATCCCTAATGATATTCTGGTTTCACCTGGTGAGCTACTCATCCTCTCTCTATCGCCCTGATCCTCCGAGGTCTTTGGTTTTGATCTATTATTGCCTTTCGCATTTACCACCTTTGGGAATATCGATCTGCATGCTCCACCGCCGAAGTAGCTGCCTCTCCAGGCCGCCCTCGTCGTCACCTTGGGCTCTAACCTCCCGGCCGAAGGGAACTTCGACGGCTCGGCGCCTGCCACCCACCAGCTTATGGATCGCGCGCCAGCCCACCCCGGCCTGGGGAAACCCCTCACATTCACCTCCAGCGAACCCTTTCAAGGGTAGCCCGATACCTCCCGACAGCCCCCCGGCAAGGGGAGCATACCTTCACCAGGTTAGCAAGAATACCCGCTATGCTCTTTTCCCCAAGCTTGATTTTCGTCTGACTAATAATCTCTCTTTGCAGGCTACCGAGAGGTCTCATCCACTGAATTTGATGCGGGCGAGGAGGAATTCTCGCCTCCTCCCTCCCCGGATAAGATTGCGGACTTCTTGGGCAACCCGACGGACGCTGCGGTCTGAAGAGGCGGATGGCCGAGTTGTTCAGAAAGCACGGCCTGATGCTGCGCGAGATCAACAGTCGGGTCCAAGAGGACAGGAACGCCGTTGAGCGGCGACTCTCGAATCTCGAGAGGAATTATGCGCAACTCCTCGGCGAGAAGCGGCAAGGAGCTAGTAGCGAGGTGACCTCCCCGGGGAGTCATATTTCGCGGGTCGAGGACCAGCGAGTTCGAGTCGATCAACGACCTCCACCCTGATGAACTCGCCATCCCCATCTCGCACTTCGAGTTGGGGTTGCGACTGTTGTTATGAGTCAAGCTAACTTGGGTTCACCTGGTGGTGACCAGATCATAAGGAGTGGCTAAGCATATAAAGGAATTATCCTTCTTCGACTGAGATGGAGAAGAAGCATCGAACCCTAAGGTGAGTGATCACTCCCTCGTTCTCAACATGGTATCAGAGCAGGTTTCTTCCGCTTCAGCCTAAAGGCACGTCGTTGTGTCGTTGTCGCGATGAGGGTCGTTCGTCTCGATTGTTTTGTCTGTTCGTCTTCGTCATCTGTCGGCCCGTCAATCATCGGGGATCGATCGATCATCTTCTTCTTCTGGCGTCGACAGCAGGGTCGTCTTCCTCTCCTTCTTCTGGCGTCGACAACAGGGTCGTCTTCTTCTTCTGGCGTCGACAGCAGGGTCGCTAGTGATCGGTCGTCTTCTTCTTCTGGCGTCGACAGCAGGGTCGTCTTCTTCTTCTGGCGTCGACAGCAGGGTCGCTAGTGATCGGTCGTCTTCCTCAATCATCGTCTTCTGGCTGTTGGGATCGATCGACAACAACCTTCGTCCAGTCTTTCCTGGTGCAGTCATCTTTGCACCTTCTTCCGGTCATTCCTGAGGTGCAAAGGCAGTCGTCTATTGGTGCTGTCGTCTGGTGGTGCGGCTGGAGCCGGTTTTTCTTGCAGTGTGTTGGTGCAGGGGTGCGGCTGTAGCCGTCTTTTGTTGGTGCTAGCTGTCGTCAGTGTTTGTTCCTATGGAGGACAAATTGCATGGTATTGGTGCCTCTGAAGGGTTGGTTGATCAATCTAAACACTATGGTGGAAGAAGTTCTAACATGGACTTCAATCATGGTGTTACTCAAATCAAGCTCAATTGGAGAAATTATCTTTTTTGGGCCCAATCTATGCAGATATTCATTGGAAGTCGTCGGAGACTTGAGTTTCTCACCGAATCCAAACCAGCTCCTGACGTGTCCGACCCCCTATATGAGGAATGGGAGGGTGAGAACCTCACTGTGATAAATTAGCTTGTCAATTCTATGGAACACAAGATTGCAAGTCACTTTTTCTTCTGCCAAACTGTGAAAGATATGTGGGAGTTGATTGAACGGAATTACTCAAAAAAGTACTTGGCTAGAATATATCAGCTTCAAACTGAGCAAGTCCACATGACAGGAATGACTGATTTCGAACAATATTACAGCAAGTTGACCCATAAGTGGGCTGAAATAGATCAGTATTACACTATTCAGACTATAGAAGATTACAAGACTGACCTCATGCAACGGAGGGTCTTTAAGATGCTTTATGGTCTTCCTCCTGAACTTGAATTCCAGAGAGTTCAGATGTTGGGTAGAGATTCTGTGCCGGATCTAGAAACAGTGGCTCATTATATTCGAGGGGAAGCAAGTCGTATAAATTCCTTTCATTCAGACATTCTGGTTGGTCATGAAAAATCTGCCCTTGTTGCAGAGCAGAACAGATGGCACCCGAGGAACGTGAGACTAGAGGACAAGAGCAAGATGAAGTGCCCTCAATGTGGGAAAAAGGTCATGGGAAGGAGAAATGTTGGGATCTTCATCCTCACCTGATCCCTCCAGGTTGGATTCGGGGTGTCGATGGGAAATATGTGAGATCCCAAACGGCTATGTATGGTAATCTGGAGAATACTGGGTACCTCCAGACAGAGAACGAGGGTTTGACTAGAGAACTGAAGGCCTTAAAAGCCAATGCTACCAGGCGATCTCTTTCTGGTGATTTTGTGGGGACGGCATCTCATGCTCATTCTACTTTTGTGTCCTCGAAAGGACCATCTACTTCTTAGATCATTGACTCTGGGGCTTCCGACCACATGACTGGGTCTTCCATGGGGATCTCTTCTACTTCTCTTGCCTCTGGCAGTGTGAGACTGGCTGATGGATCTTCGACTCCGGTGGCTGGTAAAGGGGTTATTCATCTTTCTCCCTCCATGTCTCTCGAATTTGTTGTTATCGTTCCCACATTTCCTACAAATCTCTTATCTGTGAGCAGTTTAACTAAACAGTTTAACTGTTCTATCACTTTTTTCTCCTCCCATTGTGTTTTTCAGGATCTGGCGAGTGGGAAGACGATTGGTGGTGGACATAAATCTGGTGGTGTGTATGTCTTGGACAGCTGTCAAGCTTTTGGTGTTCAGAAGTCTACTAACCCTGATCAGTTGATGTTGTGGTACAAGAGATTTAGATATGCATGTTTGAAGATTTTAAAAGCTACTTTCCCGCATTTTCTTAATATTGAAAAACCTACTTTTGATTGTCAGTCCTGTGAACTAGCTAAGCACTGTAGAACCAATTATGCCTCTAGTCGTAGTCGAAGTTTAAATTGCTTTGATTTGATACATTCTGATGTCTGAACTGCTCCTATTTGTTCTGTGAATGATTTTCAGTATTTTGTCTATTTTATTGATTATCACTCGCGCTTTACTTGGATGTACCTCATGAAAAAAAAAGAATGAAGTTTCAGAAATATTTTATCACTATGTGCAGACTCAATTGGAACTAAAATTAAGATCCTTATGAGTGATAACGGAGGCGAATACACATGCAGTGACCTTCAGAGGTTCCTGGGAGAGCATGACATTACTTTCCAAACTTCATGTCCGAGAACTCCTCAACAGAACGGGGTAGCAGAAAGGAAGAATTGTCATATCTTGGAGATCACTCGTTGCCTGTTGCAAGAGATGCATGTTCCTAAGGAGCTATGGGATGAAGGTGTTCTTACCTTCGTATATCTTATTAATCGGATGACTACAGGTACTTTGCGGGGAAAGTACCCCTTAAAGCTTCTTTGCTCAAATATGCCTCTCTTTTGTCTGCCCCCCAAATTTTTGGATGCAATGTTTTTGTCCATATTGTGGGGCCTCATAAGGATAAGTTGGGCCCACAAGTAATAAAATGTGTCTTTGTGAGATATGTTGTCAACCAAAAGAGGTACAAGTGTCATTCTCCTATTCCTCGGAGAAGGTTTATCTCAAAGGATGTCATGTTTTTTTGAAAATACTCCATATTACTCTGATGAGGGAAAGGTTATCACATTCCAGGAGAAGAGCAAATATGATAATGATACAGTGTCACCTTTTCCTGTTTCGGTTGATGTGCTTGCTCCGGGATGTGTGGATATTCACCTTTTCCTGTTTCGGTTGATGTGCTTGCTCCGGGATGTGTGGATATTCCTGTTAGAGAGGAAGTTCCTACCAAGGATCTTCGTGTGTACAGAAGGAGGAAGAATATTCAAGTGTACCAGAGAAGGAAACATAGAAATCTTGGTCAAGAATGTCTCACTCATGCTCCACCACCCACCACCACTCCGTCAGATCCGAGCAACATCATTCAGGAGACAACTTCTGCGCTGCAAGTTCATAGCGGTCGGCCTAGATATCTCATAGATAAGTATGTTGGGTATAATTCTATCTCTCACTCTTTGCAAGCATATCTTGTCTCTGTTTCCTCTATTTTTATCCCTAACAGTTTTTCAGAGACTATCTTGTGTCATCATTGGACGAAGGCCATAGAGGAGGAAATGAATGCTCTCCAACGTCAAAAAACTCAGGAAATTGTTCCTATCCCACATGAACGTCGTCCTGTCGGATGCAAATGGATATATACAACTAAATTCCTTCAAGATGAAACTCTTGACAGATATAAGGCGAGATTGGTTGCTAAAGGCTTTACTCGGGTTGATGGAATTGATTTTCAGGAGACATTTGCCCATGTCGCTAAGCTGAACTCCGTCAGAATTTGATTGTTCATTGTTGCTCATAAATCTTGGACGTTACATCAGCTTGATGTTAAAAATGCTTTCCTCCATGGTGATTTACAGGAAGAAATTTATATGACGCCTCCCCCTGGTATGGATGTTCCTGAAAGACATGGGTGTCGCCTTAAGAAAGCCTTGTATGGCCTCAAACAGTCGCCTCGAGCCTGCTTTGCCAAGTTAAGCGACAAACTTGTTCATCTAAGTTTCACTCGTTGCACTTCAGATCACTACGTCTTTGTCTACAGAAATGAAGAATGTACTATTATTCTTGTTGTCTATGTGGATGACATTATTATCGAACTGATGAACACCACATTACTTTGGTAAAAAATGAATTGGCTTCTGCCTTTGAAATTAAAGATTTGGGAATACTTAGGTACTTTCTCGGAATTGAGATCACTGGATCTGGAGGGAAGACTATGATTTCTCAGCATAAATATGTCTTGGATCTTCTTAGAGATGTTGGATATTTGGGTGTCAAACCCGTGGATAGTCCTGTGGATCCGAGTTATGACATGCACAAGGAGAATTCTTCTGATCTTGAGAGGAAGTCAGAATTTCAACGTATTGTTGGAAAGTTGATTTATTTGACTATTACCACACCTGATATCTCCTTTGTTGTGAGCATGGTAAGTCAATTCATGCACAACCCTAAAGTTCATCACTATCAAGCTGTCCTGCGGATTCTCAAATATTTAAAAAGGACCCCGGAAAAGGGATTCTCTATCAAGATCATGGTCATCTTAAGGTCCACGGGTATTATGATGCTGATTGGACAGGCTCTTCCTCGGATAGAAGATCTACATGTGGAAATTCTATCTATGTTGGTGACAATCTTATTTCCTGGAGAAGTAAAAAACAAAATGTTGTTGCCCGTTCCACCACAGAAGCCGACTATCGGGCTATTGCTGTCACTACCTGTGAACTCATCTGGGTTAAGTCCATATTGGGGAAGATAGGCTTCTCTGTTTCTGAAACAATGCATCTTTATTGTGATAATCAAGTGGTTATCCATATAGCTAACAACCTCGTCTTTCATGAGAGAACCAAACACATTGAAGTCGACTGTCACTTCATTCGGGACAAAATCCAAGACAAGACTATCATTGTGGTGTTTGTGTCATCTGAGGATCAACTTGCTGACATTCTCACCAAAGCTGTTTCTCGGAAATCTCTTCATTCTTTCTCGCTCAAGTTCGGGATGTTGAATGCTTACGGTGTTAGCTTGAGGGGGGGTGTTATGAGTCAAGCTAACTTGGGTACACCTGGGGGTGACCAGATCTTAAGGAGTGGCTAAGCATATAAAGGAATTATCCTTCTTCGACTGAGATAGAGAAGAAGCATCAAACCCTAAGGTGAGTGATCTCTCCCTCGTTCTCAACAATTGCCTCTCTGGCCGGAGGTACGCTTGGTCGTCAAGTACTTGGGCGTGTTCCTACCCAACTCAACCCCAATTCCATTGTCATGTTGGTGGCATTCGTCTGCTTCCGGCGCGAAGAGCGGATTGAGTTCAACCTCGCTGTCTTCCGCAAACTCTTCGCCTTCCGGACCAAAAAAGACGGAATCGCTTTCTTCTTCGGCTAACACGCTAAAGTCCGCGAGACAGCCAATAAGAACCACAACTGGTTGAGGAAGTTCGTCTTCGTCAAGGGGGATTTCGGCAACATCCCTTTCTTGCTCATCCAGCAGGACAAGGCTACCTACCGCCCTCCCACTGTGGGAGGCCACGAGGTTAACCTCTTCGCCTTCTTTGCTGGGAAGAACTTCGAGGTCGGCTACCTGAGAAGGAATGTCGACTCTCTTCCTCTCGTCCTCCCTGGAACAAGTATTTTCTCCCGCACTCGCACCCACTTTTACCTTTTCTTCTCTTTGGTCCTCTTCAACTGACCCCGACACCATCTGTATGAGAGTGATACCTTCTGCACCAACCCTATGCGAGTGCTAGGGTCGTATCCACCGACCTTACCCGCATTGAGTCGGCGGCGGCTGCCTGCCAGGAGCTCTCGGGGACATCTTTTGCGCCCGTTGTTCAGAAGCGGGTCTCCCCTGCGGACCGCGAGACGACATCACCCCCCCCCCCCCCCAGCGCCCAAGAGATCAAAGTCCCATGGTACCGAAAAAGGGAAGCAGGTCGCGGGGACCCCGCCGGAGAGGATCCCGACCCGGAGCGAGCCTGCGGGAGAGAAGGTCGCCGAGAAGCCAGCGCCAAAAGGGCACCAGAATTTTTGCTTTGGTGAGAAGCACCGCGACGAGGCCGGAGAGCCCTTGCTCCTATGGGACCGGGAAGCCAACAGGGCTTCCATATCCACCCTTCTCCCTTCCTGGCTAGAGCAGGACGCCACCAGCGGTCAAGCCTATGCATTCGCCTTCGGCCTTTACGGTCGGAAGGATGCTTCGGTCTTTGATAAGGAGTCCACCCGGACGTTGGCGCAAGAGAGCGCGCGAGCTCAACTTCGCGCCCTGGAACTAGTTCACATGATGGGGCACCACAACCTACAAATTGATCCAAACGTTACAGATAGCGAGCGAGAGCTCGACGTTGCGCTAAAAGAGGTTGCGAGGCTAAAGTAGAGGCTGGAGACCTCGGAGAAGCTGCTTGCCGAGCAGCTGGGTGAAGTGGTAAATGCCACTTCTCTCGTGCCTACCCGCCTCATCCCCCTTTCGATACTAACTCCTCTCTTCCCGTGCTCCTTACAGGACGCCGCGGCGGCCAAACGACTCCACTCTCGGATCACCCCCTGGAGAAGGAGAATAAGGGACAAAAGCCCAGATCAACCAGTTGCTTGAGGCTGTCCTCTCGCTGGCTCCTGGCGGGAGCAAGTTCAAGCAATATTCCAACCGCGAGCTCAATGAGATGCTGCAAGCAAACGCGACTAAGGCGCAGCACACGCTCCAAATGATGCAGTAGGCTGGTCTCACGACGAGCGAGGGCGAGAGGCTTACTGTGAAGGAGGTGGTCCCTGAGCTGTTCCTCCCGCTCCCGGACTCCGAGGACGAGGCAGACCCGGCCCTTCGTGAGAGCGAGAAGTCAGCGTCTGGCTCGGTGTGAATTTTGTAACTTTATTGTTTTTGTTGTTGTATATCTGAGGCGAGGTATATCTGAGGCGAGACCTCTTCAATATTTTTTTCAACGGGCGAAGCCCCCCCCCCCCCCCCCGGTCGGGCCTCACTTCAGTCCGACTGAATCGGACTGAAGATTGGCTCTTCCGAAAATACCCACCCACCGCTTCTTCTTCGCGCCCCCTTACCGCCTCATCACTTTCTTTTTCAACATCTCGCCCCACACCTCGCTCTTTCGTTTTCCGCTCAACCATCTCCAAACCACAGAGCTTCAAGAGGCGCAAAAGTTCCACAGCTCCCGTCCTCCAAGTTTCAAAATCGCGACAAATTGTGCCTCTCACGGTAGGGCACGCACATTTCTTCCTCGCACTTCTACCTCCCGGTACTTCCTTCCAAAATGGCGGAGCAAGCGGAGGAAGAAAAAAAATTTCATTTCCTCCATCTCTCCCAATCGACATTTCCACTCTCTGCTCGGGCATCGCCTCTGCAATGGAGAAGCTCCCCCCTTTCCACTTGGCCTCGCCGGAACCAGGATGCCACCAATGATCTCCAAACTAGGGCATCGCCTCCACGACGCCGAAGATCCCCCCTTTCCGCTTGATCTCGTCTCCAAGATGCTCCGGGAGAACAACGACAAGAGAAGCAGCGCCGACGATCTGAGCAAACAGTCTCTCTACTCCTCCTGTGAAGGCTGCCTGAGCCTTCTCAGGTTGCATTTCCTCCGCGTCGCCTCGTCTAACTTGGCCGAAGCTGCCCAGATCGCCGCGCAGGACGATAACGTCCATTGGTTAATGGACATCATGATTGACAGGCAGATCGCCGACGAGTTCCTGCGAACATGGGCGACGGAGGTAGAGCTCGCCGACATTCACCCACAAGTTCCCATCATCCACCGATACGAGGTTAGCCGGATTACAGCGAGGTTGTTCGTCGGCATGGGTAAGGGTCAGATTTTGGCGTCCAAGGAGGTGAGGTGTATGCTACTGCAAACATGGTTGCAGCCATTCTATGAGGATTTTGGGTGGATGCGGCGAGCCTGCAAAGGGCTTGACCGCCGCCTCATCGAGGATTGCCCAGCAACACGATACTGGCGCTTCCATTGGCCATTCATCAAGATATTCTTCTTGCCTGGTTCAATCACTTCCTCGACTCGGGTGACGACTGCCCGAACATACAGGCTTTGAGGTGCGGTGGCGGCGCACATTTTGGCGCCAGAACGGCGAAACCAGCCGGCCTCCCCAGCTTAGAATCTCAGCTGCCTGTGCGAACTCTTCCTGATTGCATTAGAATCGTTGCTGATCCTGTTTCATTTCAGCCTTATGATTCTATCTTTTCTTTCATTTTTTTCAATCTCATATTCTCCTTTTGTTCTTAGTTTAATTGGTGAGTTCATCCTAGGATTTATTCCTTTTCTTCTTCTCCATGTGTGTTTAAATGCTGGTAGAAATGAAGTAGGAGAGAGTGAGTTTTTTGTATAGAAGACACTCTTGTTATAAGGAATGAAATTACTGCTGAATATACCCTTCAGTCATTATAAGGAAATCCTCCAACAATAAAGGAAATAGCTTAAAGCAGAATATTCACATTCATTTCATATATTCAGCCATTATGTTCTTCACATAATTAGGTGCTGAGGTGTGCAAAAACAATAAAAGATTTGAGAACCGGACTGAAACCAAACCGAATTGAGCACTTTGGGTCCTGACTGAAGGAGAACCTGGGGACTAGGTAACTGTTCTTCCCTTAGCTCCGAGACCATTGTTTAGCTTGGTTTGCAGATTGGAGTTCGCCGTTTTATGATTTTTGTAAAAATTTAGCGAGAATTGATGGTTTTAGAGGTTTTATCTATCGTCTTTGTGTTGATTTATCTATGTTTTTTCTTATATTTTTTTGTTCGTTTGTGTGTGCAGCGGAGATCAGTGCGTCTCCGTCAGAAGAGAACATGTGCTACTTTAATGGGATGATTCTTGGCCCATCGCAATCTCCATACGAAGATGACAATCTGATACTAGTTGGTTTTTTGCTATTTTTGTTATCAGATAGCTTTGAGGTGTGAGAGGATGAGAGAAAATACCCCAATTTTGGTGAATTTTGATTGCAATAAACCCAGAAATCTTGAAGGGACAATGAACCCAAGTGCTTAAATTTCTGATGGACACGGCAGAGCAGTGGTATGTTGATTCATATTAGTCCCATCCATTAAAAGAACAAAGAACTTGCATAAAAAATTCATTGTTTTCAAATGTTATCAACTATGTTCAACATGCGATAATTTTTATTTTACCACAACTCTTCTCAAAATTCATTGTTTTCAATTCCAAGTATAAAAATATTTAAACTAGGTGGTTTTTGGAGGATTGAGAGTAATGTTGATGTAAACAAAAATTACCTTTCCGAGGTCTTCTATCTATTGTTATGGTGCATATCTAATGTACCTGTGAAAATGCATCTTCTCCCGGTTCCATGATTTTTTTTTGTTTAAGCAAACTCATTTACAGCTCCGTCGTAATTATTTCTCATTTTAATTTGGCTCCTTGGCATGAATTTCATCTTCATGGTGTCTTGCAAACTCATTTTGATCATGTTCTGTCATGCCCTGCCAAAGTAATTATATATTGACAACTTGTAATTTATCTAATGGTGACATCCAGTTCGACAACAACAGAGCTTCTGTATTTGGCCCATGAGGGAGACAAAGAGGTCTCATGGAGTGAGGTTTGTAGCAATTTTGGGAGGTTCTGCAGCAGAGAAAAAATCTCACTGATTCTTCATTTCTTGGCTCTTCTTTGCTTCATTTAACTCTCTTGCCTCTGCTTTCATGGTTTTCAGCAAGTCAGGGCTAGCATGCTCAAGAGGGAGATGACCAAGCTTGCTTCCTGAGAAGTATTGTGCTTTTTGCTCATCTCTGTGGCTCAAGAGCTAGCCATGTAGAGTTCTAGTCACCTCAGATCAAGCTTATAGGAATTGAATGGATGTTTTAATTTGTAGCACTATTTATCCAAATAAATCAGTTAAAATATATGGACACATATTGATTCAGTTAAAAATAGAGTTGCTAATTATTGATGGATTTGATGAGGCATGACAGTTCGGGCCAAAAGTTTAGCCGATATATCCAATCATTTTTTTAATCCCCTGGATCAGAAGTTTTTTTTCAACCTTGAAGCCTTGAACAACTTCACAACCAGGTATTGTTAAGCCCTCATTTTCTTCATTCCTATCTTCACCTCGCTAAACCTAGCAATTAGGAGGAAGACGAAATGCTTTCACTAAAATAAGGGGTTTATGAGAACAAACATAGGTTCAATTTCTTTGCTTCCTTTTATTAGCGAGTTCATCTTCTTATGTGCACCACTAGAAATTGTTGCAAAACAACAACAACATTAATGCTCTTCTATAGTTCACCTTATGCTACTTCTCCTGAATGCGATCAACCATGCCCAAATTGTTTAATGAAATTTGTGTTGATCTTAAAGAAAAAGGTGCTTTCATCCACATGTTTGCAAATACATATTCAAAATTATGTTACTCTCTTCAATATGATTACATATTCTTCATTTTTGTGAAGAATTGAAAATCTACGCACTGACAATGTTGTATTTCGGAATTTGGGGGCGGGCGAACCCCGAATTACGAAATGACAGTTCTTATAATGTGATTTCAATTTTTGTTGCTTATAATACAGATTGTCAAATAACTTTGTTTGAATAACAGATCTTATAACTTTGTTTGCTCCATCTTTCATCGTGTTTTGCTGAATGTTTGTTACTAAAAATGTCTAAACAGAAGCTTATAATATGATTTCAATTTTTGTTGCTTATAATATAGATTATGAAATAGGAATGTTAAAATTGCAAATTTTTCAAACTGAAGCTTATAATTTTGCTTGAGCAAAATATTTACTCTAGACTCAAGCAGTTCACAAACTATATTAAGAACGGTCGGAGAGCCCGGGTACTATATGAAATTTTTGTAGGTGTTGTATACATTTCAAATGGTCAGCCATGTTGGTATTGCTTTAGGAGCAACAACCAAACTTGATGTGGTTCCGTTTTCAATACTTATGGGCGCAATTGTTAGAAAGCTTCACTTTGCTTTGCATTATATTTGTTGAATTTATGAGAAAGAAGACTTTTGTCCATGCTATAATAGGCAGTATACTTAACCAATTGTATCAACATTTTCACCACACTTGATTTTCTTAATATATTTCTAAATATGTGTGCTATTAAGTTGCTTGTCCTCTCTTATGCAGGATGCAGAAAATCAGAGCGATTAGAGCAGTTTGATTGTGTGATTGACTATTTTGATCATCATTTTACAAATATTATCAACAAGGATGTCACACAATCCCAGGCAAGCTTCTTACTCTTCATAATATTTCCTTCTATCTCAGCAAACATGTGAATTTCTTTTGGGTAGTTTTTTGGTTAGAAGTACTTGGCTGAAGAGGGTGCAACAAGAATGGAGCATTCTTAGGGAAGACCTACCTGGTTTGTTCCTTGTTATGTTGTATATGTTTTAAAAATACTTGCGCGTTTGTTATGTGGATGATGAATCATTGTTCATACTCCATTGTGGAGATGCTATACTGGAACTCTAAGATGTTTTAGATGGTTTTTGGAGAATAATTAGAATGTGAAGGATACATTACCTTCTTGATTGTGTTGATCTTGCAGTAGAATAGTGATTTTCTTCTTTCTTGTTAAACCAAAAATAACCCGATGGTGGATTGTTTATTTTGCGTTGCAATTTTAAGTTCAAATACAACCAAAAGAAAATTTACAAATGAAATGATATTCATCACATCTAATACAACCATGACATGAAGTACTCATAAATTAAAGTACTCAATTGATATGTTACTCAACTGATATGACACAGGTAAGTAACTCAGATTGCTTAAGTGCTTAAATATTTTCTAAACCTGTATCTAGTCCAGGAAATGAAAGAAATGTGAGCAAAAGATGATAGATTGATGCTTTTGAATGGCGGGAGTGGCTTTGAGCTTGTTTGGTTTTTGTTACAGTGGTCATACAGTCTACCCTACCATATATTACTCAATGATGGACAAAACCACGTTCTCTTGTGTAAGTGAAAAATGGCTACTGCCATTTCAATATATTTTCTTTGTAATTTCAGTGCATAATTTCATAATCTTCCTCATTACAGGTTTTACTGATATGTTTTGTCATCACCACCATTAATTATGGGCCGATAGTAGTCCTGGGGTACCTAATGTTTGTCAAAGCAGCAAAATCTCAAGTGACTTTGAATCCTAACGCTTCACAAGGGAGCATGTGATCATCAATGACTGGAAGGGCGAGCTGGTGGAGAGGGGACTACTTTGTTCAAGAAGATTGCCAATTTTGTACTGATCGTTGGAGCTTGAATTGATGAGTGTTTGGTGGTGTTGAAGAGGAAACTGGAGGAGAGGACTACGACGATGGAGAAGATGTAGAACGAAGTCCCGAGGACTCACTGGAAAGCGGAGGAGAAGCGAGTGTCGGTAGAGGCGAAGCGGGGGATGGAGGTCGCCAGAGTTGTGGAGGTTTCTAATTTGTTGAGGAGATGGGCTGTGCTCCGTCCAATAGATCCTTCTTTTGAATGTTTTTTTCTTGCAGAATCTTTAAATTTTTAAGCGTTAAACACAAGTTGAATTTTATTGTTCTAGCTTGTGTTTTATGTCATGTTTAAGGTTAGAATCAGAAGGTAAGATTACAGTTTATATTGAGAATTTTATGAAGAATAAAAAGGGATTGAATGCATGTGTATTCATGGAATGTCTGTGTGTATTGGTTGAATGATCACTCAATATTACTGCAAATTGAGATATGCTATTAAGTGAAAATTTTGTATTTCTTTTTTAAAAAATATGTAACGTATTATTAGCCTATAGTTGTTTTCAATTTTCGGATTTCGGATTTTAGCCTTCAAGCAGTCTTTATGCTGACATCCTCAAATGGATTGCATATGCTTATAAGGAATTAGAGTCCATCTGTATGAGTTCGTATGGATTGAGTTTTAAGTAAAAATAGACTTTCTGCATTGAGGGGTTCTTTTGTGAAATGACAATGTTTAATATGGTTGAATTCTATATGGACTCCTCATTTCCATAGGATCTAATTTTTTAACTTTTTAAGCACAATTGCAATTTCTTACAATCATGTTGACGTATATTGTGTTCAGCATAATTACAAATTTTAAAGGAATTCATTTATTTGGTCACTACTATTCTTCTTCATGTTGTCACCTGAATCCTTTTTATTGTGTTTGAATGATAGGGCATGATTGAAATGAGGAGTGTATGTGTATGAATGATTTTCTGTTTTTTATGTGTATGAAATATGGAGTTTATGTGTAAGTGTAGCATCATATTACAATTGAAAAATACTGAGGTGTCTGCTTTCTTGAATGTTGAGTTGTGATTTGATGCATTCGGTGCAATTGAAAAATATGATTTTGAGAATGTTGAGAAACTTTTCAATGTTTCACCAAATAATGGCGAGAAAATTTAATTGTGATTGGACATTGTTATCTTTGCAAGTGTTTATTGTGTATGGATGTTAGGCTAAGATAGAAATGAGTATGTATTTGTATGAAAGATATCTATTTTTTATGCATTTGTATAAAATGAGGAGTGTGTATGTGTATGGATGATGAGGACCGTGGATGTGTGTACATGTGATTCAAAAAATTCCTCCATATGCAGGGTTGTTTGTGTATTAATGTCTGCATATGTTTTATATTTTCTATAAATATTTTTGTATCTATGTGTATCAGATTGACAAGTTTTCTCTATAAATAATCTCTCAGATTTCTGTGTTTTAATTTCAGTCTACGATTAACCTCTTAGATTTTTTATTTAAATTTTAATTTGTCATGTTTAATTTATGTGTATGAGAATGACAAGTTTTCACTATAATTAACCTCTCAAATTTTTGTGTTTAAATTTTAGCCTACGATTGCTATGTCTCCCTCTCCCCCCTTTTTTTCTTCTCTCTTTCTTCCTCTCTTCCTCCATTTTTTTCTTCCTTTCCCTCTTCTCTCTTTCACCCCATCCCCCCTTTTCTTTTCCTCCCCCTCTTTTTCTTTCTCTTCCCCCCTCCCCCCTTTTTCCCCCTCATACCAGAGAGGAACCCGCCCCCCCCCCCCACTTTGTACATAATTACATTTTGTGCTTATGGGCGAGCCCTTTTATGATAGCTCTCGATGCGCTTTTATGCATTTGTTTTACCTTTTCTTTTGATATGTATTTGCACTCGCGCCGCTAACTCGCATTCAATCGTAACTCCTCACTGGTCGTTTCGCAAGTGACAAGCTATGTTTTCGCTGTCTCGAACCCTCGCTAGGACTTGTGCGAATTTTATTTGCTATAGTTTCCTTTGCGGACCCGCGTTCGCGAGTCCTGGCTCGACACTTCCCCTACCGGCGAGTGAGGATATTAGGTATGCACGAGTGGAAGCCGAGTTCTACATCCTGCTTCCTTGCTGTCTTCGTGCTGCAAGGAAGTTTGGCTTCCTTTATGGACTCGCGAGTGCCCAGCCAAACCGGCATTCGCGTATTCCTCGCCCATGGTCTGGGGCGAGTGATGTTTCGTACTAGTCATCTCTTTGTCTCGAAATCCTTTCTTTCCACAAGCCCCCATTGTCCGAGCGACTTGTCGGCCGTGTCAGCTAGCGAGAGTCTGTACAGCGGGGTCCAACTCGAGGGCTTTGCCAATCTTCCTTTCTTTCATGAGTTTCATCACCCACCACCCAAGCGACCTGTCAGCTCTGCCAGCTAGTGAGAGTCTGGTCAACGGGATCCAATCGGGGGTGTAGCCACTCAAGCGACCTGTCGGCCCTGCCAGATAGTGGAAGCCTGCTCAGCGGGATCCAATCGAGGGCTAAACCAAACTTTCTTTCTTTTGCAACCACCCACCACCCAAGCGACCTGCCGGCCCTGCCGGCTATTGAGAGACTGATCAGCGGGGTCCAATCGAAGGTGTAGCCCATCGAGCGACCTGTCGGCCCTGCCAGCTAGCGAGAGCCTGGTCAGCGGGGTCCAATCAAGGGTTTTCTCAGTCTTCCTTCGTTAAATCACCCACTACCCGAGCGGCCCGCCGGCCCTGCCAGCTAGTGAGAGCCTGGTCAGCGGGGTCCAATCGGAGGTGTATCCCATCGAGCGACCTGTCGGCCCTGCCAGCTAGCGAGAGCCTGGTCAGCGGGGTCCAATCGTGGGCTTTCTCAATCTTCCTTTCCATCATAACCACCCACCACCCGAGCGACCTGTCGGTCCTGCCAGCTAGCGAGAGTCTGATTAGCTGGATCCAACGGGGGTATAGCCACACGAGCGATCTGCCGGCCCTGCCAGCTAGTGGGAGCCTAGTCAGCGGGATCCAATCGAGGGTTTAACCATATTTTCTTCCATAACAACCCACCACCTGAGCGACCTGTCGTCCATGCCAGCTAGTGAGAGTCTGGTCAACGGGATCCAATCGGGGGTGCTGCCACTCGAGCGACCTGCCCGCCCTACCAGCTAGTGAGAGTCTAGACAGCGAGATCCAATCGAGGGTTTTGCCAAACTTTCTTTCACAACCACCCACCACCCGAGTGACCTGTCGGCCTTGCCAGTTAGTGAGAGTCTGGTCAGCGGGATCCAATCGGGGGTGCTGCCAATCAAGCGACCTGCCGGCCCTGTCAGCCAATGAGAGCCTGGACAGCGAGATCCAATCGAGGGCTTTGCCAAACTTTCTTCCACAAGAACCCACCACCCGAGCGACCTGCAAGCCCTGCCAGCTAGCGAGAGACTGGTCAGCGGGATCCAATCGGGGATGCTGCCACTCGAGCGACCTGTCAGCCTTGCCAACCAGTGAGAGCCTGGACAGTGAGATCCAATCGAGGGCTTTGCCAAACTTTCTTCCACAACCACCCACCACCCGAGCGACCTGCCGGCCCTGCCAGCTAGTGAGAGTCTGGTCATCGGGATCCAATCGGGGGTGCTGTCTCTCGAGCGACCTGTCGGCCCTGCCAGCTAGTGAGAGCCTGGACAGCGGGATCCAATCGATGACTTGGAGTCGACATTTGAATGTGTCCGACCTCGGCTGAGTGAAGACCATGTCCTCGAACCATTATAAATGTCGGACGGGATCATCCTTGACAGTGTAATATGCCATCTCGGGCAACCTGAACCCCTCTAGAACTGGTGTCGAGACCACCAGCTCGCAGAATGGACTACCCCCACTCGTTGATCTCGCCAATTCTACTTGAGCGATCAGCTTGCCGGTCGGGACCGCACTCGTCGGACTGGGTAAGAGCTCTCGCACTGCGAGATCTCGCTCTTGCCCCCCCCGACCACATCCTTCCTGGGCCTTCTTCCGAAGGAGTTCTCGCTCAGACCTGGTGGCGTGATCTCCTGGGGAGCCGGAGTCCAGTACCCTCCCTGCACGGCGAATGTGAAGTGGATGGTCTCCAGGACCTCTCTCTTGAACTCTTCCAACATCCCGACCGTAACCGACGTGGTGGGTAGTGGCGGGCTGTCGTGGTCAGCATATTGCTCTTCATCTCCAGCCATAGAGCTCTCTCACGATTGTTTTGTGCAAGCTGCGGTCCACACTCACCGCACCAAAAATGTTGGAACTGAGATTCGGCCCAGGGAGAAGTTAGGACCCAAATGGTGCAGCTTGCACTTATCCTGAAGAAAAACATTTGGCTGAAGATTTAGAACTAGACACAGCCCCTGAACAATAGCGCGGAGGTCTCACCTCATAAAAGATGAAAATGGTTCAGTGAATCTGAGATCATACAGGTATTAGTCATTACAGAAGACAGATAGAAAGGATGATTCGGGAAATGATAACAACTGGTATAATTAGGCATAGCTCCAATTCTTATGCATCTCCCATTGTGCTAGTAAGAAGACAGGCGGATCATAGCATCTATACATCAATTATAGGGAGTTAAATAAAAAAAGGTGAAAGATAATTTCTCTATTCCCATCATTGAACAACTCTTAGACAAATTGCAGGAAGTTCATGTATTTTCAACACTGAATTTAGAGATGGATATGGTGGTGGAAGATATCAGCAAATGGTCTTTTATTCACACAATAGGCATTAGGAATTCATCAAAATGTTGTTTGTATTGGAAAACGCTCCTTTGACTTCCATAGTTTCATGAATAAGAGTTTCTATAGAAAGTTTATATTGGTGTTTTTTGACGGTACATTAATATTCAGTTACAATTAGGATGAACATATGCTACATTTGAGATATGACTTTGAAACACCGAGGAAGAATGTATTCCTAAAACAGAGTAAGTGATCTTTTGGGTTAAACACAAAGTGAATATTTAGACCACATTATCCCACATGAAGGGGTGTTGGCGGATCTTAACAACATTAAGGATATAGAGAACTAGCTTTTAATTCAGACAGTCAAATACATTAACGAGCTATCACCGGCGATTTACCCGACTTCTAAAAGAATTATTGAGAAAAATAGTTTTAAATGGAACGATACTATTGTAATGGTGTTTGAAAGGTTAAAGGAAGTGATGTAAGGGAAGGCTAGTGGTGCTCGGAAGCTAGGACTCTACGTGCACGTGTGAGGGGATATGCGAATGCAATGCTACATGCAATGAAACAGTCGGATAGCAACGACAAATAATTTAAGCAACGAGAATTAACAACATCACGCAGTTAATCAAAAATAAAGAAGCAATTAAATAATTTTAGCGATTTGACAACGGCTTCCTCCGTGCGGAGGGCCTAAGCAAGCGGCGGCGACTAATTCCACAACAAATATTAGCGTATAAGACAACAACTAGCAAACTATGATCACAGCACAAATAGAGATAAACAACCAAGTGCAAATGTCAAATACAAACACAATACCATGAAATACTCACGATGCAGTGGGCTGATCCGAGATGGTGGAGAATTTGAGGGGTCGTATGCAAAGCGGGCGATCGGAGACGAACACGGTGGCACGGTGACTGCCCACAGTGGAAGAGAGGGGGTGCGGGCCGGAAACGGCGAGATCCGGCCACTAGAGAATGGATCGGAGTGTTGGTGGGTAGATCCGCTAATTTTAGGGCGGATCCGGGCTACGGGAGTGGGAATACGTGAGTGGATAGTAGATCGGGGAAAGGTAGTGCTAGATCAATTAGATCTAGGGTTTTCAGAGTGTTGGGGGGTGGATCCACGAAGTGGAAGGGGAAGGAGTGGCCGGTTTGGGGAGGAAAGGGGGCGGAGGGAGGCTGAAGCGAGGGGGAGGGGGAACGGGCAGCGGGTTGCTGGGAGGAAAGGCCGTATACCAGCGGCTGCAGAGGAACGGCAGCCCGGTGGATTAATTTTACAAAAGCTTACAAGTGAACAGTAAATTTAATGATTAAACAGTATTTGAATGGGAAAAGGTGGAGTTCCTGAACTTCTTTTCAGCCGGCTGTAGGGAGGGGGTTTTCGGGGGATTTGGGGGCTGGATATGGTGGAGGAGAGGGGGAAAACGATGGTGGGGGTAGGGGTTACCTTGGGGAGGAGTTTGGGGGCCTAGGAGTCGTCACCTAGGGTTCCACGGCGTTGGCACCGAGGTGGGATTGCTGGAATCCGGGAATGCTCTTCTCCAAATTCAACAATGCTTTCAAATCAGCCCCCTAGCATCCTATTTATAAGAAAACATAAATTAGGGCATCCCCATCAACGGCTATGATTGGTCGGTGGGTTAGTCCTTGAAATACATCAAAATACACTCAAAAAAAGTAATATAGCTATTTGACTCGCGGCGACGTCCCGGACGCAACCGCGGAGTCCGATCGGTGATCCGATCAAGTCTTCCTGCGCGAGTACATGTATGTGGGCCCCGCCTTGCGGCAAGCTCCTCCAAGTGCATCAAATGGCTCCCCATCAACTCCCCCCGACTGAAAGGCCTTCATCTCTGATGAATGGAGATGATCGTACTGAAGTCGAAGTCCGGGGGCGAGCCAATCTAGCTCTGACGGTAGTATCCAAGTATCGTCTGTGTCAGGTCGGCCCCGCCAATGTACCAGGTAGCGGCAACGCGGTCCGCCCGAGGTGGGAACAAACTGGTGGGATCTGATCTCTGTGATGCTCTCATCTCTCGCCTCTCGGAAGGTGGGTCCCGGTGCGAACGGTGGTGCCTGCGGGGGAACCAAAGTGGACGAAGTCCCAGGTGGGTGGGTGGCAACAGTGGGTGGACTAGGATGGCCAGCAGGTGGTGGCAAAGTGGACGGGTGGTATGGTAGCGACAGTGGTGGTGGGGGTGGCTGGGCATCTCCCCCGCTCGGGTCCACATACTCATGAGGCTCATAGTATAGAGTCAGGTCCTCAACATTAAACACAGGGTGAATTCCCATACTGGCCGGGATGTCAAGCCGGTAGGCGTTGATCCCAATACGACTAATAATGGAATATTGACCTATTCGCCTCACACTTAACTTTTTGGCAGGCCCCGAAGGGAGCCTCTCGGGACGGACTCGCACCATTACCTGCTCGCCTACATTAAATATATGCTCTCGCCTTCGCTTATCTGCATGAGCTTTATAATTATCATTGCTTATTATTATTCGTCGGCGGACCGACTCATGCAAATCATGCAAATGTTGTGCAAATGACTCAGCAGACTCACTAGGGCGGGACTCTAAAGGACTCGGGACAAGGTCTATAGGTTTCCTATGGTCGTATCCTGAAACTACATGAAATGAACTCAACCCGGTGGACCTATTGACTGAGCTATTGTAGGCAAACTCGGCGATCGACAAATCTAAGTCTCAACTACCTACATGCTCTCCAGCTAGACACCGCAACAGATTCCCTAGGCTCCTATTCACTACCTCAGTCTGACCGTCCGTCTGTGGGTGATAGTACCAGTCTTGTGCCACAGGATTTTCCAAAAGTAGCCCAGAGACACACCTGTGTCCTACCCGTATTCACCAGGCTGTACTGCCCTGGCTAAATCCAGAATAGGACACGGCCTGTGACACGCACGTGTCACAGGCCGTCTGCCCTTACACGGCTGCAGACACGCCTCTGCCGTGTTTTTCGTCGAGAGAAACCTATAGACCACAGACGGACGGACGTGTAAGGGCAGGTAGTGGGGCAGGTTCGGGAGGGAAGCTCCCTGGACCAAATCAATGGCATGCTGAATGTCCCGAGGGGGAGGCAGCTCATTGGGGAGCTCGTCTGGCATAATGTCCGCAAACTCGCCTAACAGGGGAAGCACCGCGAGTGGGAAATCAACCGGGGCGTCCTCAGTAACCTGGGTAGCAGCTACTACATAATTAACGTCGGCTTCAGCACTATCTCGCAGAAACTCACCTCGCCTCAGGATATGCAGTGGCAGCGAGGCACTCGTGCTCGGAGACGACTCTACCACACCCTTGGGTCGATCTCGTGGCTGGGTGGGTGTCAACGTGATCTTCCTCCCCTTATCATAAAAGACACATGTGTTCGAGCGACCGAAGCACATGACATCACGATCAAAAAGCCAAGGGCGGCCAAGCAACACGTGAGAGACGTCCATGGGAATGACATCGCACCAAACCTTGTCCTGAAAGGACACAATAGTGATCGGGACTAAGCAACGCTGGGTGACCTGAATCGCCGTCTTGTCAACCCAGACGACACAGTACGGATGGTGGTGAGGCTCTGCCTTCACCTGCATACAGTCAAGCGCCTTTTGGGCTACAATATTCACGTAACTCCCACCATCAATAGCTAGCTTGCAGGGACCGCCTGTACTAGGGAAGTACGTGTAAAAGATGACCGTGCGTCGCCAGTCCTCGTCCACACGTGGGGTGTGTAGGAGGCATCAAATCACTCCCACCTCTAGGGATTGCTCGGCGTCACTCTCCCAACCTTCCTCGACTGCGGCCCTAACCTCCTCTGGGGCCTCCTCTTCACCCTCTAAACCCTGTTCCTGCTCTTCCTCAAGTAACAGGTTCCGCGTGGGGCACTGCGCCGCCACGTGGCCCCTGCCAGAGCATCTAAAACATACAATGCCCCCAGATCGCTAGCCATCAGTGGCTACGGTTTTACCCTTCACATCCGCGGGGATACGTGAGGGTGCGTCCGTGGTGGTCTGGGGCGGAGCGGGTTTCCTAAAGGTCGACGAATCAGTCTGAGAGGTGAACTGCCTCGTACTAGACGAACGAAGGTACTGCTCATACTCGAGGGAGAGCTGGAATATCTGATCAACAGTCTTCAAGCGGTGGGGAATCAACTCTCTCCGAATATCGGAACGAATGCCCGCCTTGATGCGGGCGGCAGTGGCAATAGGCTCCTCTGAAATATCACTTCTGACGACCAACTCATCGAAGCGAGCCATGTACTCGGCGACGGTAAGTGTCCTCTGCCGTAGGTTCTGTAGCTGCTCAAATAGCTGATCTCGATATGACGCAGGGAGGTACTTCTCCTTCAGTCTCTCCTTCATCTCGTCCCATCTGGCGATGGGGTAGTAACCATCCCGCTCTAGAGTTCTCTCAACACTAATCCAGAATACCTTAGCTTGCCCGATCAACTTCATCTTTGCAAAGCGGACACAACGCTCGTCACTCATGTCGTACCACTCGAAGTAGTGGTCCATGTCCAAGAGTCAATCATTGAAGGCTTTCGGATCTAGGCGACCATCGAACGAAGGGGCGTCGAGTCGGATGCGACGAGTAATGTCATGATAGTGGCCCCCTCTCCGAGGATCGGGGTAGTCCTCGGGGTAGTCATCATGAGCGTAGACGTATCGAGCGGGTGGGGGACCACGCTCTCTCCGACCCGGGGGATAATAATCATCCTGGTGATGGTCACGGCGACCGTGTGGGGGCACACGATCTCTGGGGTCCGGCTGAGGCTGACGTAACATACGGTACTCATCACGTTGGGGTGGCAGCCTATCCCTCGCCAGGACTTGCCTATAATCTCTCGCAAAATCAGGATGTCGCCTTACCGGCGGAATCGGGGCTCAATGAGGACTATCACGATGGTGACGGTCTGCGGGAGGTGGACCATCCCTCGGGCGTTGCCCTCGACGTGGAGGAGCGTCAGGGTCGTCCTCAAGAGAATCGTCACGCTGTGTTGGAGTGTCCCTGCCATCCTCTAAGTGGC
The DNA here is from genome assembly GCA_039583875.1 of Platanthera guangdongensis. Lineage (NCBI taxonomy): Eukaryota > Viridiplantae > Streptophyta > Magnoliopsida > Asparagales > Orchidaceae > Platanthera > Platanthera guangdongensis. The sequence goes on along the minus strand of CM077151.1, from coordinate 294,233,101 downwards.
CTAAATGAAGGTTCACCTCGGCAAGGTCATGACGCACATCGTCGAACTGGGCTCCTATGGTGTCAAGGCGACCTAGGACAAGACGTTGGAACTCAGCGAAAGAGGCGTCCGAATTCGAACTCGTCGCTCGGTCCTCAGTGTTCTGTGGTTCTACCATGCTTACACTAAAAGTCCTACCACTACGGAGCATGCAAGTGGCCTAACCTGGCTCTGATACCAAATGATGTAGGGGTAGGCTAGTGGTGCTCGGAAGCTAGGACTCTACGTGCACGTGTGAGGGGATATGCGAATGCAATGCTACATGCAATGAAACAGTCGGATAGCAACGACAAATAATTTAAGCAACGAGAATTAACAACACCACGCAGTTAATCAAAATAAAAAAGCAATTAAATAATTTTAGCGATTTGGCAACGGCTTCCTCCGCGCGGAGGGCCTAAGCAAGCGGCGGCGACTAATTCCACAACAAATATTAGCGTATAAGACAACAACTACCAAACTATGATCACAACACAAATAAAGATAAACAACCAAGTGCAAATATCAAATACAAACACAATACCATGAAATACTCACGATGCAGTGGGTTGATCCGAGATGATGGAGAATTTGAGGGGCCGGATGCAAAGCGGGCGATCAGAGACGAACACGGTGGCACGGTGACGTCACGGTGGCTGCCCACAGTGGAAGAGAGGGGGTGCGGGCCGGAAACGGCGAGATCCGGCCACTAGAGAATGGATCGGAGTGTTGGTGGGTAGATCCGCTAATTTTAGGGCGGATCCAGGCTACGGGAGGGGGAATACGTGAGTGGATAGTAGATCGGGGAAAGATAGTGCTAGATCAATTAGATCTAGGGTTTTCGGAGTGTTGGGGGGTGGATCCACAAAGGGGAAGGGGAAGGAGTGGTCGGTTTGGGGAGGAAAGGGGGCGGAGGGAGGCTGAAGCGAGGGGGAGGGGGGAACGGGCAGCGGGTTGCTGGGAGGAAAGGCCGTATACCAGCGGCTGCAGAGGAACAACAGCCCGGTGGATTAATTTTACCAAAGCTTATAAGTGAACAATAAATTTAATGATTGTAGAAATGGAGAAAGCCAACCTTGTATATATGTCCACTTGATACAAATACAAAGAATGAGTACATATATATAGATGAGAGAAAGAGAGAGAAAAGTCCTATACACAATGTGGGACTAAAGAGAGGAGAGAAAAAGCAATAAATGCTATACAAATGGGCCTAATGTTAAGTGGGCTTTTCCAACACTCCCCCGCAAGCTGGAGCGTATAGGTCATATGCACCCAGCTTGGACAAACATTGGTAGAACATAGTGCTTGATAAGGCCTTTGTGAGGATGTCGGCAACTTGATCAGTTCCTGGAACATGCTTTAATTCAAGTTTCTTCAATTGAACCTTTTCACGAACAAAGTGACAGTCAACCTCGATATGTTTTGTGCGCTCATGAAAGACCGGATTCTTTGCGATGTGTATGGCGGCTTGACTATCACAAAATAGAACAGCAGAGGAGGGGAGTTTTACTCCTAGGTCAGTAAGGAGACTTTCAAGCCATGTGAGTTCTGAAACAACTGAGGCCATCGATCTGTATTCAGCCTCTGCAGAGGAACGAGCCACCACAGCTTGTTTCTTACTCTTCCAAGTAATAAGATGCCCACCAAAATACGTACAGAACCCACTAGTTGACCTTCGATCGTCCAGGGAACCCGCATAGTTGGCATCAGAATAGGCAACCAATGCGGGAGCAGAGTCGGAGGTTTTGTAAACCAGCCCTTGGCCTGGAGCTCCCTTAAGGTATCGGAGAATCCGTTCAACCGCTTGGAGATGAGAAGCCCGGGGGGCATGCATGAACCTACTGACAACCCCAACTGCAAATGATATATCTGGCCTTGTGACTGTTAGATAGATCAACTTGCCCACCAGGCGTCGATAGTATTCCGGGTTCGGAAGAAGCAAATCGTCATCCGAAGCATGAGCGCATAATTTGTGATTTGCCTCCATCGGGGTACACGCAGGCTTGCAACCAGACTGTCCAGCATCTTTGAGAAGATCGAGACAGTACTTTCGTTGGGAGAGTACCAACCCGTCCGGCCGCCGGGCGATTTCGAGACCAAGGAAGTAGCGAAGTGTCCCCAGATCTTTAGTCTGAAAAACAGTGCTCAGGTGTTGTTTGACGTCTTGAATCCCCTTTGAGTCATCCCCAGTGAGAATGATGTCGTCAACATAAACCAATAGAAGAATGATGCCAGTGACCCGGTGTCGGGTAAAAAGGGAGAAATCTGCAGAGCTCCGAGTGAACCACATGTCCCGAACCACCTTGCTAAACTTGTCAAACCACGCCCGTGGGGACTGTTTGAGACCATAGATGGACTTTTTGAGAAGACAGACCCGAGACTCCCCCGTGGTCTCAAACCCGGGCGGTTGGCGCATGTAGACAGTTTCCTGAAGGTCGCCATTCAAAAAGGCGTTCTTGATATCAAGCTGATGAAGGGGCCAGCGGCGGTGCACCGCGACGGAGAGAAGAACGCGGACAGTGTTAAGCTTGGCTACCGGAGAAAATGTTTCCTCATAGTCGAGGCCCTCCTGTTGTGTGAAGCCACGGGCCACAAGACGGGCCTTCAGTCGGGCAATAGTGCCATCCGGAGCATGCTTGATGACGAAGACCCATTTGCATCCAACAGGGTGCTGACCGGGAGGTAAGGGAACCAAGACCCAGGTCTGGTTGGCCCAAAGGGCCGTCATTTCTTCGTCCATGACAGCCCGCCAGCCAGGATGGTGAAGCGCCTCCTGCAAAGAGTTAGGGACTGAAACAGAAGATAAGGAGGTGGCAAAGTGAAGAAGAGAGGGGGAGAGGCGATGGAGCGAGACGTAGTTCGCCATCGGATGAGCGGTGGAGACGGGAGCCGGAGCAGCAGGGAGCAGAGCACCAGAGGGCGAAGCCGACTGCAGAGGAGCCACAGAATGAGGAGAGCGACGAGAATAGACCCGGATAACCGGTGGTGGTGGACGGACCGGAGGCGGGGAAGGGAGAGGGGCTGAGGAGTGAGGAGCAGGAATGACAGGACGAACGACGGGAGCGGGATGCAGAGCGATATCCGGAGCAGGAAAGAATGGAAGATCTTCACGGAAAGTTACGTCAGGCGAGACAGTAACCTTGCGGGTAGTAGGCGAATAACATACATACCCCTTCTGAGTGCGGGAGTACCCGACAAAGATCTGCTTGGTGGCACGAGGGTCCAACTTGTCCGTGGAGGGACCAAGGTGGTGAACGTAGCAGGTACACCCAAACACCCGTGGCGGAAGGGGAAAAGGCGGAGTTGTGGGAAAGAGGAGGCTGAAAGGAGTAGCATACTGGAGGACGGAAGACGGGAGGCGGTTGATGAGGAAGCAAGCCGTGGAGAGAGCGTAGTTCCAGTATGGTTTGGGGACCTGCATTTGAAGCATAAGCGAGCGAGCGACATCAAGAAGGTGACGATTCTTGCGCTCAGCGACACCATTCTGTTGTGGTGTGTACGGACAGGATGTTTGGTGAAGAATGCCGAACTCAGAGCAGAGGGTGGCAAACGTATGACTGGTGTACTCCCGCGCATTGTCAGTGCGAATAGTGCGAATAGGTGCAGAGAACTGAGTGCGAGTCTCAAGTATGAAGGCCCTAAATACACGGGGAAGTTCAGAGCGATCCCGAAGGAGATATAACCACGTCATGCGAGAGTAATCATCAATAAAAGTAAGAAAATAACGATAGCCAGAAATACTAGTAAATTTGTACGGACCCCATATATCGGAGTGTACTAAAATAAAAGGAGCGGAGCTCCGAGTACAATGAGGGGGGAAAGAAGAACGGGGCTGTTTGCCCAAAATACATGTGTCACAACGAAAAGCAGGGAGAGTGACATCAGGAAGAGCCTTCCGGAGGACTGGAAGAGGAGCATGTCCCAGACGGCGATGCCAATCCGAAGAGGAGATAGATGCGAGGACAGTGGGAGAGTCGTCAAGAAGATAGAGCCCATTCTGCAGCCGTCCTCTACCAATGATAGTCTGCGTCTGCTGATCCTGTATGAGAAAAGAAGAAGAAGTAAATGTTACTGAGTAATTAGAATCTGTAGTAAGGCGACCGACAGAGAGTAAATTGAAAGGAGAGCCCGGAACATGAAGAGCCGAGCGGAGGAGGAGAGAAGAGGTGAGAGAAATATCAGCACATCCAGATACGGGAACCGACGCCCCATTAGCAACAGTAATGTACTTCGGGTGAGGTGAAGACAAGTACTGTGGTGGCCTAACAGAGGTGATATGATGAGTGGCACCAGAATCAAGGATCCAGCGCGTGCCAGAGGATAGGCAGGCGATACCTTCATTGGAGAGAGAGGCAGCAGAGGCAACCGAGGCAGGCGGACGGCTGAGCAAGCCATGAAGATGCTGGAGCTGAAGACGAACCTCGTCGAGCTCAGTACGAGAGGAGGCAGAGTCGGTAGTAGCAGCAGAGACCTGTGGACGAGGAGGTCGGCCATGTTTGCGAAAGCAAGTGGCCTCAAGATGACCAACTCTACCACAGAACGAGCATTGAGGCCTAGATCGGCCACCGCGACCCCGACCGCGAGAGTCAGAGCGGCCACCCCGGGCAGAGGGGGGAAGAGGCAATAAGGGAGCGGGTGCCTGTTGAACAAGGGCCGGAGAAGGAAGGCCGGGAACATCCGGAGGCGGGGAGACCTTGAGAAGCATTGAGCACACGTCGGAAAAGGACGGTGTAACAGTAGAGGAGAGGATGTGAGCCCGGACACTGTGAAGATGAGAGGGTACCCGAGCCATCATCATGGCGATACCCACAGCTTCCTTCTGGGTACGTTGGGCAGCGAGATCTAGAGTGGGAGGCTGATGGTGGATCCAAGCCTCAACCAGAGACCGGGCTTGAGCAACAAAGGACGTCAAGTCGGTTGCGCCACTGCTGTCAAGGGCCTGGAGAGCGGTGATGATATCATAGAGATGGTGGAGACTATCTTTGCCAGAATAGAGGGTGTGTAGCTCGTCCCACATGCCTTTGGCCGTCTCATGATACATGGCCAGGCGATAAGATTCTCCATCGAGAGAGTTGAGGAGCCAAGTCTGCACACGCCCATCATTGCGTAACCACTCCTCAGTAGGGACACCAATAACGGTCTGGGTCAGATGATAAAGGAAGCCCTTTGACTGAAGGACACGGCGAACTGAGTGTGCCCATTCCACAAAGTTCTTCTTGCCAGTGAGCGAAATAGTAGTGATCCGGAGCTCGTCGCGGACTTCTGGTATAGAGGGCGGGCGTTCAGGAGGAACTGCCGTACCAACGGAGTCTGCAGAGGTAGACATGGAGACCGCAGCGAGCTCAAGGAGGCCGCAGCGAGCTGAAGGAGGCCGCAGCTAGTTGGAGGAGGCCGCAGCGAGTTAGAGGAGACCGCAGCGGGCGGGAGGCCGCAGCGAGCTGGAGGAGACCGCAGCGGGCTGGAGGCAGCCGCGAGAGGAAGCGGACAGCTGACTGGGAGAGGACGTGGCGACCTGGATGAGGTCGCGTCGAGCTGGAAGTCGTTGCGGTCTGGGTCAGGTCGCGGCGGTCTGGGTCAGGCCGCGGCGGTCTGGGTCAGGCCGCGGCGGACGGGAGAGCTGAGAAGAGAAGCCGGGGCTGACTGGCGAGCAGGCGGGCTGGCTGGCGGGCGACTGGCGAGCTGGCGAGCTGGCGACAAGCGAGTTGGCGAGCTGGCGAGCCGAAGAAGACCAAGAGGAGGAGGCGAGCTGGCGAGCTGGCGAGCTGGCGAGCTGGCGAGCTGGCGAGCTGGCGAGCTGAAGGAGAGCAAGGAGAAGAAGCGAAGGCAGAGGTCGCGCCGGACAGGAAGAGTCCGCAGCGGACAAGGGAAAGCAGTGGACCCCACAGGATGGCTATAAATAAGGGGCAAGAGAAGGAAGGAGAAGACGAGAGGTGAAGTGGTTCCACGGGAGGAGAGTCTGCGGACTGGACAAGGAAGGCCGCAGGAGTGAAGCGGCTAGAAGGAGCGGACACACTGTCACAGGTCGCAGAGGAGAGGTGGTTCCACGGAGAGGCTGCGGACTGGATAAGGGAGTCCGCAGGAGGTCGCAGGCCGCAGGGCGGACGGAGAGGGGAGTCCGCAGGAGTCAGGAACCTGGCTTTGATACCATGTAGAAATGGAGAAAGCCAACCTTGTATATATGTCCACTTGATACAAATACAAAGAATGAGTACATATATATAGATGAGAGAAAGAGAGAGAAAAGTCCTATACACAATGTTGGACTAAAGAGAGGAGAGAAAAAACAATAAATGCTATACAAATGGGCCTAATGTTAAGTGGGCTTTTCCAACAATGATTAAACAGTATTTGAATGGGAAAAGGTGGATTTCCTGGACTGGTTTTCAGCCGGATGTAGGGAGGGGGTTTTCGGGGGATTTGGGGGCTCGATATGGTGGAGGAGAGGGGGAAAACGATGGTGGGGGTAGGGGTTACCTTGGGGAGGAGTTTGGCGGCCTAGGAGTCGTCACCTAGGGTTCCACGGCGTCGGCACTGAGGAGGGATCGCTGGAATCCGGGAATGCTCTTCTCCAAATTCAACAATGCTTTCAAATCAGCCCCCTAGCATCCTATTTATAAGAAAACATAAATTAGGGCATCTCCATCAACGGCTATGATTGGCCGGTGGATTAGTCCTTGAAATACATCAAAATACACTCAAAAAAATAAAGTAATATAGCTATTTGACTCGCGGCGACGTCCCGGACGCAACCGCGGAGTCCGATCGGCGATCCGATCAAGTCTTCCTGCGCGAGTACATGTATGTGGGCCCCGCCTTGCGGCGAGCTCCTCCAAGTGCATCCGATGGCTCCCCATCAGGAAGCTGTCAGTAAGAAACCAATATGAGCATTACAAAACTTTTTAAAAATGTGCATTGTCGAGACCAACGCTTTTGATACAGGAATTTGTGCGGTGTTGTTATAAGAGGCACCCAAGTGCCTACTTTATTAGAGCTTAAGGGAAGAGGAATGTGTCATTATCAACATAAGAAAAAAGTTGCTCTTCATTGCAATCTCTGTATAGAAATGAGCTCGTCATTGCAATCTCTGTACAGAAATGAGCTCGTCATTGCAATCTCTGTACAGAAATGAGCTCGTCATTGCAATCTCTGTACAGAAATGAAGACCTTATCTGGTGGGATACAGATTCAAGATTGTGGAGAAAACCTGAAACTTGTATATACTTTCTCAATAATCAAATACAAGGTATGAATACACATTTATAGGAGGGAGAAAGAGACATGAGATCCCTATATATGATGTGAGATTAAAGAGGAGAGAAGAAAAATAAACAAAATGGGCTCCAACACTCCCCCGCAAGCTGGAGCGTACAAGTTATAGGCACCCAGCTTGGACAGGAACTGATAAAATATGGTACTTGCTAGGGCCTTTGTGAGGATATCAGCAACTTCTTCAGTACCCAGAACATGCTTCAATTCTATCTTCTTCATTTGAACTTTCTCCCGGATAAAGTGACAGTCCACTTCAATATGTTTTGTTCTTTCATGGAAGACCGGATTCTTTGCTATGTGTATAGTCGCTTGGCTGTCACATAATCGGATGGCTGGTGACGGAAGTTTTACTCCTAGATCGGCGAGAAGACTTTCAAGTCATGTGAGCTCAGAGAGAACCGATGTCATCGATTGGTATTCTGCTTCAGTTGAGAATCGAACAACCACGACTTGTTTCTTACTCCGCCGGGTAACAAGATGACCTCCAAAATAAGTACAAAAACCACTGGTTGGCCGCCGATCATCCAAGGAACCAGCATAATTTGCATCAAAATACGCAACCAACGTTGGAGTAGAGGATGAGATTTTATATACCAACCCTTGACCCGGAGTTGTTTTAAGATATCGTAGGATGCGTTCGACAGCTTGAAGGTGAGATATTCGAGGAGCATGTATAAACCGACTGACAACCCCAACAGCAAAGGATATGTCCGGTCTTGTAACCGTTAGGTAGATCAATTTTTCAACAAATCATCGATAGTATTCAGGATTTTGGAGAGGAAGATCTGTATCGGAAGCATGTGCACACAGCTTATGATTTGCATCCATTGGAGTAGTAGTCGGCTTGCATCCAGAGTAGCAAGCATCTTGAAGGAGATCGAGGCAGTACTTCCGTTGGGAGAGGAGAAGTTCATTCTGGACGTCTCGCGACTTCAAGACCAAGGAAGTATCGAAGGAGCCCCAGATCTTTTGTTTGAAAGACGGAGCTAAGATGTTGTTTGACCGCTTGGATTCCCTTTGAATCGTCTCCAGTGATTAAGATGTCATCAACATATACTAACAGAAGAACCGTTCTTGTTGCCCGATGTCGAGTGAACAGAGAGAAGTCTGCTGAACTCCGAGTAAAGCCGACTTCCCGAACTGCCTTATTGAACCTGTCAAACCATGCCCGAGGGGATTGTTTGAGACCATAGATGGACTTCTTAAGATGACAAACTTGGGACTCCCTCGTGGTCTCAAACCCGGGAGGTTGTTGCATGTAGACTGTTTTCTGGAGGTCGTCATTCAGAAACGCATTCTTGATATCCAGTTGATGTAAGGTTCGGTGGCGATGCACAGCCACAGAGAGGAGGACACGAACGGTGTTGAGCTTGGCTACTGGAGAGAATGTTTTCTCATAATCGAGACCTTGTTGTTGGGTGAAGCCACGAGCCACCAGTCGGGCTTTCATACGGTTAATTGTCTCATCAGGAGCATGTTTGGTGACAAAGATTCATTTACACCAAACAGGTGTCTGGTCGGTAGGTAGAGATACCAGATTACATGTATGGTTAGCAAAGAGAGTAGTTATTTCTTCTTTCATGCCTGCCCGCCAGTCAGGATGATTGAGAGACTCCTGCATAGAGTTAGGTACAGAAATCGAGGATAATGAAGTGACAAATGTTTGAAGTTGTGGGGATAGGCGATGTAAGGATACATAGTTCGCCATGGGATAAGTGGTTGATTCTAATGCCGGATCAGCAGGACGCGGAGCATCAGAAGTTGAAGCTGACTGCATTGCGGCAACGGAGCAAGGATGGTGACGAGTGTAGAAATGTATAAGAGGCGGCTTGGGAAGAGCGGGAGGTTGGTCAGGATTTGTTAGTGGTGGAGTAGTGGTAACAGGAATGACGGGTCGTAGGACGGGTGGTGATAGAGGAGTTGGATCTGGAGCGGAGAAAAAAGGAAGATCCTGCCGAAAGGTAACATCAGTAGAACAGTCACCTTGCGGGTAGCAGGAGAGTAGCACACGTAGCTTTTCTGAGTTCGTGAATAGCCAACGAAGATGTGTTTGGCCGCCCGGGGATCCAACTTGTCCATGGTCGGACCAAGAATGTGAACGTAGCAAGTACAACCAAAGATGCAGGGTGTGAGAGAGTATGTCGGAGTAGATGAGAATAGTAGGTTGAACGGAGTGGCATTGTGGAGTATGGGGAAGGGGAGATGGTTAATCAGATAGCACATCGTTGAAAGCGCAAAGTTCCAATAAGCTTTGGGGACCTGCGTGTGAAGCATGAGCGAGCGAGTAACATCAAGCAGATGTCGATTCTTACATTCCGCGACTCCGTTTTGTTGGGGGGTATAGACACACGATGTTTGGTGAATGGTCCCAAATTCAGAGCAGATATTCGCAAATTCGTGGCTAATGTATTCGGGAGCATTATCGGTGAGAAGAGTGTTGATGTTCGCGGAGAATTGCATGCGGGTGTCAAGGATGAATGCCCTAAAGACATAGGGAAGATCGGAGCGATCACAAAGTAAATATAGTCACGTCATCCGAGAATAATCATCAATAAAAGTTAAGAAATAGTGATACCCAGAAATGCTAGTAATTTTGTACGGACCTCAAACATCGGAGTGTACTAAAATAAAAGGAGCAGAGCTCTGAGTACAATGAGATGGAAAAGATGAACGGGACTGTTTACCGAAAATACAAGATTCACACTGAAAAGGAGGAATAGATACATCTAGTAGAGCTTTCTAGAGGACCGGTAAACGGGCATGCCCAAGACGCTGATGTCAATCGACGGAGGAGACGGGAGAGAGGATAGTAGGAGAGTCATCAAGAAGGTAGAGTCCATTCTGCAGTCGTCCCTTACCAATGATATCCTGCGTCTGTCGATCCTATATCAGAAAAGAAGAAGATGTAATTGTTACGGAGCAATTCAAATTGACAGTGAGGCGTCCAACAGAAAGTAAATTAAACGGAGAGCCCGAAACATGAAGAGCCGAGCATAGGGATAGAGAAGAAGTGAGAGGGATATCAGCAGAGCCAGAGACCGGAACAGTGTCCTCGTTGGCCACTGTGATACACTTAGGATGAGAAGAATCCAAGTACTTATGTGGCCGCAGTGAGGTTATGTGATGAGTGGCACATGAATCCACTATACAACGCGGACTAGTGGAGAGACAAGTGATACCTTCATTTGAGATGGAGGCAGCCGAGGCAGGTGGGCGGATGAGCAGACCATGAAGTTGTGGGAGCTGAAGCCGAACCTTTTCAAGGTCAGTACGAGTGACAGATGAGTCATTGGCAGCAACAGAGGCAAGAGGACGAGGAGGAAGCCCATGTTTGCGGTAGAAAGTGTCCTCAAGGTGGTCGACTTTACCGCAGAAGGAACACTTAGGTCGTGGCCGGCCACCCCGACCTCTGCCCCGAGAACCTGAACGTCCCCCACGAGCAGGAAGAGGGAGAGGCAGTAAGGGCGTAGAAGTCTGCTGAAGGAGGGTCGGTGACGGAGGTCCAGAACTGTCAGGAAGTGGTGAGACCTTGAGCAACATGGAGCACACATCAGATAGTGACGGAATAGCAGCAGAGGAGAGGATCTGAGCCCGAACGCTCTGAAGATGAGGCGGGACACGAGTCACCATCATGACAACACCGACGGCTTCTTTTGGGGCACGTTGGGCAGCAAGATGCATCGTAGGGGGATGATGTTGAATCCAGGCTTCAACCAGAGTCTTAGCCCGAGCAACAAAGGAGGTGAGGTCGGCAGCCCCGCCAACGTCAAGAGTCTGAAGATCTGTTATAATGTCATACAGGTGCTGGAGACTATCTTTGTCGGAATAGAGAGAATGGAGCTCATCCCACATCGCCTTAGTCGTCTCATGATACATGGTCATACGATAAGGTTCGTCATCAAGGGAGTTAAAGAGCCAAGTCTGAACTCGATCATCGCCGCGCAACCAGTCTTCAGTAGGAGCAACAAGAACAGCTTGGGTCAAGAGATGTAGAAAGCCTTTGGACTGAAAAACTCGACGAACAAAGTGCACCCACTCCACAAAGTTCTTTTTCCCGGCTAAAGAAATAGTGGTGATCCGCAATTCATCCCGAAGTTCAGGGACAAAGGTCGGGTGGTCTGCAAGAGAGGAAGCCGCCCGTCCGATAGAATCAAGAGAAGACCCCATGGCAAGGCGGTCAGGAGGCTAGACCGACGGCGAGTAGACCAACGAATAAAGAGGAGACCGCGAAAGCAGATCAGGCGTTCAGAACTGCGAGCAGAAAGAGGTTGTACGGTAAATCGCGCGAGAAGACCAAGCATAGAGGAGAAGCCGCCGCGACTAGAGAAGAGAAGCCGCACTGTGACAACACACCAGCGGCAAGGAAGACAGGTCGCGACCTACATGCGGAGCCCGCATCGGTTAGAGAAGCCGCAACGACTAGAGAAGGCACAGCGAGAAGAAAGAGGAGACCACAGCAAGAAGGCGAGTAGACAAGCTCGCGGCGAGAAGGCAAGCACACGACGAGAAGACGAGAACGTGGCAGCAAGGCTAGTAGACAAGGAGATCGCGTAAGGAGACCGCAGCGGGTAGAAAGGAAGCGGGTAGACCGGAAGAAACCGCGCGGTTGGATGGGGAAGGGAAATGGCCCTACCTGACAGATAAAGAGAGTTATAAGAGGGCTAAGAGGAAGAGTAAGAAAGGGAAATGGAAGCCACGAGAGAGAGTAGAAGGAGGAGCGGCTAGAGAAGACTTAACCGCGCGGGAAGCAGCGGTTAGAGAAGACTTAACCGCGCGGGAAGCAACGGTTAGTGATGCAATCCGAGTTTGCATCTTTATTTTATTTACAGCATTTTAATTTTTGTAGCGCCGTTTTCGCGCATTTTAGTTTTCGCTTATGATGTATCACGCTCGTTCGCGCACTTTCGTTCGGCTTATTGGTGTGACCAGCCGATAAGACCTTACATGGATAGGTCCGTCAAATTAGAAGAAGAGTTGATCTAGGCAAGCAAGTGAGGTGTCATAAAAAAAAGCTATTATTCTATTCTCAAAATTATAAATCTGAAATTATTTTTGTATTAGCTTAATAATTTTTGATTTCTTATTTGAGGAGTTACCTCAATTTGACTCTTCGTGGACCTTTGGGAGTTGGCCTAAATTTATTCAACATTAAGCTTATTTAAATTCCTACCTTTCACTAGCCCACACTGTCTTTATTTCCTCCTAAAGCCGGTTGTGGAAATTTGAACCCCCCCCCCCCCCTCTTAAATGTCATTGATGACAATTAAGCTTAAATCCCTTTAAAAACCAGCCCACAACTATTCATTTATTTTTGTCTTCTACAGTTATAATTTTTGTGTGTTAAAAAGTCAGTGTCATCCCTTTGTTCAGGGCAGCATGGGTAAAAACGAAACAGAGAATTTCTTTTCTTTGTTCCGTCTTCTCAGGGCATGCGACTCCACTTCTGAACCCCGACGCCTACCTCCCAGCCCTCGCCAGCCTGCGCCGCCGCCGCCGGAGGCCTGCCTATCACGGCTCCGGCGAACTGTCCTCCACTGACCGCCGACTGGAATCCCGACTCAAAGTCTACCTCCACCGTCGGGATCGGCGGATCCTCTCCTCCTGAATCGTCTTCAGCCCACATGCCTTCGACGGAGCCTCCTGAGGGCTCGTTCACCTCCGACGAGTGTTCCTCCAACATCCTCGGGCACTGCCGATCCCGCAGCAACCGTGCGGCTCTCCCGCAAACCTCCGGTGCAACTTCCTATCAGTTCTCCATAGCCTGATCCTTCACCCAGTTGTTGCCCGAAGCAAACCTGTCAGCCTTTGGTATACCTATTTACCCCATCTCGCTCAGATTCGCTAGTATAGTATTATGCTTAAATTATATTTGATTCAAAATCAGAGCTTGCTTGCCTAGGCCTTCGTTACTCCTATTTGTCGTTAATTTTCGACATTATTGTTTTTTTCTCTCTTGGAGCGCCTGTGGAAGAATTAATTTTGATCGCGGTTTGTGAACAAATGTTAGTTTACTAACGTGCGAGTACAAACCATAGGTCGGTCTACATTTGAAAACACTCGTGTTATTTTTGGCTTGCGCAGCATTGTTTAAAACCCAAACATGAATTTTACTTTTTAAAATTAAAAAGGAATTTCAAGAATGCATCAGTTTGGTATCAGAGGGCGGTTCGATTCACTCCTATTGTGAATCAAACAATCTGTTTTAATTTTTTTTTTCCAAAAAAAACAAAGAAAATTTTTATTAAAAAAAAAATTAAAAAAAATTTATTTTGAGCCCTCTTTTTCAAAAATTTATTATTAAATGTTTTTAAAAAATGGAGAGTCGTATAGATCGCATAGACGCTAGTATAGACGACCTAACTAACTGAATGAGTGAGCTGATGAAGACGGTAGAAACACTCACTGCCAACGTGACACGAACCACATAGTCAACAACCTGAGAACCTCCGCCAATAACTTAGAAGCTGAACGACATCTAGGATTAAATCAACCACCCCACCAAAACCCTAGGCAAAAGGAACAAAATCCTAGACCCGCAGAGCCTGCACAACCCGAACTTGGACTCCGTCGCCAACCCCGTTGGGACGATGGAGTAAAGCTTGATGTAGGTATTTTGAGGGTCACTTAGAGCCTGAAAAGTGCCTTGATTGGTGTGAGCGCGTCGAGCGATTCATGTCGTGGAAACAAATGCCTCTGAATCGACAAGTCGAGTATGTCGTCCTTAGGCTAAAAGGACCTGCACTAGTTTGGTGGGTTCAACTTGAGCGTACCCGGTACACTTTAGGCCTAGCACCTATCACCACGTGGGGAGAATTTAAGTTGCGCAACTGCGGAAGCGATATGTCCCCCCGTACTATCTGCAAACTCTTTATCGAAGGTTCCACAACCTTCGACAGGATAAGCTTTCTGTAGATGAATATACCCTCGAGTTTTTAGTGTTGCGGTCTAGGTTAGAACTGTACGAGGAGGACGATATGACGGTCTCCCGTTATTTGAACGGGCTCCGATATGTTATTAGGGATGAACTAGAGTTGCACGCCTTTCGAAATTTGGGTGAAGTGTCTAGTCGAGCCCGTAGAGTTGAGGCCTCCCTTCAAAAGAGGACATCTGGGCATAGGTCTACTGATAGGCCTTACTCGAGCACCACCACCACTGCACTCATCCCTAAGAATTTTGATTCCCCTCCTCATGTCACTACTGGGAACCCAGCAACTCCCACTGGCCTCACCCGAGGTAAGGAGCCCATGGGATCCAAGCCCAACACCGAAGTATTTTGATGTTTCAAATGTATAGAGCCTGAGAACAAATCTTTTGAGTGCCCGCAACGCCACTTCGTCGCAATTACTGATTCATCTGATAAGCGTGAGCCAGAATATGGAGTCTTCCTTAGTGATTTCAAGCCAGAGCCCGAGCCTGAGCCCGAGTCTGATAGTGTTATCGAGGTCGAGGGAGAACAAGTTGAGCACTTAGTTTGCGTCCTTCGATATAGTTTGATTTCCCCTAGTGAGACCACTAAGCGTGATTTTCAGAGACACGAGATTTTTTGCACTACTGCGCGCATTTAGGAACATTTTTGTTTCATCATCATTGACAGCGGTAGTATGAAAAATTTTGTTTCCCAATATATGGTTGAGAAACTAGGACTCGAGACGCACCCCTTGGAGCAACCCTATCACTTATCTGGGGTTAATAATCACATGGCTATGCTCATTACCCACTGTTGTCTCGTAGAGTTCTCTATCGGGGATGTGTGTCAGGATTCTGTTCTATGTGATGTCGCCCCCATCGATGTCTGTCATATCTTGTTAGGAAGAGCATGACAGTACGATAGGCGCGTCATGCATGATGGGGTAAGGAACTCTCATTCATTCGATCACCGTGGGCGCAAGATTGTTCTTCTTCCCCAAAAGAATAGTCTTGTTCCTAGGGCTCCTGGGAGGACCTCGTCACCATCGCCCTCACCTTCTTTAGTTACCGCACCACTCCTATTTAGTGTCACTCTTCTGTCTGGACCCCCACTCCAGGAAGAAGCGCTTGACTTTAGTGAGACATTCGACCTAGGTGATGCACGCACTTTTGGTGATTCCACTTTTGTTTCACCTTCTATAGATTTTGTTTTTGGTGACCACCTTTATTTCACCGCACTACCCTATGGTCATGAGAAAGCTTGACTTTGGACTTTCAGAACTTTGTAGTAGGAGGATCGATTCGATCCCTAGACTTTTACTCCCTACTAGGTGATGTAGGGGTAGACTAGTGGTGCTCGGAAGCTAGGACTCTACGTGCACGTGTGAGGGATATGTGAATGCAATGCTACATGCAATGAAACAGTCGGATAGCAACGACAAATAATTTAAGCAACGAGAATTAACAAAACCACGCAGTTAATCAAAATAAAGAAGCAATTAAATAATTTTAGCGATTTGACAACGGCTTCCTCCGCGCGGAGGGCCTAAGCAAGCGGCGGCGACTAATTCCACAACAAATATTAACGTATAAGACAACAACTACCAAACTATGATCACAGTACAAATAGAGATAAACAACCAAGTGCAAATGACAAATACAAACACAATACCATGAAATACTCACGATGCAGTGGGCTGATCCGAGATGGTGGAGAATTTGAGGGGTCGGATGCAAAGCAGGCGATCGGAGACGAACACGGTGGCACGGTGACGTCATGGTGGCTGCCCACAGTGGAAGAGAGGGGGTGCGGGCCGGAAACGGCGAGATTCGGCCACTAGAGAATGGATCGGAGTGTTGGTGGGTCGATCCGCTAATTTTAGGGCGGATCCGGGCTACGGGAGTGGGAATATGTGAGTGGATAGTAGATCGGGGAAAGGTAGTGCTAGATCAATTAGATCTAGGGTTTTCAGAGTGTTGGGGGGTGGATCCACGAAGGGGAAGGGGAAGGAGTGGCCGGTTTGGGGAGGAAAGGAGGAGGGGGGAACGGGCAGCGGGTTGTTGGGAGGAAAGGCCGTATACCAGCGGCTGCAGAGGAACAGCAGCCCGGTGGATTAATTTTACCAAAGCTTATAAGTGAACAGTAAATTTAATGATTAAACAGTATTTGAATGGGAAAAGGTGGATTCCTGGACTGGTTTTCAGCTGGCTGTAGGGAGGGGGTTTTCGGGGGATTTGGGGGCTGGATATGGTGGAGGAGAGGAGGAAAACGATGGTGGGGGTAGGGGTTACCTTGGGGAGGAGTTTGGGGGTCTAGGAGTCGTCACCTAGGGTTCCACGGCGTCGGCACCGAGGAGCGATCGTTGGAATCCAGAAATGCTCTTCTCCAAATTCAACAATGCTGTCAAATCAGCCCCCTAGCATCCTATTTATAAGAAAACATAAATTAGAGCATCCCCATCAACGGCTATGATTGGCCGGTGGGTTAGTCCTTGAAATACATCAAAATACACTCAAAAAAATAAAGTAATATAGCTATTTGACTCACGGCGACGTCCCGGACGCAACCGCGGAGTCCGATCGGCGATCCGATCAAGTCTTCCTGCGCGAGTACATGTATGTGGGCCCCGCCTTGCGGCGAGCTCCTCCAAGTGCATCCGATGGCTCCCCATCAACTCCCCCCGACTGAAAGGCCTTCATCTCCGATGAATGGAGATGATCGTACTGAAGTCGAAGTCCGGGGGCGAGCCGATCTAGCTCTGCCGGTAGTATCCAAGTATCGTCTGTGTCAGGTCGGCCCCGCCAATGTACCAAGTAGCGGCAACGCGGTCCGCCCGAGGTGGGAACAAACTGGTGGGATCTGATCTCTGTGATGCTCTCCTCTCTCGCCGCTCGGAAGGTGGGTCCCGGTGCGATCGGTGGTGCCTGTTGGGGAACCAAAGTGGACGAAGTCCCAGGTGGGTGGGTGACAATAGTGGGTGGACTAGGATGGCCAGCAGGTGGTGGCAAAGTGGACGGGTGGTATGGTAGCGACAGTGGTGGTGGGGGTGGCTGGGCATCTCCCCCGCTCGGGTCCACATACTCATGAGGCTCATAGTATGGAGTCAGGTCCTCAACATTAAACACAGGGTGAATTCCCATACTGGTCGGGATGTCAAGCCGGTAGGCGTTTGTCCCAATACGACTAATAATGGAATATGAACTTATTCGCCTCGCACTTAACTTCTTGGCAGGCCCCGAAGGGAGCCTCTCGGGGCGGACTCGTACCATTACCTGCTCGTCTACATTAAATATTTGTTCCTGCCTTCGCTTATCTGCATGAGCTTTAAAATTATCATTGCTTATTATTATTCGTCGGCGGACCGACTCATGCAAATCATGCAAATGTTGTGCAAATGACTCAGCAGACTCACTAGGGCGGGACTCTAAAGGACTCGGGACAAGGTCTATAGGTTTCCTAGGGTCCTATCCTGAAACTACATGAAATGGACTCAACCCGGTGGACCTATTGACTGAGCTATTGTAGGCAAACTCGGCGATCGGCAAATCTAAGTCCCAACTACCTACATGCTCTCCAGCTAGACACCGCAACAGATTCCCTAGGCTCCTATTCACTACCTCAGTCTGACCGTCCGTCTGTGGGTGATATGCCGAGGAAAACCTAAGGATAGTACCAGTCTTGTGCCACAGGATTTTCCAAAAGTAGCTCATGAACCTCACATCGCGGTCAGACACGATCGACTTAGGTAGGCCATGTAACCGAAAGACATCCCTCATGAATATAGATGTAACGTGGGTCGCATCTGCCGTCTTGAGGCAAGCAATGAAGTGTGCCATTTTCGAAAACCGATCAACCACCACAAAGATGGAATCGTGTTTTCGTAATGTGCGGGGAAGTCCGAGAACAAAATCCATGCTGATGTCCTCCCAAGGGCGGTGTGGAACGGGTAGGGGCGTATAAAGGCCGGTGTTCTGCTTATTTCCCTTGGCCGTCTGACAGATACGTCAATGACGCACAACCCGAGCCATGTCCTTCTTGAGGCTAGGCCAGTAGAGACGGTCCGCAACAAGGGCTATGGACTTATCTCGTCCGAAGTGACCCGCGGCTCCGCCCGCATGCAGTTCCCAAATCAGATAGTTTCGGTAACACGTCTGAGAAACGCATAGGCGGGAACCCCGGTAAAAATATCCCTCGTAAATCTGATATCCCTCAACAAGGTCGGGTGGGTCTCGGGATAGGGCGGTATAAATCTCGCCAAAGTCAGGGCACGTAGGGTAATCGAGCATCAGTCGCTCAAGTCCCTGCACACTCGCTGTCATCGTCTGCAATAGGGACACGCGGCGACTCAACGCATCGGCAAGCTTGTTCTCAACACCCGCGCGGTGCGTGGTAACGTAATGAAAATCCTGCAGATACTCAACCCACTTCGCATGTCGGTGGCCCAGCTTGCGTTGCGAATCGAGGTAACGAAGGGCCTCGTGGTCGGAATACAACACGAACTCCCGGGAAAGGAGATAGTGTCGCCAGTAGCGCAGAGACTGGACAATAGCATAAAATTCTCGATCGTAGTTCGAGTACTTTTGCTTTGCTTCATTCAGATTCTCACTAAAGTAAGAAACTGGGTGTTCCTCTTGACTCAATACGTCACCTATACCGATACCGGACGTGTCGCAGGCGACCTCAAAGGCGCGACTGAAATCTGGCAACCTTAGGACGGGAGCTGTCGTCAATCTCTCCTTAATCTCCGCGAAGGCTCTAGTGGCTGCGGGGGTCCACTGAAACTCTCCCTTCTTGAGACAGTTCGAGAAGGGGGTCATGATCGTGCTAAACCCCTGGACAAACCTCCTATAGAAGGTGGCAAGCCCGTGAAAGCTACGAGCCTCGTGGATATTCCTAGGTACAGGCCAATCTCGAATGGATTTGACCTTCTCAGGGTCTACGGAGACTCCAGTGGAGGAAATAATAAAGCCTAGGAAGTGGACGGACTCGGAGAGGAAGACTCACTTCTTCAGGTTCACATACAGTTTCTCTTGGCGGAGGGTGCCAAAGAGAAGTCTCAAGTGGTCGAGGTGAGCGGCCTGAGTCTGGCTGTAGACTAATATGTCATCAAAGTACACCACCAGAAATTTGCCCATGTAGGGCCGCAACACCTGCGTCATAACGCGCATGAATGTGCTCGGGGCATTGGATAGCCCAAATGGCATGACTAGCCACTCATACAGACCGTCCTTGGTCTTAAATGCGATCTTCCACTCATCCCCCTCACGAACTCGTATCTGATGGTACCCACTGCGGAGGTCGATCTTGGAGAAGATCTGGGCACCAGACATAGTATCCAGTAAGTCATCGAGTCGTGGGATAGGGAAGCGATACTTGACTGTGATCTTATTGATGGCGCGGTTGTCGATGAACATATGCCAACTACCGTCCTTCTTAGGGGTAAGAAGGGCGGGGACCGCACAAGGACTCATGCTCTCGCGAATGAACTGCTTCCGAAGAAGCTCGTCAACCTGCCGTAGGTTCTGTAGCTGCTCAAATAGCTGATCTCGATATGACGCGGGGAGGTACTTCTCCTTCAGTCTCTCCTTCATCTCGTCTCATCTGGCGATGGGGTAGTAACCATCCCACTCTAGAGTTCTCTCAACACTAATCCAGAATACCTTAGCTTGCCCGATCAACTTCATCTTTGCAAAGCGGACACAACGCTCGTCACTCATGTCGTACCACTCGAAGTAGTGGTCCATGTCCAAGAGCCAATCGCTGAAGGCTTTCGGATCTAGGCGACCATCGAACGAAGGGGCGTCGAGTCGGATGCGACGAGTAATGTCATGATAGTGGCCCCCTCTCCGAGGATCGGGGTAGTCCTCGGGGTAGTCATCATGAGCGTAGTTGTATCGAGTGGGTGGGGGACCACGCTCTCTCCGACCCGGAGGATAATAATCATCCGGGTGATGGTCACGGCGACCATGTGGGGGCACACGATCTCTGGGGTCCGGCTGAGGCTAACGTGGCATACGGTACACATCACGTTGGGGTGGCAGCCTATCCCTCGTCGGGACTTGCCTATAATCTCTCGCAAAATCAGGATGTCGGCTTACCGGCGGAATCGGGGCTCGATGAGGACTATCACGATGGTGACAGTCTGCGGGAGGTGGGCCATCCCTCGGGCGTTGCCCTCGACGTGGAGGAGCGTCAGGGTCGTCCTCAAGAGAATCGTCACGCCGTGTCAGAGTGTCCCTGCCATCCTCTAAGTGGCCTAAACGAAGGTTCACCTCGGCAAGGTCATGACGCACATCGTCGAACTGGGCTCCTATGGTGTCAAGGCGACCTAGGACAAGACGTTGGAACTCAGCGAAAGCGGCGTTCGAATTAGAACTCGTCGCTCGGTCCTCAGTGTTCTGTGGTTCTACCATGCTTACTCTAAAAGTCCTACCACTACGGAGCATGCAAGTGGCCTAACCTGGCTTTGATATCAAATGATGTAGGGGTAGGCTAGTGGTGCTCGGAAGCTAGGACTCTACGTGCACGTGTGAGGGGATATGCAAATGCAATGCTACATGCAATGAAACAGTCGGATAGCAATGACAAATAATTTAAGCAACGAGAATTAACAACACCACGCAGTTAATCAAAATAAAGAAACAATTAAATAATTTTAGCGATTTGGCAACGGCTTCCTCCGCGCGGAGGGCCTAAGCAAGCGGCGGCGACTAATTCCACAACAAATATTAGCGTATAAGACAACAACTACCAAACTATGATCACAGCACAAATAGAAATAAACAACCAAGTGCAAATATCAAATACAAACACAATAACATGAAATACTCACGATGCAGTGGGCTGATCCGAGATGGTGGAAAATTTGAGGGGTCGGATGCAAAGCGGGCGATCGGAGACGAACACGGTGGCACGGTGACGTCACGGTGGCTGCCCACAGTGGAAGAGAGGGGGTGCGGGCCGGAAACGTCGAGATCCGGCCACTAGAGAATGGATCGGAGTCTTGGTGGGTAGATCCGCTAATTTTAGGGCGGATCCGGGCTACGGGAGTGGGAATACGTGAGTGGATAGTAGATCGGGAAAAGATAGTGCTCGATCAATTAGATCTAGGGTTTTCGGAGTGTTGGGGGGTGGATCCACGAAGGGGAAGGGGAAGGAGTGGCCGGTTTGGGGAGGAAAGGGGCGGAGGGAGTCTGAAGCGAGGGGGAGGGGGGAACGGGCAGCGGGTTGCTGGGAGGAAAGGCCGTATTTTACCAAAGCTTATAAGTGAACAGTAAATTTAATGATTAAACAGTATTTGAATGGGAAAAGGTGGATTTCCTGGACTGGTTTTCAGCCGGCTGTAAGGATGGGGTTTTCGGGGAATTTGGGGGCTGGATTTGGTGGAGGAGAGGGGGAAAACGATGGTGGGGGTAGGGGTTACCTTGGGGAGGAGTTTGGCGGCCTCGGAGTCGTCACCTAGGGTTCCACGGCGTCGGCACCGAGGAGGGATCGCTGGAATCCGGGAATGCTCTTCTCCAAATTCAACAATGCTTTCAAATCAGACCCCTAGCATCCTATTTATAAGAAAACATAAATTAGGGCATCCCCATCAACGGCTATGATTGGTCGGTGGATTAGTCCTTGAAATACATCAAAATACACTCAAAAAAAATAAAGTAATATAGCTATTTGACTCGCGGCGACGTCCCGGACGCAACCACGGAGTCCGATCGGCGATCCGATCAAGTCTTCCTGCGCGAGTACAGGTATGTGGGCCCCGCCTTGCGGCGAGCTCCTCCAAGTGCATCTGATGGCTCCCCATCACTAGGAACACGTGATTTAAAGGATTCCTCTGGTTAGTTTTAAATAGTGAATTTGTGAACGGTTTTGAAATTTGTCGTGCTAGTCGGATTCTCGCGAGTGCTCTCATTACGATAATTGATCTTGGCTTAGTATACGCACAAAGGTGTCTAGCAGGAGTGTGCATGCCGTTGTATGGATTAATGATTCCACATGGTGCTCTTGCCTGATTCCTCTTTTGCCTGATTCCTCACTTTCTGATGCTCTCCTACTTGTTGCTCTGACTTTTACCGATCATTTACATATTTTGCATGATATTATAGCTAACGGTTTGCAAGCAGCATTGGAAAACTACAACTTCATGGCTGATTTCATTGCCGGGAGTTGTCTTTTTCTAATGGAGATTGATTTCCTGTGTCTTTCAAGAGAGATGTTATATCATCAGTTGATGCGCCGCAAAAACAGGACCTACCTTTGTTCCACTTGCTTCGACATTATGGCCGCGACAAAGTTCTTTCATAGCTTGACGCCAGGATGTTACAGTGGCAGTTTTTGTCAAATTCTCGACGGGGTCGACCTCTCTCAACCCCGGGAGAATTGATGCAACCCGAGTTTGCATCTTTATTTTATTTGCAGCATTTAAATTTTTTTAGTGCACGTCTTCGCGCATTTTAGTTTTCGCTTATGATGTATCACACTCGTTCGCGCACTTTCGTTCGGCTAACTAGTGTGACCAGCCGATAAGACCTTAAATGAATAGGTCCGTCAAATTAGGAGTAGAGTTGATCTAGGCAAGCAAGTGAGGTGTCATAACAATTAAGCTATTATTCCATTCTCAAAATTATAAATCTGAAATTATTTTTGTATTAGCTTAATAATTTCTGATTTCTTATCTGAGGAGTTACCTCAATTTGGCTCTTTGTGGACCTTTAGGAGTTAGCCTAAATTTATTCACCATTAAGCTTATTTAAATTCCTACCTTTTGCTAGCCCACACTGTCTTTATTTCCTCCTAAAGCCGGTTGTGGAAATTTGAACCCCCCCACCCTAAATGTCATTAATGACAATTATGCCTAAATCCCTTTTAAAACCAACCGATAACAGCCTTATGTTAAATCTGCCTCTGCCAACTATTCATTTATTTCTGCCTTCTACAGTTATAATTTCTGTGTTAAAAGCCAGTGTCATCCCTTTGTTCAGGGCAGCCTGGGTAAAAACGAAACAGAGAATTTCTTTTCACTGTTCCGTCTTCCCAGGTGGTGGAGACCAGTCTCCATCGGGTCGACGCAAAAGTACCCGACGTAGCACCCATTCGGACCGCTATCGGCCCTTAATGTCGATTGTGTTATTTTGTAATTTTCGTAAAAAGTTTGTATTTTGTGAAAAAAATTATGTGTATATATATATAAATCTATAAGTATATATATATATATGTTAAATTTTATAAAATATATATATTTATATATAAACATGCGGTTATATAAATATATATCATATGTTGCTTTTGTAAACCCCACCCGGGTCAAGATCAGCTTTGCAGAAGAAGCGGACTGCCCCGATAATGGCGGAAGCTCGTTAAGCTCCAGCCGCAACCTCCACGATCCGCGATCCAGCCCCATCCAGCCCCACGAAGCTTCGCCGCCGCGGATCCAGCCCCACGAAGCTCCGTCGCCTCTTCGGAAGTTCCAACCGCCAGCCACGATCAACTCCACGCAAAGTTTCTGCGGCTATCCATCGACCACGAACCGCCCGCCATGGCCGCACCTTTGAAGCTCTGTCAGTTACTTGTTATGTGGTTTTTCTCTTCTTTTTTTCAGTATTGTTGAAGCCCTATAAAAGGGATAGAGTGTGCCCTGTATTGCGGTTGTTGATGAATGTTGATGAAATGAAATTGTGAATGTTGCTTCCCGTTTGAGGAGTGTCATGAGTTGTAATTAGGAATTATGTTGCTGTTAGTTGGACTTTCTTTCCAGTTAGAAGAAGATGAATAGTGAAATTTCATCTGCTGCTTTGAAATTAAGTCCCAATTGAAGTAGGGGTGCTGCGTTTTTTTTTCTTCCTGTAGGAGTTAGATGAGAAGGTGCTGCATTTTTTTCCTGTAGGAGTTAGATGAGAAGGTGCTGCATTTTTTTTCCTGTAGGTGTTAGATGAGAAGATGAACAATGGTTTAATTGGTGAGCGTTGATTAATGCATTGTAAAAGCAATTTCGGTGTGCTTAGAGCCTTAGACAGTGAAGATTCATGATGTCCTGCTTAGTTAATCCCGTTGGAACCACCTGTGTCACTGTGCGTTATAGGAATTGAGAATTTAGGAGAAGAACTGTAATTTAATTTCACTGTGGTGATTCAGTGAAATGTGAGAATTAATTCCGTGAAGTTGCTTAGAATTAGAACGTTTTTGCTGTCTCCTGTTGAGAGTGTTACAGGAAGGTTATTTAGAGATTGAAATGTGAAATCTTGATCCATCTTGAGTGTTAGAGATTTCGTGGATCCACTTGAGCGATTGTGATTTCGTGGAGCCACTAGTGTGAGAGCGAGTGAATTTTAGGTTGTTAGATTTGTGGCTTCCTTACTTGTTGAGAGAGTTCGTGGAACCATCTTGTGTGAGGGAGTGATTTAATTCCGTGGTACCGGTATGTGAAAGCGGCCGACCTCGGAGCGGAGAACGAAGGTGACGAGAAGTTCTCGCGTGATCACCATCGACTTCGGATACGGAAAGACACAGCTTTTTGTGGGTACTTATTTCTATCTTCTCCTTTGTGTGTGACTCTGTATTTTTCTCGTAGGATAATTAGACTCATTGCTGAGTTTTCGTCCGAATTTCGTCAGCAAACGCTACGTCGAGAACTCCAAACGGAAACGTATTTGGAGTTCACGATTTCCGTTTTGCTATGACAAGGGGAACAGATCGAAGTGGCAAACTTCCTTCCCCGGATTTAAATTCGAACCTTAATTAAGAAAATTCATTTTTTTAAAGAAGTAATTTTGTGCTTTCTAAATCCAAGTTGCGTAATTTTCTTAGTACTGCGCCCGCTCTAAAACTAAAAAATCATATTTCGCTGCATTCGGTTAGGGTTTCCTATAAATAGCCGACAGGCGCGTAAACCCTACGCGTCGTGCTGCATCACCAGGGCACGCGACCTACCCGCGACTCCACTTCTGAACCCCGACGTCTACCTCCCAGCCCTCGCCAGCTTGCTTCGCCGCCGTCGGAGGCCTACCAAGGCTCCGGCGAACTGTCCTCCACTGACCGTCGGCTGGAATCCCGACTCAAAGTCTACCTCCGCCGTCGGGATTGGCGGATCCACTCCTCCCGAATCATCTTCAGCCCACCTTCCTTCGACGGAGCCTCCTGCGGGCTCGTTCACCTTCGGCGAGTGTTCCTCCAACACCCTCGGGCACTGTCGAGCCCGCAGCAACCGTGCGACTCTCCCGCAAACCTCATGTGCAACTTCCTGTCAGTTCTCCAGAGCCTGATCCTTCACCCAGTTGCTGCCCGAAGCAAACCTGTGAGCCTTTGGTATACCTCTTTACCCCATCTCGCTCAAATTCGCTAGTATATTTTTGTGCTTAAATTGTATTTGATCTTAAGTCAGAGCTTGCCTGCCTAGGCCTTCGTTACTCCTGTTTGTCGTTAATTTTCTACATTATTGTTTTTTTCTCTCTCTTGGAGCATTTGTGGAAGAATTAATTTTGATCGCGGTTTGTGATCAAATGTTAGTTTACTAACGTGGGGGTACGAACCATAGGTCGGTCTACATTTGAAAACACTCGTGTTATTTTTGGCTTGCGCAGCATTGTTTAAAACCCAAACATGAATTTTACTTTTTAAAATTAAAAAGGAATTCCAGGAATGCATCAATTAGAGAAGGCTTAACTGCACAGGAAGCAGCGGTTAGAGAAGGCTTAACCGCACGGAGGACCTGTTTCCCTCTGATACCATGTGGAGAAAACCTGAAA
Organism: Platanthera guangdongensis; assembly: GCA_039583875.1. NCBI lineage: Eukaryota > Viridiplantae > Streptophyta > Magnoliopsida > Asparagales > Orchidaceae > Platanthera > Platanthera guangdongensis. Next base: position 294,207,163 of record CM077151.1, on the reverse strand, counting down.
CTTGTATATACTTTCTCAATAATCAAATACAAGGTATGAATAGACATTTGTGGGAGGGAGAAAGAGAGAAGAGATCCTTATACATGATGTGGGACTAAAGAGGAGAGAAGAAAAATAAACAAAATGGGCTTCATCATGGGCCTCTTTACATAGGCTTTTCCAACAAAGATCAACACAGATTTTTGTTAGAACAAAAAATTGCATGCAACAACAACAAAACATCCGGTAAATTAATGGCCTACCATTATTCAACAACTACAAAAAGGAATAAACAACAAATGTGTTAATGCATTGTCTCAAAAAAAAAGATAATGAAGAGGGAGAACTGGAAGCAACTATATAGTAAACACACATTATTCAAAAAGTCAAAGAATCTTGAAGCCGGGATAAACATTTACAGAACATTATCAAGCTAAAGGAATCTAGCAAGAATAACAAGTTATTAGTGGACATAAGGGATGCTAAAGAGTAAAGGAAGGTTGGAAATCGGAAAGGATCAAAGCATTAAATAGCTATTGATGTAGTTATAGACTTATATCATGTTGGAATAGTTGAAGGTCACTTGGGTGTGAATGCAACAATCAAACAACTTAAACATATATTCTACTAGAAAAAAATGAAGCAGGTCTTTGATTATATCAAATAGCAACTGATTTGCCAACAGTGTAAGACATAATAAGAGGCCAATGGGTCTGTCATATCCATTGTCAATAATGAATAGAGTGTTGCAAGAGATATCAATGGATTCTATAGAAGGCTTGCCAAAATCAAATGGGAAATTTGTGATTTAGTGATAATGGTAGCATATACATTCTTAGATCACATTCTACGACTACACAGAATGCCAACATCTATTGTAATTGATAGAGATGTGATCATCCTATTTCCTAAGTTCTCTTTGGCAATCCCCGTTAAAATTGCAAAAGTATAATTGAATGTCTACGCTATAGTGCTATACCACTCACAATTGGATGAACAAAGTGGTGAATGGGTGGAGAGGTACTTAAGATGTATGTTACTCGATAAACCCACAAATTAGGTAATCTAATCACAATTAATATAATGGTGGTATAAATGTATAATACAACATTCCAAAGAGTAAATCGAATGACTTCTTACAAAGCGGTTTATGGCCAGGTTCCTCCATTCACATTTTTTGCCTGCTAGATTCATAAATAACAAAAATAGTAGACAAATCCTTACAAGCGAGGAAGTTATAACTAGACTCAAATTGAATTTAACATGCTCAGAACCAGATGAAGGTGATTGCAAATAAATCGTGAAAGCAGGGAAATTGCATTTGACAAGTTAGGTTGTAACATTATAAACAAGTTAGTTTAAAATCACACAGATCACACACTATCATCAAGGTACTTTGCATGGTTTCATTATACGAATGAAAAAGGTTGCATGAAGTCTGATTCCGCCAGACAGGACAAATATCCATAATACTTGTATCATATTTCCCAGATGAGAGAGCGCGGAGGGATGTTATGACTCAGAATAAGCAACTAACAACAATATCTGATAAATGATAATGAAAATATACTAATAGAGCCAAAGAAGGATTTAAATAGAAGAATCACGCCATATGAAGGTCCGCTAATCATACATGTGCTCGTGAAATGCGTTCATGGCAACATTAAGGAAGGAGAACTTGAAGAAGATACTACAATAGAGGTATCTTCATTTTAATCCTTAGGGTGAAGGAAAGTTTCGGAGGAAGTAGCATTGATTCGCTCAAATTTCAGAATATATGAATTTAAGTTAAGCAGGAAAACTAGTTAGGTAGTTGTTACGGGCCTACTTCCGCAACAGCGGTAACTTGCCGGAGCAGTGGCCGGAGTCAAAAATGATGGTAGAGGATATTACAACGGAGCCTTAATCGTGTTTGCCTAAGCGAGATTGCTCGTTAGAGAAGAGAGCCGCCAAGATCTCACAACAAATGACAAGAACTAGGCTTTTCATTCATAGATAATTGATACAAGACTTTAAGGGTCTATTTATAGAACCCTCGGGTGGTAAACCCGTAATTACATGATGATGCATAAAATATTAAAAATACATAAATATTAATATAATAAGACTCGTCTCCTAATATGAACTCCATACAACATATAATACGATAAACAACAAAGAATCCAAAACCAATATGTAACAATAGTTAAATGCATTTTTTTTAATAAATAGATAGATGTTTCTTCAAATATTAGGCTAAGTATAAATAAGAGCTTAAGGCTGTAGGAAAGGGTATGTAAGAAGTAAATCAAGATTGTTGCCCTTAGCAAAGTCTTTTTTTCCCGGGCGAAGACATCGATTTATCATCAGCTTGTTCATTGATTTAGTCGTCAATCTCTGGAGGTCAATCTTCCATTGGTTGTAAGCTACTATGAATCTTTCATTTGATTTTGTAATTTATATCATGATCTTTCCAGGTATTATATCAGATTATGGTTTCCACTAAACAATTACAAAGGGATGAAAAGAAACTATTAAGAAGACGGATTAAGTGATACTGGATTGAATGAGCAATTTCCACTAAAATCATACACAGAGCATAGTGTGTGTGAGAGAGAAAAAGAGAGAGACCTTGGTCAGCGATCAGCATTTTGGAGAAAACGCAGCCATAAGCCTCTGGCAATCCACCAGATACGCAAATCCATAAGCCATATTCATCAGAGTAGCCTCGTGCAAGTCGCTATTCGAGGTTCCAGTGGCATCCGTTGAGAAGAAAACCCTAAATCCTCTCACGAAAGCTTCCCTCGCCGTCGTCTCGCAGCAGAGGTTCGTCATAACCCCAGTCACGATCACCTCCTCTACTCGCATCTCCTTGAGCACCTCCTCCAACCCAGTCCCGTCGAACGCGCTGTAAGTGATCTTCTCCACCACGCGGTCGCCGTCGCGCCTACTGATGTCCGGGAGGAGCTCAGCTCTCGGCGTGCCATCGAAGATTAGATTTCCGTCCCACCACTCGCCGAGCATACCGTAGTCCTCAGGAGAACGGTGGCGGTGTCTGGTGTAGAGTACAGGAATGCCAGCGGCGCGGCAAAGGTCGACGGTGGAGCGGAGAGCGGGAAGGATGGGCTCCGCGATAGAGGAAAAGTAGTTCTGCATGTCGATCACTAGCAGAACAGCAGTTTTAGGGTTTGGATCTCGTTTTCGGATTTCATACTTCGAGTAGGAGGTCGTAGAGGTGGCGGAGGGGGCCATTGATGTGCCGGAGAGCAGTCAGCGGGGGAAGTCTAGGAGGAGGGTAAACGGCATAAATGAACTATTTCAAGAAACAGATACGGACTCCAAAAATATTTATTCTATATTGAAAGGAAAAACACTTCCGCTAGGCATTTATTTTTCAATTTTATTCATATTTATTATAAAAAAATTTATTATCATTAATTTATGTATTTTTAAAATCTAAAATAAGTGCTCTTAAATTTTCAAAATCTCTTACCAATAATAAAAAAATGTGCTCTCATCATAACTCGCAAATTCTCATACACAAAGAAAAAATGAGCGACGGGCGGAATATGACATTCGGGGGTTTGGGAACGGCGGGAGCGTTATCACGTTGAGACAATGTCATGACCGAAATACTATTGTGTGGGGCGTTGGGGCCCGTCCCGTGCATTATCGCGATTGAGCTACTGACACTATTGTTGGGGAGGTTCAGCTCAAAGTATTCTACGTACAACTATCAAGTTTGGAATATGTATATATAGTACCTCAAACGTAGAACCTAGCCCTAGAATGACACGAACTCAATAATGTGCTCTGAATCAGCCCCGACACGTGCGGACATATATGTAATATTTCTAACAATCTCCTCATATATCTGTCATAAACCCGATTTCGGATAAAGGGTTGTTTGTGCAATGTTCAGCCAAAACGTGTCTCATTCACAATCGTGTCCATCTCATGTTAAACATATTGGACTTAAATAGAAAAATAATATGCATGCATAAAGCAAAGAGAAGCTCAGCCACATCATAACATAGTCTCATATACAATCATGGCACAAGCCACATAAGTATAGCGTCCCAAATCAAACAGAGAGCATAATAGTCCAAGCAAACAGGTAAAAGTAAGAGCTAAACAGTGTTCTGAACAGAGATAACAAAAGAAATCTACTAATACTTTAATTGTCAATATCCAGAAGATCATTATGATCAGGATCCCAGTCTACTAGTGCTCCTCCTATGTCAGCAGCCTCTGTAATTTTCAACAGAGAATTTCATTTTAGAATGAATTCAATCATTTGAAAATGTACAAATACAAGTGCTGCTTTATTATCATAATACAAGCTCAGCGAGTTGACTTGTAACTTAGACAAGAGTATGTCTAAAATCAAGTTTCTGATCCAGTCAACTTCTTCATCAGCTGAAACAGAGACAAACAACTCAGCTTCTATAGACGACAAAGATATACAAGTTTGTCTTTTGAATTTCCAAGTAATAACAACTCTACTCAACATGAATCTATATCCACTGATAGACTTGTTATTTCCAACTTCTAAATACCACGAGGCGTTAGAGAATCCATTCATAGTAGAAGGATAACCAGTATAGCACAGAGTATGATCTTTAATACCTCTTAGGTATCTCATCAGTCTATCTAGGGTATCCAAACGCTCTTTGTCTGGACTACTGGTAAAACAGCTCAATATGTCAACCGAGAAGGCAATGTCTGGTGTTGTACAACTTGTGTAGTACATGAGACTGTCAATTATTTCTGAATATTTTACTTGATTAATGTTGACATCTTCATTAGAACTCAACTTAATATTGTGATCAAACAGTGTCTCAACTGACCTGCAATCTTTATATCCCCAGGTAGAAAGAAGTTGCTCTATATAATGAGCTCGACTAAGGGTAATTCGACTCTTATCAACTCTAACTTTCATACCTAATAGGGTATCCACGGGATCAAGGTCCTTCATGTCAAATGCTTATGCGATAGTTGATTTAATATCTCTATCTACAACAAGATCTGACCCTAAAATCAACATGTCATCCACATTTAAACATACGATGAATGTTTGATTTGACATTAAACGGTGATAAAGGCATTTATCGGAAAGACTTGATTGAAATTCAAAACTCTTTACTACTTGGTCAGATTTTATGTGTCTCGTCTTAGGCGCTTGTTTAAGGCCGTGGATTGATTTATTCAATTTACATACTTTATCTTTTAATTTTTATGTTCATAACCTTTAGGATGTGTCATATATATCTTTTCATCGAGCTCTTCATTCAAGAAAGCTATTTTCACATCCATCTAATGAACTATAAAGTTCTCAATAGACATTAAATCAAGAAGAATTCTAATAGTGGATAGGTGACATACATGCGAATAGGCGTCAAAGTAGTCAATCCTCCGTGTTGCTTATAACCTTTAGCTACATGAAGTGTTTTATACCTGGTTATACATTCATCAATATGTAATTTCTTCTACAACACACCAATTGCATCGTAGGACTTTAACTCCTTTCGGCAGGTCAATTAGATGTCAAGTGTTGTTCTATAGCAGTGAGTTCATCTCATCATTAACGGCTTCTGGTCACATCAACGAATCTCTAGATCTTATTACTTCCTCATCTTCTAAGTGATAAGTGACAAAATTCTCATCAAAATCCTCAGAGATTCTTTTTTCTTGTAGATGCTCTAATTGGAACAGGTTCCACCTCAAAAGGTTGGGGAGCAGTGCTAAAAGGACTAGCTTCAAGTTATATAGTAGATTCTGAAATCATATCAGTAGTCCCGGAGACAAACAAATCATGATCTTTGACATATTTATTGTCAAAAAATATGACATCTTTAGATTCTATCACTGTATTAGTGGATAGATCAAGAAATCTATTAGTCGCAACATCTTCTGCACTACCTAAATAGACACATGTTGTCGTTCTAGGTCTCTTAAGGTCTTGTATTCGCATATAAACAATACAATATCAAGTTTTTAAAGTATCATATCTACAAGGATGATCCTGACATAACTCATACAGAGTAGAAGTGAGCAGATAATGAGACACTATATTCAGAATGTGATTTGCAGTAAGAACTGCTTCTCGCCAAAAAGAATTAGATATGTCAGTTGTTAGGAGCATACAATTCAACATTTATGTTAAAGTTATATTCTTACGCTCGACAACACCATTTGACTAGGATGAGTAAGGAACTGTGATTTCAATGATTATTTCCTCAGAGGCACAAAATTCCTTGAATCCAGTAACAGTGTATTCTCTTCCTCGGTGACATTTAAATCTCTTAACTTTAAGTTTAAACTGATTTTCCACACTAGACTTGAAGATCTTAAATATCTCAAAAGCCCCATCTTTTGATTTCAATAAACACACATGATATTATCTAGAAAAATCGTCTATGAATGTAATTAGATATTTATTTTACCCACTAGTGACATGACTTCGGAAATCACATAGGTCTGAATGTATAAATTTCAGAAGTTGTGCGCTTCTAAAAGACAACTTGAAAGGTTTTCTAGTGATTTTAGTTTGAGGACACACCTCACACATGTCAAATCAAATAGACAGATCTAAGGGGATGTTATGACTTTTAGCTAGATTTAGCATTTTTCTATAATTCACATGTTCAAATCTGTTATATAACAACTTATGATCAATAAGACTTGAACTAACTTGGTTAATGATATCATTATTAAGCTAAGTCTGCACATTTCGTTGATCAAAATACGCACACTCAAAGTAATGTGAATTGACCGTTAATGTCATTCTACGTTTTGGGTTGTGAAGGATATTCCAACTTTACCTAATAAACTCATGAAAATCAGAATTTAAGATAAGCTAGGAACTACTTTAACATTATTTAAAAATAAGATTTTACCCGAATAGAGGACCAGCTCTGCTATCCTAGCATGAGTTACTTCAGTCACTCCTCCATTGTAGCTCTCCACCTTCTACTGGACTGCCACGACTTCAGTCAAGAGACCTCTGTCATTCGTTACATGACAGGTAACACCACTGTCCAACCACCACTCAGAGGACGCACTGCAGTGACTACTCCGGATCATAGTCACAAAGGGCTTGGGTTCGAAGTTGTCGACCTGCATGTTTAAATCAATTTGATCCTAAAAGTGGATGAACATTTTGAGTTCATCCAGTGTGATCTCCTTCAGCTTTAGCATTTTTGTCTTGAAAGTGATCCACTCAGGAGGTAGCTTGAACAAAATTAGACCCCCAAAGAGATTATTGAATATCTCGGACTGTTCGTCCGCCACCTTGAGGTGCAGTTTTTTCAGTTCAACAATTTGAAAGGTGATTGAAGAAGCAAAGCGTTATGAACAATAATGTTTTTTTTTTACTTATTAGTGAAATTTGTAAAGCAATAATGTTATATTAATATACTTAATTTTAGAAATAATCGTTATACCAAACAATTTAAATGAAAAAAATGAATTAACAACACTTAAACACACTCTTCAAACAGTCTGCTACTTTCTCATCATTATTTTGCTAACAGTTTTATTTTCACAACTATATTCGATCAACAACTTTTTCATCAACATCAATTGTCTCAAGTAGAGCCATAATTATACTGAAAAACCACTTGACGCCCACAACTTGGTGAAGGAAATCATATTGTAGCCAACAGTCGAATCAGGAAAGCAACAAAATAGACTGCTGATACAATTTGATCAGCACATAATTGATGAGGCGATACTTTTAGTTAGTGTTCTACCACAAGGAACCTCGTGCCCGGCAAAATAGTACCCATATCACTCGTAGTCGTGCACTGCACGTGTAGATTACTGGACCCCCAAACTCGCTCTATATGGTCATCACCAGCGTTCACTGGAGAAAATGAGTGATGGGAGAACTAGCGCGCGGGATGCCAAACTGATAGTATCACGTTAAAATCAGTAGAAATTATCTATAGATTTTATTAAATAAGTTTATTACAGTAAGATGCATGTCATTTTAATAATGAGCTGCGAATAAAAATTGATCCACGTGAGCTTGATTGATCTTCATAAGCTGCCCCCATCTTCTCCCGGTGTGAACGCACTCGCACAGGAATCAGCAATGGCGCTCATTCCGGCTTCCGACTCCGACACGCTCCCTCTGATTTCCGAGGTCAACACGTCCGGCGGCCCCGATCCCTCCTCAGGCACCGTCAGGGCCACCGTCATCCAGGCCTCTACCATCTTCTATGACACCCCCGCTACTCTAGGTATGGATCTGCTGTTCCCCCTTCATCCCCAGCTTTGAGATAGAAGCTGAAGGAATCTAATCTCGTCTTCCTTGAGGATTTTTATATCCATAGCAAGGGTTTTTGCCCGAGTATCAGCTGAAGGAAATCTCGAAGAAAGAGTGAATTTAAAGTAAAAGTTCTGCTGGGGGGTGAGAAATCTTGATAGGCTTCAGATGACCAGCCATCAAATACTATATTCTGGAGTTCCTGCATAAATTAAGGAGATCACATGTTCTTTTAGTTTGTTAAAATGCCTTAATTCATTGGTTCAATTTGATCTTTAAGCTGCTATAGGCTCTGTCTGGGGCACCACTGGGGCTCCAATCCGGTGGAGGTCCTCCCCTCCGGTGGGCAATTGAGCCCCCCTGAAAATTTTCTCCCTTCTCACCAGGGCGTCAAGGGCTGTTTGAGGCGCCTCCATATTCCACCGCCAGTGGCAAATAGAGCCACACCGGTATAATATAGTGTTTTAGGCTCTGTTTGGGAAACCGGTGCCGTTTTAAAAGGGGGAAGTTCAAAAAGGAGATGCTAAACTGTATTTTTAAAATTGTGGTTTTAAAACTGAGGGTTTGTTTGGGTAATCTCAGTTTCAGTGACGGGTTTAACTTATTTTTAAAATTATCTTCACATGAATTTTATTTATTTCAGGCCAATTTTTTCTGATTTTTTTTTAAAAAAATTAGGTATTATATTTGTGATTTTTTTGCAAATTTATGGATATAATTATTTTTTTTATTGGGGTTAAATTGATTAAGTAAAATAAAATTAAATTTAAAAAATATTTCAAACGACCGTTTTGAAAGGGAGAATGGAGGTCTCCCTGACCTTTTCAAAACGGAGGAAAAAGTAGGTTTTAAACCGGCCGTTTTAAAATGACAACATTGTAGTCGTTCCCAAACATCTTTCCTCCGGTCCGTTTAGAACGGAATGGAGTCAAAACGGAATCTCAAACATAGCCTTAGTAAGGAGTATATAGCGTTCTCAACACATCATTTTTTTTTTTAGAATCTCCAAAGAAGATTTATTGAGAGTTTGATTTCTAATAATGAAATCTTGTATGAATGTTGATACTCATCCCAGTTCTGTATGTCACGGAAACGAGAGTAGATCGATCAAACAAACATAACATCAAAACACACAACACATAGATTTGTTGAGACTCCGCTCAAGATAGTCTACAATGCCTCATCAGATGTGGAATGATCATTTATAGTATCTCCAGCATAGAGTCATGTCTCAGAGTGACAAAACTCAATGTGTCGTTCCGAGTCGGTCTCGACACGCGCGGACATATAATTAATTTCCTAACAATCTCTTCTTATGTCCGTTGTAAACCTAATGTCGGAAAATGGGTGGTGTGTGCAGTGTTCAACCAAACATGAAGTACTCACAACAGTGTCTGTCACACTTGTCAGAACTCAGAACACATTAGACGTTAAAGAAACAACTGTATGCACGCATAAGAATTAATATAAATCTCAGCCATATCTAGTAGCTAATGATCAACAAAAGAGTAAAAGTAGCTCAAACAACAAGTGTTCAAAAGAGCTAAACAATGCTCTAATCAGAGTTAAGCCAGAACTCAAATAATACTTTATCTGTCATCATCCTCAGATGTACAATAGGGCATCCTCATAAGGATCTCAAACAACAAGTGTTCCTCTATCATCAACATCTATTGTAATTTTCAAAAGAGAATTTTATTTAGAATGAATTCAAACTTATGAAAATGTACATGTATCTAGTTCTACTGTAAGAACATATTACTTTAATTACCTAAGAGTACACCTTCACATAGTATTATAGGTTTTACCTCAGAATCTATTATCTGTTTCAAAAAAACGATATTATGGACTTCTGGACACTGCAGCTGTATCTGTGTTCCTATGTGGAAAGTCACAGTTACTATTTTTCTAAAATTAACTAGAACTTATCAAGTGTGAAATGAAACTAATTAACAGAAGAAAGGTCAAAACTAATCAGATCGTGTTATCAAATGTGGAATAACACTCTCCTCCTAGATAAGAAAAACGAATCACAATAAAGTTGTTAACATCAGACGTGGAATGAAATAACTCACCAGATTCGTATTCAGCAACCACGAACATCAACATAACATAACACGCTTGTTTTGACAAAAGAAAGTGAAAAGAATCAAAATATTTGGACTAAGACTGAACTGAATCGTCTAACCTTGAACTAAGACTGAACTTAAATTGCTTTAAGTCTCATTTCCCTCGCTGTTTTAATTAATCGATCTTTGGACATTTCTTTCGTCAATGGATCAGCCGAGTTATCCTTCGATTCCACATCGATCAATGTGATAACGTCTTGTTCTTTCAGATAATTCAATAGAACATATCTCAGTCGTACATATCTTCTCTTAGTATTAAAAATGACATTCTTAATGACTTGAACTGATGTCTGATTATCACCGTACAAACTCAAAGAATTGACTTGTAGTGTAGACAAAATAATGTCTAGGATCAAATTTCTGATCCAGTCTGCCTCTTCACCAGCCGAAGCTAAGACAAACTTCTCTGTTTCCATAGACGACAAAGCCATACAAGTATGTCTTTTGAATTTCCAAGCAACAGCAGCTTCATCTATAGTGAATATAAATTTGCTGGTAGACTTACTATTATCAACTTTTGAACACAACGAGACATCAGAGTATCCATCCACAGTAGAAGGGTAATCAGTGTAACACAGAGCATGATCTTTAGTATCTTTCAGTATCTCATCAGGCTGTATAGGGCATCCCAATGCTCTTTGTCTGAACTACTGATAAAGCGACTCAACATACCAACAGAGAAGACAATGTCTGGTCTTGTACAATTTGTACCGTATATGAGGCTACCAATGATCTTCGAGTACTTGGTCAACGTTGGTCCCTACATTCAAACGCAACTTGATATTTAGATCAAACGGTGTCTGTACAGGCCTACAATCTTTATAACCTAAGGTAGAAAGAACTTGCTCTACATAATGAGCTTGATTAATAGTAATGAGACTCTTGTCTACTTTAACTTTCATTTTTAGAAGGGTATTAGCAGGATCAAGTTCCTTCATGTCAAATGCTTTTACAAGAGTGCATTTAATATCTCTTACTATAACAATATCTGATCCCAGAATCAACATGTCATCTACATACAAGCATATAATGACTGTTTTATTTGACATTGAGCGGTGATAGAGGTACTTGTTTTTAAGACTGAGCTGAAATTCAATGCTCTTTACACTTGGTCAAATGTTATGTGACACATCTTAAGCGCTTGCTTAAATTGATAGATTGGTTTATCTAACTTGCACACGTTCTATTTTAGATCTTTATGCACATAACCTTCATGTTGTGTCATGTAAATTTCTTTATCAAGCTTTCCATTCAAGAAAACTGCCTTTACATTAATCTGATGAACTATAAAGTTCTCGATAGAAGCTAAGACAAAAAGAATTCTAATAGTGGATATGTGACACACAAGTGAATAGACATCAAAGTAATTAATTCCCTCCGTTGTTTATAACCCTTAGCTACTAGACATGTTTTATATCTGACTATAAATTCATCACTATGTAATTTCTTATTTAATACTCACCTGCATCATAAGACTTTAGCTTGTTTTGGCAGGTCAACTAGATGTCAAGTATTATTTTGTAACAGTGATTTCATCTCATCATCGATGGCTTCTGCCCACATTATCGAATCTCTAGATCTCATTGCTTTCTGGTAGGAGAATGAATCATCTTCTAAGTCGTAGGTGGCGAATTTCTCACCAAAGTTATTAGGGATTTTATTTCTTGTAGATGTCACAACCCGTCTCGATAGAAATCAGAGTGCGCTTCGGGCGGGCCGTGATGTCATAGACATGGGCAGAAAGAAAGTCATGTCTTCTAAGGCGGATACAAAGAATGCTGAAAATAGTTTTAAAGTGATTACTTTCAAGTAAAAATAGTTGATCTTTGTTATGTGGAAACTTTCAGAGTTATAAATGCATAGGTACCTTGAAAAAAAAAATTATGTTTTACAGGTCACTAATATAGTTTTCATGCAAATGATTTGACATAGGGTGCACATGCATTAACATCAAATTCTAGTACATATTATTTAATAGCGTGGCAGTTGTCCATGTATTACTGTTCATAATTATCACATAAAGAAAACATCTGACAGTAAAAGAAATGAATCAAAAACATCAAACCTGACACGGATAAAAGATCAATCATCGGAAAGCAGGAGCTTGATGCAGATCGAGCTCAGGAACCTGGCGTCGCTGACACGAGAGTTAAGGCAATTCCAAAACACAAAAGAAAAAGCTCAAAACATTGAAATAAACAGGGTGAGCAGAGTAAAGCATAGAACAGAAACAGAAGCAGAAAAAAGCATGAGTGTACAAGTATCTCATGAAGCAAAACTATTCAATGACCAGCAAACAAAAGAGCTAAACAGAGCAAGTTAGTTTTATTAGACTACTCCGGAGCATAGCCTAACATTATTCATGTAATATTTAATAGTTGTGGTCAATGAAGGGTGTGAGTGTTATAGCGAGCGACAATGGTTTCACGATCAGATCTGCGTGCAAGTCTTGTCGGAGAAGTAATTCTGCTTGTCGTGACCATGACAGCAGACAGATGCCCAGTTATATGCTACAGTTCAAGAATTTGCTTACAACTACGAATTTGTTTTCGAGTTTCATATTTAGGTGATTATTTATCATATCGAGACCTGATACAAACTTAGCGATTCAATTGTACAAGATTATAGTTCATAAACGCGTCAACAGAAGAATTGAGCTACGGAGCAACATTCGCTCAAGTCTTATAACATACCTAAGAAACTAGACAGACATCAGAAACCAGACGGACATCAGAAACCAGATTCGACGACACAGAAGGAATCAAACAGTGAGTTTTGACTCTTGCGGGTTCGAGGGGTTAATGTTTCAGTAACCAGAAGATTTTTCGAGTAAATCGCAGAGGTAAGTTGAAATGTATCAGATCAGAGATATCAAGTACATATCTAGGTTAAATCATCATTGGACTCAAGTATTTTCCACGTAAAAAGTGTGTTACGAGCATGATACATCAAAACATCAATCATATACTTGTTAACCAGAATTCATTACAGTTATTATAGTGACAATGTTGTTCGTGATTAACGTTCTACTATTCTTCAAATTATTCCTCAAAAGAGATAGAATTAATCAATTTACATATTCAATTAACTATCGTTCACTAACTCGTCTCACAATTATCCAAATATCATCATTTACACTCACGACTTACGTTATTCCTATCGCGGGAACCTTAAACAGATAACAAGTCTATTTAGAGATTCGAGATCTAAATTATTTGACGAAACAAACAATCAAGGACGAATTCAGACAAATATAAGATCACACAAGTTAATTAAGTTCAATGTTTGCAAGAAAAAAAGATCTCTACTTGCATGAAGGAAGCCGCAATTGGCGGCGGCGAAGCGCGCAAGCGAAATCAGAAATCCTGACTGGACCTGTTCAGGAACAATCACAGACAAAGTTTGAAGTGTCATATCTACAAGCATGGCAACTCTATTTAAAGCTCACATAAGCAATACAACCCAAAGTTTTTAAAGTGTCATATCTACAAGCATGACCGTGTCACAACTCATACGGAGTAGAGTTGAGCTTTGAGTGAGACACTCTATTTAGAATGTAATTTGTAGTTGGGATTGCTTCCCCCCAAAAGGAATTAGACATACTAGCTGTGAAGAACATACAATTTAACATCTCTGTTAAAGCTCTATTGTTACGCTCAGCGATACCATTCGACTGGGGTGAGTAAGGAGTTGTGGTTTATAGGATTATACACTCAGAGACACAAGTTCTTAAACCCGGTTGCAGTGTATTCTCCTGCACGATCACTTCTAAATCTCTTAATCTTTAGGTTTAACTGATTCTCAACACGAGTTTTAAAGATCTTGAAGGTCTCAAAGGCTTTATCTTTCGATTTCAATAGTTAAACATGACAATATCTGAAAAAATCGTCGATGAAGGTAATAAAATACTCTATTCCCCCTTTAGTGACATGACTTTGAAAATCACAGAGATTGAAATATATCAATTCAATAAGTTGTGTACTTCTAGAAACCGACTTGAAATGATTTCTAGTAATCTTAATTTGGGCACGAACCTCGCACCTATCAAATCGAATAGAAAGATCAAACAAGATGTTGTGACTCTTTGCTAGATCTCGCACTTTCTTATAGTGTATGTCCAAGTCTGTTGTGTAATTACTTAAGATTAATCTGAGTTGAACTCACTTGATTAATGCACTTGTTATCTAAGCTAAGTCTATACATACCATTGATCATAGACGCACACTCAAAATAATGTGAATTAACTGCTAAGGTTATTCTACCGTTTTGAGTTGTAAAGGAAATTCCAATCTTATCTAATAAACACATAGAGATCAAATTCTTAGTTAAATTAGATACAACTCTAACATGCTTTAAAAATTAAAGTTTTACCTGAATAGAGGACCAGCTCTGCTGTCCCAGCATGAGTAACCTCAGTCTCTCCTCCATTGCAATTTTCAACCTTGTCCTTGACTGCTCTGACCTCTAAAAGAAGACCTCTGTCATTTGTGACATGACAAGTAGAACCGCTGTCCAGTCACCACTCAGAAGATGCACTGCGGTGACTACTCTCAATCATAGCCAGTAGGGACTTAGGATCAGAGATATCGACCAGCATGTTTGCAGTATTCTGTGGGGCTTCCTCCTTCAGTTTGTGCATTTTAGGCTTGAAGGTGATCCACTTAGGAGACAGCTTGCTCAAAATCAGACTCGCAACTGGATTATCGACCGTTTCAGACCGTTTGTCTTCCAGCTTGTGACACATATTTTCTAGTTCTAGGAACTGGAAGTGTGCGTTCAAGCGGTCCCAAATATTTTTTGCGGTCTTACACGCACTGTAGGTCATGACAAAGCGAGAATTTAGGGAATTCAGAAAGTAATCCCTGCAAAAATTATCATTTTTACTCCACTGATATTCGTCCACATTCTCATGGGTAGTGACGAAATCGCTAAGAACGGTGTAGAAAATTTCATGTTCTTTCATTCCTAGTTGGACATACAGCTTCCAACTGAGGAAGTTAGTGACATTAAAAGACTGCAACTTCACGATATCGAACGTGCTACACTTTGACATCTTGCTAGATTTAAATAGAAAAAAAATTATAATGAGGTCACCTGAATTGTGTGGAGACGTGTCCAAAAACTGCAGATCCAACAAGAGAGTATTTGCTCCTCCTTTTCAGCTGAGCACAGTTGTCCAAAGCAAGAAGATTTGGTATCAGCCACCAGCTTTCTTCAAGGACTTTTAAAAGCAAAGAGAATGGAACATGAGGTGTATTCCTTCACTAGATCTTTCAGCAAATGGGATGGAGGTGGCCTGAATCTCACAAAAGGATGGATCTCACGATCAAGAAGGATAAAGACTCTTTGCAGCTCTTGCAAATTTGGATCCCAACTTGATTTGAAGAAGAGGCCTCCAAACACATCATTGAAAACCTCCTACCCTAGAGAATCAAAAAAATAATTTGAAAGTTTTGGAGGTCCACAATACATCTGGATTTCTTTGCAGATCTAGAACGTAGATCAGAACTCCACTTCAGAAATTCTCTTTGGATCCGCTACAAATCCTCCCAGCAAACGGCGACAGGAGTGACAGGATTGCTACAGAGGGACCTCTCCTTAATCAACAACAAGGGAGAGACCAGATCCAGACGAGGTGGAGATGATCTGGTTCGGTGGCAACTCCAAAAGGCAGGCGAAGCACCCAGATCTAGTAGCTTTCTCCCTTCTTGCACAACAAAGAAAAGCAGTGGCAAAAGAACTCTCCTCCGATCGGCAGAGAAAACGTTGCAGCTCTTTCTTACTTCGGATTGTGAGAGCAGCGTCGGAAAACAAGAAAGGGAGATGGTGCAAGAAAACCGTGATTCCTCTTGGCGGTGACAGAAGAAACCTAACGAAAGAAAACCGTGATCCCAGTCTTCCTACTTCACGATCTCCTCCTAAAGATCCGACGACAAGAAAACTTTTTCCCTTCCCGATCGATTGTTGCGGCGGAAGAAAACCCATGCTTTTCCCGAGACAACGAGACACAGATCCACATGAGATGAGAACTCCCAGATCGGCGATGTCAACACAGGAGCCACGTCGGAAAAACTACAAAAACTTACAGAATCGCAGAAATCCCGTCGGCGTAGAAAATCGGGTGGCGATCTATGAATCCAGCGGCGATCTTCTTCCCTTTGATCGATGAAAAAAAAACAGAAGAGAGCGAACACGATTTGCGAAGATGGAGGAAAGAGCGGACAAAAACGAGCGGAAAACCTAATTTTGTACCTTGAGAATGTTGAAGCTCCACTCAAGATAGTCCACAGTGGCTCATCAGATGTGAAATGGTCATTTATAGTATCTCCAGCGTAAAGTCATGCCCTATAGTGACACGAAACTCAATGGATCGTTCCGAGTCGGTCTCGACGCGCACGAACATTTAATTAATTCCCTAACAAGATTTACGTGGTTCACCACCCTAAGATGGGCCATGCCCACGAGCAACAACAGTTTGTTTTTCACTAAATCAAGAACAGAGACGGTTACAAAGAGTGAATGGATTTTAATTTTCTGAATGTCCAAATGCTAGAATGAGAAATAGTTTATATATGCAAAATATCCATGATAATCATCTTGAAAAATTAAGGTTGTATTTCTTTAGAAATAAACATAAATTATGGCTAGTACTAACACAAGTGGATTCATCCATGTAGATAAAGCTGAAAGACTTGTTGCAGAGGCAGCTTCTTTTGGCTCTCAATTGGTAGTATTTCCGGAAGCATTTATCGGCGGCTATCCACGAGGATCTACCTTTGGTGTCACCGTTGGTATCCGCTCAGCTAAGGGCACTGAAGACTTTCGAAAATACCATGCTGCAGCCATTGATGAACCAGGTACAATTGTACAAATTAAAATTACTCAGATTACTACCTGTCATAACTTGGAAGAAATAGCTGATTTTTTTGCTGATTCTGGTTATTTTTGAATATTTTCCTCCATTAGTATATGAATTGAATGTTGTTTAAATTTTGCATGATTAGTTATGAATACTCTTTTGATTGTTCATTTCATTACAGGAACACCATTTTGTATGCCCATACATGAGGGCTCATGTAAATTTAAAGTTTTATTTTCTTTATACTTCTGACTAAATACAAATAATTCATCATATGAGCTCGACCTCTAAGGATTTGTAGCATCTCCGTCCCCATCATCTCCGCCTCTGGTCGCCTCAAGTAGAGTTAAGGGACGCTCCCCGCTAGGATCAACATACCCCAAAATCAAAATCCATTTGCTCCACAACTTTGACCCTGAATCACATCAGGGTTCACAACAATTGGTATCTAAGTCTTCCTTCTAAATGGGGAAGGATTTCTCCTATTTTGTCTTGATTTACCTTCCATATACAGACCAGCTGGTTTCTATTGAGCAAACCACACTCTCTAGGAGTCTTTAATCAAAGAAGTCTCATGGCTCCAGCGATGACACCAACCTCTCATTCTGCTGATCGTCATATGCGGTGGATTCCAAAATTAGGCATGCGCTTTGAAACAAATTTGATGTTGTTGAAATTGTTGAAGTAGGAGGTGGACGGTCAGGATGGTGCAGACCGCACAGACCGCCGGGACTGCACGCGTTTAGCGCGGATAGGATTGACGAATAGCCAGGTTCTTAACTATGGTTGTTCTCACAGTCTAACTTAGCAGGTTCCCTAGAGTATTAACTGCGTGGTTAGCCTTAGCTAACCGCGGACTGCGCGGTCTGGTTAGGGAGACCGCGGAGACCAGCAAACTGCCGCTTAGTGCGGTTGAGGTTTAGGTCGCGTGGCTGTCTGGTTATTTACTCCAGTCAACGCGGACTGTGGATGGTGTTCACATTGCTGTGCGAATTGGTGGAGTTAACCGCACACGTGGTTTGGGCTTGGCAGTCCGCATGTTGGGCTGGACTGGTGCTGCTAGCCGCCACGTCACTGGCGGTTACTCTATCCCCCTGGACGGTGACGGTATCTGCCTGCCCGCCTATAAATAGGGGTGCTGGTCTCGTCATAAATAACATGAACTGTAAGAACTGAAGCTTGAGTTAAACTCGGCAGTTAAGATTTTCTAACCGCGCAACTAAGTGAAGTGATCAGATTTATTGTTGTGTTTGTAGATTGTGCGGCTAGCACTTGACAGTCAGGAAACTGGTTCTGGGGCAGTGCGGATAGCTGGTAGCAATCGACGGCGGTTAGCAGCAGGTCACGGGTTCGGCGACTAGGCGGTCTCCTCCTTGGCAATTTTTCCTAGCTTGGATACACAGTTAGCGTTTGGCGAACTGAGTAGCAGTTCAATAAGCTGTTCGCTCAACTCGCGGTTAGGTGACCTTGGCGGTTAGGCGACCAGGTGTTGTGGATAGCGGTTAGCAGTTTCAGTTCATCTGTTCGCGGCGACTTCAGCGGTTAGGCGACCTCACGGTCAGGCGACCAGAAGTTGCGGACAGAGTTGCTTCCACAGTAGTCAATAAGCAGCAGTTCGCGCGGCTAAAGGTGTAGTCTTGTAGTTCGGCAGATTTGGCGGTTATCCTTGGCGGATAGGCGGCTTGGGCGGTTAAAGTGTTCTGCCCGCCAATTTCATATTTGTCTATTTTTTGTGATCTCTATCGAGTGCATTGCGAAATCATGTCTCGCAATGTATGTCGTCTTATAAAGAAGACTATTAATTCAATTGTGACTTTTGTTCTTCTATCTGTTTATAGTTTATTTGGCTTAGTTGGTTGAATATTCATGCGACCTTTCCCGTTTCACAATTTTTTACAGATGCAACATAGCCTTGATATCCAACCAGTTTGTCGTACATATACACATCACTCAACAATCATCTACTAGAGTCTAGGTGGGTTTTGCAACCCAACACGCCTGCATCAAAAAGATCCAAAACATACTTATATTGATTCATAATGATTCAAGAGATCCACGTGCCTAGAAAATATCACAACTCATCAAAAAAATTTATGTCAAAGAAGGCCCTTGATTGAAGGACACGAAGACTATAACACACTCTCAGAGGACAGTTGTTGTGCAGGTGTTTGACGTAGTAGATGAAGGCTGTAAAGAAAACAAGGGACCGCAATGATGGTGATTCTCGAGTGAATAAGGCTCCGTTTGGCACGGTTGCAACGGTCGTGAACACAATGGTTATGAACCGTAGTTCGTGACCACCTGACCTCACTTAAGGAACTTCATCCACTTTTATGTTCAAAGCTAATTTTTTTCTTTCTCGGTGTCGGTCACAACCGTTGTCATGCCAAACATTCATTCTATAATGGTTGCATTTTTGTCCATACACACCGGAGCAAAAACGCTATGCAAAACGGAGCCTAAGAGAGCCGTAAATACATTTCTTATTGAGAAGGTGAACGCGACAAGGCACATCAACTCTAGGAGAGAATGATATTGAAATAAGTATAAGGATTGCGAATCTAAATAAAAAAGAGGATGACAGTGGAAGGTAACTTCTACGCTGTGTCTGTGTCCGCACTGGGATTGAAGCAGGCAGTGTCTGCAGGAGTTAGTTGAGGATCAAAGATTGTGACTGAATGCGATTGAGACTGAATCTATACATTCAAACCTAGCCACTACTGGAAGACGATGTTTGGCTGGAATAAGCGTCTGAGATAGCACAGCAAGTCAACCTCATTGTAGAAGATCTGGAATGCGCTCGACAGAGAAGAAGAGGGCACCTATGCTGACAGGAGTGGATATACAATTTATTTATGGCTTTGTCTTCTTCAGTAACAGAGAAAAATTCGTGTTGATCAAAAGAATTGTGAGAAGATCACTAGAGATGGTGAGTCATCTGGTGGTGACTATATCACGTGATTATGTTGTTTGTGTGTGTATGTATCTTTACTTGGGAGTTTTGGAAGAGTATGAAGCTGGAAACCAAAAGTGGGGGAGTCTGCTACCGTTCAAGCCTGTGCGACAACTTGGATATCAGAGTGATGTTCGCAGAAGGTTCTTCCGTTTGTTTCTGTCGACATGTATTGATCTCATCCTCTCGTATGGTATCGAAGCTGCTGTCGACAACATTGATTTCCGTCGACAACAACATGCCTTATCCGTTCCAACTTTTGGTGAACTCGATGTTGCAACGAAGTTTGCGTTCCTGGTCCATGTATTTATTGCACCCACAGGGGGGCTACTTCCTTTCAGGAGGACATCTTATGCTTCTAGTTGGCTTCAGTCGATTGCTTCCTATAGGACGAGTTCATAGGTGCTTCTAGAATGGATGACGGGATAAGCAGTAAGTTTTAATTAGTGTTTCTCGGGTTCCAAGGCCAGGGAGAGGGTGTATTCTGTTGCAAGATTATAGAGTACTTCACTACCAAGTTTACTATGATTGATGTAGTCTATGATAGTTAACTTCCCTTCTCTTGTAGTCATAAAGAACTGATTCAAGTTTATTCGATCGCTAAAAAATAGAACTTTGGTGTCGCATATTAGGGCCATGCTAACTCTTATGGAATCAATTTGATGTCTCTAGGCCCTGAAGTCAACCGCCTAGCAGCAATTGCAGGAAAGTACAAGGTGTTCCTCGTAATGGGTGTGATCGAAAGGGCAGGGTACACACTCTACTGCACAGTTCTCTTTTTTGATCCTCTGGGCCGATACCTTGGTAAGCACCGTAAACTCATGCCCACCGCTATGGAGCGCGTCATATGGGGCTTCGGCGATGGTTCCACCATTCCCGTCTACGAAACTTCGATTGGAAAAATCGGTGCCCTCATTTGCTGGGAGAACAGGATGCCCCTCTTGAGGACTGCACTCTATGGCAAAGGTGGGAACTTTTCATGGTGCCTTGAAGCATCATTATCAATATTATAATATCATGACCTTTGAGATCTTAGCCTGTTTTCGACTTCCCAATTGATGCAGGCGTTGAAATATATTGTGCTCCCACAGCAGAGGCAAGGGAGGTATGGCAGTCATCCATGACGCATATTGCACTCGAGGGCGGATGCTTCGTTCTCTCGGCGAATCAGTTCTGCCGCCGGAAGGATTACCCGCCGCCGCCCGAGTATGAATTCGCCGGTGTCGGCGGAGAACCCTCGGCAGAAACTGTTGTGTGTGCTGGGGGAAGCGTGATAATGTCGCCTTCCGGAGCTGTACTCGCAGGCCCAAATTATGAAGGAGAGGCTCTCATCTCTGCAGACCTAGGTATAATATTGAGCAGCGCTTTCCTTTATATGATCATGATCATATTAGTGATGTGGAGACTGAATGTGGTATGATCGAAACACGGGCTGCAGATCTCGGGGAGATAGTTCGAGCGAAGTTTGCTTTCGATGTGGTGGGCCACTACTCCAGGCCTGAGGTGCTTAGCCTGACAGTCAAAGATAATCCCCAGCATGCTGTGTTCTTCACCTCCGCTGCTAAGAGGGAGAACGAGCAGAAATCATGATGTGCTCCTCTGAGAATTGATGTCTGCCTGCTGTTTCTGTAAGACTTTCTTGCAGCTGTGCTTGTGATCTTTTAACATTTTGCAGTAAATTTGTAAGATTGAAAGTTTCTCCCTTTGGCTGTATGCTTCTTTTAAACTGAACCTGATTTACCTGTAATGGGAAACTAATGCCGAGGGAAGCCCTCAGCTGGAGAGAAAAATGCCCCTTTGCCCGAACAAATTTATGCCAGCCGCCTCCCGCGGCAGCTGCTGGGCGTAGTCATTGTTGTCAAGCTCCACAACACTAGTCCATGTATGTGTCCTCATCATCCTCGGCAACTCGGCAAGTAGTTTGTTTGTGTTAGCTTTTCCAGAAAATGTATGGTTGAAAATAAGAGTCTAGAAATCCTAATGCAATGTGCCTACTCCACGATTTTATTAGGATTTATTCTTGTATTTTTACAATTACAGAGCGAAATGCAAAAGACAGCCTTTTTATATTTGAAGTAGAATTCCGAGAAACGGTAAAAACTCATAACTAACCTTACAAAAATGCGGGGAAACAGTGAATTAATCAACAGTACACTCACCCCGCTCCCACTAGCTTTAAAGAGAAGATAGTTGGTAAACTCTCATATTTACAGTGAGATCTCTTTTTGAATGCTGTGAGGGTTTGGTGACTGGAATCTAGAGGAAGGATGAACTTAACTCGTCCTATCTTTACAGTTATCGAGCTGTCTTCATATGAGATTTTTTACCAGTATGTGAAATTATAACAAGACTATTATAATCAATAAAAATACTGCGGGTGAAGTAATAGAATGGAGTGATATATAGACGAAGGCGTTCACCAATAGTCCCTGCAAGAGCAAGCTCCGTCTTTGAAGAGATGGAACCTGCTGCGGTCCCTCATCACAATCTCTCTGCAGTAAACTCTGGAGATGAGCTTCGACACGGTGTGACAATCTGCGCACACTCGAAGGTTCTTCACCACTCTAATGGCGGATCCCGGACCCGTGCGCAGAAGCCCAAGTGCAATGGCTAGTTTCTCGCTGTGGGCAGACAACAGCTGCTCCTTCTCCTCCTCCTCCACGTCCGCCAAAACCTGCTTCGTGTCCGGGAAATATCCCTCCTCCGCCCTCAAACGCTCCCAAATCTCCGCCAGCTTTCCGTAGATTTGCTCTGTTTGTGGGTGAGATTTGTCCCCTGCCATGAACTGGTTCACGACACCTTCCAGCTCTATCACACTCATTCCTGGATTCTTCGCAACTCCATTGGCAGCCATCAAGCTCCTCACCGTCCCCGCTTCCTCCCATCTATTTTCTGTGGCGAAGACGTTGGAGAGGAGGATATATCTGCAAAACAATGGCAGAAACTGAAGAATTAATGATGAATCCGAGCTGACCGAATTGCAAAGGCGGATTTTCAACCGAAAATACCTTCCACTATGACGAGGCTGAAGGTGAAGAAGCTGCCTTCCGACTTCCTCAGCCACCTCGCTGTTGCGGTGGATCCTGCATCCCCCGAGCAATGCTCCCCATGCCGGTGCATTGGGCTGCATCGGCATTGCTCTCGTCAGCTCCATAGCCTCTTCTATGAATCCAGCACGAGCCAACAGGTCGATGATGCAGCCGTAGTGCTCGACCTTTGGATCAACTCCATAAGTACCCTTCATTGTACTCAGCAGACGGCGGCCCTCCTCCACCATTCCCGCATGGCTGCAAGCGCTGAGCACTGCGACAAATGTAATGTCGTCTGGTCCGGCGCAGCTCCTCGCCATCTCGTGGAAGAGGACGAGAGCTTCTTCCGCAAGCCCGTGGATCGCCATGCTGGTAATGATGGCATTCCAGGCAAGGACGTCTTTCTGCTCGATGGCCTCGAAAATTCTCGCCGCCACGGCTATTCGGCCGCACTTGGCGTACATGTCCAGTAGAGCAGTGGAGAGGACTGCGTCGAGCTCCACTCCGTTGTTTCTGATGAATTCATGGACGCGCTGCCCTCGCTCCAACGCGCCGAGGTGAGCGCACGCCGACAACAAGCTCACAAGAGTTGCGTGGGTGGGCTTCATCCCCGCGCCCAGCATTTCGTCGAACAGGGCCAGGGTTTCTACCGAATGCCCGTTTTGCGAATAGCAAGCGAGCATCGAATTCCACGAAATCACATCGCGGCACGGCATCCTTTCAAAGGTTCGCCGGGCGCCGTCGACATCGCCGCACTTGGCATGCCCCGCAAGCATGCAGTTCCAGGAGACGATGTTTTTGCTGGGCATTTGATCGAACAGCTGCTGTGCGTCATGCAGACGCCCGAGAAGGGCGCATCCGTTGATCATGGTGTTCCAGGAGATGATGTCTCGGCACTCCATGCGGTCGAACAGGGAGCGGGCAAGGTTGACTTCTCCGCTCTTCATGAACCCATCGATCATGGCGTTCCAGCAAAAACTCTGCTCGTCGGAGCAGGCGACGAACACCCGGCGGGCGGCGATGAGGTCCTTGGGAGAGTACATGTGAATGAGGGCGCTCTGTATGTAGGGATCGGTATCGAGGCCAGCCTTGAAGATGTGGGCGTGCACCATGGCGAGGTGGAGGAGGGAGGGGCAGGACTTAAGGAGGCAAGGGAATGTGTGGTTGTTAGGTTTGAGGCCGCGGCTGAGCATCGAGCGGAAGAGGGACAGAGCTTCGGATGGGGATTTGCCGGCGGCGGTGGACTGGATGAGGGAGTTCCAGTGAAAGGGGGCCGAATCATGGCGGGCGTCGAGGAGGGCGGTGGCGTAGGATAGGTCGGGACCGTCGGGGTGTGGTGAGAGGGAGTAGGCGGAGAGGAGACGAGCGGCGGCGCGGCCGTCAGAGGGATCGGAATCGAGATTGAGGAGACGAGCTTGCCGAGCGGCGGCGGGGCCGTCGGAGGGATGGGAATGGAGGCTATGGAGCTTGAGTAGACGAGGTTGCGCTTGCTTCAGCTGGATGGTGGAGCCGCATGGCTCGAACAGGGAACCGAGCCGAATGCTCCGCATATGTTGCCCTTTCTTAATTTACATTTTCTTTTTTTGCTTGCTCTTTGTAATGTATATACATTACATTATTATTATTATTATATTATTATTATTATTATTATTATTATTATTATTATTATCATTTATTCATCTAAAAAATTTAAGTGATTAACAAGTTTTGCTTATTACGGTCATTCCATAAAATATTCATTCTATCCAAACTGTCATACATGTGTTTGGTTTGGATCTAAATGGGATCCTTTTTTTTTTTTGGAAAAAATGACAGTTTTGATAGAATTAATATTTTATGGAAATAAAAGGAGAAGTAATTGCCATATATATCGTGTGCAAAAAATCCGGGTCCGACCCGGAAAAAGCCCGGCTAGACCCGATCCGGGACAAGGCTGGGCTTGGGGGCCGTACCTGCCTCCATATTAGCTGGTTGCCCTGCCCGGTGCAGGCAAAGCCCCGACATCGGGCCTAGCCTGGGCCCGACACCAGGCTAGGCGGGAAATCCGCTTGTTTGGTATTCAGGTCGGCCTGGCCTGAAGAGCCTTATCGGCCCCTTGTTTGAGAGGGAGCCCGAGTTCGGCCCGACACGACTTAAGCTGAGTCTGGGCCGAGTCTGGTTGGCAAAAAGCCTGGGCCCGACCGACCCATCCCAAACCTGACTCGGCCCAAGCTTGGCTCGATTGGGCTTTTTGGACACGACTATATATATATGGAATATATAAGCTCAAACTTTTTAAAATCTAAAAAAACATGAGCTGCTTCTCCCACAATACATATCGCAATTAGACAAATAATATATGCATTTTATAGCAAAGAACGAGTTCTATAATTTTTTATGTTGAACAATTTTTCATAATTTGCACGGTTTACCGAAATCTGGCCCGAAAGGTTGCTGACTTGAATTTTGAAATTTATTATTATTATATTCATTTCAAGTGAGAAACCTTTCAGACAAGATTCTGACCAAAGCGTGCAAATTTTGAAAAAATGTTTAACATAAAAGATTTAGATCTCGTTCTTGGCTACAAAATGCATATATTATTTACTTAATTCCGACATGCATTGTGAGAGAACGAGTTCAATCTTTTTTAAGGTTAAAAAAACTTGAGTTTATATATGTAATATATATATATATATATATATATATATATATATATATATATATATATATATATATATATATATATATATATATATATATATATATATATATATATATATATATATATATATATATATATATATATATATATATTCTCACGGGAAAAATTGCCTCCTCTGCAAGTTGAGTTGGGGGCCACTGTCATGTGAGAGAGTTGTCCCTCTTGCGTTGAAGGGAGGGGTCGTCGTTGCCTCGCTCCAGGTGTCGTAAGGGATATGAGACCCCTATAGAGGTTTTGTTGATGGTTGTCGGTGGTGTAACAACGTGCAACAGAGCCGGAGCCGTTGGTACCGTTTTCTTCTCTTTTCTCTTGTGTAGAGCTCTCAACGTATCCATCGGCTGTGGAGAAAATTGCCACCAATCTTAGAGGAGATGATGTGGTGTGGTTTATGTCGGATTCATGGTTGCGGCCTCCGGTTACGGAGTTCAGAGGATCTGATCCGGGCTTGACTTTATTTGGCATAGTCGGTGTTGGAGTTGATGTGGTGTGGATATGACAATGAAGATATGAGAGAGTGTTTAAGGTGTTTCTCTCATGTGCTAGAACTTGGTGTAGAAGGTGTGCGTGCATGCACTGGGTGTTGACAATGTTTCTCCGGAGGTGACAAGTGGTTTGGTCGTCATCCAACGACGAAGGTTTCCGGTGAATCTTGTGTGTCCATTGCGTTAGTGGATTGTAGTCCAGATTATTCTCTCTCCCGAGAATCGAGCAAGTCTGACTCCTCCGTGATGTATTCTGCAATAAATGTCGATACATTTTTTTATATTTTTATTATTGCAGTTATATTATTTATATGTGCATAGTTTTGTTTAGATTTCAGTTTGTGCATTCGTGTTTATCATGTATTTATTTGGTTGCGCATATAGGATAGTTTCCACATTATATCCCAACAAGTGGTATTAGAGGGAGATTTTGTTAGGCGTTTAGTTGGATATTCGAGTAATGGTCTCACTGCGGTGGGTGACGACTAGGTCTGCTCCCCATCTTTTCAAATATGATATTTGAATTGATCAGGTCACCTGGCCGTGTTGTAGGACAATCATGACAGGAAAAGATGTGAATCTGGACAATATTTTTTTGAAAAAGTGCGACAGTGAAAAATTTGACCAATGAAAGGTGGTACTACATGAGATAGTCATGATAACCATCGATATGTTATTAGTGGATGATTATCTATGAGAACACAATGTGTACGATGTTCAGATGGTTTCTGTGTCAATTAGAGACAGCTGATGTAGAGACGGAGGAAGACATGAAAACCCTTTTTCACTTTTAATCTCGCTGACTCGCCCGTATATTTTTACCAGATTTTCGTGACGATGCCCTTGTATGAAAAAGATACGGTGAAGCTAGTGGAGGTTACAATCGCAGTGCTATCTAGAAAGATGTTAACGAGCTTGGCCTACTCCCGAGAACAATTATATTTTGGTAAAAGTGGATGAGTAAGGTGATGCAGTTTAACAAGGGATTGAGAGAGCATGATCTCAATCCAGGTTGAAGGAGAGGGTATGATATTTTATCATTGTGGACAGTGCAGTCACACAAGATAGTGAATTCGCAGCGTGCAAAAAGGCATCGAGGCCGGGGTGCGAACTGAGTGACACTGAGTCAAGGTGCAGAGTGATGATGTCCTCACCATCACTAATAGTCTGTACGGCTCTAGTAGATAAATGTTTGATATCATTGAGCAGAATGGATTCAAGTGGATATAGTTAGGTGACACGAGGTGGAGTTTTGAAGGTGGAGTGAGGGCATAATGTGTTTAAGAGAGCCGTGTAGCGCAACCGTCTATACCGTTTGATGGGGACCACGTTGTGTGGCGGTGTACCTATGATTTTTGAGGCCGGCATGGTGGATTGTTGTGGTGGTGCAGTGGATCATACTTCTGGGACTCAGGTTATGCGAGTCAGTTTCTACAATCAGTTTTCCACGACGTTCGCGAGTTGAGCTAGAGTAGAGATGAGATGACTGGAGAAGGTTGGCTGATGTCTTAAACTGAGGTGGTGTTGCGTGCAAAGGTAATTGATGCAGTTGTTACTTTGTGCAGTGTGCCTCAGACATGCGGTGGCTCTGGATCCTGAACCAAAGTGATGATTATTGTGTTTTGGTTCGAATCTGAATTCAAACTGGATCCAATTTTCCTTTTTTGGGAAAATGTCATGCATGATAGTTTTTATAAAAAAAATATTTTATAAAACTAAAAGATGAAGAAATAGTCCTATTAATTACATTCTCTCTCTCCTGCATTAAAAAGGAAACTGTCACACACACACGCGCACACACACGAGTGATAGGCACGGGCCTCTGGCCCTATGTGAGTGCAACAATGTTAAGGCGACATTTGTTGAAGGGATGACATTTGTCATGGGGACGACATTTGTCGTAGGGGGGATATTTATCGTGGAGGGAGACATTTGTCATGAGAAACAACATATATTGTGGGGGACAACATTTATCGTGATGACGACATAATAAATTGTAAATAACAACAATAATAAAGAAACACAAAAAAAGAGAGAAGGCCTACTATACTTAAGTTTAAGAACACCTTTTGCTAATATCCATCAATAGGTTTTCTAAGAATGAGCAAATAATTGGCCTCTGGTAAACAAAGTATTAGGCTCAACATTATTGAGTCACTATTTTTTTTTGAATAGGTGATCTCAAGATTACTTATGTTCATAATTCTTAAAGTGTAAACTTTATGTATCATAAAGAGTTAAACTTTACCTAATATACTTAAGTTTAAGAACAAAATGTGTACCACATAGAAATGAAAGCCAGTGAAATGAAAATGCGAAGCCAACAATGCGTGCAACATTTTAGTCAATATTGGATTTTATACTTAAGTTTTAGTCAACATTTTAGCCAACAATGCAGTGGGTGTAAAATGAAGAAACTGAATTAAATTATCTTATTCAAACAATAGATCAAACACATTAAATGCAGAGTTCAATGGTGAGGTAAAAAAGAGTGTTAAGAGTTTAGGGAGTTTACCTTCTACAGTAAATTAAATTCGGGGAAAACAAAGGAATTAAAGTTATTTTGGTAAACTAAAAGTAAGAAACTGTACCTGTTAGAAATTTGTCTTCCTAATAGCTTTCTTGTTAATTGCTCTTCAAATCTTGTGGTAATCCAAATTACAACAACCAGGCTCCTCTAGCTGTGATTTCCATTACTCTCTAACACATAATTTCCCTTCTCGTCGACTCTTTCCTTCTCCTCTCTCGGTGCCTCTCCGGCACTACTCCGACCCTCACCTCCGAAGGTCCTCTGCCTCTGCTTCCCTACTCTTCCCCATCCAGCCTCACCAAGAAGTCTGAATTCTTTTCCTCTCCCTGCACGAACGTATTCGCCCGTTTGATCATCTCTTCAAAAGATTTCAGGGGCTTGGACCCAATCTCGAGGCTGAAGAGTGTTAGGAATGACGCCTACCAACTCTCCCAAAACCCCGGAGTGTTAGGAAGGGCGCTACCAATTTATTTATATTATTTTAGCAGGACCGGTCAAACTGTTCTCAAGGCTCCCTCACACTTAAACCGTGCTCGGAACTCCCATGTACTCATGTCCGGAGCCAACCCGACTCCCTTACACTGAACCGTACCATGAAGTTTTTCTGCACCCATGCCAGTTACCAACCCGGGTGCGCCCGGGAGGCACCCCATACAACACCTGGATGGCGGGCACACCCAACAAACTCCCTCTGGAACGCCATCCAGGGGGATCGAACTCATGACCTCCAACGTCCCTCTGATACCATTGTTAGGAATGACGCCTACCAACTCTCCCAAAACCCCGAAGTGTTAGGAAGGGCGCTACCAATTATTTTATATTATTTTTAGCCAGATGGATCAAGTAATCAGAGAGTGAAATCCGTGAGAGCCATTAGAGGGAGCAGTGCGAGCTTCAGACGGCTTCTTGTTCTGTACAGCAGCAGCAGACAACTCCAGGCGGAGGCAGCGGTTTTAGGCTCTAGCGACAACAGAGAGGCGGAGGCGTTCGGGCGATCCAGACGGATCGACATCTGGTCGGGCTCATCCCGGCGGCCGGCTGTGCAGTGGTGGATCCAGGCGGCGACAACAGTTGCAGGATGCGGCGGATCCAGGAGGAAGAAGACAACGCGATATCTCCAGGCGATATCGGCGGCGACAACGTTCTTCTTCTATTTTTTGCTTTTCTCTTGTTGCTCGACCGTGTTAACAGTCTATATTTGTAACTTGTAACCTCATTGATTATAGTGGATCTTTTTCGGCACGCTCTCCCCGTGGACGTAGGAGCCCATCTCCGAACCACGTATATTATTTTGTCATCTGGTTATGCTTGTTTGGATTTAATTTTGCTTGTCATTTTATTGCTCAAATAATCTTCCGTTGCAATATCCGCGACGAACCACCATAGTCGCGGATCCGGTCCCATTTTCATAACAGAAGAGGACCTGTTTCAGACCGAACTTTAGAGCCAACATCAGGGTGAAGTCGTCCACTTCCTCGACTTCCATGACCTCCTCCTAGAAACGATCGATGTAGTGACTAAGGCTCTCGTGCTGCCCTTGCACGATCTTGAAGAGAGCAGTTGCCTACTTTTTCCTCTTCTTAAACGCCGCGAACCTTGCCATCAGGCCCTGACGCAGATTCTCGAAGTAGTAGATGGAGCCTTCGGGCAATTGGTGGAACAAATCTCTCGCATTCCCCTTGAAGGTAATGGAGAAGAACCCGCACTTGAAGGCATTTGTCATGTTGCGGATGGACACCACGTCCTCGAACCATTGGAGATGCCTCACTGGATCATCTCTGTCGGAGTAGTATTTCAGGACGGGCTCTTTGAAGTTTTCGAGAACTGGGGCTACTATGATCTCGTCACAAAAGTGGCTCCTCCCTCCCTGGCGGTGGAGAGTTACATCCTCGCGAGTATCCTCGTTATACTCGCTACCATAGGGAGTATCACGGTATCTCGCCGGCTGTTCCACATTTCGGAACCTGATCTCTTGGATGCTCGTCGGATTGTGTCGCGACTACATTGGTCGCTCCCTCCCTCTCTGGCTCGCTCCTTCCATGGTCGCCTAGGTGGTGCTTCTTCCTCCGACGGTGTCACGCGACGAGTCGAGGTCGCCGTAACATCGGGGTAAGGATGGAACCAAGCTAGGATGCTCCTCTCTATCCTACCCGCATACTCTTCAAACGCTGCCTCTTTCACAAAGTCGCCCTCTCGCGCAGAGTTGCTGACTCCTGCTAAATTGCCGACTATATCATCATGCTCGCCTCCATTCACCATCTCGCCTACTCTCGAAGCTTTCCTTCCCGGTTGCAATCCACGCTCACCACATCAAAGTGTTGAAGCCGGGAAAATCCCTACTCCAAAATTTGGATCAAGGCAGTCTGAGGTTACCAGTTCAGCGGTCGGACTCGACGACTAATGGGCTATGACGCAGAAACAATCAGACAACAAAAGGGACCCTAAGCGTTGCGATAGGGAGGTCCGACCACGTATCCGGATGCTTAATAGAAGCTTCCCCTCCGCAACAAAAAATGGCTGAGCAGGGTTCGAGGTATACTGACTGACAACAAATTTACGGTGATTGAGAAAGATAGTCTCTAGATTGAAACCCATCTCTCTGAAGAACAGATTCAAAGACTCAGCTCGAAGTCTAAGAAATGAGATGCTCGAAATCTTTAGCGAGATTCAAAAGTCCGTCTCCTCGTACCCCTGAGATCATATTTATAGGGAAACGCAAAGGGAATGTGTGTGTGTGTGTGGGGGGGGGGGGTCTTATTTATAGCCCCACCCCTGACGACTAAGAGACTTCTCAGGGGAGATTGCTCGGCTGGGCGAGTAACAGGCCTAGTCGCCTACCTGACGAGTATGCGAGGGGATCTCGGCATACTTGCCCAGCCCAGGACTTCTGCCGTCCAACGCGTTGACTCTGAATTCTATCTTGACTTGCTGACTTTGATTCTTGCTGACCTGGCTCTAGAGGAGTCCACCCTCGACGAATATATGTTGTACAAACAACTTGATTTTCAAACAATCATTTTGATTTTTTGTGATTTACTAATAGTAATTATTTTTTAGCATCCTAAATGAGTTTACTAGTAACACCACCATAATATAAATGCTATCAGAGATATTAAGCTGAGACTAACCGTAAAAACCCGGATGTTTATCGTAAATCATACAATTAAACATTCAATTTAAATAAATATAACTACTATTATCCCAAAATACTATAGGTCTTCTTCCAACTCCATTTCGACTTCGTTTGGTGGGGGCCTTATTTTCACCTCCTGTTCATGTGGTCGCAACTGCTTGACCAGTGAAAATAAGCCCCCCCAAACAGAGCCTTCATCTCATATGTTGTTCTATGACCCCTGGCGTGCCCAAAATCCATGTTCAAAACTTTCAGATTACTCTTTGTCTCTCTTCGGGACTTGTGTTCAATTTTCGTCTTTGATACTTCAACCACCAGTGTGTCCTTCCTTGACTTATTTCTCCTATTCGATCCTACCATAAGGAGAAACATTTGGGGCTCAAAATCCCAAAACATGCAGTAAAACTTTCAATTTAAATAAATATAACTACTATTATCCCAAAATACTATAGGTCTTCTTCCAGCTCCATTTCGACTTCGTTTGGGGGGACTTATTTTCACCTCCTGTTCATGTGGTCGCAATCGCTTGACCAGTGAAAGTAAGCCCCCCAAATAGTGTCTTCATCTCATATGTTGTTCTGTGACCCCTGGCGTGCCCTAAATCCATGTTCAAAACTTTCAGATTACTCTTCATCTCTCTTCAGGACTTGTGTTCTATTTTCGTCTTTGATACTTCAACCACCAGTGTTCCCTTCCTCGACTTATTTCTCCTATACGACCCTTCCATAATGTTGAAGCCAAAAATTGACCTCTATGGAGTTCGGGGTCCCAAAAGAGGGGTGACCTCACACTTACTACACTCAGGAGAACGTCACATGCCAAAAGATCGAGAAGCTAGGAACAGACCCTCGGCTCTAGCGCGGAGGTCCCACCTCACACCCGGAAGACCTTCGAAGTCTCCCCCTCCCTAGCCAATGCTGAGCTAGGTGCCTTGGAGGAAGAAAGCAAAGAGTTTTTTTGTGGCTCAGATGTAATGCTCTCCAAGGCACCCTCAAGGGTCTATTTATAGTTTTCCAAATCCCATGGACCAAAAGTTCAGAAATACCCCTACGACAGATAGGCCTTGGGCCAATAGAAAACATCCACACCGGGGGGCAAAGAGGTAATTCCACCCTTGGGGAATATAATGGTAAAAACATGACCCCTAGCCCACCGGACACCCGAGACGAACGGGTAAACCCTGTGAAGGAACCTAAAGCCGGGGGGAGAGCCAGGCCGCCCGCCGGGGCGAGATCAGGCCGCCGGCCATCTCGCCCGCCAGGCAGGCCGCCGGGGCGAGACCAGGCCGCCGACCGGTCTCGCCTGCCAGGCAGGCCGCTGGGGCGAGACCCTGCCCGCAGGCCGGTCTCGCGCGCCAGGCAGGCCGCCTGGGCGAGACCCTGCTCGCAGGCTGGTCTCGCCCGCCAGGCAGGCCGCCTGGGAGAGACCCTGCCCGCAGGCCGGTCTCGCCCGCTAGGCAGGCCGCCTGGGCGAGACCCTGCCCGCAGGCCGGTCTCGCTACCCCTACCTCGTTCTTACCAAGCTGGGGTGGGTGTCGGCCAACTTGTCGTACCCGCCCCCCTAAAAAAGAGAGGAGAAGGGGGAGGAGAATTTTTCCTCCCCTAGTAGTATATTCCAAAGGTTAGGCCTAAATTGTCCACCAAGAATGCAAACCACTCCAAAAGCTTAAAAATACAAAGCTGGTCTTGCGCCTGCCGAGGGGACCCTACTCTGCGAATATGGGGTTGTACACGATCCCCGCTCTTTTCGAGGTTGGCAAAAGCTCGGAAAGAAACATCAAACCCAACATATTTGCTGAGTGGCCTTCTTAGAGCCGAAAAATCTTGGCCTCCTGGGGGGTCAATCTGTTCAGCCAGCTAATGGGAGCCTGGGTGACGAGACGACCTCGGGGTAAAAAACACTTGACCTCCCCGAGGGGTCAACCTGTCAAGGCATCTAATGGGAGCCTGAGTGACGAGACGGCCTCGGGGTAAAAAACTCTTGGCCTCCCCGAGTGGTCAACCTGTCAAGCCAGCTAATGGGAGCCTGGGTGACGAGACGACCTCAGGGTAAAAAACACTTGGCCTCCGCGAGGGGTCAACCTGTCAAGCCAGCTAATGGGAGTCTGGGTGACGAGACGGCCTCGGGGTAAAAAACACTTGGCCTCCCCGAGGGGTCAACCTGTCAAGCCACCTAATGGGAGCCTGGGTGACGAGATGGCCTTGGGGGAAAAATACCTGGCCTCCCCGAGGGGTCAACCTGTCAAGCCAGTTAATGGGAGCCTGGGTGACGAGACGACCTCGGGGTAAAAAACACTTGGCCTCCCCGAGGGGTCAACCTGTCAAGCCAGCTAATAGGAGCCTGGGTGACGAGACGACCTCAGGGTAAAAAACACTTGGCCTCCCCGAGAGGTCAACCTGTCAAGCCAGCTAATGAGAGCCTGACAGCGGAATCTATCTCGAGGTGAGACCTACTCGACCTTCCGAGAGATCAACCTGTCCTGCCAGCTAGCAGTGGCGAAGCCAGGATTAAAGTACAAGGTGGACAAACTTTGTATTATGAAATATTAAAAAATCAATCAAAGTATTAAAACCTAAAAAAAATAAAAATGCAAAACACAATGTAAAATTTTAGTGCTGAAAATCTAATTGCATACATAATAACTTTCAAAGTTAAATATTTACCCAAATACTTCAATATCTGATGAAATATTTATAGTATTCCTCGTCGAGACTACATATTCTGAAAACAAAACATGATCTTCTCATCATCGATAGAATTAAATGCTTCTTTTTCTATATATGTGATCAAACAATCCACCATAAACTGATCTGATATTCTGTTATGGAGACGATTCTTGATAATCTTCATTGCAGAAAACACTCTTTCAACTGTCGCTGTTGCAACTGGTAATATAAGTGCAAGAGTTATAAGAGTATAGACATGAGAATATACTATATTTTTTTTCTTCTCAACTAACTTCTCAGCAAGTTCTCCAATACTTCTCAAATTTGTAAAATCGTCATTTGATCTCATATCTAGGATGTAAGTTTCTAATTGGTTGTCAAGCTGAATTGTAGAAAGTTGAACTGTTGGAAATTCCTTTGGATACATCAAAGCAAGTTGAATCAACTTCTTTTTGTCAAAAGCAACAAATGAATTAGTTGGACTTAAGCAAGATACACAAAGTAGCAACTCAGTATTGGTTTCATTGAATCGACTGTTGAGTTCTTGAAGTTGTAAATCTATTGCTGTATAGAATAAACCAACTCGAAAATGATGCAAAGTAGTTGTTATCTCAACATTTCGACGTGATCGTCCCAGAATAACATAAGTTGCATCTATGTTTAGAATCTCTATATTATGTTTCTTACAAAATGAAGAAACTTCTGCTATCAAGGAATCCCATCCATTATCTCTCATCAGTTGCAGTCAATATTTTGATATCTTAACTAATGTCATAGCATTGACGATATCTTGATCTCTCCTTTGTAATGCTTGAGATAATTCATATGTGATCCCTAATATTTTGATCATCAAATGAAGTGAAAATATAAAATCAAAAGTTTATATTGATTTTAGAAGAGTGTGCGCTTCCAATCTTTGATCTGATCTTAATTTCTTATCATTGACAATAATGTCAAGAACATCAATAATTGCAGAGAACATATTTGTCAAGCTGATCAAAGTATTATAATGTGAACTCCAACGTGTATCTCCAGCTCATTTTAAAGTAGTTGATTGATTTAAGCCTTGACCACTAGCAAGTTCACTATTTTGAAGCGCTTCCTTGATCTTTTTGTACTGTTGTTCTTGCAAAATATCATGACGTTTACATGATCCGCCCACCGGATTCACTATATTAGTAACCAATTCAAAAACAGATGCTATATTTATGTTTTTTTGCAATAGCAATAAGTGCTAATTGAAGTTGATGTGCAAAACAATGAACATAATATGCTTGTTGATTCTCCTTTAAAATTAGTGCTTTAAGACCATTAAACTCTCCTTGCATGTTACTAGCTCCATCATAACCTTGACCACGGATTCTTGACAAACTCAAATTATGTTTCATTAGAAGTGCTTCAACTTTTGATAATAGTGATTTTGATGTTGTATCAACAACATGAGTAATTCCCAATAGACGTTCAACCACTTGACCATGTCTATTAACATAACGTATAACAACTGTCATATGCTCTTTTGTAGATACATCACGAGCTTCATCGACCAGAATAGAAAACAAAGCATCTCCAAGATCTTTAATTATCAAATTGGTAGTCTCCATTGCACAAGCAGAGACAATATCTTTTTGAATATCCGATGAAATTAACTTTAGATTATCAGGACTATTGTCTAAACAAACTCTTTTCATTTCTTCATTTAAGCTCGTCATCAGCTTCAAAGTTTCCAAAAAAATTTTCCTGATTATGTGAATCAAAAGATTCATCATGGCCCCGAAATGACAGTCCTTGCCGCAATAGAAATCGTGCATCAATTGTTGAAGCTTTCAAGCGAAGTTTGTAATCACTACGATCTTGATTAATATGTTTATTCATTATTATCTCAATATGTTGATCCTGTTTCATCAAATCTTCACAACTTTTCAATGCATTATTATGAATGTTATTAGGTCCCCCAACATGTAATTGAAGTTTATCATTTCTTTTCCAATTTCTAAATCCTTCTATAACAAAAACATCACTACTTCTAACATGCTCTTTGTTTTCAAATTTGAAGAGATAACAATATAGGCAATAAGCATCATCTTTTTCTATACTATACTCTAATCAAGTTGGATGATCATGAAACCATTTTGGATTAAATCGCCTCAAAGATTCCCCTTGCATAACTTGTGGAAATTGATGCTTAGTTGGTTGGCAAGGACCTCTTAATAAGTACATTCTTCGAACTTTCTCTCTATCCTTAAGTTGGTAGTCTATGATCGGCCTGCGCAACCCAGGATCTGCAGGGGAATTTTCAGGATCAAGTTCTAAGCAAACTCTTTTACAATAGGATTATCCTTTTTCGAGTTGAGTCGCAATTTTAAGTTGTGCGCTCGAAGGTGTTGTTGACGATTTTTTGAAAGAACGCTCCATGACTAGTCTCGATTGAAAGCAGAATACGAGCAATAATAGGTGGACGGTGGATTAGGCTTACAAGTGCTGCATATTCTCCTTCCTCATTTCAAATGCCACCACAATTATACTGTAATTTTTCAACTAAGAATATATTCAGTTTCTACATGACTATATGAGCATCTCAAAACCGATTAACCGGGCAACATCAAACAACATATGATGATATGGAGACTAAAAGTTTATAAAAGACTAAACTCTAAGTCTCTAACAAACAGGGCATCTACAAAACATTGAAAACTAAATGATTCAAAAGATACCTGAAGGCCAGCATGAGTCATCGTCTACTGTATTGAGAGCAAATTTCAGAACTGACCATAAACAACTCGAAAAACATAAACAATAAAAAAATCGAAAAACTACATAAAATACAATGAATCAACATAAAACGAAATTAAACAACTTTAATCTTTTTAAGAAAAATCATCACTCACCAAATCTAAGCAAAGGAGGGCCGAAATTTTCGCAAGAAAATCGTCAGGAACTTTTTGGGAAAGCAACAGACGTAAAAACTCTCGGTGAAAAAGATAAATCGCGACTTTTTTCGATTTAAGTAGGGTATAGACTGCGGTTTTATGATAAAACCGCAGTCTATACTGATAAAACTTCGGCCCTCTTTTGCTTAAAGTCACGTTTTCAAAAGTCACGTTTTAAATGAAAAAAAATATAATACTTTAGACTACGGTTTTATAAAAAACCGCAGTTTAAAGTATTATAAATTTTTTTCCATTTAAAACGCAATTTTTGAAAATAGACCTACTATATAACATTATTAGAAAAAGTGTTTAACATGAAAGTTGTAGATCTCGTCGATATCTACAACTTTCATGTTGAACACTTTTCCTAAAAATACCATATAATAGGTCTAATTTCAAAAAGGACGGAACCAGGGCCGAACATTGCGATTCGCATAGTTTCGCCCGGGTTCCGCCCTTTTTAAAAATAGACCTACTATATGACATTTTTAGGAAAAGTATTATCATACTTTAGACTGCGGTTTTTTATAAAACTGCAGTCTAAAGTCTGTCTATTTACTTTAAACAACGGTTTTTTTATAAAACCGCAGTTTAAAATCTGTGTAAAATATTAATTTTTTTGCCGTTTTAAATTAAGAAAAATACCGTTTTAAATAAAAAAAATATAATACTGAGGGGAATAGACTGCGGTTTGTGCAAAAACCGCAGTCTATTCCCTATTTTCCTTAAATTTTCAAGACGACAGGCACCGTGTACATTATCGGGCGCCATGATGCTTATTTTCCTTAAATTTGCTGAAATCTCCAGTGCTTCTCACGCGATTTATTTCTTAAACCTAGCTAGAACCGAGCTTTCAGCAAATTTTGAACCGTCCGATTGGTTTTTTGTTAATAATAATTGATTTTTTTTGTAAAATGATAAGGTGGGCATTTGCCCACCTTATAAACACTGTAGCTTCGCCCCTGCCAGTTTGTGAGAGCCTGACAGCAGAATCTATCTCGAGGTGAGACATACTCTCCTTTTTGAGAGATCAACCTGCCCTGCCAGCTAGTGAGAGCCTGACAGCGGAATCTATCTCGAGGTTAGACCTACTCCCCCCTCTAAGAGATCAACCTGCCCTGCCAGCTAGTGAGAGCCTGACAGCGGAATCTATCTCAAGGTGAGATCTACTTCCCCCTCCAAGAGATCAACCTGACCTGCTAGCTAGTGAGAGCATGTCAGCGGAATCTATCTCGAGGTGAGACCTACTCCCCCCTCCGAGAGATCAACCTGCCCTGCCAGCTAGTGAGAGCCTGACAGAGGAATCTATCTCGAGGTGAGATCTTTCATGGATCACAAATATTTTTCGGCGGTCCCTGTCTTTAATCATACTTGATACAATGCAAGCAAAATTCATTACAAAGAGGTGATTCACTTCTTTCCTACCTCCCTCTTCCCTCGTGAATCATCGGATCCCTCCCCGGGTGCCCACATCAACCCTGTCCTCACATCTCTCCTCTGCCACCCCAGGTTGGACTTCTTCAATCCGCACCGAATCTTGCGCTTGTTGAGGCTGATGAGGCTGTGGTGTCGGAGCTCTTGTCTTTCTCGGCTCCAGAAATTTGGGGCAAGTAGCTATCACATGGCCGTCTTCCTGGTGTAACTCACAGTAGGGTAACTCTACTCTGACTCTTCTCCTTCCCTGGTGGTTCCTCCTCTCCCTTTCGACCAATCTCCATCGCTTGCTGCGGTGGGGGTAGGAGCTGCCTAGGGGCTTGCCTTTGGAGGTTGAACCTCCCTTGACCTCCGTGACCCCCCCACCTTGGATGCGACCTCTTCCTGGTCCCTGAATGGGTCCTCCCTGTTGCCTCCAACCTGGCTCCGGACCTTCGTGAGGTCCCTAGAGCCCCTGAGCTCTCTGCTCCTCTCTCCTTCTCCCCTCCTGATGCCTTGAGCCACCCTGCTCCTTCGACTCTGTCTCTGTCAATCTTGCCAACTTCTTGACAAACGCCTGGTTGGCCGTCTCAGTTGCTATCTCCTCCGCCGCTCTTTCCATCAGCTTCTCGAAGGAAAGAGGGCTCTTTCGGGTCAGGCTCATCTTGAAGAACCCCTCGCGCAACCCTACCGTGAACGCTATCTGGACGGCATACCGCGACATCTCCTGGATATCCAGAAGCTCCTCCTGGAACCTGTCAACGTAACGGGCCATCGACTCCTCGTCCTCCTACATTATCAGGAAGATGGACTCATGACTCTTCTTCCTCTTCTTGGAGGTGGAGAAGTGGAGCTGAAAGCTCCGACTCAAGTCCTCGAACCCATAGATCGATCTTAGAGAAAGTTGGTGGAAACAGTCCCTTGCCTTGTCCTTCAACGTGATCGCGAAGAGGCGACACTTGAAGGCATCCGTCATCGGCCTGATGGAGACGACATCCTCAAACAACTGCAGGTGCTGGACAGGGTCATCTTTTCCGGTATAGTAAGCCATGTCCGGCTCTCGGAACCCCTCGGGAACGGGAGCTGAGATGATCAGCTCGCTGAAGGGTGACCCCCTAAGGGGTGGTCTCGCCACCTCTACTCGTGTGACCTGCTCGCCTGGAAGGCTGGCACTCACCGGGCTGTAGAACAACTCCCGGCCGGTGAGGTCTCGCTCGGTCCCATCTCCCATCCTCTCCTTCCCGGGCCATCTTCCTGGCACACTTCCTTCTCCCCCTGCTGGGGTCACCTCGCCTAGACCCCTGGGAGTCGGCTCATCGAGAGGGGGGGAGCTAGCTCCTGGGGGGTTGCGGTGGGGCTGCCACCCTGAGGAGCGATACTTCGCAGCATCTCCATGATGCCTTGGATGGAGTCCATGAACTCTTGCCTCCCCACAAAGGGTCCTGAGCTGGGGAGCTCGCCGAGATCATCACTACCTCCCTGACCTCCAGCCATGAAACTCTCCCAAGATCTTCTGTGCTGGTCACTCTCCATGCTCACCGCACCAAAAGTGTTGAAGCTAAAAATTGACTTCTGTAGAGTTCGTGGTCCCAAAAGAGGGGTGACCTCACACATACTACACTCAGGAGAATGTCACAGGCCAAAAGATCGAGAAGCTAAGAACAGACCCTCGGCTCTAGCGCGGAGGTCCCACCTCACACCAGGAAGACCTTCGAAGTCTCCCCCTCCCTAGCCAATGCTGAGCTAGGTGCCTTGGAGGAAGAAAGCAAAGGGTTTTTTTGTGGCTCAGATGCAATGCTCTACAAGGAACCCTCAAGGGTCTATTTATAGTTTTCCAAATCCCATAGACCAAATGTACAACCCCATATTCGCGAAGAGTGGGCCCCAAACAAGGCAAGCGCGTTTTTAAGCTTTTTGGAGATTTTGCGCTCTTGGTGGCCAATTTTGGCTCTAGCTTGGAAATATACTAGTAGGGGGAGGTAAAATTGGCCTCCCCTAATGACTCCTTTGTTAGGGGGCGGGTGCGGCAAGTTGGCTAGCACCCGCCCCGGCCTGTTGAGTTCGAGGTAGGGGCGGGCGAGACGGCCGGGGGCCGGTCTCGCGCGAGAAGCCTGCTCGCAGGCGAGACGGCGGGGCCGGTCTCGCGCAGGAGGCCTGCTCGCGGGCGAGACGGCCGGGGGCCGGTCTCGCGCGGGAGGCCTGCTCGCGGGCGAGACGGCCGGGGGCCGGTCTCGCGCGGGAGGCCTGCTCGCGGGCGAGACGGCCGGGGCCGGTCTCGCGCGGGAGGCCTGCTCGCGGGTGAGACGGCCGCGACCTGGTTCTCGCCCGGGCGACCTGCTCGCGACGAGACGGCCGGCGGCCTGGTCTCGCCCAAGCGGCCTGCCCGGCAGCCTGGAACCGCCTCGGGTGTTTGGGGCGGGGGGTTGGCGGCGTGCTTTTACCGCTGTACCCCTGGGGGTGTTTTTACCTCTCTGCCCCCCGATGTGGGTGTTTCCTATTGGCCAAAGTCTATTTGTCCCAAGGGCATTTTGGTCATTTTACCCCCAGGACTTGAGAAAACTATAAATAGACCCCCTAGTGAGAGCCTGGCCCGAGTCCCTTTGCTTCGATGATGATTCCGCGGCCAGGCTCTCACTAGCTGGCAGGGCAGGTTGATCTCTCGTGGTAGCCCGAGTCCCTTTGCTCCGATGATGATTCCGCGGCCAGGCTCTCACTAGCGGGCAGAGCAAGTTGATCTCTCGTGGTAGCCCGAGTCCCTTTGCTCCGATGATGATTCCGCGGACAGGCTCTCACTAGCTGGTAGGGCAGGTTGATCTCTCGTGGTAGCCCCAGTCCCTTTGCTCCGATGATGATTCCGCGACCAGACTCTCACTAGATGGCATGACAGGTTGATCTCTCGTGGTAGCCCGAGTCCCTTTGCTTCGATGATGATTCCGCGGCCAGGCTCTCACTAGCTGGCAGGGCAGGTTGATCTCTCGTGGTAGCCCGAGTCCCTTTGCTCCGATGATGATTCCGCGGCCAGGCTCTCACTAGCTGGCAAGGCAGGTTGATCTCTCGTGGTAGCCCAAGTCCCTTTGCCCCGAGGCCGCCTCGTCACCCAGGCTCCCATTAGCTGGCTTGACGGGTTGACTCCTCGGGGAGGCTAAGTGTTTTCACCCTGAGGCCGCCTCATCACCCAGGCTCCCATTAGTTGGCTTGACAGGTTGACCCCTCGGGGAGGCTAAGTGTTTTCACCCAGAGGAGGTCTCGCCACCCAGGCTCCCATAGCTGGCATGGCAGGTTGACCCCTCCGGAGGGTGAAGTATTTTCTGCCCGGAGGGGGTCTCGCCACCCAGGCTCCCATAGCTGGCATGACAGGTTGACCCCTCCGAAGGGTGAAGTATTTTTTACCCCGAGGCCGTCTCGTCACCCAGGCTCCCATTAGCTGGCTTGACAAGTTAACCCCTCGGGGAGGCTAAGTGTTTTCACCCCGAGGCCGTCTCGTCACCCAGGCTCCCATTAGCTGGCTTGACAGGTTGACCCCTCGGGGAGGCTAAGTGTTTTCACCCCGAGGTCGTCTCGTCACCAAGACTCCCATTAGCTGGCTTGACAGGTTGACCCCTCGGGGAGGCTAAGTGTTTTCACCCCGAGGTCGTCTCGTCACCCAGGCTCCCATTAGCTGGATTGATAGGTTGACCCCTCGGGGAGGCTAAGTGTTTTCACCCCGAGGCCGTCTCGTCACCCAGGCTCCCATTAGCTGGCTTGACAGGTTGACCCCTCGGGGAGGCTAATTGTTTTCACCACGAGGTCGTCTCGTCACCCAGGCTCTCATTAGCTGCCTTGACAGGTTGACCCCTCCGGAGAGGCGCGCAAGAAAATTACACTCAGCGAATACGTTGGGTTGGACGTTTCTTTCCGAGCTTGTGCCAACCTCGAAAAGAGCGGGGATTGTGTACAACCCCGCATTCGCGAAGAGTGGGCCCCAAACAAGGCAAGCGCGTTTTAAAGATTTTTGGAGATTTTGCGCTCTTGGTGGCTAATTTTGGCTCTAGCTTGGAAATATACTAGTAGGGGAGGAAAAATTGGCCTCCTCCAATGGCTCCTTTGTTGGGGGGCGGGTGCGACAAGTTGGCTAGCACCCGCCCCGGCCTGTTGAGTTCGAGGTAAGGGCGGGCGAGACGGCCGGGGGCCGGTCTCGCGCAGGAGGCCTGCTCCCGGGCGAGACGGCCGGGGGCCGGTCTCGCGCGGGAGGCCTGCTCGCGGGCGAGACGACGGGGGGAGGGGGGGCGGTCTCGCGCGGGAGGCCTGCTCGCGGGCAAGACGGTGGGGGGGGGGGGGGGGGGGGGGGGGGGGGGGGGGGGGGCGTTCTCGCGCGGGAGGCCTGCCCGCGGGCGAGACGGCCGTGGCCTGGTTCTTGCCCGGGCGGCCTACTCGCGGCGAGACGGCCGGCGGCCTGGTCTCGCCCAAGCGGCCTGCCCGGCGGCCTGGAACCGCCTCAGGTGTTTGGGGCGGGGGGTTGGCAGCGTGCTTTTACCGCTGTGCCCCAGGGGGTGTTTTTACCTCTCTGCCCCCCGATGTGGGTGTTTCCTATTGGCCCAAAGTATATTTGTCCCATGGGCATTTTGGTCATTTTACCCCCAGGACTTGGGAAAACTATAAATAGACCCCCTTGGGTGCCTTTGGAGAGGGACATATTTTTCTGGCTTCCTCCTCCCTTAGCTGCTTCTTGGTAGAGTAGAGAGAGCTCTCCAAGGCGCCCTGCCTAGCCCTTTGGTAAGGGAGGGGAAGAGTTCTGGTGACCTTCCGGGTGTGTGGTGGGACCTCCGCGTTAGAGCCGAGGGTATGTTCATAGTTTTCTAAGTCTCCGGTCCGTGACGTTCTCCCGAGTGTAGTAGGTGTGAGGTCACCCCTCTTTTGGGACCCCGAACTCCACAAAGGCCATTTCTGGCTTCAACACCAAAAGGTCAGAAATACCCCTACGATAGATAGACCTTGGGCCAATAGAAAACATCCACATCGGGGGGCAAAGAGGTAATTCCACCCTTGGGGGTATAATGATAAAAACATGCCCCCTACCCCACTGGACACCCGTGACGAATGGGTAAACCCTGCGAAGGAACCTAATGACGGGTGGGGAGAGCCAGGCTGCCCACCAGGCAGGCCTCTAGGCAGGCCCCCGGGGCGAGACCAGGCCGCCGGCCATCTCGCACGCCAGGCAGGCCGCCTGTAACACCCCTATCTGTCTCATGTCATATAACAGAAGGTCCAGCTGGAACCCGACGCCATATACCACAGACAGTCGGAAGAGTTACATAAGAATATTCAAACTATCCAATTAAGACTACTCGTCCTAACACAGAGTATTCTAGCGGAAGCTTTTAAAAGTTGAAAAACCCAAAACTTAAGTCCATTAATCATGAATGTCCACAATCACACATAAGGAATGAAAACCAAATACACTGAAAGGTACATGGCCTTATGGCCTTACAATAGTTCACTTAATAAATAGTGTTTTCCATACATCGGCTCGCAGGCCGGCCACACATGACAAGAGTAAAGTACAACTATTCGCTTTGGTCTTCTAGGGCCAGCACATCAACATGGGCTCCAACCCGCTATTTGGTACTCGGCTCTG
Source organism: Platanthera guangdongensis (assembly GCA_039583875.1). NCBI lineage: Eukaryota > Viridiplantae > Streptophyta > Magnoliopsida > Asparagales > Orchidaceae > Platanthera > Platanthera guangdongensis. The sequence continues at coordinate 294,162,494 of CM077151.1, read as the reverse complement.
CAGCACCTGCAAGCACATTCCACCGCACGGTGGCAAACAAAGCAACGGTCAGCCAAAAGCCGACCAAATTATAACGACCCCGCCCCTAGGTCGGGACGGCGGTGCTCCTTCCCTGCATTTCATTAGCCCAGCTAAACAATAAAGTGCAATTATATATTTCGCCACAAGTGTAGGCTCGCACGGCCAAACACCCCGTGCACTCAGGGCACATTAACGGTGAATCTGGTCAATTCCGTGGCTTCACCACCATCCCCGTGATGGCAACAATATGAGCATTCAGCCTTTCTGACCACTGTCTAAGGCTCCCGACTATGCCAACGGCCAGTCCCCATCTATGGGTCTCTCGCACCGAACCACATAGCCCAGGTCCGATTCCACTTGCCCGTTGCTCATACCGCCTAGTCAGTTTAAGTCCTACGCGCGGGCCAAGATTCTCTCGGATCCTAACATTTTCAAACATCACATAACCCAATTATGTTTAAGGCCGGTTCCCAGACCGCCAAGTTAGCAGAACAACGATTCCGCCCAGTTTTCCGGGTGCGCCTTGAAGCTAACCTCCAAGGATCCATGCTGCAATCTACCGCGTAGAAACCCGAAAACCCAAAACACGGAGTATTCTCCGGCAAAACATATCAAATGCAACATCACCGATCCAGACCAACATGTCCGGGTAGGCTTCACACACAATGCCTTTGTCCGTACTTACGATTCCGGACTCTATATGCAACACAAGGGGGACTATTCACATCAACCCCAAGGAACACCACGCACTCACCGCACACTCGCGGGAGCGGGATTCCCTATGCAGAAAGAAAGAGCTTCACATGCTCAAGTTGAGAATCGTTACCCTTATAGTCCGCTTTGGCGACATGGAAAAACTACACGGACAGAACTCTTCGTAACGAACTTTCCTCCATGGATCCGCTCTCAGATCTCAAAATGGTGCTCCGATGCTCCGCAGGCGGCCGGAATCCTCCTTCTTCTTCCTCCTCTCTCTAACACTCTGGAAAGAGAAAGCCTTGGAGAGAAATGAAGGATTAACTCCCCTATTCCCGGCCTTAACAGAGCAGGAAATCATCTGGGCCGTTGGATCTTATTTAAAGAAAACGAACGGCTCATATCCGCTCAAAAATCCCCAAACCTGGGCCGAACACGGCTTGGCACACGGCTATGTACCCGGCTGTGTGCCTCGATCCAGGCACGATCGTCGAACACATGGACTCACACGGGCTCAGACACACCCGTGTCCCACCTAACACGCCCGTGTCGGGTCTCACGACACGCCCGTGACCGGGGGCGTGTTACCCATAACCGCCACGCCAACAGACACGACCCAACTGAACACGGGTACTGACACGGGTAGGCACACGCCCGTGTCAAATGACACGCCCGTGTCATGTAGCCGTATTCCTGGTCGTGTCCTTCTCGGGATGAAAATGGCTAAAACACCAGCCAGACACGTCCTTGGACACGCCCGTGTCCTTAGCTGTGTACCCCTATACAGGCACCAAAAATCCCTTTTTACGCGACCGGCTCAAATACAATTTTCGGGGCGTTACAAATCTCCCCCACTTAAGGAATTTCGTCCCGAAATTAAATAAAAGGTACACAAAGCTAAATGTTACCTGAATGGAATAACTCGGGGTATTCTTCCAGCATAGTTTGCTCTCGCTCCCATGAAAGCTCCTCACGTCCGCAGTTGTCCCAACGGACTTTAACCATTCGGATATCCTTGTTGCGGAGTCGTTTGACTTCAACGTCCTATATACATATAGGCTTGACCTTTGTTGTCAACTCGTAATCAACCGGCACTTGATCGACCGCAATTATCTGCGAAGGCTCTTGCACCGCCTTACGCAACACTGACACATGGAACACATCATGTAGCCCACTCAACTCCACCGACAACTTCAATCTATATGCCGCCTCGCCAACACGCTCCAGGACTTCAAACGGTCCAAGGTATCTCGGACTCAGCTTCTTCAAGCGTCGAACCCGCGATACACCCTTGAACGGCTTGATTTTTAGATACACCATGTCGCCAACACTGAACTCCACGTTCCTATGTTTGGCGTTGTAATACTTTGCCTGCCTGTCCTGAGCGACCTTCAACCTTTCCTGAATTGTACGCACCATTGAAGTGGCGTCTTCCACCGCTTGACGTTTATAAAACTTCGATTCGCACCATTGAATTGTACGCACCATTGAAACGGCGTACGACACTTCCTCCCGTACAAGGCTTCGAAAGGCGCCATACCAATACTCGCCTGAAAGCTGTTGTTATACACAAACTCCACCATATACATGTGATCCTCCCAATGCTTTCCGAAATCTAGGACGCACATGCGAAGCATGTCCTCCATAGTACTGTTGACCCTCTCGGTCTGACCATCCGTCTATGGGTGAAAGGTTGTGCTGAAACTCAGCTTAGTTCCCAAAATACTATGCACCAACCTCCAATCCTTCGACGTAAAGCGTCCATCTCGGTCACTAACAATACTGTGGGGCACACCATGCAACCGTACAATATTATCCACTTAGAGTTTGGCTAACTTTTCTACCGGATCCTCCTTCCTGTTCGGAATAAAGTGTGACACCTTTGACAACCTATCCATGACCACCCAAATGGCGTCGTTTCCCTTCTGCGACTTCGGCAAGCCATGCACAAAATCCATAGAAATGTTATCGAATTTCCATTCCGGGATAGACAAGGATTTTAGGAAACCTCCGGGCTTCTGGCACTCTGCCTTTACCAAGGCACAAGTTTGGCACTTGGCCACATAAAATGCTACATCCTTCTTCAATCCAGGCCACCAAAACAACTTTTTCATGTCTCTATACATCTTCGTGCTCCCCGGGTGGATTGAGTACTTGGTATGATGAGCCTCATACATCAATTCCTCCCGAAGATTATCCGCATTAGGAACGCATAGGCGACCGTCCTTCCTTAGCAATCCATCTACAACAACAAACTGGGAATTTGACCCATCCAAACATTCATCTATGATCCGCTTCATGCTGCTATCCTGAATCAAAGCCCGCCGAACTCTATCAGCCAAGTCATACTGCACCTCAGTCCAACACAATATCGCCTCGGCACTAGACTGCTTATCGACGCAGGAAATCTCCAATGCCTCCAAATCACGGACCAAGCTCTCATCATGTACCAATAACCAATTAGCCTGCGCAGACGCCTTGCGGCTCAACGCATCCATCACTGCATTTTCTTTCCCATGCACATAATGTATCTTGAAGGTGTAGTCCCTTAAGAACTTCATCCACCTCCGTTGCCTCATATTCAGATCCTTCTGATCTAACAAGTACTTCATGCTCTTATGATCGGTGTAAATGTCGACCTTCACACCGTACAAATAGTGCCTCCACAACTTCAGAGCGAATATCACGGCCGCTTACTCTAAGTCGTGAACCGGATAATTCCTCTCATGAACTTTCAATTGTCGTGAACCATAGGCAATCACTCTCCCATGCTGTAGCAGAACACAGCCCAAACCACTGCTCGAAGCATCACTATAGATTTCAAATCCTTCGGTTCCACTCGGCGAACATAAAATAGGCATCGTGGTCAACCGCCTCTTCAACTCTTCAAAAGCCTGCTCGCACTCCAGCGACCACACAAACTTTTGATCCTTCCTTGTCAACATCGTGAGTGGAAGTGCTATCCGTGAAAAGTTCTCTACGAAGCGCCTATAGTAGCCGGCAAGCCCCAGAAAGCTCCGGACTTCCGCCACCGTAGTCAAAGTAGGCCACTCCCGTATTGCCACTATCTTCGTCGGATCCACCGCTATCCCTTCTCCACTAACAACATGACCAAGGAACGCTATAGAGGATAACCATAATTCACACTTGGAGAATTTGGCATACAACTGACTTTTCCTCAATGTCTCCAACACCATGTGTAGATGCTTGTAATGGTCCTCCTCACACTGCGAGTATACCAAGATATCATCGATAAATACTATCACGAAGCGATCCAGGTACCCTCTGAACGTCCTTTTCATCAGATCCATAAATACGGATGACGCATTCGTCAACCCAAACGGCATGACCGTGAACTCGTAATGCCCAAACCGCGTACTGAATGCTGTCTTTGGGATGTCGCTCTCTCTTATCCTCAACTGGTAGTAACCAGACTTCAGATCTAACTTCGAATATACCGTTGACCCAACCAACTGATCAAATAGATCGTCAATCCTCAGAATCGGATACTTATTCTTTTCTGTAAACTTGTTCAATTCCCAGTAGTCGATACAAAGCCGCAAGCTCCCATCCTTCTTCTTAACAAAGAGAACTGGTGCGCTCCAAGGCGACGAACTTGAACGCACATAACCTTGCTCCAACAACTCCTGCAGTTGCACTTTCAGTTCCGCCATCTCTCTTGGCACTATCCGATACGGAGAGCGTGACACCGGTTTGGCACTCGGCACCAGCTCAATAGTAAAATCAATCTCCCGCTGAGGAGGGGCTCCTGGGAGATCATCAGGGAACACATCGGGATAGTCAGATACAACTGGGATACTCTCCATACTTGGCTTAGGCGTTGAGGCCTGCACTAGCGTGACATACAGCTCTGCCCCCGACCGAACTGCCTTAATCACTTGAAGGGCCGACATCAAAACCTTACCCGAACCCTTCATGCCCGCAAATGTAGTCTCCCGTTCCGAATTTAATCCCAACTTAACCTCCTTTCGGTTGCAATCAATGAAAGCTCGCTGCTCCGAGAGCCAGTCCATACCAAAGATTACATCGAATTCTACAAACGGTAGAACCAACGCTCGCAAAACAAACTCCTGATCCTCAATCCGTATCTTAACTACACAAGCATTATCCGCGCGCATTGAGCACCCATTGGGCAACAACATATTCAACTTGTCTTTTGCCATCGAAGGAGGGACCCCGACGCGCGTCACAAATCGTTCGGACAAGAAGGAATGCGAAGCTCCCGTATCAAATAGGGCTCTCGCCGGACAATCGGAAATCAACACGAATCCTAGCATCAACAATAGTAAGCTAACAAACAAAAGAGGTAACAACTACATAAAGTTAATCTGCTATAAATTAACTCATACCTGTCACCACATCAGTTTGTTTTATGGCCTATTGCAGACCAAGATTGTAAACTCTAGGCTGGGCTGGAGCATGATGGGATGCGGCCGACTCCACCACCTTCCCTTTCTCTTCATAAGTCGCTCCAGACTTCTTCTTGGACTTTGCACGTCCGCTCCAACACTCACGAGCAAAATGTCCCGTCTTCCCGCAGTTGTAACAAGCTCCTGGGACCCGACTTGTAGTTGCCCCCGACACACCAGACGAAGGGGCTGAGTTCAAAGTCTTCTGCTTCTTGTTCCACCTGCGGAACCCTGACTTTGTGCTCGGCACTTTGAACTCGGACTTCTTCTCTCCTGGGTCCTTCTTCTCTTGAACTTTCATCGCAACCTTTTCCAAAGACCGGGCCGAGTTGACCAAGGCTAGGAAGCCCTGCGCCTTAGGCCCAGGAAGGAGTAACTGTAGGTTGTCACGTAGACCCTCATAGAATCGGTTGGTCTTCCTCTCTTCTTCCGTAAACATAGCACCAATATACCGACCCAACCGTGTAAACTCGTGGAGATACTCGTCCACGCTTCTAGCTCCCTGAGTTAACCCAAGATACTGGTTCTCCATTTCAAGCTTCTGAGCAGAGGGTAGAAATCTGGCCAAGAACAACCTTGAGAATTCTTCCATCGGCACATCCGCAAGCTGCCTTCCCACCAAGAGATGGAACTCCAACTCATCCCACCACAGCCTCGCTTCACCAGCCAAAAGGAAGGTCTCTATGGTGGTCTTCTGCCATTCCTCAGTTAACGTGGTCGTCAAGACCCTCTTTATCGTAGAGAGCCAATCCTCAGCTTGAGCTGGCGTTCCAACCCCATTGAATACTGGAGGATTAAAGCCCATTACGTGCTTGAGTTGCCTCTCCGCAGCTCTCCTTGGCTCCACCAAATCCGTTGTTGCACGCTCCACCACTCTCGGCTCTGCCGCCCTAACCGGTTCTTGCTCAACAACAGGAGGTGCATGGTGCATTTGCCCTGCGGGTTGGGCATTAATCATGGCGAAAACTGCTTCAGCCACCATCCTGATGGTTTTCGCTGAAGGAGGTGTTGTAGGCACATCCCTTGGTGCACTACTTTTCGCCGATTGCGGACGCTCTGACTGACCAGCACCGCTCCTAGCTGCCTATAGTAGTAAAGACACGCGATTAGACGACAAACAAATTGCTAAAAGCAATCATTGGAACACTCAGATTCCACAAAACAAGTGTATCTTTCATTCCTAAGTGGACATTCATGGGTTCTTTTTGATGTTATAACGATGACGCACACATGTGCTCACCACCCCTTAAAAAGAATTCGTCAACGAATTCATTTTAAATCGATTGTAACCAGAAGTCTGATACCAAATTGTAACACCCCCATCCATCTCATGGCATATAACAGAAGGTTCAGCTGGAACCCGACGCCATATACCACAGACAGTCGGAAGGGTTACATAAGAATATTCAAACTATCCAATTAAGACTACTCGTCCTAACACAGAGCATTCTAGCGGAAGCTTTTAAAAGTTGAAAGAACCCAGAACTTAAGTCCATTAATCATGAATGTCCACAATCACACATAAGGAATGAAAACCAAATACACTGAAAGGTACATGACCTTATGGCCTTACAATAGTTCACTTAATAAATAGTGTTTTCCAAACATCGGCTCGCAGACCGGCCACACATGACAAGAGTAAAGTACAACTATTCGCTTTGGCCTTCTAGGGCCAGCACAGCAACATGGGCTTCAGCCCGCTATTTGGTACTCGGCTCCGCAGCACCTGCAAGCACATTCCACCGCACGGTGGCAAACAAAGCAACGGTCAGCCAAAAGCCGATCAAATTATAACGACCCCGCCCCTAGGTCGGGACGGCGGTGCTCCTTCCGTGCATTTCATTAGCCCAGCTAAACAATAAAGTGCAATTATATATTTCGCCACAGGTGTAGGCTCGCACAGCCAAACACCCCGTGCACTCAGGGCACATTAACGGTGAATCCGGTCAATTCCGTGGCTTCACCACCATCCCCGTGATGGCAACAACATGAGCATTCAGCCTTTCTGACCACTGTCTAAGGCTCCCGACTATGCCAACGGCCAGTCCCCATCTATGGGTCTCTCGCACCGAACCACATAGCCCAGGTCCGATTCCACTTGCTCGTTGCTCATACCGCCTAGTCAGTTTAAGTCCTACGCGCGGGCCAAGCTTCTCTCGGATCCTAACATTTTCAAACATCACATAACCCAGTTATGTTCAAGGCCGGTTCCCAGACCGCCAAGTTAGCAGAACAACGATTTCGCCCAGTTTTCCGGGTGCGCCTTGAAGCTAACCTCCAAGGATCCATGCTGCAATCTACCGCGTAGAAACCCGAAAACCCAAAACACGGAGTCTTCTCCGGCAAAACATATCAAATGCAACATCACCGATCCAGACCAACATGTCCGGGTAGGCTTCACACACAATGCCTATGTCCATACTTACGATTCCGGACTCTATATGCAACACAAGGGTGTACAACCCATATTCGTCGAGAGTGGGTCATACCACAGCCAAGTCAGCAGAGGCCAAGGTCAACAAGTCAAGGAAGAAGTCAAAGTCAGCATTTAAGATCGCGGAAGGCCTGTGCGAGCATAGGCGAGCTCCCCTCGCATACTCGCCAGGTAGGCGACTAGGCGAGATACTCACCCAGCCCGTGCGAGTTCCTCTGGAAGTCGCCTAGTCGCCAGGGGGTGGGGTATAAATATGACCCCCCTCTCCCCTTGCTTTTGCCTATAAATAGGACCCCAGGGGTACGAGAGAGAGGACCGGAAAACCTTCGCCAGGATACTCGCGCGCATATTGTTTGAGATATTGGCTTAGTCTTCAGATTCCTTTTCCTCAGAGCAATTCGCGATTTTGCGACTTTGTCAGCTAGTCTCTCTCGTACTCAGTTCGGCCATTCTTGGTTGAGAAGGGGTTGCTCCTTACGAGCATCCGGGTACGTGGTGGGTCCTTCCTGCCGCAACGTCTGGGGTCCTGTTTGACCTGTTTCTTTGTGCTAGTCTTCTTTGCCGTCTTACCTAGCTTTTGAGCCAGTAACCTTAGGCAGCTTCGGTCCGAATTCTGAGGTTAGGATTTTCCTGGCTTCAACACTTGGTGCGGTGAGCGTGGATCGCAGCTAAGGAGGAAAGTTTGGAAGTTGGGAGAGATGACCATTGGTGGCGAGCAAGGAGAGTTGGTCAGCAACTCGGCAGTAGGAGGAGACTCCGCGCGAGGTGGCGAGTTTGTAACAGTGGCCGCATTCGAAGAGTTCGCGAGGAAGATCGAGCAGACCATTCTCACTAGTTTCGCTCAGCTCCCAGAGGTCACGACGACTTCTCCTCGTCGCCTAACGTCGCTAGAAGAGGGAGCGCCGCCGAGGCGAGCTGGGAAGGAGCCCGCTTGGGCAAGAGAAGAACGACCAACGCTGTCGCGGCTTTATCCGGCGAGCAGCCAGGGGGTCCGTTTCCGGGATCCAATGTCGCCGGCGAGATTCCGAGATACTCGCCAATACGAGTATGACGTTTCTAGCGAGGATGAAACTCGTCACCGCCAGGAAGGGAGGAGCCCCTTCTGTGACGAGATCCTCGCCGCTCCAGTTCCAGAAGGATTCCGGGAACCCATTCTTACTTACTACTCCGACAGAGTCGATCCTGTCAGACACCTCCAGTAGTTTGAGGACGTTGTCTCCATTCGAAATATGTCTGATGCCTTCAAGTGCAGGTTCTTCTCCATCACCCTCAAGGGAAATGCTCGGGATTGGTTCCATCAACTACCGGCAGGATCAATATACTACTTCTCAGATTTACGTCGGGGCCTTATGGCAAGGTTCGCGACTTCAAAGAAGAGGAAGAAGGAAGCGACAACACTCTTCAAGATCGTCCAAGGGCAACACGAGAGTTTGGGACACTACATCGATCGCTTTCAAGAGGAAATTCTGGAGGTAGAGGAAGTGGACAGTTTTACCTTGATGGTGGCCCTCAAATTCGGGTTGAAGCAAGGTTTGTTCAGTTTGGAGATGAGGTCCAATCCCCCGAGATCCTTCGAAGAGATGATAGAGAAGGCAAATACCTTTGTTCGTGGAGAAAAGAAGAACAAGGACTTCTTAGCAAGGCTAGATGGGGAGATTGAGATGGAAAGGGGGAGAGCAGGACCTTTAGGGTCAAAGTCAAGGAAGACGCCAGAAAGGAAGGAAGAGAGGAAAGAGGAAAGGAAGAAAGAAGAGCCAAGAAGGGAAGAGAGAAGGAAAAAGGAAGAACCCAGGAGGTTTGAAGAAAGGAGGCAGGAGAGGCCTCGAAGGCAGGAAGAGAGGAGGCCGGCGGAAGCTCGAGAAGGAAGAAGGGAGGAAAGACGATTCCAGTATCCGGAGAATCGTCCCCAGTGGAGACCAGCGAGACAGCAGTATCAGGAAGAAAGGAGAGATGGAAATCGACAGGAGGGAGGTCGAGGAGGAGGAAGAAGAGAGACGATGGCCATCGCTCGCCGAGACAACAAGAGACGTCGGAAGGAGCAGCGAGCGATGCGCCAGGAGGCGGCAATTCCCCTTTACTGCGATATTCATCGAGTAGAGGGACACGGGACCTTGGCTTGCCCCGAGTTTTGGGAAGCAAGGAGAAGGCTGGAAGCAGGCGCAGCAGAAAGAGAGCAGCAGAGGCAGGAGATCCCGGTTGGACAGGTGGCATTTGAAACTCCGGCAAGAAGAAGGAATGAAGACCGAGTTGAACTGGGAACTCGCGGGGAAGTGTTACATGGCCCGGGAGGTGGGCATGTAGGAGTGATCAATGGAGGGGCCGGGCTTGGAGCTTCCCGCAAGGGAAGTCTTCACCAGATCTATCGGAAGAACGTCGCTTCAACGTCGCAGATTCCGCCACCATTAGAGGAGATCACCTTCTCGGAGGAAGATATGCTGGGGAATGAGAACCCTTTCCATGACGCCCTAGTGATCCAAGCTGCCATCGAGGATTTCACCGTCGACCGAATTCTCGCGGATAACGGAAGTTCGGTGAATGTCATCTTCAAGAGAACTTTTACTAGACTTCAGGTGGAAGCGTCCCGAGTCCAGGCTGCGGATGGACCACTCTTTGGCTTCTCAGGAGAGAAGAAAGAGGTGGAGGGAGCGGTGGAACTGCTGGTCACACTCGGGGGGACTTCGATTCGATGACGCTTCATCATCGTCGACGCACCGAGTGGATACAACGCCATCTTCGGGCGGCCTCTTATCAACTATTTCAGGGCCGTTCCGTCGTCTTATCACCAGTGCCTAAAGTACTGCCGCAGAGATGTGCAGATCAGGATCAGGGGAGATCCCAAGGCTTCCAGGGAGTGCTACTTGAATGCCGTCAGCACCATCAGCTGGATGGGTGACGCGTGTTGAAACCAAAAACTTGGTCTCTATGGAGTTCGGGGTCCCTAGAAAGGGGTGACCTCACACCTACTACACTCAAGAGAACGTCACGGACCAAAGGATCAGGAAGCTAGGAACAGACCCTCGGCTCTAGCGCGGAGGTCCCACCTCACACCCGGAAGGCTACCGGAGCACTTCCCCTCCCTAGCCAATGCTCGAGCTAGGGTGCCTTGAAGAGCTCTCTCCACTCTACCAAGAAGAAGCTAAGGGAGGAGAAAACTCAGAAAAGGCCCCTCTCCAAGGCACCCAAGGGGGTCTATTTATAGTTTTCCAAATCCCTTGGGCCAAAAATGACCAAAATACCCCTACGGCCAAAAGGCCTCGGGCCAATAGAAAGCAGCCACGCCGGGGGCAGAGAGGTAATTCCCCCCCCCCCCCCCCGAGGGCAAGACGGTAAAAGCAAGGGGCAAGGGCGAGAAGGCTGGGCAAGCTGGCGGCGTGCGAGCTGGGGCGGCCTGCGAGCTGCGACAAGGCGAGCTGCGGCCTGGCGAGCTGGCCTCCTTGGCGAGACAGCGGCCTGGGCAAGCTGGGGCAAGGCGAGCTGCGGCCTGGCGAGCTGGCCTCCTTGGCGAGACGGCGGCCTGGGCGAGGCGGCGGTCTGGCGAGACGGGGCAAGGCGAGCTGCGGCCTGGCGAGCTGGCCTCCCTCCTTGGCGAGACGGCGGCCTGGGCGAGGCGGCGGTCTGGCGAGCTGGCCTCCTTGGCGAGACGACGGCCTGGGCGAGGCGGCGGTCTGGCAAGACGGGGCAAGGCGAGCTGCGGCCTGGCGAGCTGGCCTCCTTGGCGAGACGGCGGCCTGGGCGAGGCGGCTTGGGCGGCCTGCGGTTGGGCTGATGCGGCTTAGGCGGCCTGACCGACTTCTCAAGAGTGCCTTGGGGGGAGAAATATTTTCTCCCCTACTAGTATGTTTCCAAGCCAGGGCCAAAATTGGCCACCGAGAGTGCAAAATCTCCAAAAAGCTTAAAAACGGATTTGCCTTGTTTTGGGCCCACTCTTCGCGAATACGGGGTTGTACACAATCCCCGCTCTTTTCGAGGTTGGCACAAGCTCGGAAAGAAACATCCAACCCAACGTATTCGCGGAGTGTAACTTCCCCTCGGGGTCAACCTGCCATGCCAACTATGGGAGCCTGGGTGGCGAGACCTCCTCTGGGTGAAAACACTTAGCCTTCCCGAGGGGTCAACCTGTCAAGCCAGCTAATGGGAGCCTGGGTGATGAGACGGCCTCGGGGTGCAAACACTTACTCTCCACGAGAGGTACCACCGACCCAGCCAGCTAGTGGGAGCCTGGCGGCGGAATCGTCATCGGAGCAAAGGACTTGGGCTACCACGAGAGATCAACCTACCCAGCCAGCTAGTGGAGCCTGGCGGCGGAATCGTCATCGGAGCAAAGGACTTAGGCTACCACGAGAGATCAACCTACCCAGCAGCTAGTGGGAGCCTGGCGCGCGGAATCATCATCGGAGCAAAAGAATGGGCTACCACGAGATCAACCTACCCAGCCAGCTAGTGGGAGCCTGGCGGCGGAATCGTCATCGGAGCAAAAGGACTTGGGCTACCATGAGAGATCAACCTACCCAGCCAGCTAGTGGGAGCCTGGCGGCGAATCGTCATCGGAGCAAAGGACTTAGGCTACCACGAGAGATCAACCTACCCAGCCAGCTAGTGGGAGCCTGGCGGCGGAATCGTCATCGGAGCAAAGGACTTGGGCTACCACGAGAGATCAACCTACCCAGCCAGCTAGTGGGAGCCTGGCGGCGGAATCGTCATCGGAGCAAAGGCTTGGGCTACCACGAGAGATCAACCTACCCAACCAGCTAGTGGGAGCCTGCGGCGGAATCGTCATCGGAGCAAAGGACTTGAGCTACACAATCAAACATACCAAATCCTACATCCTCAAACGGGAAAATAGATGGGTTACATGATCCCCCGACTCAGTTGGTCGGGGGTTAGACTTATTACAAGGTAAGATATACAGGATCCTGCCGGGCGAGGCTTCCTCAGGGGTCTGGGCCCGGTGGTCCTCATCCGCTTCCTGCTCGCCGGACACTTCCATCCTGCTCAGGCTCTCCATGACCTTCTCCATCTCCTCTGCCTTGGCCAACCAAGAGATGGTGTTGACGGCCGTGACGTAGCACTGCCTTGCCATCCTGGAGTCTCCCTTGACTCTAACTGGATCCCTCCTGAGCTGAACTTGAGGCATTGGTGGAACGAAGACGGCACACAACGGAAGGCGCTGATGAGTGGTCTTCCGAAGATGGCGTTGTAGCTGCTTGGAGTGTCAACAATGACGAACCGGCAGTTCCTCGAGACTCCTCCCAATTTTACTTGGAGCCCCACTCCACCTTCGACCTCCTTCCTCTCTCCTGAGAATCCGAACAGGGGTCCGTCCGAGGCCAACACCCTCCTTGGCTCCACCTTCATCTCGTCAAACGCCTTCTTGAAAATGACGTTGACGGAGCTTCCGTTGTCAACCAGGATCCGGGACACGGTGTAGCCTTCGATGGCTGTCTGGATGACCAACGCATCACAGAACGGATCCTCATGATCCGGTAGGTCCTTCACCGAGAAGGTGATCTTTTCCTCTGGGGGCGGGGTCTGGGAGGTTGAGGCGACGCTCCTCCGGTACATGACATGGAGGCTTGCCTTCCGGGTGACCTCAACCCCCACTCCACCGTGGATCACTCCTATACCACCTCGGGTTCCCACGTCGACCCGGTCCTCGCATATATCATCACCCCCTTCTCCGGGTAGAACCTCTTCTACCCGCACCGGCAGCTGCGGCTGCGCAGGGCCTCTCGCGCCCCTCACTTCCAAGAACTCGGGGCAGGTAGTCGTGGCATGCCCCTCCACCTGGTGGAAGTCACAGTAGAGCATCACTCTTTCTCCCCTCTTTCGTCGAGCTGGACGCTCTCTCCTGTTACCTCTTCCCCCTCCTATCGCCAAGGCTTGCTGCGGCGGGGGTAAGAGTTGCCTTGGGGCCTGCCTCTGGAAGTTGAACCTTCATTGGCCTCCGTGGAAGTTCCCCCCTCCTTGGATGAGAGCTCTTCCTGGACCTTGGGCAGGTCCTCCCTGTTGCCTCCAGCCTGGTTCCGGACCCTCCTGTCCTTGGAACCCCTGAGCTCTCTGCTCCTCTCTCCTTCTTCCTTCCTGATGCCTTGAGCCACCCTGCTCCTTTGACTCCACCTCCGTCAACTTTTCCAACCTCTTGACAAATGCCGGGTTGGCTGCCTCCATGGCAATCTCCTCTGCCGCCCTTTCCATCAGCTCTTCGAAGGAAAGGGGGGCCTTCCGGGTCAAGCTCATCTTGAAGAAGCCCTCCTTCAGCCCAACGGTGAAGGCCATCTGGAGAGCATACACTGGCATCTCCTGGACCTCCAAGATCTCCTCTTGGAACCTGTCTACGTAGCGGGCCAGCGACTCTCGACCCCCTGCCTTATCAAGAAGATGGACTCAGGACTCCTCTTCCGCTTCTTGGAGGTGGAGAAGCGGAGCTGGAAGCTTCGGCTCAAGTCCTCGAACCCATAGATCGACCTCAGAGGGAATTGATGGAACCAGTCCCTTGCCTTCTCCTTCAGCGTGATCGCAAAGAGGCGACACTTGAAGGCATCCATCATCGGTCTGATTGAGACGGCGTCCTCGAACCACTGCAGATGTTGGACGGGGTCATCCTTCCCTGTATAGTAAGCCATGTCTGGCTCTCTGAACCCCTCGGGAACGGGAGCTGAGGTGATCAGCTCGCTGAAGGGTGACCCCCTAAGGGGTGGTCTCGCCACCTCCACTCGCGCGACCTGCTCGCCTGGGAGGTTAACACTTGTCGGGCTAGAGAACAACTCCCGGCCGGTGAGGTCTCGCTCGACCCCATCTCCCATCATCTCCTTCCCCGGTCTTCTTCATGGTGTACTTCCTTCTCCCCCCGCTGGGGTCATCTCGCCTAGACCCCTGGGAGTCGGCTCGTCGAGAGGGGGAGCTAGCTCCTGGGGGGTTGGGTGGAGCTGCCACCCTGAGGAGCAATGCTTCGCAGCATCTCCATGATGCCCTGATGGAGACCATAACTCTTGCCTCCCCATAAAGGGTCCTGGGTTGGGAGCTCGCCGAGATCATCACTCCCTCCTTGACCTCCCGTCATGACACTCTCCCGAGATCTTCTGTGCTGGTCACTCTCCACGCTCACCGCACCAAAATGTTGAAACCAAAAACTTGGTCTCTGTGGAGTTCGGGTCCTTAGAAGGGGTGACCTCACACCTACTACACTCAAGAGAACGTCACGGACCAAAGGATCAGGAAGCTAGAACAGACCCTCGGCTTTAGCGCGGAGGTCCCACCTCACACCCGGAAGGCTACCGGAGCACTCCCCCTCCCTAGCAATGCTCGAGCTAGGGTGCCTTGAAGAGCTCTCTCCACTCTACCAAGAAGAAGAAGCTAAGGGAGGAGAAAACTCAGAAAATGCCCCTCTCCAAGGCACCCAAGGGGTCTATTTATAGTTTTCAAATCCCTTGGGCCAAAAATGACCAAAATACCCCTACGGCCCAAAGGCCTCGGCCAATAGAAAGCAAGCCACGCCGGGGGGGGGGGGGGGGGGGGGCAGAGAGGTAATTCCCCCCCCCCCCCCCCCCCGAGGGCAAGACGGTTAAAAGCAAGGGGGCAAGGGCGAGAAGAAGGCTGGGCAAGCTGGCGGCCTGCGAGCTGGGGCGGCCTGCGAGCTGCGGCAAGGCGAGCTGCCTGCCTCCTGGCGAGCTGGCCTCCTTGGCGAGACGGCGGCCTGGCGAGCTGGCCTCCTTGGCGAGACGGCGGCCTGGGCGAGGCGGCGGTCTGGCGAGACGGGGCAAGGCGAGCTGCGGCCTGGCGAGCTGCCTCCTTGGCGAGACGGCGGCCTGGGCGAGGCGGCGGTCTGGCGAGCTGGCCTCCTTGGCGAGACGGCGGCCTGGGCGAGGCGGCGTGGCGGTCTGGCGAGATGGGGCAAGGCGAGCTGCGGCCTGGCGAGCTGGCCTCCTTGGCGAGACGGCGGCTGGGCGAGGCGGCTTGGGCAGCCTGCGGTTGGGCTGATGCGGCGCTTAGGCGGCCTGACCGACTTCTCAAGAGTGCCTTGGGGGGAGAAATATTTTCTCCCCTCCCCTACTAGTTGTTTCCAAGCCAGGGCCAAAATTGGCCACCGAGAGTGCAAAATCTCCAAAAAGCTTAAAAACGGATTTGCCTTGTTTTGGGCCCACTCTTCGCGAATACGGGGTTGTACAACGCGGAAAAGCTGGAGGAGTTGCTGGAGAGAGAGAGAAAGGGCTGCGTGTTGCTGAGGAGGTGGAGGAGATAGAAGTGATCTCTCAAGGGGGAGAGACGGACGGGCTGAAGGTGGGAGGATCCTTGCCGCTTGGGTGGAAGATGGAGATGACCGCTTGCCTGCAAGACAACGTTGATGTCTTTGCGTGGAGCGCCGCCGAGATGTCAGGAGTGGACGCCAATGTTGCTTGTCATCGCCTCAACCTGGATCCCGCGGCGGCTCCCGTTCGACAAAAGCAGAGGAAGAGCGCCGCCATACTAGCTGAGCCAATCAGGGAAGAGGTGGAGAAGCTACTGAAGGCAGGGTTCGTCTCGGAGATCCAGTATCCAGGCTGGGTCTCCAATGTTGTAATGGTGAAGAAGCCTGGAGAGGCTGACGGTTATGTATCGATTTTTCCATGTTAAATAAAGCTTGTCCGAAATATTGCTACCCCTTGCCTCAAATCGACGCGTTGGTTGATTCCGCCGTCGGGTTTTCTGTGATGAGTTTTCTTGATGCCTTTTCAGGATATCATCAGATCCGGATGCATCCCCCGACTGTCGGGACGTCTCTTTCATAACCAGCGATGACTGCTATAGCTACAAGATGATGCCCTTCAGGCTCAAGAATGCAGGCGCCACTTACCAGAGGATGATGGATCAGATCTTCAAAGGGCAAAAAGGGCGGAACTTGGAGGTTTATGTTGATGACCTCCTCGTCAAGAGTAAGAGCGTCGCGGAGCACATAACGGATCTGGAGGAGACTTTTGCCACCCTAAGGAAGTACAGGCTGTGACTCAATCCGTCCAAGTGCGTCTTCGGTGCAGGAAGAGGGAAGTTTCTAGGTCACCTCCTTACTCCCAGGGGGGGTGGAACCCAATCCAGACAAGGTGAAGGCCATTCTGGAGATGACATCGCCGCGAGATCCTAAGGAAGTCCAGAGGCTGACAGGAAGGCTGGCAGGCCTCAACCGTTTTTTATCCAAGGCAGGGGAGAAGTGCTCTCCGTTCTTCAAGACCCTTTGGGGAAATCAGAAATTCGAGTGGACATCGGAGTGCGAGGAGGATTTCGGAAAGCTCAAGCAACAGCTAACCCAAGCTCCTCTCCTCCAGGGCCCACGGGGTAATGAAGATCTCTTCCTCTACCTAGGAGTCGGGACAGAAGCAGTTAGTTCGGTACTGGTTCGAGAGGAAGGCAAGATACAACTTCCTATCTACTATGTTAGCAGAGTGTTGCGACAGGCGGAGACGAGGTATCCAATCCTGGAGAAGTTAGTATTCGCTTTGGTGGTTTCGGCTCGAAGGCTCCGCCCGTATTTTCAAGCTCACTCTATCAGGGTCGTCTCCGATCACCCTCTAAGGAGTATCCTTGATTGAGTGGAGCACTCTGGCAGGCTGGCAAAGTGGGCAGTGGAGCTTAGCGAGTTCGATATTTCCTACTCTCCAAGGGTCGCAATCAAGGCGCATGCGGTGGCGGATTTCCTTGCCGATTTCTCGGCCGAAGTGGAGGTAGAGGAAGGCTCCTCTAGCATAGTGTCCTCGAAGGTGTTTGTGGATGGTGCTTCGGGCCGATACTCTATGGGAGCCGGAGTCGTGCTAGTCAGCCCTCAGGGAACCAGGATCGAGCAGGCAGTCGAAATTCATTTTCCAGTTACCAACAATCAGGCGGAGTACGAAGCCATGGTGGCCGGCTTGCATCTCGCCAAGGAGTTGGGGATTAAAGACATCAGATCCTTCACCGACTCGATGGTAGTCGCTTCCCAGATCAGGGGCGAGTTCGAGGTGATTGACCCGATTTTGCGATGGTACTTGATCAAAGTAAAAGGCCTGATTGGGGAATTTCAATCTTTCTTCGTCGAGCACGTACCCCGAGAGGAGAATTCGGAAGCCGATTATCTTGCCAAATACGGTCCCAGGGCTGGGGGAATCGTGACAGAGCTTTTCCGACCGTCCATCGAGGAAGGGGAGATGATGGAAATTGAGCAAAGGGCATCTTGGAGGGATCCGTTCATTTCTTTTCTAGGGACGGGACAGATACCAGCCAGCGAAGGGGACCAAAGGAAGTTTCGCTACAAAGCCGCTTACTATTTACTTCAAGAGGGAGAACTCTACTGAAAAACCATCTCAGGCCCTTTAGCTCGGTGCCTATCAGAAGTTGGAATACCTCGCGTCCTGGAAGAGATTCACTCAGGGGAGTGCGGCAGTCACTCGGGAACTAGGACCCTCGAGCAAAGGATCCTAAGGCATGGGTACTTCTGGCCCACGATAAGGAAAGATGCAGAGACTTTCTCAAAAAAGTGCCTCAAGTTCCAGCTCTTCGCGCCTCTTCAACTACAGCCAGCTTAACACCTTCGCTCGATCACAGCTCCATGGCCCTTCGCCATCTGGGGAATGGACTTGATCGGCCCTTTTCCTCAGGCCAGCGGACAGGAAGTTCGTACTAGTTATGATCGACTACTTCTCCAAGTGGATCGAGGCAAAGTCCCTAGCCAAAACCACGTCGCAGATCGTGAAGAATTTCATTTGGGGAGAGATCGCATGCAGGTTCGGGATTCCCCTGGCCATCGTCACCGACAACGGGCCGCAGTTCGCGAGTTTGGAGTTAGAAGATTTCTGCAAGCAGCTAGGGACGGATCTTCGTTTCGCCTCTGTGCATCATCCTCGCAGCAATGGACAGGTGGAAGCAGCCAACAAGTTGATCATCAACCTGCTAAAAAAGAAAGTCACCAACTTGAAGGGCAATTGGGCGGAGCAACTCCCCTCGGTCCTCTGGGCTTTAAGGACAACTCCAAACTCGGCAACAGGGGAAATTCCTTTCAAGTTATCCCACGGGTCTGAGGCACTCATCATAGTAGAATTCGAGGTTCGGAGTCCAAGAGTTATAGCAGCAGGAGATGGCGGCGAGGAATGACGCTTAGAGAACGAGGACGCCCAAAGATTTTCATTGGATTTCGTGGAAGAACTTCGTGACTTGGCATCCATCCACCAAGAGGAGATCAAGCGGCGCATGGCAAAGCACTTCGACAAAAATGTCCGCCTAAAGCATTTTCTCGCCGGAGACCTGGTTATGAAGAAGGTAGACGCTGCAGGAAGGGGAGCCACAGTGGGCAAGCTGCATCCGAATTGAGAAGGTCCCTTCATTATTCAGGAAGCCTTAGCCACCGGAGGCTATTATCTCCAAGATCAGGTTGGAGAGCAGCTGGGAGGCACTTGGAGCGGGAATGACCTGAAAAGGTTCTATCCTTAGCGGCCGATGATGTACTTTGTTTTCATGTATTTACATATATGCAATGACAGCTTTCACTTTCTATCCATCTTGTGTTTTATCGCAAACTTTATGGGAGCTTAAGGTTTTACCTCAAGGTCGATCCGAGACGCTGGCCGTCAACTCGCTCCCCCTGGATAGCCAGTTCGGACGATGAGACGATGCCTCGGGATATAAGCGCCTTGTAAGACGGACCCCTGCATTGACGGCCGAGAGCAGCTCCCCCCTTGCATGTCGGCAAGCCACCCCCGAGTGCATCTCTCCTCCGACTGGAGGAACTATCAGGAACAGGGTTGGACGCCAACTTCCCAACGATGTCGGCAAGATCGTTGTTCGATTTCTGTTTTCTTCTTCCTCAAAGGTGTGCCTAATCCATTTTCAAACTCTTGAAGTAGCAGGGAAAAAACAAAGTTCAAGTCCTCGAGTGCTAGGTCCCCGTAAGACCAAGTCCCTGCACGAGCTCCTCTCCTGCATATTGGCCGCGAGCTCCTCTCCTGCATATTGGCCGCCGACCTCCTCGAGTGAGTTCAAGTGCTCGAGTGTTAGGTCCTCGTAAGACCAAGTCCCTGCACGAGCACCTCTCCCGCATATTGGCCGCCAACCTCCTTAAGTGAGTTCAAGTCCTCGAGTGTTAGGTCCCCGTAAGACCAAGTCCCTGCACGAGCTCCTCTCCCGCATATTGGTCGCCGACCTCTCGAGTGAGTTCAAGTCCTCGAGTGTTAGGTCCCCGTAAGACCAAGTCCCTACACGAGCTCCTCTCCCACATATTGGCCGCCGACCTCCTCGAGTGAGTTCAAGTCCTCGAGTGTTAGGTCCCCGTAAGACCAAGTCCATGCACGAGCTCCTCTCTTGCATATTGGCCGCCGACCTCCTCGAGTGAGTTCAAGTCCTCGAGTGTTAGGTCCCCGTAAGACCAAGTCCTGCACGAGCTACTCTCTGCATATTGGCCGCCGACTCCTCGAGTGAGTTCAAGTCCTCGAGTGTTAGGTCCCCGTAAGACCAAGTCCCTGCACGAGCTCCTCTCCTGCATATTGGCCGCCCAAGACCTCCTCGAGTGAGTTCAAGTCCTCGAGTGTTAGGTCCCCGTAAGACCAAGTCCCTGCACGAGCTCCTCCCTGCATATTGGCCGCCGACCTCCTCGAGTGAGTTCAAGTCCTCGAGTGTTAGGTCCTCGTAAGACCAAGTCCCTGCACGAGCTCCTCTCATGCATTTGGCCGCCGACCTCCTCGAGTGAGTTCAAGTCCTCGAGTGTTAGGTCCCCGTAAGACCAAGTCCCTGCACGAGCTCCTCTCCTGCATATTGCCGCCGACCTCCCTTAGCGAGTGAGTTCAAGTCCTCGAGTGTAGGTCCCGTAAGACCAAGTCCCTGCACGACTCCTCTCCCCATGCATATTGGTCGCCGACCTCCTCGAGTGAGTTCAAGTCCTCGAGTGTTAGGTCCCCGTAAGACCAAGTCCCTGCACGAGCTCCTCTCCTGCATATTGGCGCCGACCTCCTCGAGTGAGTTCAAGTCCTCGAGTGTTAGGTCCCCGTAAGACCAAGTCCCTGCACGAGCTCCTCTCCTACATATTGGCCGCCGACCTACTCGAGTGAGTTCAAGTCCTCGAGTGTTAGGTCCCCGTAAGACCAAGTCCCTGCACGAGCTCCTCTCCTGCATATTGGCCGCCGACCTCCTCGAGTGAGTTCAAGTCCTCGAGTGTTAGGTCCCCGTAAGACCAAGTCCCTGCACGAGCTCCTCTCCTGCATATTGGCCGCCGACCTCCTCGAGTGAGTTCAAGTCCTCGAGTGTTAGGTCCCCGTAAGACCAAGTCCCTACACGAGCACCTCTCCTGCATATTGGCCGCCGACCTCCTCGAGTGAGTTCAAGTCCTCGAGTGGCAGGTCCCCGTAAGACCAAGTCCCTGCACGAGCTCCTCTCCTGCATATTGGCCGCAGACCTCCTCGAGTGAGTTCAAGTCCTCGAGTGGTAGATCCCCGTAAGACCAAGTCCCTGCACGAGCTCCTCTCCTGCATATTGGCCGCAGACCTCCTCGAGTGAGATCGAGTAAGACCAAGCTTCCCGGAGGGATAATGCGAGCGGTATTGGGGCGAGCAGGCATGTAGGCAGAGATGAATATGCGAGTATGGTGTAGCGAAATGCGAGTATGGTCTGGCGAGTAGCTACGGAGCGAGTGCCAGGGCGCGATTTACAAAGGACGACTACGAGCATGCGAATATCAATTAAGCGATTATCAACAATGTCGTCGTGCGAGCACATGTAGCGAGCACTCGTTCTCCCCAAGCCTATGAGCCTAGCGAGTATCATCCACCAACCAGCATGCGAAAAGAAAGAAGGTGACAATGTGGTAGTTCAAACTTGCATTGATATATCAAAAATTTTACAAGTGTTGGTTACAAAAATTTCACTAGAGGCTATGTCAAGCGAGTATGAAGGATATCAGCGAGCAACTAGGACTCATCGTCGCCAGTATCTGGCCGATATTCCTCATCTCCAATGTTGACGTCATCTTCGTCGCCGCTTTCCTCGCTTTCCTCCTCGCCGCTACCGCTACTGCTACTGCCACCGCTGCTGTCAGAGCCTGACGATGTCGGAGGCAGGCGATCTGGCGAGACCGTCTCGGCGAGCAACTCGGGGATGAGTTCGTCGACCGTGAACTCCTTCTCCCCTTCGTCGAGCTTCCCGCTAATCCTCAGCCTCGCGAGGACCACGTTACCTGCTGCCCGGGCTATCTCGCGGCGGACGGATGACCTCTCTTCCCACAGGATGCGAGATCGCTTGATGGCGTAATGAGGATCGTCCTCCGGGCGTGGCTGAGGAGCAGAGGAACTCGCGTCGGCTTCTAAAACGGCTAGGCGAGATTCCATCTCGGCCGCGCGAATCTGGGCTGCCTCCAAATCAGCCCGAGCTTTGGCAAGTTCCGCCTCGTACTCGGAAAGCTTTTTTGCGGTCTCCACCTCGGCAGCCTGCGACACATAACGAAGTCAGCCAAAGCACTCGTGGGACATCAACATCACGCGTAAAGGCGATATACCTCATAATCTCGCCAGCGAGTGGATTCCATGCCGAGATTGATCGCCTTCTGACTGACGATCTTCAGGGCCTGTGTCCTCTCCAGCATCCTCCTCGCTGCAAAGTGATTTAGCTCGACAGCTCGGGTGAGCGAGCATGCCGCTTGCTGGGCGACTTCCTGCTCGCTAAGATCCAGCATAGCCTCGGCGTCTTCACGCCTGTATATTGTATGGAGGACGGCGAAGGCCTCCCCCTTATCCTCCCCCTCCTCCGCCCAAGAGGGGAGGTTGGTGCTAAGCGTCACCAGGTGCTCGTCCGGTGCCCAGGTCACTAGCGGACGACCATAGGCGTCCACCGCTTCCAACTCCAAGTTAAAATTAGGGTGGAAGTGGGGAAGGCGACCGTGGAGCGGCGAGTCCTGGTCGTCGAGGTGCGGCGATGATATTTTCTGCTTCTTGGCCGCGGGACCCGGCGACCTAGCTTTGCCTTTGCCCTTGGCGAGTTTCTTCTTCTTGCCGATGTCGTCTGGCGAGTTGGGCTCAAGGAGCGAGGTGGCGATTCCTTTGGCTGGAGGAAGTGGCCTCGCCGGGAGCTTGTTCGGTTCTACAAAAGGCCGAGTAGTGTAAGCAGGCGATTATTGCGGCGAGTATGTTGTCGACATTCCTTGCTAATATTTACCTTCGTTATAGTGAACCTCGAGCAGCGTGTTGACGTTTAGTCGCCAGAAGATGACATCAAATCGGCGACCTCGAAACGCGTCGACGAGCTGCTCGCGCGCGCCTTCCAGTATCGGGGGAAGGAAGGCGACGTCAGCAGGCTGGTGCGGCCTTCCCTGGACGTCGCCGAAGTCGCCCTCGATGACGACAAGTTGCTCGCTCCACTTATGAACTTTGTTTGTCGTCCCCACCAGGGTGCAGAAGTGGCTGCTGAAATAAATCACACCCTCGGCGGTCTCAAGGAAGGCGAATATCTTGCGGAATACGGAGAGATCGAAGATGATCCTCTCCTCGCGCAGGTAGCAAAGAAACCCCATGATGATGGCGACGCCGTTGGGGTTGATTTGCGCGGGGACTATGCCGAAGTATCGTAGGATGTCGCAGTACTCCGGCCAGAACGGAAGCCGCATGTCGGCGTCGAAGTGTCGAAGAGGAAGGTCAAGCACGCCCTCGATAAAGGTGTTAAGTCGCTCACTGCGGGCCGGAAGTCTAGCCGAGTATCCTTCGGGAAGGAGTCTTTCCCTAAAATTTTCTAAGTCACGCACACTGGTGGTCGACTTCTTAAAAGCCGCATCCGCGAAGTTAGCGGCATGGGCTTGGCGGCGAGCACTGGCGTCATCTCCAACCATCTTGCGAGTTTTAAAAGAGGAGGAGAAGAAGGAAGAGATAGCGAGTAGCTAAACAAATCGCAGCACGCGAGCAGGAAAAGATACTCGTGAGCTAGGAGGACAAAAGCGCAACAGCGTACTTATGTCCAACCTACCCCCTTTATTTATAGGCGCCGGGGGGGGGGGGGGTGTATACCATCCTTACGGCGAGTATCAAACAAATCGCGCTTTTAGCGAGTAAGTCAACGCGTTGCGTAAGTCGCATAGAACGGAGGGAACATAATCGCAACCTACAGAACAAACTCAGCACAATCCAGACAGATAGCGCTTAAACATTGAAAACAGGGAAAAATAAATAAATAATTGTGCGAGGTCTAAGCTCGCTTATTACAAGCCGGAAAATGTTTGTCAAAATCGCACTGTGGCGAGTTCCAAATAAAAGAAAACATCCTAAGGCCTAGGCCTCTCTGGGGGATGGGGATGTCGCCCGGCCCAACCCATCTCGCGTGCTCGCCGGAAATGCTCCGTCGCCACCGTTATCGCATCGTCACCAAGCCGCAGCTGCTCCTCCATCCTCGACAACCTGCCGACAGAGCCCATACTCGCTCGCATGTCGGCGACCTCTTCAAGAACGAGCTGGAGGCGATGATTGTTGATCGCGAGCTGACGATCATTCTCCCTTACCATGTGGAAGTGGGATTCATAGCTCTCCAGTGTACTCTTGAGCTCTTCCATTTTCGCCATCCGCACTTCCAATGATGATATTCGGGGATGAGGCTCACAGATCGCCAGCTGGTCAAACTTGCTCTTCAGCTCCAAGTAAGCGCGAGCAGCCGCACGGCGATATTCCATGCCCGGCAGACCCATGGCGTCGATGAAGGCCGCCCCTGGAGTCGCCGGCCGATCTGACATCAAACAAAAAGTCGCCATAATTAGACGTAGATACATAACCACCATGTGCACATCAATAGCGACACATACCGCTGCGAGGAGACCTGGATCGGCGAGGAGATCTCGATCAGCGAGGAGGGGATCCGCGCGTTGGCTCATCTCGCCGGCTTGATGATGGCCCACCAGCGAGCTCGGCTGCCTTGCCTCGCCCGCGCCCCCCTTGTCCGGGGTCCTCGTTCCTTGGCGGGAAGTAGCTCGGCCGCGGCTTTACCGGTTTAACACCCGCGGGATGTGATGAAGAAGGCGGAGGGAGCTACGAACTCGCCGGCGGCGGAGGATTCTTCGGCGGGGGTGGAGGAAGTCGCGTCGTGGTAACTTGAGAAGGCGCGATCAGAGGCGGTGGCGGCGGCAAGGATACTGTCACCGATTGGATGGTGGCGATATTGGTAAGCGGCGGCGGCGGCGGGGGTAAAGAGGAGCTCGCCTCGGGTAGAGAGGACCTCACCGGAGGCAGCACAGAACTCGCGGCGGGCAGGGCGGAACTTCTTGCAGGTACCCCAGAACTCACCGGGAGACCCTTGCTCGCCATTGTCTTACTCGATGGAGGGTTCTTAGACGACGGTTCCCTGCTCGCGGAGAGAACCGAGGCCTCGCCCGTCTTTTTGGAACCGATATTTATCCGCACAGTGTGAGCGGTCTTTACTTGCCCACCGGCGGGAAGGGTGCCGAGCGGCACGGAGCTCAACGGGACGACATTCAAAGCCACGCTCAAACCTCCCGTGGGAGAATCTGCGAGTATCGCGGTCCGGTCAGCAAACAATAGAAAACCGTCAGAATGAGAAATCATCTAGGCAGAAAGACAACCTCGCAGGTCGACGATTTCCACCTGCTGAGACGCCGAAGTGGAGGCGAGTTCCGGGGCAATGGAAGTGGCGAGTTCAGGAATGTTAGGCGGGTCGAGGAGACTCACATCAGAAACGGTGACATTGGTAATGTCGTCGAGTCCCAAGTCGCTAAGCAATTGCTGCGTGCTGGTAGAGAGCAGGGGATTAATGGTGGGGGCGCAGGGCGAGAAAGGGGAGGCCGCGAGATATCATCGCCAGAGGCGGGTTTGTTCTTGGACTTCTTTGCCTTTTTTCTCTTGGGCAGAGGCAAGTCGGCGGCGGCATCCTCTTCACGCGGTCGCTTTGGTTTAGCGACTCCGATGGCGCTCGTCAACGCAGCAAGACTGTCACGAAGGATCTTCTCGGCGTTTGACATTAAGCGCGAGTTATGAAGAACCGGCTAAAGAACTAGCCCCCCCCCCTATTTATAGAGATCGGCAGGCAGTCACAAGAGGCGAGCAACCCAGATACTCGGTAGAGCAACTCACTGAATAAGCGTTGGATGTTTCTTTCTGAGCTCCGATGTCGCTCCGAAAGAGCGGGGATTGTGTACAACCCATATTCGTCGAGAGTGGGTCCTACCACCGCCAAGACAGCAGAGGCCAAGGTCAACAAGTCAAGGCAGAAGTCAAAGTCAGCATTTAAGATCGCGGAAGGCCTGTGCGAGTATAGACGAGCTCCCCTCGCATACTCGCCAGGTATGCGACTAGGTGGGATACTCGCCCAGCCCGTGCGAGTTCCCATAGAAGTCGCCTAGTCGCTAGTGGGTGGGGTATAAATATGACCCCCCTCTCCCCTTGCTTTTGCCTATAAATAGGACCCCATGGGTACGAGAGAGAGGACCGGGAAACCTTCGGCAGGATACTCGCGCGCCTCTTGTTTGAGATATTGGCTTAGTCTTCAGATTCCTTTTCCTCAGAGCAATTCACGATTTTGCGACTTTGTCAGCTAGTCTCTCTCGTACTCAGTTCGGTCATTCTTGGTTGAGAAGGGGTTGCTCCTTACGAGCATCCGGGTACGTGGTGGGTCCTTCCTGCCGCAACGTCTGGGGTCCTATTTGACCTGTTTCTTTGTGCTAGTCTTCTTTGCCGTCTTATCTAGCTTTTGAGCCAGTAACCTTATGCAGCTTCGGTCTGAATTCTGAGTTTAGGATTTTCCTGGCTTCAACATTCAATATGTCTTCTCATGGAAAGGAACAGCTTTGAGCAAGGATCAATGCTACTCGTACATAACATGCTTAGGCGACAAACGCATTTTGTAGTTTTTTGGCCGAGTCTCGGACAGTTCCACAACAACCTCTCTGAATGGTGAAAGGGGCCACTCCTCTACCGAGTGTTGGATCTCACCCACGCGACACTAAGGCAACACCGACCCATCTTGTTGAAATTTCGTCGATCCTAGTGGACGTTATGGCGGAAGACCTCAGTCTATCGCCTTCAATGGCCAAGGAAATTAGGCGGGCGGAAAATGGAGAGCCATTCAGCAAAAAGTGGAGGCGAGACGGCAAGGAGATGGGCGGCGTCAAAAGGGCATTGTGAATAAGCGTGATAATGATGAAGGGGAGGCCTACTATAAGACCCCCTTCCCTTTGATTCAAGTGAATCAACACGACTGGGGGATCCTACCGCACACCATCGCCAACACATGATGTCGAAGGGACGACAGAGGCACACCCATCTCCATCACCTCCCTTCGGTCTCCCAATGATTCATATCGACGGTGATGCTAAGCAAACAACATTACACATCAGAGTAGGGAATTAAATTGTTTAGTGAAAGACATTACCAAGGAGTGCTTCTTAGTACTTAACGGAAGACATAATATCATAGTGAATGTTTAGTCATCACAGAAACTCATTACTTAACATTAAACACTTGCATAACATATTATATGGACTCTTTTAAGATAGGATATATAAAATATGCTAACTGATAAATTCGTACCAGAATTAGCCTACTTTATGGCTTCTTAACACCTGGGTACTGTCCTCCACCCCACTTGTGACCTGTGTAAATGATAAGTAATTAGAACCACGAATAGAATCCAATCCTTAATAACATCAAGCGTAATGTAATATCTGTAGTGGAGGTATATTTTGGGCTTGTATTTTTTGGCTGAGGCAGTATTCCTACGACCACTGCCTACGTACTCTGGATCATCCTACATATATACCGTCTTAGACCCATGTAGTTCTATTAGTTTCGCACGGGTTGTCCTCCTAGACAATCCTTCATGTGGGTTACCTCAGAGTAAAACTCGTCTGTCATATGTTATTCTTCCCAAGGCACATCTTCGGAAGGCACATTTTATTCATGTACGAATTTCATCTCAGAGGCACAATTATCAGAGGCATTTTTATTCTCAAAAGCAAACTTAATTTCAGAAAGAATTATATTTCGAAAGCATATTTATCGAAGGCACTTTTTATTTCTGAAGGCACACTTAATTCTCATATAAATTATATTTCGGAAGCACATTTATCATTGACACTTTTCATTTTTGAAGGCACACTTAATTTCCGTAAGAATTACATTTTGGAGGCACATTTATTGTTAACACTTTTCATGTCCAAAGGCACACTTAATTCCCATAGGAATTACATTTCGGAGGCACATTTATCGAAGGCACTTTTCATTCCCGAAAACTCACATATTTCTCGTAGGAATTAGATTTTGGAGACACATATATCGAAGACACTTTCCATTTCCAAAGGCACACGTAATTCCCGTAGGAATTATGTTTCGGGGCACATTTATCGAAAACACTTTTCATTCCTGAAGGCACACGTAAATCTCGTGTGTATAACCAGTAATTCGTCGAGATAGATATCCAAGGAGACAGCTTTTAGCAGACCTAGCCACGAGCAGAGGCGATCTTGGTGGAGCAGAGGTAAGCTTGGGCAAGCAGAAGCGAGCAGAGACAAGCTTGGGCGAGAAGAGTCGAGCTTGAGCGAGCATAGGCAAGCTCTGGTGAGCTTGGGAGAGCAGAGGCGGGAAAAGGCGAGTATGGGTGAGTACCTCGTGAGTTTGGGAGAGTAGCCCATATAAATCGCTAGTAGAGGCAGGATACTTGCCTATCCCCACTAGGATTTCTCTATAAATAGACCCCCAAGGGTATTGGAAATGAACTTTTTGGAAGAGGTTGAGATCCCCCCAAGTGGATACTCGTCAAGTCCAAGTTTGCCTAGTACCTTGCCCAGCTTTTGATTGCGGGGGGGGGGGGGGGGGGGGGGGGGGGGGGGGGGGGGAGGGGGGGAGTTTCTCCCAAACTTTCGGGTACATGGTGTGACCTCCCTACTAGAGCGCATGTGGTGTTCTTGTAGTCATTTTTCTCTCTCCTATTTTAGTTGTCTGGGCTGTGGAGTTCGATTGCAAGTGCAGTAACTTTAGGTTGCATTGATCCGAATTTTGGAGTAGAGATTTTCCCGGCTTCAACACCATAAGAATAATATTTTAGAGGCATATTTTTTGATAGCACTCTTCATTCCCAAATGCACACTTAAATCTCGTATAAATTACATTTTGGAAACACATTTTTTGAAGGCATTATTTAGATCTCGTGAGACATTTCTCATCATAATAATATAATTTCTATCGAAGGTGAAATATCATAGAATACAGAGCGCATGGGCGGAACTAGCTCTGGGCACGGCAGGACACGTGCCCGACCGGTTTTTCGCTAAATTAGGTTCCATATCCTCCTGCTCCCGATCCCGTCGCCGCTTCCGGCTCCCGATCCCGTCGTCGCTACCTGCTCCGGCTCCCGAACCCGTCCCGATCCCGTCGCTAAACCTAGCAGGCTCCCGATCCCGTCCAAATCCCGTCGCTAAACCTAGCAGGCTCCCGATCCCATCACTAAACCTAGCAGGCTCCTGATCCCATCCCGATCACATCGCTAAATTAGGCTTCTTCTTCTTCTTCAAATTAGGCTTCTTCTTCTTCAAATTAGGCTTCTTCTTCTTCAAATTATGCTTCTTCTTCTTCCACTTCTTCTTCAAATTAGACTTCTTCTTCTTCTTCAAATTAGGCTTCTTCTTCTTCTTCAAATTAGGCTTCTTCTTCTTCAAATTAGGCTTCTTATTCTTCTTCAAATTAGGTTTCTTCTTCTTCTTCTTCAAATTAGACTTCTTCTTCGTCTTCTTCAAATTAGTCTTCTTCTTCTTCTTCAAATTAGGCTTCTTCTTCTTCTTCTTTTTCAAATCAGGCTTCTTCTTCAAATTAGGCTTCTTCTTCTTCAAATTAGGCTTCTTCTTCTTCTTCTTCAAATTAGGCTTCTTCTTCTTCTTCAAATTAGGCTTCTTCTTCTTCTTCTTCTTCAAATTAGGCTTCTTCTTCTTCAAATTAGACTTCTTCTTCTTCTTCTTCTTCAAATTAGGCTTCTTCTTCTTCTTCTTCTTCTTCTTCTTCAAATTAGGCTTCTTCTTCTTCAAATTAGTCTTCTTCTTCTTCTTCTTCTTCAAATTAGGCTTCTTCTTCTTCTTCTTTTTTAAATTAGGCTTCTTCTTCAAATTAGGCTTCTTCTTCTTCAAATTAGGCTTCTTCTTCTTCTTCAAATTAGGCTTCTTCTTCTTCTTCAAATTAGGCTTCTTCTTATTCTTCTTCTTCTTCTTCTTCAAATTAGGCGTCTTCTTCTTCTTCAAATTAGGCTTCTTCTTCTTCTTCTTCTTCAAATTAGGCTTCTTCTTCCTCAAATAAGGCTTCTTCTTCTTCTTCAAATTAGGCTTCTTCTTCTTCTTCAAATTAGGATTCTTCTTCTTCTTCTTCTTCAAATTAGGCTTCTTCTTATTCTTCTTCTTCTTCTTCAAATTAGGCTTCTTCTTCCTCAAATAAGGCTTCTTCTTCTTCTTCAAATTAGGCTTCTTCTTCCTCTTCTTCAAATTAGGCTTCTTCTTCTTCTTCAAATTAGGCTTCTTCTTCTTCTTCTTCAAATTAGGCTTCTTCTTCTTCTTCAAACTAGGTTTCTTCTTCTTCTTCTTCAAATTAGGCTTCTTCTTCTTCTTCTTCAAATTAGGCTTCTTCTTCTTCTTCTTCAAATTAGGCTATTTCTTCTTCTTCTTCTTCTTCAAATTAGGCTTCTTCTTCTTCTTCAAATTGGGCTTCTTCTTCTTCTTCTTCTTCAAATTAGGCGTCTTCTTTTTTTTCTTCTTCTTCAAATTAGGCTTCTTCTTCCTTAGATGTTTGTATTGCATATAATAGCTTTCTTCTTCTTCTTATTCTTCTTATTGTTCCCTAGATGCTTGTATTGCATATAATAGCTTAATACTCACTCCCATTACATTGTAAGCTATATTTCATTGTTGTTTACATATTTTATATTCTGATGGGTAAACTAATGCATTAATTCTTACATTAGATATTGAGAATTCACCTCCGAACGCAACAACCTACTTGGAACCGCCAAAAGGTATGTGAAATAGCTTTAAATTTTCCACGTCTAATTGATTTTGATGCCTTATTTGAAGTTTAATTGATCACCTTCTTTTTTTCCACTAGATTGTGTTATGAGTTGTTTTTATGATCTACTGCAGTAATTGTACACTCAATGCTATTTACAATGTTTTATTATTACGCTTTAGATATGCAAAAAAATTGATTTCACATTTAATGAAACATTGTGCTGCTTGAAGTCAAGTCTCTTATGAGTTTTAACATAATTTTCAAATTTAGAAAGTTTTTTCTACCCATAATGTCTCAGCGTGTAACATTCTAAAGTAATTATCACTCTAAAGAAAGAAGCATGTAAAAGGAAAAATATCATGTTCAATTTGAAGGGTCCAGATTTAAGGCCATCACAGGAAGGTACAAAGCTCTAGAAGAAGAGAGAAAGAATGGACCAAATAGTTTATTCATCCCCAATTGGGGGTATTTACACTTGTACAATAAGCCAATTTGATACCACCTCAAACTCATGAAAGGAATAGTCATGGGTTTGGAATTTTAGTGAAGAAATTTATTGTCCCCATTTGAGAGGAAACACACGTCAGCATATTATTCCCATAAAATACTTATTCCTAAAAATTATCTATCTAAGGTTACATATGAACGTGCCAAGAGTCCCAAGACACGATATTTGGTAGTGGTATCCCTATAAGTAACCAAACAGATGCTCCTCAATGATTCTGGATGGTCGAGATGTGAGAGCGAGTTATGTGCTTTCAATCTGTCTAAGTCTAACAGGAAAACCAATTCTTTTGTAATTTTGTGTTCAATTTTTTATTGTAATATTGTGTTCAATATTTTCCTTACAAAAATATCTTTGCAAAGAAAAAATTTCGAGGACGCTGCCCCCGATCTCCCGCTCAGGGTGCGCTGCCCCTGAACCCCGTGAATTGACAGTACTTAGATTGTGCCCATGCGACTTCAAAATCCTAGTTCCGCCACTGACGGAGCGAGAGAACTTTGTCAATTAAATGGAAACTTTCAAAAGTCAAACACACAAATGTTAAGATAACTATGGATTGAGTCAAAGGATGGAATCTTATCCTGCTCAACAAATTCATAAACCATAATTATAGCTGTTGAAACCGAAAATTCGGTCTCTTGTGGAGTTCCCCCTTGTGGAAGGGGTGATCGCGCACATACTTCTCTCCTGCAAGCAAAACAACAAAGGAAGCAAAGAAGAACTGAGCCAAGGTCTCAGCGGGAGGACCCACCACACACCCGGAAGATCTTAGAGCGCTTCCCCTCCTTAGCCAAAGGCCGAGCTAAGGTATCCTCAGAAAGCGCTTGAGAGATGGAGCAAGGGGGCATAAGAAGCATGCTTTCTGAGGTACCCCTTGGGTCCTATTTATAGATTTCTGAAAATGGCCTGCAAATAGCCAACCTCCGCTGTCCTAAACGGTTATGTGCAGTCCAGGTTGGCCTGCCAACAACGTAACTCTGCTGTTCTGAAAGGCTATGGGCAGACCAGCAGGGGCAAAATAGCAAAAAAAATACCTCATAGATCGATGGGAGAGTAGTCCTCAGCTGTCTCTACTCGGCAATGGCGGCGAGCACGAGCACGGACTTCCCTGCTCGCAAGCTGCGAGTCCGCCAAGCTGTCCGGACTCGGCGAGCCATCTGGAGGTTGGCAAGAAGGTCGAGGGAATGACGATCGTTGAGCTCCGCTCGACGAATGCCGAGCTCAGTTCGTCGAACGCCGAGCTCGCGATGTTGGCCGAACTCGCGTAGCATGTGTCGGGCTCGCCTGGGCGAGCTGGAGGTTGCCGAGCTCCGTTCCCCCTTGGTGCTTGCCCGTCTCAGAAAAAAATAGGGGCCGCCTGTCTGGTTTCTATCGGGCCCACTCATCGGATACGGTGTTGTTCACAATCCCCACTCTTTTTGAGTTTGGCAAAGCTCGAAAAGAAACATCCAACCCCAAGTGTTCGGCGAGTGCGGGGTGAACCAGAGAGAATCTTCGGGTGGGGTCCACCTGTGGCTATATATATACACCTGCATACCTGCCTGACTCTTGCCATTCCTTTTGATCTAGACCTGCCAAGATGCCAATCCCAAAGGAGATCCAAGAGCGGCTCGCCCGGGTTCGCCAGACCTCGGCTGCTCGCGTAGCTGTCCTGACTGCGGTTCCGCTTGCTGTCCCGCAGGGTGGCTCGGCCGAGCCCAACTCCGCTAAGAGGGAAAAGCCATTTCCTCAAGCGGCCGAGCCCATTTATGATGACCTGAAAATCACCTTGGAGCATGGGACCGGCTCCTCCACTCTGCCTGCCCTCGGAAAGGGCAAAAATATTGTTGACCACTGTGACGGCCTGGACAGCCAGCTGGATGGCATGGAGGGCACCATGTCATGAGACTCCACCCCATGAGCCAAGACCGTACTTGGCGACTCGCGATTTAGAACTCCGGAGAATCATCCCCGCGACCCGTCTCCCCCATTTGGGACCTTGGGGGTGGACTCGCAGAAGCCGAACTCGCCGGTCTGCCCCCCTTCTCCTCAGCGACGTGTCGTGACCATAGGGGTATGTGTCGCAGCCATCCCTATTCCGAGATTCGACCTCCTCTTGTCGGGGACGTGCTGCCCAGGCCGCGGGAAGGATCTAAGATTCATCCCTCCCCGCACCTTCTTGGAGATGTCGAGCTCGTCGGGTATGCTTGGCCTTGGAAGGACTCTCGTCGTAGTTTTTCGGGATACTTCCCCTTGCTAATGTTTTTCTTCGCAGCTCCTCCCAGCCAATCTGCAGCCGAGGAGTCCTCACGCACAGCCCACTACTCTCCACTCCCTTCTCCGAGCTCGATGGACTCTTATCTGGGCCCTGATTTGGAGAACGACGTGCTGACAAGGAGGGGTGTTGGAACATCCTATTAATAATTTGGGTCAGGATCACTATGTCTCTAGGAAACAAATGTTTGACCTCCTGTATAGCTCAATAGGTCAATTAGAATTGAGTCTAAGGGTTAGAAGTCTAGGTTTGGAAGCTGCCCTCAAGACCAGGATTTTCTGTTTGGAGACCAAGTCATATCGTCGAGCTCAGCACGACGATTCGTCGAACTCCGATCGACGATCGTCTAGCTCAACTTCGACAGATCGTCGAACTCCATTCGACGGTCGCTGAGCTCAACTTCATCATATCGTCGAACTCCATTCGACGATCGGTGAGCTCAGGTCGACGATCTTGACTAAGCTTTGGATTTCTATCTCTGAGCTCAGTTCGACTATCTTTGAGCTCAGATCGACGATATTTTGCTGCTGTATTTATCCATATCGCTGAGCTCAGTTCAACGATAGCAGAGCTCAGTTCGACGTTTTCAGATAACTTCAAGGATGTTTCTAGATTCAAATTCAAATCAGTTAAGGAGTTATTCTGCAATTAATTCTGAAGATTTCCTAGCCGTTTTCATTCATTTCTGGACCAGGTTTCAAGGAATATTTCTATGGACTTTCCTCCAGAAGAGATTTTACAATTAAGGATGCAATTAATGCAGACCAACGGCTATTCTTCTCAGAGAATGTTTTGTGCATTCAGTATCAGAGAATAAAAGATAAGAATTTTTGAATCTCTGAGAGAGACAGATACACAGACACACAGACAAACATCAGTAATCTTCAACAAAATATTCTGTCTCAAAGAATTCTCAAGAACACTCATCCAAGGAGATCAACCTTTTCTAAAATCTTCAGATCTCTCTAGTTTTCAAGTGTTCAAGGCCAACATATTTCAAGACTCCAGACATTCAACATTTTAGTTGATTGCTGAAATCATCTTTTGCTGGAGCTCAACTTTTGAAGGCCTATCACCCTACAACAAAGCTTCTTTTCCTGAAGATCTCAAGGATTCAGGGGGAGCTTTGACACCAACAATCCACATAGTCTTCTCAGTTGTTTGAGAAAGAGAAGACTTTCATCACTCTCTCACCCCCTCTCTATAAAGGGTTTCTCAAACTCCCTTCAAAAGTTTGTGATTAGTTTTTGAGCACCTTGTCAAAAGCTCATTGGTGGCAAGATACCTGATCAAAAAATCTGATTTGGTTTTTGAGCACCTTATCAAAAGCTCATTGGTGCCCAGGACACCTTATCAACTCATCCTGCAGTGGATTCCTACCTAGGGTGGTAGAAGAGTGGATGTACCCAAATTTAGGGGAACCACTATATTTCCTTGTGTCTTCTGATTTTGCTTGTCTTTATTTTTGTTTCTGGCCTTGATTCTTCTGTGATTAGCTTTTGATTAATTTAGTTCTGTGATTAGATTTATTATTGCTTCCCTGCTCACTCATATTACAACAATTGTTGTAAAAAGTTTCAAAGCACCATATACTCTATTCACCCCCCTCTAGAGTATATCAGATCTAGCTGCACTTTCAATTGGTATCAAAGCAGGTTGGTTAAACATACCACACCTTGGTGGTTGCACAGGCTAACACCTGAATCCAAAGATCCCTAGTTAGATCTGTTTTCTGTTGTATTTTATTATTAGATTTTGTTTTCACAAATCATGGCTCAAAACAAAGATTATGCTAGCACCAGACCTCCAGTGTGCAATCTATCCAAGTTTGCACTTTGGAAAGCAAGGATCAGACTGTACATGAATTCTATTGATGAAGATATTTTTAACTTTGTTTTGACAGTGTGTCCAAGACCCCCAGAGAACTCCAGTACAAATGTTGTTCCACCTCCATCAGGAACAGATGCTGATATCAAGAGATGGAAGGTAGCTGATGCCAAGGCTATGAACATCTTGGCCCAGACAATGTCTGATGACATATTTCAAAAGGTGGCTGAATGCAATTTAGCTAATGAAATTTGGGACAAACTCTCAGAAATAGTCTCAGGCTTAGCTGATGAGAGAAAGGATAGGAGATCCCACCTCATATCTCAATATGAGAATTTCAAGAAGGGAGAAACTGAGTCAGTGGGAGATATGTACAACAGGCTCAGTCTAATTGTCAGTGAACTCAGAACATTGGATAAAGAGATCTCACTAACTGAACTCAATGACAAGATTCTAATGTGCTTCCCTAGCACTTGGGATTCAAGAATCTGGCCAATTAAGGATGCCAGAAGTCTGAATGAGATTACTACTGAAGCTCTATTGGGTAAGCTCAAATCTTATGAGCTACTTATCAAAAATAGAGAAGAAGAAGAACAGAAGGCTGCCTCACCAGCCACAAGAAAAGAGAAGACCATAGCCTTCAAGGCAACTGAAGATCAGCCTGAAGACAAAGTCACAGGCAATGATGAACTACTCAGTCTGTTGGCCAAAATATTTTATAAGATGGCCAGAAAGAACTTCAAAAGGAGATCATACAAGGAACATGATAAGCCAAGATATGACAAGCCCATTAATAATAATAATAAAGACATTATTTGCTTTGGTTGCAGGAAACCAGGGCACATAGTTCCTGACTGTTCAGAGAACAAAAACAAGGACAGAAGGGACAGAAAAGAAAGAAGAAAGGAGAAAGACTCCAAGAGGAATGGCAATGGCAAACCCTCATCAAGCAAAAACAAACATACAAGAAAGGGGTTTGTTGTTGAATCCTGGAGTGAGACTGAAGAGGAGTCAGAAGCCTCATCCAGCTCCAGTGATGATGAGGATGATGCAGAAGAGAAAGAGTTCTGCATGATGGCAATCAATGTCTCACAGCACAATTCAGAAGAAGAAGAGTCAGAGTCAGATTCAGAGACTCAACCTGAAGAAGATCAGGTAATCAGTTCTTTTGATTTTAACTCAGAGGACTTTAAATCTGAATTTAAAGCATTGTGTTTAGACCTGCTAAAATCTGAGAAAGAAATTATCTCTCTCAGAAATCATCTATCTGAACATAATACTTTAAAGTCAGAAAACCTCAAACTCTCTCAGGAGTTGGAGTGTTGTAGGGAGCAGATAGCTTCACTAAAAAGTGAGTTGTCTGAGGCCAAGAAGCTTGAAGAATCCCTTAATGGGAGAAGCATCAAGCTGATGGACATCACAAGCACAGTGAACTCCAGATTCAATAGTACACTGGGCTTGGGTGCTTCATCCAGCCAACCCATAGTTCTAACAACTCCAATCAAATTCATTTCTGACAAAGGAAAGGGAGTTGTAGAGGTAGCTAGGAAAAATTCTGATCTGCCCCAGAAAACTAAGTCCCAGCAGAAATCATCGAACGGAGATCGACGATCGCCAAACGGAGATCGACGATCGCCGAACGCAGATCGACGATCTCAGGCAAAATCGTCGAACGCAGCTTGACGATCTCAAGTACCTGATCTCAGCCATAGTCGACCGTCGAACGGAGCTCGACGATCTGACCCAAGATCGTCGAACGCAGCTCCAAGATCGTCGAATAGAGGTCAGAGCTCTGGAAAATTTTTCAAGGACAAATCAAAATTCAATCCTAAGGGTCCTTCATCCCAAATCTTTAACCCTTATACTGAATGGATTATACCTCCAAGGAGATATCATCCTGAAGGATATAAGAGTCAACCTGGGATGTCTTTCATTTCAGAATTTAAAGGTTATCAACCTAGGCCCAAGGTAAACTGGGTCAAAAACAAATGAATTGTCTTATGTGCAGGTGAAGACTTATCCAACATCTAACCAGCAATGGTACTTGGATAGTGGGTGCTCTAAGCACATGACAGGGAACAAGGACAACCTCACTTCCTTTAGAGCCAAGCTTGGACCCAAAGTTATCTTTGGTGATTCAAACTTTGGACAGACTAAAGGATATGGTGCAGTCCAGATTGGATCAGTAACTTTCAAGAAGGTAGCTTATGTGGAAGGACTGAAGCACAACTTAATAAGCATCAATCATCTGTGTGATGAAGGCTACCAGGTGACCTTCAGCAAAGCCTTATGCAAAATCAAGTCAGAGGACAACACAGCTTTGTTGACAGGTAAAAGTAAAGGTAACATCTATCTAGTAGATTTTCTTTCAACTGATGTAGATATTTGCCTGTTTAATTCTGTCTGTAGACCAAATATCTTATGACATAAGAGATTAGGACACCTAAACCTTAGAACTATTGCTAGGCTATCCAAGGACAACCTTGTTAGAGGACTACCTTCTGGCCCCTACAAGAAGGAAGGACTCTACAGGGCTTGTCAATTAGGCAAGCAAACTAAAAACAGCTCTAAGTCACTTAATAAGAGTGATTCACCTAGGATATTATATCTGTTACACATAGACCTTTTTGGACCCATCACAGTACAAAGCCTAGGAGGGAAATCCTACACTTTAGTAGTTGTAGATGACTTCTCTAGATTCACTTGGGTGTTCTTTCTAAGGAAGAAGTCTGATAACTTTAAGTGTCTGACAGAGTTTCTCAAATGTATACAGATTGAGTTCAATACTCACATTGCCCTGATCAGAAGTGATCATGGGACAGAGTTTGATTCTCTTCTTATGTAAGAATTCTGTCAGAGTGAAGGGATCAGGCATACTTTCTCAGCTCCTAGAACTCCTCAACAAAATGGGGTAGCTGAAAGGAAAAATAGAACTCTTATTGAATCTGTCACTACATTGTTGTCAGATGCTCACCTTCCCCTATCCTTTTGGGCAGAGGTAGTGAACACCTCCAACTATGTGCTGAATAGAAGTTTGATACATAAACTAAAGGGAAAGACTCCCTATGAATTACTCAAAGGGAAGAAACCTAAAGTTGATTATTTTAGAGTCTTTGGTTGCATTTGCTACATTCATAACAATGACAAGAAATATTTAGCAAAATTTCAAGCTAAAGCTGATGAAGGAGTGTTTCTGGGATACTCCATGATCAGCAAGGCTTATAGGGTCTATAATAAATCATCTTTAAAAATTGAGGAATCTGTTCATATATCATTTGATGAATCTAACATGTCTTTCAAGGAGAAGATCTCTTCTACCATAGAACCTTTGCAGGAACATTCTCTAGTTGAAGACTTGAACAAGTTACAGGTTACTCAAGGGGATGAAAGCAGTGAAGATGAAGAAAATGCCCAACATATTGAAGAACAACTTGAAGAGCCAGTTGTTGTACCACAAGAGGAAACAACAACACAGGTTGGTGAACAATCAACACCCCCTGTTGATTTAGTAACATCAAGAGACCATCCAATTTCCCAAATAATTGGAGACATCTCAGCTGGTGTGCAAACCAGAAATCAGGTCAACCAAAACCTGTTGCACACCTGCTTCCTATCTCAAATTGAACCTCAGTCCATTCAAGATGCAGAGCAAGATCCACTCTGGATCATTGCAATGCAAGAGGAGTTGCATCAATTTGAAAGAAACAAAGTATGGGAACTAGTGCCAAAGCCTAAGGATCACTCCATTGTTGGAACAAAATGGGTATTCAGAAACAAACTGGATGATCAAGGAGTAATTGTAAGAAACAAGGCAAGGCTAGTTGCTCAGGGATATTCTCAAGAAGAAGGGATAGACTACGACCAGACCTTTGCACCAGTTGCAAGATTGGAAGCCATCAGAATATTTTTAGCTTATGCAGCACATAAAGGCTTCAAGGTATATCAGATGGATGTCAAAAGTGCATTTCTAAATGGAGACATCAAAGAGGAAGTATATGTCAGACAACCTTCAGGTTTTATCTCTCCAACTTATCCTGATTATGTTTTTAGATTGAACAAAGCATTATATGGTCTCAAGCAAGCTCCTAGAGCATGGTATGAGACCCTAGCATGCTTTATTTTGGAAAATGGTTTTATAAGGGGTAGAGTAGATCAAACTCTTTTCATTAGAACTCATAAGTCTCATACCCTACTTGTACAGATTTATGTAGACGATATTATTTTTGGTTCTACTGACTCTAAATTGTGCAGAAGGTTTTCTAACCTGATGCATTCTAAATTTGAGATGAGTAGCATGGGTGAGCTATCCTTCTTCCTAGGATTGCAAGTCAAACAGCATTTTGAAGGCATCTTTATTTCTCAAACCAAGTATGCAAATGAACTGGTTAAGAAATTTGGTATGTCTGAAGCATCTTGTATGAAAACACCCATGCCTATTAATGCTGTATTGGATGCTGATGAACATGGGAAACCTGTTGATCAGACAACATATAGAGCAATGAT
The DNA here is from genome assembly GCA_039583875.1 of Platanthera guangdongensis. NCBI lineage: Eukaryota > Viridiplantae > Streptophyta > Magnoliopsida > Asparagales > Orchidaceae > Platanthera > Platanthera guangdongensis. The sequence goes on along the minus strand of CM077151.1, from coordinate 294,122,872 downwards.
TGGCTCTTTACTGTATCTTACAGTTAGTAGACCAGATATAATGTTTGCTAAATGTATATGTGCTAGGTTCCAAGTAAGCCCTAGAGAGTCACACCTAACACTAGTAAAGAGGATTCTCAGGTATGTTAAAAGTTATCCAAATCTAGGTCTCTGGTATCTAAAAGATTCAGCATTTGATTTAACTGGATTCTCTGATGCTGATTATGCTGGATGCAGAATTGACAGGAAAAGCACCAGTGGAACTTGTTAGTTCCTTGGTGACAGACTTATCTCTTGGTTTTGTAAGAAATAAACATCTGTGTCAACTTCAACTGCTGAAGCTGAATATATGGCTGCAGGCAGTTGTTGTTCACAAATCTTGTGGATTCAAAACCAACTCCTAGAATATGGCTACAACTTAGAGAAGTTTAAAATCTTTTGTGATAACACCAGTGCTATTTCTATAGCTCAAAATCCAGTCCTCCATAGTAGGACAAAACACATAGAGATTAGGCATCATTTCTTAAGGGATAATGTTGAAAAGAATAAAATTGAACTACAATATATCCCAACTGATTTACAAAGGGGAGATATTTTCACCAAGCCTTTGGATGAAAAGAAACACACCTTCTTCCTAAATCAGTTAGGAATGTTAGATGGAGGAAGTCTTAAATAATATCCAAGATTTTGAAACCTTAAAAATTGACCAAGACTAGGCAAACATCCTGATTTTTCTTAGTGTCTAGAGTCTTTCTGATCTCTGAACTGAGCTCGACGATTTTCCCCCAGATCGTCGAACGGAGATCGACGATTTCTGAAATCGTCGACCTGAGTTCAGCGTCTCTCAGATAGTATGAACTATCTCTTCCGGTCAACTATCATCGAACGACGCTCGACGATTTTGTTCTCTGAACGATCGTCGAACGGAGCTCGACGCTCTCCAATATCGTCGAACGGAGATCGACGATGTTGGAGACTCTTCAGATTCCTTTAGAAGCCTCGATCGTCGAACTGAGTTCAATGATCTTTCCAATTCTGCGTCGAACCCTAATATAAAATTCATTTTTCGCCGTCGTTCTCCTTTGCGCTTTCGATTTCTCTGCAAGAACTTTCTTTCCCTCCAAACAGTTCTGCACTTGGTCGTTTTGTTTGTTGAATTTTTGCAGGTACCCATGGCTGTGTCTGTTGTTGTTCTCACCGCAATGAAGTTTGATGCTGGCTTCGACATCGACATGGAATCCTTCAGCACAATCGATCAGGTTTTTCAGGATATTTTGGGGCTATTCAAAGAGCAGAACCTGACTGTAATTATGACCACAAGGATCAAGCTTGCATCTGATGAGATCAAGGAATGGGTCTTGTTGGGTACATTGGTCAAATGTACCTGATTTGAAGAAGCCTCACCTAACTCAATGATATACATCATAATGTATTTGATGTGTGTTGAGTTACTTGTGCAGGTTAGGTATTTACTGGACTGAAGCTAAGAATTTCTAAGTCCATGTGTCGACACCCAGAGGGAAAGTGTCGACACTTGAGAAAGCTTGTGTCGACACCCAGACAAGCAGTGTCGACACTTGGAGTCATTGTGTCGACACCTGGGAAGAAGAGTCGACACCAGTCAGAAAGTGTCGACACTTGAAGTTGTGTCGACACTCAATGTAGAAGAATGCAGAAAAGCTGTGTCGACACTTAGCAGAAGTGTCGACACCTAGAAGAGCTGAGTCAACACCAGAAAGTGTCGACACTTGGAGTTGTGTCGACACTCAGCAAAAGTCTGCAGAATCTAAGTACAAGTGTCGACACTCAACACAATGTGTCGACACTATGCAGAAGATTCAACACTTAAAGAAAGTGTCGACACCCAGCACAATGTGTCGACACTTAGCTAAAGACTCAGTATTTGAAGTAAGTGTCGACACTCAACACAATGTGTCGACACTATGCTGAAGAGTCAGTAGTTGAAGAAAGTGTCGACACTCAGCACAATGTGTCGACACTTAGTTGAAGACTCTACACTTGAAGAAAGTGTCGACACAAGGAGCTGTGTCGACACTTAGCAAAGAACAGAAAAGTTACAAAATATTCTAAGTACAAGTGTCGACACTAAGGGAATGTGTCGACACTCAGCTGAAGAATCAAGATTGAAGACTTGTGTCGACACCAAGAAGTAGTGTCGACACTTGACAGTTTCAACACATAAAGATGTGTCGACACAAAGAACATGTGTCGACACTTAGAAGGATACAGTTAAAGAATGAAGTACAAGTACTTGTGTCGACACTCAATTTCAGTGTCGACACATGCAGAAGAATCTGTGTCGAGACATACAAGGAATTGTGTCGACACCTTGTAGACTTGTGTCGACACTTACACAACATGTGTCGACACTTGGTCTATAAGTGTCGACACTTAAGAACAGAAAGTCTCGACACTATCTGACAGTTAGAGAATTTCAAGAAGTGACTGGTTGACAAGACAGCTGCCGATCCAGCCGGTCTACATCAACTGTCAGAGATATCAGAAGTCTGTTATGAACCGGACCAGCCGGTTACCATGAAGGAAGCCTATAAATAGGCACCCATAGTTTACAGACCAAGATTGATGAAGTGATATAGAAGTGGTTGAAAAAGTTTTTGATAGAGAGAGTTCAGATCTTTGTAAAAGTGGTATATTGAGTATCAACACAAGAAGATCTTGCTGTGCATCGGCAGATCTAAGAAGTTGGAGAGAGAGAGCTCCAACCAAGTATTCAGTCTTTGGAACTAAGGCTGAGAAGAAGAATTCAGAGTCATCTGGATTTCAAAAAGCAGAGGTCAAGGAACAACTGCAGAAGATTCAGACTAATTCAGTTCTAATCAAGAAGCTTTGAAGGAAGCTAAGTCAGTTTGGATCTAACTGAGTTCTTCCAAGAACTCTTCAAGAATCTCTCAACTCCTCTCTTATTTTCTGAGTTGTAGAGTTAGCTATTGTACTTTCTATTTTAACTTGTAGGATCCATTGGATCTGAGAGAATTGTAAGCCTATATTATAAAGGCTGAGGGTAGGGCTTGGTTGTCTGAGTGTAGGAGTTGAAGAACTCTGAGTGTAGGCCTTAATTGGCTGAGTGTAGGCCTGGGTGGCTGAGTGTAGGCCTTTTGGCTGAGTGTAAGGCTTTGGGTCTGAGGTAGGAACCTAGTTGGGTTCTGAGTTAGTGGAGAGGTTTGGCCTAATCTAGTACACTGCTAGATAGGCGAAGGGGGAAAGTGGATGTACCCAAAGATTGGGGAACCACTATAAATTAGTGTGTCTTCTGTGCTGTGCTGTGCTGTGGAATTACTGTTTATATGCTGTAATTGCTGTTAGCTGTAGAATTCAGTGAAATAGCTGTTGTGCTGCCAAACAAAAGTTAAAAAAGATTAGGTCACCTATTCACCCCCCCCCCCCTCTAGGTGTTTAGGTACCATATCTTTCAAGTGGTATCAGAGGGAGGTTCCTCAAAAAGGACTAACAGTCTGAGGAGATCCAGTTTGGCAGATTCAGTATAAGTCAGGAAACAGTTTCAAGAAAATCAAGAAACATGGGCTCTTCAGAGAATCACAAGGAATTGGGTTCAATGAAACTGCCCATATGCAGAAAAGAGATTTTTGGAATCTGGAAAGAAAGGGTAAGGCTGTTCATGGAGGCCTCTGACCCTAGGATCTACATCACAGTCAAAGAAGGGCCTTATGTGCCCATGAAGATTTCAGTCTTGGATGCTACACAGAGAACTCCAAAGGATTTTTCTGAGATGACCAAGGATGAGATTGTCCTAGCTACAATGGACAGAAGGGCACAGAACATCATAGTTAGTGCAATTGATGATGCCACCTTCCAGAACCTTATTCACTGTAAAACAGCAAAAGAAATGTGGGATACCCTCATTGTCTACATGGAAGGTTCTGAAGAAGTAAGACAAGATAGGAAGTCCTTGCTTAATCAAGAATATGAGAGCTTTAGGCAAGGAAGAGGAGATAGCATCACTGAATGCTATAAGAAGTTTTATAGAATTGTTAATGAACTCATGTCCTATGGAAGAGAGTTCTCTAACTATGAATTGAATGATAAATTCTTAAGGTCCCTAACCAAAGACTGGGACACCAAGATCTGTGCTATCAGAGAAATGGCAAAGTTGGGAGAAATTCCTCCTCCCACACTGTTTGGCAAATTGTTGTCTTATGAGATGCAATTGTCAGTAAGAAAAGAGGAGGAAAAGTCAACAAGGACTGAACACAGGGAAAGGACTGTTGCCTTTAAGTCAGAAGTACCTAGAAAGAACAGGACTAAGTCATCAACTCCTCCTCCAGAGGTAGTTGAATCAGAATCTGATGAGTCTGTTAGCACTAAATCTACAAGCAGTGAAAGTGATGAAGATTTTGCTGCATTCACCAGACATTTTCAGAAATTCCTTAAGAAGAAACAGTGGAGGTCCAGACCTTCATATTCCAAAGGGAAAGAAGTCCAGTATCAGGAGAAGAAGCCTTCAAAGAAGGATAAGAAAAAGACAAAGACTAGTAAGGCAACTGGGTCTAAGATTGTGTGTTACTGCTGCAATAGACAGGGTCATGTTATTGCAGATTGTCCTGAAAGAAGGAAAGAATCCAGTGACAAAAAGAAGACTCACTTCAAAGGAAAGAAGGAGAAGTCCTTTGTTGCAAAGAATGAGAAGACTCTTTCAGACATTTCTTCTTCAGACACTGAGACAGATGCTGAAGCCTATATAGGGCTATTTGCTGAAGAAGAAGAAGAGTTTATGCAGATCATGGAATCAATCTATGAACAAGAAGAGGTTCAGTGCCAAGGACTGATGGCATTGACTGAAAGTACCAAAATCCTGGAGCAGCCAGGACCTAGTCAGGTACAAAGTCTAACCTTAAGTTCAGATTCCAGTTCTAGTTCAGAGTCAGAATCATCTTCATCAAGTGATGGAAGTGTTTCTGAATCTGAGGGAGATATTCATCAGCTCCTTAGATGAATATAAAGTACTGTTGCAAGCCTATAAGAAAAGCAAGTCCCTTGCCAAAAGTCAGGCAAAGGAAATTGCTGATCTAAGGCAGCTGCAACAGACTTTGAGAAGAAATTTGATCAAAAGCTCAATGAGGTAGCCAGGCTGAAACACGTTACTGTGATTCAGATGGGAACTATCACTTATAAAAATGATCAAATTAAGTTACTGGAGATTAATCTGCAGAAGGAAAAAGAGCTAGTTGCTAGGTTTTCAAAACCTAAATCAGTGCTACCCTTGATTGATGAATTTGTTCATCATAAAGGAAAGGCTGGATTGAGTTTTATTAAACCAGCTAGGACTGTTCAGGATCAGTCCAAGTCCAAGGGCAAAGCCCCAACATTCAACAAGCCTGCTGTAGTCAAGACAGCAAAGGTTATACCTAAGCAAAGGTACAACAAGTTTGAATGCTGGTGTTGTGGCAAGGTTGGCCACTTTGCCTTGGATTGTTGGCACAATGCAAGTGCCAAGTTGGGTAGTAAGTTACCTGTTGGAAAGCCAGCAGGTAGCTATGTCAAATTGCAAACTAACAATCACCAAGGACCCAAGTTTACTTTGGGTTCTAAGGTTCATTAATTTGTTTTGCAGGTGAATCCAAGTGGCCATACCCCTACATGGTACTTGGATAGTGGATGTTCCAGACACATGACTGGAACTAGGGGACTACTGAAGGACTACATTCCAATCAAAAATGGTCCAAAGGTGACCTTTGGTGGTTCTGAAAAAGGAATCATCAAAGGGTTTGGTAACATTTCTTCTAACCTTGTTACCATTACTCAAGTGGCTTATGTTAAAGGTTTGAAACACAATCTTATAAGTATAAGCCAATTAAGTGATGTAGGGTATGACATCTCATTTGTTAAAAATGGTTGTCATATCAAGAGGTCAAGTGATCAAGAGATCATTTTGACTGGATATAGAAAAAGGAATGTCTACTGCTTAGACATTATGATTGAGAACAATGGTTCTCCTGTGTGTCTTGTAGCTGATGAGACAGTCTCTCAATGTGTCAAATGGCACAAGAGGCTTGCCCATCTTAATTACAAGACTATTAGCAAACTCTTTAGCAAAGAGTTAGTGAGGAATGGTCCTCAAGTTAAGTGTGTCAAAGATGGCATTTGCTCAGCTTGTCAAAAGGGCAAGCAGACTAAATCCACCTTTAGAAGCTTAGACAACAAAGATGCTGTGAGGTGTTTATACCTTTTGCATATGGATCTATTTGGTCCAATGCCAGTTCACAGCTTAGGTAGGAAGGTCTATACCTTTGTAGTTGTTGATGACTACTCAAGGTTTTCCTGGGTGTTCTTCTTAAAGCAGAAATCTGAAACACCTAGTGTCTTCTATAGTTTTGTTAAGCAAATTCAGAATGAATTGAACTGTACAGTGGTCAAAATTAGAAGTGACCATGGTACTGAGTTTCAGTCTGAAAGCATGACAAAGCTGTGTGAAGACTATGGGATATTTCAAGAATTCTCTTCACCTAGAACACCTCAGCAAAATGGCATTGCTGAAAGGAAAAATAGGACCTTGATAGAGGCTGGTAGAACCCTATTAAGTGATTCATCACTGCCAGAGTATTTCTGGGCTGAAGCAGTTAACACTGCATGCCATGTGATAAATAGGGCTACCATCACTAAAAGGTTAAACAAGACCCCCTATGAAGTTGTGAAAGGCAGGAAACCAAATCTATCCTATTTCAGGATTTTTGGTTGCAAATGCTTCATACTTAACAATGGAAAGTCTTACCTAACTAAGTTTGCTGCCAAGTCCCAAGAGGGAGTATTTGTTGGGTACAGCAATAATAGTAAGGCTTATAGAGTCTACAACTTGACTACACAAGTTGTAGAGGAGTCTGTGCATGTAGTTTTTGATGAGACACAACTAATTAACAATGAGTTGTCTAGCAATGTATGCAGCCCCACAGGTCTTACTAAGAAGATGGACAAGCTAACCATAGAAGATGTACCTGCTGCAAGACAGCAAGTAGAAGAAGATGGCTTATGTCCAGGGGGAGAACTACTTGTACAAGGAGCTGAAGAAGTACAAGGAACTCAGCATGATGAAGATGATGTAGAAGTTCAACCAGAAGTAAGGATGCCTCCAGCCAACAGGCATCTAAGAGATCATCCAATAGAGCTGATAATTGGAGATCCAAGACAAGGTCTTCAGACAAGGAGCAGAAATCAGAATGCTGTAGTATATTCAAGTTTTCTGTCTCAAATAGAACCAAAGAAATTTGAAGAAGCTATACAAGATCCACAGTGGACTGAAGCAATGCAGGAAGAGCTTAATCAGTTCAAAAGGTGCAAGGTTTGGGACCTGGTTCCTAAACCTAAAGATCACAATGTGATAGGAACAAAGTGGATCTACAGGAATAAGTTAGATGAACAAGGAGTCATCATAAAGAATAAAGCAAGACTGGTTGCAAAAGGATATAGGCAAGAAGAAGGTATTGATTTTGATCAAACCTTTGCTCCAGTAGCCAGACTGGAAGCCATAAGGATGTTCTTGGCCTATGCAACCTATCAGGGATTCAAAGTATACCAAATGGATGTCAAGTCAGCATTCCTAAATGGTAATTTGAAAGAAGAAGTCTATGTGGAGCAGCCTGCAGGTTTTGTTGATCCAGCTTTACCTCATTATGTCTATAGACTTAGGAAAGCATTATATGGGTTAAAACAAGCACCTAGAGCTTGGTATGAAACCCTATCTAGTTTCCTCATTGAGAACAAGTTCTCAAGGGGGAAAATAGATAAGACTCTATTCCTTAGGGAATCTAGAGGCAAAGTCATACTTGTCCAAATATATGTAGATGACATTATATTTGGGTCTACTGAAAGTAGCCTTTGCAAAAAGTTTGCAAAGCTTATGCAAAGTCAATTTGAGATGAGTAGTATGGGAGAACTGAAGTTTTTCTTGGGTCTCCAAGTTAAACAGACTGAAAGTGGCTTGTCCATATGTCAGTCAAAGTTCACCCTAGAACTCATAAGGAAATATGGTATGGATTCATCCAGTACCATGAAGACTCCTATGGGGTCAAGTATGTCTCTTAGCAAGGATGATGCAGGGAAACCTGTAGATGAAACCTTGTATAGAGGGATAGTTGGCTCCCTACTATACTTGACTGCAAGTAGGCCTGACATTATGTATGCTACATGTGTTTGTGCCAGGTATCAAGCCTGCCCTAAAGAGTCTCACTTGACTGCAGTCAAGAGAATTTTGAGATATCTAAAGGGCACATCCTATCTAGGCCTCTGGTACCCTAGGAATGGAGATTTTGATCTAACAGGCTATTCAGATGCAGACTTTGCAGGATGCAAAGAAGATAGAAAGAGCACAACTGGATCCTGTCAATTCCTAGGTGGAAGACTCATTTCATGGAGCAGTAAGAAGCAAACCAGTGTGGCTATTTCCACAGCTGAGTCAGAATATGTAGCTGCAGGAAGTTGCTGTGCTCAACTTCTGTGGATTCAACATCAGTTAGAAGACTATGGATTTCAGGTAAGTAGAACTCCACTTTACTGTGATTCTACTAGTGCTATTTCAATAGCTAACAATCATGTATCTCATAGTAGAACTAAACATATTGAGATTAAATATCACTTTCTTAGAGAGCATGTAGAAAGAAATGATATTGCACTTGAATATGTTAGAAACTGATAATCAGATAGCTGATATGTTCACTAAGCCCTTAGAAGAAGCTAAGTTCAATAGGTTCAAAATTGAACTAGGAATGATAAACTTAGACTAAGTTTACAGAACTAAAAATTGGCTAAGTAAAAAGGTGTCGACACATAGACAAGTCTATGTCGACACAGAATAGTAAGTGTCGACACTTCAGGAAAATGGTGTCGACACATCTAAGAAGTTGGTGTCGACACTTCAGAATGTTAGTGTCGACACATGTCGAGTTGGTGTCGACACTTCAGAATGTTAGTGTCGACACATGTCGAGTAGGTGTCGACACATCCAATAAGGTGTCGACACTTAAGTTTTACTCAGAATTTTCAAAGTAAAGTCTCAACTACATGTCGAGTAGTGTGGTGTCGACACTTAACCAACTGTCGACACATAAAACCTGTTGACTAAACTTGTGTCGACACATATGTGTCGAGACATTATAAGTCAGTGTCGACACTTATTGACAGTGTCGACACATCTTTAGAAATTCATCCCGCCTGTTCGTCTTCAAACAAGAAAGGTATAAATAGGGTTCTGTTTGTGTTTGTCGACACGCTTTCAGAGTTTCGAGACCAAACTACTGTGTCGACATTTCTCTTCTCTAAAGACTAATTCTCAAAACCCTAATGGCTCCCAAGCTGGAAGAGAACGTTAACGAAGGCTATGAACTGGTGCGTGGCGCATTCGACGACGGCGAACAAGAAATCAAATCGGTGATAACCCTAGTCACCGATTCAGGATTGGAGTTCTTGGTTTCAGAACCAACCAAAATTTGGAAGAAGGAAGTTATTGAATTCCTTACTGGAGCGTCTGTAGATGACTCAGGCTACAGAATTAAGTCAAGGGTGCATGGCACCAAGGTCAAGGTATCACCCAAAAGTCTGAGAAAGGTACTTCAGCTACCTAAGACTCAAGAAGAAGAAGAAATTTCTACATCCAAGACCAGGGAAGCTTTGGTCTGGTGTGGTCTTGATTCTAAGATGAAAATAGGTTCTGTCTTTAACAGAAAAGGCATGAACATTCAAGGAAAATTTCTGTCAGAGATAGTAGGCAAGGTCATTCTCAGTAAAACTGGAGGGCATGACAGGGTGTCAGCCTCCATGTTCAATGTCATGACCAGAATTATCTTCAACCTAAGAACAGATTGGTCAATGGTTATCTTTGAGAAGATAAAGGAAAGTCTGAAGAAGCCCAATCTGGGCAGGATACTTAGTCTCTACCTGGCTGGTACAATACCAGAGGTAATGAGCAATGCTGCTGGGGCTAAAATCAACCACATGAGAAGGATGGACATGAGAATCTTCTCCAGGTGGGAAAGGGTGCTGTCAAAGGAATTGACCACCCCTGAGAAACAAGTTACTAAGAAAGATTCTCCTCCCAGGAAGAAAAGAAAAACTGCTGTTGTGACACAAGTGTCCTCAAGCAGTTCTGAGAGTGAAGAACAGGTGGTGTTTACACCTGATGAGCAAGAGGAGGAGATAGTAGAAAAGACCCCAGATGGTCAAGATGTGGCTGAGATTCAGGGGGAGCTGCCTCACACTAGCCCCATCCCTAGGGATCCAAGCCAGGGGGAGCTGCCAGGTGTAGAAGAACCATCTACACTGGAGAGTGAGCAAGCTACACTTATTATCCAAGAGGTACTTTCTGACCTTAATACATTAGATTTTTCTGTAATGGATTCTGATTTGTCTGATGTCCATCAGCACAAATCAGCAAGCAAGTACAAAACCAGATGTTGTTCTTCAGGACACATCTGCTGTTGTGCCACAAGTTCCTAATAAAGTACTTGATGAAACCAGTACATCTCTTGCACAGTCACCCCCAGAATATACAATGGAAGATCTATTTCTGAATTTAGATCAAGATGATTTTGACATGGAAAAACATGCTGCTGATGAAGAGAAGGGTGCTGCTACTGAGGGGGAGAACATGGAAGTTGTGGAAGAGCCTATTAGGCTGGAAACTGAGCAAGCACCTGGTGTGCAGACTGCAAGGCCTGAAAGCCCTAAGGATAGGGTGAATATTGCAAGTACTTCAGAGTCTGAGGATGATGAAGCTGAGCAAGATAAGAAGAAGCAGTTCTTTGTATTCAAAAGAAGGAGCCAGAGCTACAAGAAGGCTCTACAAACTATTGCTCAACACTCCTTAGTTCAACAAGCTCCATCCACTGATTACAGTGCTCTACTGCTTGCAATGCAAATCAAGATGGATGAACAAAGGAAAGCTATAGAAACTTATGTTGATGAAGGGCACAAGGCACTTCAATCTGATCTGGCACAGGACATCAAGTCAATAAGGTTTGAAATGAACCTTAATAAAAAGGAGATGACTGATTGTTTTATAAAGGGTGCTAATGCAGTGGTCTATCTGGCAACCCATCAAGAGACAATAAAGACTCAAGTGGATGATATAGCACTAAATCAAGGCTATGTGCTGGAGAATCAATTGAGGATGAATGATAATTTGACTGCATCTCACAATGCAATAGTCACTGAACTCAAGAATAAGTCTGATGAACCTTCAACATCCACTGCTGCTGCCAAGCTGAATTTGATAAAGCTTTTCAAGCAGAAATTGCTGCTGTCAAGACTGCAATCAAAGATTCACAGAAGGTCATTTCTGAACAGCTTACCAAGCTTAGACCTTATTTTAAGGAAGGAATCAGGTACTTGGACAGTCAGATAAGATTCCAAAAGGATGATGTAAGAGACCATGTTGAACAAGAAGTCATAAAGGGGGAGAGGGTGTTAGTCAAGGCAAGTTCTGAGCATGCAAAATGGATATCCAATTCCATTAGGGCTACACTGGGCTATCCTCCCCTGTGTGATGATGATAATGTAGCTGAATCTGGTATTCAAAGTGCATATCTTGGAGGTGAGCAACAGGACGTAGCTCAGGTGATCTATCCACCTCCATATTTTGAAATGGTTCATGCTGATGTAAGCACAATGTATAGTCCAACTGCTGGTAAGCCTAATATTGTTCTGGAAAAGGTTGTTCAACCTATTACAGCAGCTATGCAAGAGGCTTTGGACAAAGAAGAAGAGACTAGGCTATCAAAGAAGAAGTTCAGGGAACTGGCTGAGCAAAAACCAGATTTTGAACAATGGAGCCCTACTTCTAGGAACATCATTCTCACAGCCTGGAAAGCAGCCAAGGACAATGCACATGAGAGGAATAAATGGTTCTCAGAAGCAGAGTGGAGGAAGCATGAAATCAGGCAGGAAGCCATTGTCCAGCATAGAAGGAAGGCTAAGTTAGGAAAGCTACCTCCTACAGCTATGGAGCCTAGCAAGTACTTTCCTAAGCCCTATCATTACTTTGAGAGGCAAAAAATCAAGGCTGAAGAACAGAAAAAGAAGGACTCCAAAGGGAAGAAGACTGCTGAAGCTGAGCCTGCTGCTGCTGCTGCTGTAAAGGCCAAAGTGCAAGCTGGAAAAGGCATAGTCATAAAAGAACCAGATCAGAATTAGACTAAGATTAGACTGAAGAATGTTGTACTCTATTACATCTAAACATTATTGTAAATCTTTGAAAATATATTGCAAACAATGTATGAACAATTTTTGATAAATATATATTTCATGATTGTTTAGTAGAATGTGTCTAATTCTTGTTTGTTCTGTAATGCTGTATGAGTATACATGTGTGCTTTATTACATGTTTAAGTTTAACTCTGTTGACATATACCTGTTTTACATCATTTTATAATTTTTAATTATGAGTGGTGTATATCATTGACTAAGGGTTATGACTTCTCCAAATAGGGGGAGATTGTTGGGTACATTGGTCAAATGTACCTGATTTGAAGAAGCCTCACCTAACTCAATGATATACATCATAATGTATTTGATGTGTGTTGAGTTACTTGTGCAGGTTAGGTATTTACTGGACTGAAGCTAAGAATTTCTAAGTCCATGTGTCGACACCCAGAGGGAAAGTGTCGACACTTGAGAAAGCTTGTGTCGACACCCAGACAAGCAGTGTCGACACTTGGAGTCATTGTGTCGACACCTGGGAAGAAGAGTCGACACCAGTCAGAAAGTGTCGACACTTGGAAGCTGTGTCGACACTCAGTGTAGAAGAATGCAGAAAAGCTGTGTCGACACTTAGCAGAAGTGTCGACACCTAGAAGAGCTGAGTCAACACCAGAAAGTGTCGACACTTGGAGTTGTGTCGACACTCAGCAAAAGTCTGCAGGAATCTAAGTACAAGTGTCGACACTCAACACAATGTGTCGACACTATGCAGAAGAGTCAACACTTAAAGAAAGTGTCGACACCCAGCACAATGTGTCGACACTTAGCTAAAGACTCAGTATTTGAAGTAAGTGTCGACACTCAACACAATGTGTCGACACTATGCTGAAGAGTCAGTAGTTGAAGAAAGTGTCGACACTCAGCACAATGTGTCGACACTTAGTTGAAGACTCTACACTTGAAGAAAGTGTCGACACAAGGAGCTGTGTCGACACTTAGCAAAGAACAGAAAAGTTACAAAATATTCTAAGTACAAGTGTCGACACTAAGGGAATGTGTCGACACTCAGCTGAAGAATCAAGATTGAAGACTTGTGTCGACACCAAGAAGTAGTGTCGACACTTGACAGTTTCAACACATAAAGATGTGTCGACACAAAGAACATGTGTCGACACTTAGAAGGATACAGTTAAAGAATGAAGTACAAGTACTTGTGTCGACACTCAATTTCAGTGTCGACACATGCAGAAGAATCTGTGTCGAGACATACAAGGAATTGTGTCGACACCTTGTAGACTTGTGTCGACACTTACACAACATGTGTCGACACTTGGTCTATAAGTGTCGACACTTAAGAACAGAAAGTCTCGACACTATCTGACAGTTAGAGAATTTCAAGAAGTGACTGGTTGACAAGACAGCTGCCGATCCAGCCGGTCTACATCAACTGTCAGAGATATCAGAAGTCTGTTATGAACCGGACCAGCCGGTTACCATGAAGGAAGCCTATAAATAGGCACCCATAGTTTACAGACCAAGATTGATGAAGTGATATAGAAGTGGTTGAAAAAGTTTTTGATAGAGAGAGTTCAGATCTTTGTAAAAGTGGTATATTGAGTATCAACACAAGAAGATCTTGCTGTGCATCGGCAGATCTAAGAAGTTGGAGAGAGAGAGCTCCAACCAAGTATTCAGTCTTTGGAACTAAGGCTGAGAAGAAGAATTCAGAGTCATCTGGATTTCAAGAAGCAGAGGTCAAGGAACAACTGCAGAAGATTCAGACTAATTCAGTTCTAATCAAGAAGCTTTGAAGGAAGCTAAGTCAGTTTGGATCTAACTGAGTTCTTCCAAGAACTCTTCAAGAATCTCTCAACTCCTCTCTTATTTTCTGAGTTGTAGAGTTAGCTATTGTACTTTCTATTTTAACTTGTAGGATCCATTGGATCTGAGAGAATTATAAGCCTATATTATAAAGGCTGAGGGTAGGGCTTGGTTGCCTGAGTGTAGGAGTTGAAGAACTCTGAGTGTAGGCCTTAATTGGCTGAGTGTAGGCCTGGGTGGCTGAGTGTAGGCCTTTTGGCTGAGTGTAAGGCTTTGGGCCTGAGGTAGGAACCTAGTTGGGTTCTGAGTTAGTGGAGAAGTTTGGCCTAATCTAGTACACTGCTAGATAGGCGAAGGGGGAAAGTGGATGTACCCAAAGATTGGGGAACCACTATAAATTAGTGTGTCTTCTGTGCTGTGCTGTGCTGTGGAATTACTGTTTATATGCTGTAATTGCTGTTAGCTGTAGAATTCAGTGAAATAGCTGTTGTGCTGCCAAACAAAAGTTAAAAAGGATTAGGTCACCTATTCACCCCCCCCCCCCCTCTAGGTGTTTAGGTACCATATCTTTCAGGTCTACACTGCCCACAATCAAGACAACTCCACCATTGTTGGGTCAATATCTGGCACACAAGTACCTCTAACCACGGCAATTTTATTAGAGGTTTTTGAGTTGAGAAATGGTGAAGATACTGCTGACATGTCTGGAGAAGAGTATACTAACCTACTTGCCAGAATGGGTCATTCAGAGGCTAACCCTAGCAAGCTCTTGAAAAAGCACCTTTCTGTGGAATACAGATTCATGGCAGATGTAGTTGGGAAAGTGCTACTGGCTAAGCACTCTGCCCATGATACAATCTCAAGGTATCAGCTCTGCCTCATGGGAGCTCTTGTAGACAGGAAGAACTTGAATTGGGGAGAAGTCTTCTTTGACCTTATCAAGAAGAAGATAAACAAAAGTTTTGTCAACTTTGGAAGGATTATTGGGGTGTTTCTGCAGCACAGGTGCCCTGCTTTGCTGGTCTCCTCTGGAATCCATATCAATGCATCCAAGAGACTGTCTTGTGCCCTCTTTGGAAAATGGGACAGACAAATCAGCAAGCCCAGCAGGCCCTCCTCCAGCACTCCTTCAGGCACAAGGACTCTCAGAGTCACTTCCCCACAGGTCTCTGCCCCTGCAGCTGACCTGCCTGCTGATGTTGTCTCTCCTCCTCCTCCTCCAATTCCATCTCTTCCCATACCATCTACCATTCTAACTCCATCCACCATCATCATCTCCAGCCCCTCTCCAACATCTACACCATCTCCAGTACCTACACTTCTAACACTAGAAGAACAATTCCATCCCTTATTCTCCTACCCTCCACCAGATGCCACTTCATCACCCTCCATTCCATCCTTCACCCTCATTGATGATTCCTTTATGGATGATTCACCATCCTCTCCTCCTGAGCTACCCTCATCCTCCACTTCCTATCAAGACCTTCTATAACAAATCATTGACCAACCCACATTCACCCCATCTATCTCCATCCCACTGTCCTCCATATCCACCTTACCCACACCTCAGCCATCTCTTCCCCCATTCTCCAGCTCTCCACTACCATCACCATCAGCTGCTCCTCCATCTTCTACCTCTGCTCCAGTCACTCTTGAGCAAGTAGACATTCCAGCCCTTGCTGACAGGTTGTATGAACTGCTAGCCGCCAGGCTCTCTCTTCTTTTGGAGACCTCCTTGGCTCCATTACACCTGTCAGTGGCAGCTCTCTCTGCTAGGCTCTCATCACTATTTCCTCAGGCAGCCCCTACAGCAGTGTGCCTTGATCCAGCCTTGTCTGAATCTAGGCAGGGGGAGATGCCCTATGAAGTGAGCCTTCCTGCTGCTGTTGTTGTTGCTATTTCTGTGAGCCTGTCTACTGCTGCTGCTGTTGCTGCTATTTCTTCAGCTCCTACTCTTGCTGCTGCTGCTGTGTCTCAAGAACAAATCCCTCCTGCTACAGTCTTTGCAATAGACCTCAGGTCTTTGCTTTCAAACTTTGATCAGTTTTATTTCAGATGTCTGCCAGAGCCAGTTGCTGTCCAGCCTCCAGAGGATCTATCCAAGGCACTTGTGCCATTCTCTTACTGTGACCCCAGTATCATCACCTCTTTTGTTCACTCAGTATATGTTGCTGCTTCTTTTGATGAAAGCATTGTTGTTGATGTTGTTGCCTCTAGTGCTGCTGAACATTTTGATACTGCTGCTGAAATTTCTGTTACTGCTGATGAACCAATTTCCAAGGAAATTCTTATGTCAGAGGCACCTGAGTTTGAGCCTTCTGCAGTTTCTGATGATAATTCTACTGTTGATGCTGTTGTCAGTGAAACTATTGCTGCTGCTGTTACTTCTCCAGAAACTGTTGTTTCTGTTGTTGTCACTTCTCCTGAACCTGCAACATCTGCTGCTGTTGTTACTGCTTCTACTCCAATTGCAACACCTGCAATATCTGTTGTTGTCACTGTTGTTACTACTTCAACACCTGCTGCTACACCCTCTGCTGCCTCATCTGCTTCTGTACAGCTCAAGAAAGATCTGATGAAGAAAATTGATGCCCTGTATGATGACCAGAGTTCTAAAAGTGATGAGTACAGAACAGACTCTGATGACTCTTCTGCTACCATTGCCAGGAAAAGGAAGGCAAGGAGCAAAGCCATGAAGAGAGTACCTCCTGCCAAGGTCAAAGATAACAATGATATTCCATACTACATTCTTCATGATTGCCCTATCACTGAGCACTGGATGCAGTACTCCAAGAACCAACTGAAAGCAATGAAAAAGAAGAGGAAATATGAAAAGGGTTCCTCACAATTCCAACACTCTCATCCTCCTCCACCACCTCCTCCTGATGCAGGTGCAGGTGGAAGTTCTGCTGCTCAACCCCCTGCTAGAAGCCAAGCTCCCTATCAGCCTCATGCTAGAACTTACCATAGGGGAAGCCAATCCAGGGGTTCTCAATCTAGGAGAGGAGGATACAGAGGAAATCAAAGAGAAGTCCAAGTCTACTCCAAAGGTTACTCAAGGCAACACCCATATTCCAGGGGAGGACAAATTTCTTCTGATACCACATCTGGTCCTTTTCCCTATAAGCTGAAAGAAACTGTGTCATCCAGGCCTCCTCAAGACAATCCCTCTAACAGATATGAGCCACCAGTACCTTTTGAGGACCCTGAGAACAATCCAGCTGCTTGGACTGCAAGGTTAAAAGAACTAGCTGCACTAGATCAGATCAAAAAGGCTAGAGAGCAAGGAAGAGATTCCTCCAACATTTCTACAATGTCTGAACAGAGAAAGAAAGAGCTAGAAAGATATGCTTCAAGCAAATTTTTTGATTCTGACAGGTATATGGAACTGCATCCTGAAGCTGTAGTTCTCAGGCCTAAACAGCAAACATCTTTAGGTGCAGCAGATGATACCAGATCAAAGAAAGAAGCCCTCAATCCCAACAGAGAGATCAAACTTGTTAAGGGAAAGGAAAAGAAATGACAATGTAAGGTGACAATCTCTGTGATTTCTGATTATTATCTGGGATGATATATATGTATATCTTTGTGGTTCTGCTGTCCAGTTTTTCTTTTTGTTGTTCTGTATTGCTACTTGTATGTTGTTAACTTAATTTTTCCAAAGTTTGTAAATAGTAATCCTAACCCAAATAGGGGGAGATTGTTGGAACACCCTATTACTAATTTGGGTCAGGATCACTATGTCTCTAGGAAACAAATGTTTGACCTCCTGTATAGCTCAATAGGTCAATTAGAATTGAGTCTAAGGGTTAGAAGTCTAGGTTTGGAAGCTGCCCTCAAGACCAGAATTTTCTGTTTGGAGACCAAGTCATATTGTCGAGCTCAGCACGACGATTCGTCGAACTCCGATCGACGATTGTCTAGCTCAACTTCGACAAATCGTCGAACTCCATTCGACGATCGCTGAGCTCAACTTCATCATATCGTCGAACTCCATTCGACGATCGGTGAGCTCAGGTCGACGATCTTGACTCAGCTTTGGATTTCTATCTTTAAGCTCAGTTCGACGATCTTTGAGCTCAGATCGACGATATTTTGCTGTTGTATTTATCCATATCGCTGAGCTCAGTTCAACAATAGCAGAGCTCAGTTCGACGTTTTCAGATAACTTCAAGGATGTTTCTAGATTCAAATTCAAATCAGTTAAGGAGTTATTCTGCAATTAATTCTGAAGATTTCCTAGCCGTTTTCATTCATTTCTGGACCAAGTTTCAAGGAATATTTCTATGGACTTTCCTCCAGAAGAGATTTTGCAATTAAGGATGCAATTAATGCAGACCAACGGCTATTCTTCTCAGAGAATGTTTTGTGCATTCAGTATCAGAGAATAAAAGATAAGAATTTTTGAATCTCTGAGAGAGACAGATACACAGACACACAGACAAACATCAGTAATCTTCAACAAAATATTCTGTCTCAAAGAATTCTCAAGAACACTCATCCAAGGAGATCAACCTTTTCTAAAATCTTCAGATCTCTCTAGTTTTCAAGTGTTCAAGGCCAACATATTTCAAGACTCCAGACATTCAACATTTCAGCTGATTGCTGAAATCACCTTTTGCTGGAGCTCAACTTTTGAAGGCCTATCACCCTACAGCAAAGCTTCTTTTCCTGAAGATCTCAAGGATTCGGGGGGAGCTTTGACACCAACAATCCACATAGTATTCTCAGTTGTTTGAGAAAGAGAAGACTTTCATCACTCTCTCACCCCCTCTCTGTAAAGGGTTTCTCAAACTCCCTTCAAAAGTTTGTGATTGGTTTTTGAGCACCTTGTCAAAAGCTCATTGGTGGCAAGACACCTGATCAAAAAATCTGATTTGGTTTTTGAGCACCTTATCAAAAGCTCATTGGTGCCCAGGACACCTGATCAACTCATCCTGCAGTGGATTCCTACCTAGGGTGGTAGAAGAGTGGATGTACCCAAGTTTAGGGGAACCACTATATTTCCTTGTGTCTTCTGGTTTTGTTTGTCTTTATTTTTGTTTCTGGCCTTGATTCTTCTGTGATTAGCTTTTGATTAATTTAATTCTGTGATTAGATTTATTACTGCTTCCCTGCTCACTCATATTACAACAATTGTTGTAAAAAGTTTCAAAACACCATATACTCTATTCACCCCCCTCTAGAGTATATCAGATCTAGCTGCACTTTCAAGGGGGATCAAGCTCTTCAAGAAGCTCGTGTGCGGCCTGCGCGAGGTACGGGAGGTCAACAAGGCACTGCAGCGCGACTACGTGTGGCTTGCTGACGAGGTGAGGGGCAACCCGGCTGGCGAGATGACGTCTCCTTCCCGGCTTCTGGACGAGATCGACGACGGCCTTTCGGTGGCGCAAAGGAATTCGTGGAGGATGCGCGAGCTTCTCCGTTCGCGGCGGGCTGGGGGCGGGGGACGCAAGGCCGGGGTAGGTAGAAGGCAGCTCCCTTGCCGAGCCGACCGGCACTCGCCTCCTGGTCCCCCTCTGCTCGCACGCCCTTCTTTCTTATTTTTGTACTTGATTCATGTAATAACTTCAAATATTCTTAGACTAGTGTCTGGTATTCGAATAATAATAGTAAATATATTGCTTCGTATTTAACTCGGCCTGGGATGGGACGCGTCAGAAGTTGGCGAGCTGGGGTTGGCAAGTTGGGATGGCGAGCTGGGCCGATTGGACAGCCTGGCCCCAGATTTCTTTTTCTATAAATATCCCCCCCACCAACCCCGTACCGCCGCCTTAATTGCTTGCTTTTTCTCTCTCTCTCTCTCTGCGCCCCTCCTTTGCACTTGGGCTCCACCCCCCCCCCCCCCCCCCCCCCCGTGCGAGCATGGCCAAGACCAATGCCGACACCGACGGTCGCTCCAAATGCACCTAGCACTTCAGGGACTATTGTTTCTTCGAGGGAAACACCAGCGAGGCCGAGCTCGCCAAATTCGTCGGCGACCATGTTCCGCCGGACTTCGAAGCACTCCGGCCGAGGGAGGGGGAGGCCATCAACTCCTTTTACGATGACGAACTCTCCTTCCCCATCTCGCATTTTGAGGTGGGGTTGCGACTCCCCCTCTGGCCGAAAATCCGCCAGATCTTGAAGTGCTACGGCGCGGTGCCCGCGCAGCTGAACTCGAACGCCATCGCCATGATGGTGGCATTCGCGAGCTTCCTCCGCCGGGAGCGGATAGAGTTCAACCTGACTGTGTTCAGGAAACTCTTTTCTTACAAGGCAACGTCGGATGGCGTTGCCTACTTCGGGGGCTCGCGGATCAAGGTTCGCGAGATCGCGAACAAGCATCACAACTGGATGACCAAGATCGCCTTCATCAAGGGCGATCTCAGCAACATCCCATACTCCCCCCTGCACAAGGGTGAGGAAATCTACCGCATCCATACCGTATCCGGCAATGATGCCGACCTCCACAAGTTCTTCCTCCACAAAGACTTAGAGGTCGCCTTCCTGTGAAGGGGCCTCGAGTCGCTCCGCCCAGTCCTGCCTGGCGAAGGTATTGTCCTCTTCCCTGTTGCTCAGCTCGCCATAACTTCATGGAAATTTTCTAAGTTATTTCATGCAGGAGAGCGGCTAATCCCCGTGAATCCGCCGTTTGCGGACTCAGGGTTGTACGTGGACCCTCTTGCTCGCGAGAAGACGGCGGCGACGGCCTGCAAAGATGAGTCGGCTTCCTCTAAGCCTTCGTCCGGCAAGAAGCAAGTGGAGCTCACGAGTTCGGGCCCACCCCATCACCAACAACCACCAAAAAAGATGAGGAGAGCCATGGTGGCACCTCGGGCGAAACAACATCAACAACTCAAGTACAAGAGCTCGTCTGAGACCATTCCCGACGAGTCGCCGGAGAGTCCGCTCAAGGAGATCACTAGCAAGGGGTCGGGGGTGTAGAGACCTCTACTCCTCCCGCGGCGACCTCTGCTCTCCCCACGGCGAAGAAGGCGGCCCGCGAGCCCGCCACACCGAAGGAACACCCCCTCTTCGGCTTTGGGGGAGGTGGAAGGACTCGGCTGGCGAGCCTATGGTCTAGTGGGAGGCACTGACCCACCGAGTCTCCATCTCCACCCTCCACCCCTCTTGGGCTGACCGCGAGCTCTCGACTGGTCATGCCTACGCACTCGGCTTCGGCCTCTATGGCCGCGAGGACGCCGAGGCCTACAAAGGCATGACCCTGCGGCAGCTCGTCCACGAGGGCATGCAGGCCCACATGCGAGCCATGGAGCTCCACCACATGATGGTCCACCACAGCTTCAATCTCAGCAACCACCTCCAGAAGGCCGAGCAAGCACGCGACGTCGTCAAGGATAAGGTCGTCGACCTGGCGAGGCAGCTCGGCATCGCTGAGAGCGTTCTTGCCTAAGCCGTCGGCGGACTGGTAAGCATCGGGCTTCCTTCTCCCTTTTTACTTAGAACTTTCTTCAATGTTGTTAACGTACTTCCTTTCTCATCGGGATGCCAACACCGCTGGGGAGTTGCGGGCTCACGCCGCCGGGCAGGAAGAGGAGATCGGTCAGCTGTGCGCCCTCCTTGTATAACCTCGGGCTCACAAAAGGTGATCCAGCAAGCAAGAAAGGGGGACTGGCGAGATGAGAGGATGCCCACGAGCAAGAGGCGAGACGTATGAACAGCTCTCTGAGTAGGCAAGACCTCTTAGTTGGGCGAGACCTCCTATGGGCGAGCTGGCCCAGAGGCAAGAGGCAGGCGAGACAGACGGGGCGGCCGTCTCGCCTACCAATACCCTCCCACTCGCCGCATGCGAGAGGGCAGTTCTCACCCTTCTTCCACTGAGGAGGGATCTTACCTTTATGCCCCATGTAATTTTACATATCTACCCCTGGAGGTCTGCGTATAGCTCTCCAGAACAGCGGAGTTTGGCTGTTAGCAGACCCAGTCCGGGGTGTTTTGGTCTTTTCAGGATGATTTAGAAGTGATATTTGCAGATCAGATTCAGGGGCCTATAAATAGACTGATAAGGTGCCTGAGAACAGGTTGTTGAACCTTTCCACTATCTTCCTCACAGGCACCTAGCTCAGCACTGGCTAGGGAGGGGAAGACTTTCAGTTCTTCCGGGTAAGAGGTGGGACCTCCAAGCTGAGTCCCCTCGGTCTGTTTTCAGGTCACTGACTCCCGTCAGGAGGGTAGCGCAGGGAGAGTATGTGTGGGCTGCATCCTGTTTCGAACTCTAGGAGGGATTAGAAAGCTAGTTCCAACATTTTTGGTGCGGTGAGCTGGAACGCAGCCCTCAGAGAAGAACCTTGAGCAACCACATGGCGGGAGATCACGGAGAAAGAGAAGGAGGGGAGTCGGATAACCTGGGGGGATTTGTAGGATGAGCGGAGTTTATTGCTTCAATCAAGGGGATAATGGATCTACTGCAAGGGATCTCGTGGCAGGGAGATTGTTCAACTCCACTGCCTCAAGTGCCATCTCTCGCGACTCAGGAAGAACTCGTCTCGGAGCGAGTAGGAGAGGATGCCCCGGGGAGAAGGCCGGGAAAGGAGGTGATGACGGAAGGGAGCGGGAGAGACATGGCGGGAAGGGAGCTGTTCCCAAGTCCGGCGGGTGCCATCTCGCCAGGGGAGGTCGTCGCGCGAGTAGGGGCGCTGAGACCGGCGGCGAGAGGGTCCCCTTTTTGCGAGCTAATCCTGTCCGCTCCCATCCCGGAGGGCTTCCGAGAGCCCGAGATGAACTACTATGTAGGGAAGGATGATCCCCTCCATCACCTGCAGTGGTTCGAAGACGCTATTTCGATCAGGCCCATGACGGACGCGTTTAAGTGCCGCCTTTTTGCGATCACCCTAAAGGACAAAGCTAGGGACTGGTTCCATCAACTCCCGACAGGCTCGATATACTGCTTCGAGGACTTAAGTAGGAGCTTCCAACTCCGGTTCTCCACATCTAAGAAGAGGAAGAAGAACCCGGAGTCGATCTTTTTGATTAAGCAGAAGGCGGATGAGTCGCTGGCTCAGTACGTGGATAGGTTCCAAGAAGAGATTTTGGATATACAGGAGGTGTCAGGGTTTGCCCTCCAAATGCCCTTTACTGTGGGACTACGAGAATGATTCTTCAAGATGAGCCTCACCCGGAAGGCGCCGCTGTCCTTTGAGGGCTTGATGGAGAAGGCGGCAAAGGAAATAGCGATGGAGGCGGCAAACCCAGCTTTTACGAAGAAGTTGGCAAGGCTTACTGAGGTAGAGTCGAGAGAGTTTGGTGGGATACAACAGGAGGCAAGGAGAAGAGAGGAGCCAAGGGCGCCGGCGTATCCGGAGCTGGGGTGGAGACAACAGGGAGGCCCTGCCCCAGGACAAGGTAGAGGATTTCCCCAAGGGGGGAGGAACCAACAAGGAGGATCGGGGAGGTTTCACCAGTAGGGGTGGGGGTATGGTCATAGACCCCCCTGCCCCCTCCCCAGCAGGCCATGGCCATCGGCCGAGGCAGAGGAAGAGGCCGGGAAAGAGGAAGAGGAGCAGGAGCAGGGAGGAGGAGGAACCCTCAGGAAGGAAAACAAGGGGGGAGGTGGCGTTGCCATATTGTGACTTCCACGAGGAGGAAGGTCACGCAACGGCTACCTGCCCAGATTTCTTGGAGATGAGGAGAGCCCGAGGGGCAGGAGAACAGCAAAGACCGGTGCGGATAGAGGAAGTAACAGTTACAGGAGAAGAGGATCGATGTGTGGATCGGACGGATGAAGGGGATCGCGGGGGAATTGGAGTGATCAATGGGGTGGTGGGGATAGAGGCGGCCCGAAAGGCGAGCCTTCACACTATGTACCGCCGAAGCGTCGCCTCGACGTCACAATCCCCTCCCCCAGATGAAAATATTACCTTTTCGAGGAAAGACATGCCGGACCATGAGGACCCCTTTTGTGACGCGCTGGTGATACGTACCGCCATCGAGAACTTCATGGTGTCGCGGATCTTAGTAGACAATGGGAGCTCAGTGAACGTGATTTTCAAAAAAGCATTCAATGCAATGAGGGTGGAGGCCCGGAGGGTGCTGGCGGCGGATGTACCACTGTTTGGGTTCTCAGGGGAGAGGAAAGAAGTCGAGGGGGGAGTGGGACTTCAGGTGACCCTGGGAGGGCTGTCCCGGAATTGCCGCTTTGTCATAGTGGATGCCCCCAGTAGTTACAACGCTATCTTTGAATGCCCCATAATCAGCGCTTTCAGATGCGTTCCATCATCGTTTCACCAGTGCTTGAAGCTGAATTCAGGAGGTACCCAAATCAGGGTACGGGGGGATCCAAAGGCCGCTAGGGAATGCTACGTGACGGCAGTGAACACCATCTCCTGGCGGGGAGACGCGGAGGAATTGGGAAAGTGGATGGAGCAATTACAACAAGAGCAGGGAGGTGGGGAAGAGCAAAGAGAGGAGAAAGATGCTGGAGGAGAAGAAGAAGTAGTAATAGTGGGAGGCATTGCGGGGGAGCCAGAAATGGCGGGAGAGGAGTTCGGGGAGATGGTGATGGTAGAAGAAAAGGAGAAGGAAATAGCGGAAGGAGAGGGAGAAATGGTGAGGAACTGGGACATGGTGGAGAGGCTGGAAGTGGCTGGAAAGGAGGGCGAAGAGACGAAGGCGGCAGAGGAAAAGGAGCCAAAATAAGAGGTAGGAAGGAGAGAGAAAAGGCAGATGGAAGAAGCGGGAGGGTTGCCCGGCGAGGGGGCCCGGCCAGAAAAGAGAAGGGCCTCGCGACAGGAAGAGGAGGATGCAAGCAAGTGGGAGACAGAGCAGCCGGGGGAAAAATGATGATGGCCAACGTGGAAGGCGAAGCCAAGGAGCAGGATGCGCAGGCAGAGCGGGAAGGGGAGGAAGAGCCATCAAGGCTGAAAGCGGCCGTGGAGGTCCTCGAGGTCGAGATCCGCACCAAGGAAGGCTGAGAGGAAAAGATAAAAATCAGTGGCGAGCTCAGCCCGGAAGACCGTGAGAAGATCAGGACCTGCGTGCAGAAAAATATTGTCGTCTTCGCATGGAGCGCCGCGGACATGCTAGGGGTCGATGCAGACGTTGCCTATCACCGCCTCAATCTTGATCCCAACACTCGCCCCATACAATAGAAGAAGAGGGCCATCGCCTCCAAGATGGTCGGACCTATTAGAGAGGAAGTGGAAAAATTACTTAAGGCGGGGTTTGTGTCCGCCTGTAAGTATCCGGGGTGGGTGAGTAATGTTGTAATGGTCAAAAAAGGGGAGGGTAGGTGGAGAATGTGTGTGGATTTTTCTCTTTTAAATAAAGCATTCCCCAAGGATTGCTACCCGCTGCCCCGAATCGACGCGCTGGTTGACTCAGCCGTCGGTTTCCCCTTTATGAGTTTCTTGGATGCATTTTCTGGATATCATCAAATACGCATGCATCCCCCGGACGTTAAGGACGTCACCTTCGTCTCGGAGGATGGATGCTTCTGTTTTAATATGATGCCTTTCGGTTTGAAAAATGCGGGAGAAACCTATCAAAGAATGATGGATCGGATCTTCCGAGAACAGAGAGTGAGGAACCTCGAGGTGTATGTGGATGACTTGATGATCAAAAGCAAGGATCTCGAAGCTCATATCCTAGATCTGGAGGAGACCTTTGAAACCCTAAGGGAGTATAAAATGAGACTCAACCCCCTGAAATGTGTTTTTGGTGCCAGCAGGGGAAGGTTCCTGGGACATCTTCTCACTCCATCTGGAGTGGAGCCCAACCCCGAAAAAGTGAGAGCAATCCTATAATTGGAGTCCCCTAGGAATGCTAAGGAAGTCCAACGTCTCACAGGCAAGTTGGCCGGGCTAAGCAGGTTCCTCTCTTTAGCCGGGGAGAGGTGCTCGCCCTTCTTCCGAACGCTGCGAGGTGGAAGGAGATTCGAGTGGACCTCGGAATGTGAGACGGCTTTCCAGGCCATAAAACAACAGCTTACCCAGACGCCCTTACTTCAGGGACCAAGGGAAGCAGAGATCTTATTTTTATATTTGGGGGTAGGGACTGTGGCGGTGAGCTCGGTTCTTGTGCGAGAAGAAGGGAGGAAACAATTTCTGATCTATTACGTGAGCAGGGTCCTGAAGAAAGCGGAGCTCGAGTACCCCATTCTTGAGAAGTTAGCATTTGCCCTCATCATCTCGGCCCAAAAGCTCAGGCCGTATTTTCAGGCTCACTCCATACAAGTGGTAACAGATCACCCCCTCCGTCGCATCTTGGAGGGGGTGGAGCATTCTGGGAGGCTAGCAAAATGGTCAATAGAGCTCAGTGAATTCGACCTCGTCTTCGTTCCTCGGCTCGCCATAAAGGCACAGACGGTGGCCGATTTCCTGGTGGACTATGTAGTTGAGGTCCAGGAGACGGAGGCGCCCCCTCGGGCAACCTGGAAGATGTTAGTGGATGGAGCGTCGGGAAGAAATTCCTTTGGGGGAGGGATGGTCTTGATCAGCCCGGAGGGGACCCAGATTGAGTAGGCCTTGAAGATTCATTTCGCAATCACCAACAACCAAGCGGAATATGAGGCGGTCATTGCGGGACTCGGGTTAGCCCGGGAGCTGGGCATACAAGACATTGAGGCCTCGACAGACTCCATGGTGGTGGCAGGCCAGATCAAAGGGGAGTTCGAGGCAAGGGAGCCCACCCTCCAGTTATATCTAGGAAAGGTCAAGGACATCATAGGGAACTTCCGAAGCTTCTCAATTCAGCACGTCCCGAGGGAGGAGAGCACTCAGGCGAACCAACTCGCCAAGCATGGCCCTCGGGCCGGGGGAACAGTGACAGAACTCTTCAGACCGTCTATAGAGGAAGGAGAACTCATGGAAGTATGCCAACAGAGGTCGTGGATGGACCCCTTCATCACCTTTTTGGCATCAGGACAGTTTCCCGTGACGGAACTCGACAAGAAGCATACCAGATACAAATCGGCGTACTACCTGTTTAAGGATGGAGTTTTATATCGCAAGACCCTGTCAGGTTTGCTGGCCAGATGTGTGTCGGAGGAGGAGGTTCCTAAGGTTCTGCAGGAGATTCACTCGGGAGAATGTGGAAGTCA
Organism: Platanthera guangdongensis; assembly: GCA_039583875.1. Classification (NCBI taxonomy): domain Eukaryota; kingdom Viridiplantae; phylum Streptophyta; class Magnoliopsida; order Asparagales; family Orchidaceae; genus Platanthera; species Platanthera guangdongensis. Next base: position 294,095,850 of record CM077151.1, on the reverse strand, counting down.
CTCGGGGAGCCGGACATTAGAAGGGAGGGTGCTGAGACAGGGGTACTTCTGGCCTACCCTCAGGAGATATGCGGAGGAATTCGCGAAAACGTGTCAAAAATGCCAGGAGTACGCCCCGCTTCAGATCCTTCCGGCCCAGAGGTTGCGGACCATCACAGCGCCCTGGCCATTCGCTATATGGGGGCTAGATCTGGTGGGCCCCTTTCCCCAAGCAAGTGGCCAAAGGAAATTCCTTCTAGTCATGGTGGACTACTTTTCAAAATGGTTGGAGGTGAAGGCGTTGGCTAAGGTAACCTCGTATGTGGTCAAGAATTTTGTATGGGGGGAGATCATCTGCCGGCATGGGTTTCCCCTAGCCATTGTGACGGATAACGAGCCACAATTTGCAAGTAGAGAATTCGTGGATTTCTGCATCCGTTTGGGAATAGATCTCCGCTTTGCCTCTGTTCATCATCCACGGAGTAATAGGCAGGTCGAAGCAGCTAATAAGGTCATTGTCAATCTATTGAAGAAAAAGGTGGAGAATTTGAGAGGAAGTTGGGTGGAGCAGCTACCTTCAGTACTGTGGGCCTTGAGGAGCACACCAAATACAGCCACGGGAGAAACCCCATTTAAGCTCTCTCATGGCTCAGAGGCTGTCATACCTATCGAGTTTGAGGTCGCATCATCGAGAGTAGCACTTGCAAGGGAAGGGGCCGAAGGATGGAGAGCAGAGAACGAAGAAGAACAAAGACTCTCATTGGATCTCGTGGAGGAGCTCCGGGATTTGGTGATGGTCCGGCAGGAGGAGGTCAAGCGCCGGATGGCAAGGTACTTCGACAAGCATATAAGGATCAGGCAGTTTGAGAAAGGAGATTTGGTTTTGAAAAAGGTAGATGCAGCAGGTAGAGGGGCCTCCGTAGGGAAGCTCAACCCCAATTGGGAGGGTCCTTTTGTAGTAAAAGAAGTCTTAAAGTCAGGAGGGTATCACCTCCAGGATGTGGACGGGGTATCCCTCGAGCGAGCCCGAAGTGGTGATGATTTAAAGAGATTTTACCCGTAGTACTCTGTCCATTTCACCTCTCCTTTTTTTATTTTATTATTGTACATTGCTTACCATTAGGATGTGCTCTTTTGATGTGATGAAAGCGTGAGAGACCTTTTTAGGACACCAAGGGCAAGATGTTTTGGAGAGGACACCCCGAGCAGACCCACTGACCAGGCTCCCATCTAGCTGGCAGGGCTGTAGGCTCACTCGGCGGTTGGAGGTGCTTTAGAGAGGAGACCCCGAGCAGACCCGCTGACCAGGCTCCCATCTAGCTGGCAGGGCTGAAGGCTCACTCAGTGGTTGGAGGTGTTTTGGAGAGGAGACCCCGAGCAGACCCGCTGACCAGGCTCTTATCTAGCTGGCAGGGATGTAGGCTCACTCGACGGTTGGAGGTGTTTTGGAAGAGGAGACCCCGAGCAGACCCGCTGACCAGGATCCCATCTAGCTGGCAGGGCTGTAGGCTCACTCGGTGGTTGGAGGTGTTTTGGAGAGGAGACCCCAAGCAGACCCACTGACCAGGCTCCCATCTAACTGGCAGAGCCGAAGGCTCACTCGGTGGTTGGAGGTGTTTTGGAGAGGAGACCCCGAGCAGACCTGCTGACCAGGCTCCCATCTAGCTGGCAGGGCTGTAGGCTCACTCGGTGGTTGGAGGTGTTTTGGAGAGGAGACCCCGAGCAGACCCGCTGACCAGGCTCCCATCTAGCTGGCAGGGTTGTAGGCTCACTCGGTGGTTGGAGGTGCTTTGGAGAGGAGACCCCGAGCAGACCCACTGACCAGGCTCCCATCTAGCTGGCAGGGCTGAAGGCTCACTCAGTGGTTGGAGGTGTTTTGGAGAGGAGACCCCGAGCAGACCCATTGACCAGGCTCTCATCTAGCTGGCAGGGTTGTAGGCTCACTCGGCGGTTGGAGGTGTTTTGGAGAGGAGACCCCGAGCAGACCCGCTGACCAGGCTCCCATCTAGCTGGCAGGGCCGAAGGCTCACTCGGTGGTTGGAGGTGTTTTGGAGAGGAGACCCCGAGCAGACCCGCTGACCAAGCTCCCATCTAGCTGGCAGGGTTGTAGGCTCACTCGGTGGTTGGAGGTGTTTTGGAAGAGGAGACCCCGAGCAGACCCGCTGACCAGGCTCCCACCTAGCTGGCAGGGCTGTAGGCTCACTCGGTGGTTGGAGGTATTTTGGAAAGGAGACCCCGAGCAGACCCGCTAACCAGGCTCTCATCTAGCTGGCAGGGCTGTAGGCTCACTCGGCGGTTGGAAGTGTTTTGGAGAGGAGACCCCGAGCAGACCCGCTGACCAGGCTCTCACCTAGCTGGCAGGGCTATAGGCTCACTCGGTGGTTGGAGATGGTTTGGAGAGGAGACCCCAAGCAGGCCCGCTGACCAGGCTCTCACCTAGCTGGCAGGGATGTAGGCTCACTCGGTGGTTGGAGATGGTTTGGAGAGGAGACCCCGAGCAGACCCGCTGACCAGACTCTCATCTAGCTGGCAGGGCAGCAGGCTCTCTTGAAGGCAAGTCTAAGGGTAAGGGCTCACGAGGGGAAGGGTCCATATTCATCAGAAGGATGGCAAAAAATCCCTAAAACAGAGAGGGGCCAGGAATCGGGCCAGGGAAGAGGGTCCCTGGCCGGCACTCGCCATGGTTGGTCTCGCGCCTGGCGGGGGCACCTTCCTTATTCCAGGCACAAGTAAGCCTTAGAAGGCGGAACCTGCCGAGCGAGATGGCTGGTCTCCATGGATTCCGGCACGGGATAATCTTGCGGCGAGGCGAGGGCTAACAGTGGGCGGTAATTAAAATAGGGACGAAGAGCGATAAAAAATTGCCTCGCGCTGGCTATTAAGCGAGATGGCAGACGATAAAAGCAGCGATTAAACGTCCAAAAAATAGTCTCATGCTTCTGGCTAGCTGCTAAGCGAGATGGCAGAAGATCAAGGCGGCAATTAAAATAGCATCTAAAAAGTTGCCTCTAACTATTACACAAGACGCCCAAAGAGAGAAGCGACAATTAGTATATAAAAAGTTTTAAACAAAATATCCATAAAGCAGGAACACCTCGCTCTCCTTTTTCAAGGAAGTGTCTACCAGAACCACAAGTACTAGACAAAAGAAGGTGGGGAAGAGAAGTCACTGCAGTGGATGGTACGCTACTCGCTGTCAGAGGAAGAGCTGTCGTCCTTCTCGCCGTATAAGCGGGGGACCAGGTCGCGGAAGGTCACCGTCCCTGCATCCTCGCGCACCACTCCCAGCTCCTTCATCATCTTGAGGACAACCTCCATCGTCTTGATATTTGAGTCCCGGCAGATGGCGTCCACCTCATCTACGGAATAGCGGGAAGGAACGGGAAATTGATCCAGTGGGGGTGTCGCGCTGCTCCGGAGGAAGAGATTTTCGGCTTTCAACTTCTTGTTCTCCCCCTCCAGCTCCTCAATACGCGAGCGCATTCTGTTGGCCGTCTCGGCATCCTGCAGGAGGAGAGCAAGTGAGGGACTATAAGAAGCAAGAGTAAGACTAGCAAAGCAACGGTAAGGAATCTTACCACGCCACCCTGGCTCTGCGCGAGGAGGTTGTCGGCAACAAGCAACCGCTTCTCCAGGTCGAGGGACTTTTCCCGCTCCGTGGCGAGACCGGCCCCCGCCTCCTTCCACTTCCTGTTGTTGAAAACGAGGCGGCGCGAGACTCGGTTCGCGAGCTCCAGGTAGCGAAACTGAGAGTGGGCACTTTTTAGAATGAGGTCCCACGATGCCTCGTTATCTGCGGGCTCGGAGCCAAGACCGCCATACAGCCCAAACCCTAAGGAGAAGGCATGACTGGTGGGGGGGTCCTGTTCCTTCCAGGAAGGGAGAAGGGTAGACACCGACACTTGAGCTGGAAGAGGCCTGTGACTCCTCTTCAGTCTCACTCCAGGATCTTGGTGCTTATTTTGGCTTGTGGAGGTTTGTTATTTCCATGCCTTTTGATGAGAACCATATGGCCTCGCAGTCTTTGCGTCATACCTTGGCTTATCTTGCTCCTTGTATGATCTTCTTCTGAAGTCCTTTCTGGCCATCTTATAGAATCTTTTGCCCCATATTCATCCTCAGCTGCCTTGATTAGTCTTCTCCTTTCTTGGGCTGGAGAAGCAGCCTGAGAGCTCATAAGATTTGGAGGCTTCAGTGGAGGCTTCTGACATCTTAATTGTCCACGAATCCAGTCTCGCTTGTCATTGGAGTGAGAGTCTAATGAGAGACAATTAGACTTAATCTATTGCATGTCTCCCACTGACTCCCTTCTTGTTTCTCCCTTCTTGGCTTCGTCGCTGAGCCAGCTGAAAGCTTGTCTGAATTACATTCAGACTCTGAAAGATATCATCGACATCTGAGCTAGAATGTTTCGCCTTGGCAAGCACTTTCACTTTTTGATGTCAGCAGTTCCTGATGGGGTGGAACAGCATTAGTGCTTGTGCTCTCTGTCTTGCACACTGGACAGAGTTAAAAATATCTTCGAGGTTCATGAAATCTAATCCTTGCTTTCCAAAGTGCGATACACTGAGGTGGTGCTATGTCTTTGGGGCCATGATTTGTGCAAGTTAAATCTAATAATAAAATATAAAAAGGGACCCAGGTGTTAGCCTGTACAACCAAACAGATATGGTATGTTTAACTTCTCTTGAAAGGGGAAACTAGATCTGATATACTCTTGAATAGAGTATATGGTGCTTTTTGAGATTTTTCCTTTTTAATGAGGTACAAGCTGAGATATTAAGCACAAGAAAATTTTTCTTCATTCTTCTACCACCCTAGGTAGGCTGAGTTGATCAGAGAAGGTACCCTCGGTGTCCTGCGACAAGGCCTCAAAACCAGCTTCAAACTCTTTACAGTGGGGTTGAGAGAGTGATGACAGCTGTCAGCGTGTCTTTCGCTTTGCTGAGCCTCAAAGATAGATCTCCACAGAAGATGATTTCGCCTGGAGTCTTGACTTGAACACTTGAGAGCTGAAGAGATCTGAAGAATGTTTGAAAGCTTGATCTCTTTTTGAGAGTGTTCTTCTGAATTCTTGTTACAGAAGATTGAGAGAGTCACTGGTAGGAGGTGTCCTCTATGGACGGAAAATTTCTCTGGACGGTCTGAATTAATTACAGCCTTAATTGCTAAAATGTTCTCCTAGAAAAATCCCTTGAAACTTGATGCGGGCCTCTTCTTGGTGGCACTGTCAGTCTTTCGCAGCCTCCACCGCCATACTCGCCAAAACGAGAGCTCAGACTTTGGTAGAATGGACGGGGACGGTCCTCTCTCCTAGATAAGATGACAGTCAGGGGGAGGAAGAATAAGAAGGGAGAAAGAAGTGTACCTTCGTCGGAGAAGATGGCGGGGAGCGAGTCGAGGTCTCGCCGAAGGTATTGGACTTCAAAATTCTTCCCAGCGAAGAAATCGCAGAGGTATTTCTCGGCACCCCCCACCTTGGGGGTGTCATAATAGCATTCGGCAGGAGATACGAGGGCGACAGGGATACCTCCCAGATCCCCGCGGATGAAGACGAACCGCGTCAGTCAGTGGTGGTTTTTGTTCGGCGTCTCGCACACTTTCAGGCCTTGGCCTGTGAAGTAAGAGATGTTGTCGTCCTTGGCGTGGTAGATAAACAGCTTGCGGAAGGCAGTTAGACTAAACTCAATACGCTCTCGCCGCAGGTAACAGGCGAAAGCGATCAGCATGGAGATGGCGTTGGGGTTGAATTGGGCCGGGACGACCCCAAAGTACTTCAGCACTAGCTTGACCTCCGGTCAGAGGGGAAGCCGCAGCCCCGCCTCGAAGTGCGAGACGGGGAAGGCCAGCTCATTGGGGTAGAAGGTGTTGATGCATTTTCCAACTTTGGGCTGGTGAGACAGATAGCTGTCGGAGAGATACTCGCTGGCAAATCGAGCGTGGTCTTCCTCTGGCAGTCTGCCGAGAGGGAAGTCGTAGTCCACGAAGCGCTTTCCGCAACGGCTGCGCACATCGCCCTCTTCAATCTTTTTCTTTCCCATGACTGGCGAGAAAGCGCAAAAGAGGGAGACGACGGTTCAGAGAGAGATGCGAGATGGCGAAGGGGAGACGGGAACCGGGATCAAAGAAACTGTTGGGTATATTGGTCTAAATATACCTGATTTGAAGAAGCCTCACCCAACTCAATAATATACATCAAAATGTATTTGATGTATTTTGAGTTACATGTGCAGGTTAAGTATTTGCAGGAAATGATGCAAAAGTTTCTAAGTCCATGTGTCGACACCCAGAGGGAAAGTGTCGACACTTAAGAAGACCTGTGTCGACACCCAGACAAGCAGTGTCGACACTTGGAGTCATTGTGTCGACACCAGGGATGCTGAGTCGACACCAGACAGAAAGTGTCGACACAAGGAGCTGTGTCGACACTCAATGAAGAAAAGCCAGTAAAGCTGTGTCGACACTTAACAGTTGTGTCGACACCCAGTGAAGCTGTGTCTACATCAGAAAGTGTCGACACTTGGAGCTGTGTCGACACTCAGCAAAAGTCAGCAGAGACTAAGTACAAGTGTCGACACTCAGAACAATGTGTCAACACTCAACAGAAGAGTCAACACTTGAAGTAAGTGTCGACACCCAGAACAATGTGTCGACACTTAGCAAAAGAGTCAACACTGGAAGTAAGTGTCGACACCCAGAACAATGTATCGACACTTAGCTGAAGACTCAACACTTGAAGAAAGTGTCGACACAAGGAGATGTGTCGACACTTAGCAAAGAACAGCAAAGTTCAACAAAATATTCTAAGTACAAGTGTCGACACTAATGGAATGTGTCGACACTCAGCCAGAGTCTCAGCAGAAGAAGAAAGTGTCGACACCATGAGCAATGTGTCGACACTCAACAAGTATCAACAATGAAGACATGTGTCGACACTTGACAGATTCAACACATGAAGATGTGTCGACACAAAGGTGTTGTGTCAACACATAGAAGAATTCAGCAAAATTTTGAAGAACAAGTACTTGTGTCGACACTCAATTTCAGTGTCGACACATGAAGAAGTAGTGTCGAGATACAAAATCTACAACACAAGGAGTTGTGTCGACACCTTGTAGGCTAGTGTCGACACTTGGTCTATAAGTGTCGACACTTAAAGACAGAAAGTCTCGACACTTTCAGACAGACAGAGAATTTTCAAGAACTGACTGGATGACTTGACAGCTGCCATTCCAGCCGGTCTACAGCACCTGTCAGAGTTGTCAGAATTCAGTTATGGACCGGACCAGCCGGTTACCATGAAGAAGGCCTATAAATAGGCCTATGCTGTCTACAGAAATTGATTGATCAAAAAGTTGTTGAAGAAGAATAAGTTCAAATCAGTGATCAAGTATTCAACAAAGAAGATCTTGCAATTCCTTGAAGATTCAAGTGCAGATCTAAGAAGTTGGAGAGAGAGAGCTCCATCCAAGAAATCAGCTGTTGGAACCCAGCTGAGAAGAAGGATTCAGATTGGTCTGAATCTTAAGAAGCAGAGATCAAGGATCAACTGCAGAGAAATCAGTCTTATTGTGTTCTACTTTCAAGAAGCTTTGAAGAAAAGCCAAGTCAGATTGATTTCAGCTGAGTTCTTCCAAGAACTCATCAAGAATCTCACAACTTATCTCTCTTTTATCTAAGTTGTTGAGTTTATACATTTTGTATTCATTATAACTTGTAGGATCCTTTGGATCTGAGATTGTAAGCCTGCATTTATAAAGGCTGAGGGTAGGAGAGTTAAATCTCTGAGTGTAGGCCTTGGTGGCTGAGTGTAGGCCTTGGTGGCTGAGTGTAGGCCTTTGTGGCTGAGTGTAGGCTTTGTGGAAAATCTGAGTTGTAGGGCCTTGGGCCTGAGGTGTAGGAGCCTGTTTTGGGTTCTGAGTTAGTGGAGAAGTTTGGCCGAATCTAGTACACTGCTAGATAGGCGAAGGGGGGAAAGTGGATGTACCCAAAGCTTGGGGAACCACTATAAATCTCTGTGTCTACTGTGTGTTTGTGGATTGCTGTGATTGGTGAATGTGTGTTGTGATAGATTAGATATAAATTTGTGATATTATCTGTTTGCTGCCTAAAAAAGATAAAAGATTCAAGTCACCTATTCACCCCCCCTCTAGGTGTTTAGGTACTATATCTTTCAAGTGGTATCAGAGCGAGAATCCTCAAAAAGGAATAACAGTCTGAGGAGATCCTGTTGGCAGATTTAGGTTAAGTCAATTACAGATTCAAGAAAATCAAGAACTATGGGTTCCACTGAAAATCACAAGGAATTGGGATCCATGAAACTACCTATATGTAGGAAGGAAATCTTTGGCATATGGAAGGAAAGGGTGAGGTTGTTTATGGAAGCCTCAGACCCTAGGATTTATATCACAGTAAAGGAAGGGCCATATGTGCCCATGAAGGTGTCAGTCTTGGATGCAAATCAAAGAACACCAAAGGATTTCTCAGAAATGACAAAGGATGAAATTGTTCTAGCCACTATGGATAAGAGGGCTCAGAACATCATAGTGAGGTTCATAGATGATGCCACTTTTCAGAATCTAATACACTGTAAGACAGCCAAAGAAATGTGGGAAACTCTTATTGTGTACATGGAGGGTTCTGAAGAAGTAAGGCAAGACAGAAAATCCTTGCTAAATCAAGAGTATGAAAGTTTTAGACAAGGAAAGGGTGATAGCATAACTGAGTGCTACAAGAAGTTCTACAGGATAGTGAATGAACTCATGTCCTATGGCAGAGAGTTCAGTAATTATGAACTAAATGACAAGTTTCTAAGGTCCCTAACTAAAGATTGGGACACCAAGATCTGTGCCATTAGAGAAATGGCTAAGTTGGCAGAAATTCCTCCACCTACACTGTTTGGCAAACTGTTGTCTTATGAAATGCAGTTGACAGTGAGGAAAGAAGAGGAGAAATCCATAAGAAATGAACACAAGGAAAGGACAGTGGCCTTCAAGACAGAAGCCCCCAGAAAGTACAGATGTAAGTCACCTTCTCCTCCACCAAAAGTTGTTGAATCTGAGTTAGATGAGTCAGTCAGTACAAAGTCTGAAAGCAGTGAAAGTGATGAAGACTTTGCTGCCTTTACAAGACATTTCCAGAAGTTCTTAAAGAAGAAACAATGGAGGACAAGGCCTTCTACTTCACAGGGAAAGGAAGACTCTTATCAGAAAAAGAAGTCTTCAAAGAAAGACAAGAAAAAGTCAAAGTCTAGCAAAGCTACACTGTCAAAAATTATGTGCTGTTGTTGTAATAGACAAGGTCATGTGATAGCAGATTGTCCTGAGAAGAGAAAGGAGTCTAGTGACAAGAAAAGGACTCACTACAAGGGCAAGAAGGAGAAGTCTTTTGTTGCTAAAAAGGACAAGACCCTGTCAGATATCTCTTCATCAGAAACTGAGTCAGATGCTGAGGCATATATTGGACTGTTTTCTGAGGAAGAAGAGGAAGAGTTCATGCAGATTATGAATTCTATATATGAACAAGAAGACTGCCAGTGCCAAGGACTAATGGCATTGACAGAAGGTGACAAAATCATGGAGCAGCCAGGACCCAGTAAGGTACAAAGTTCAACTTTCAGTTCAATTTCTTGTGCCAGTACAGATTCAGATTCATCATCAAGTGATGAGAGTGCATCTGAGTCTGAAGCAGATATTCATCAGTGATAGATGAATACAAGGTTCTGTTACAAGCTTACATGAAGAGCAAGTCCCTAGCCAAAAGTCAGGCAAAGGAAATTGCTGATCTTAAAGCTGCTGCAACTGAGCTTGAGAAGCCTTTTGATCAAAAACTTAATGAGATAGCCAGATTGAAGCACATAACTGTGATTCAAATGGGAACTATATCATTTAAGAATGATCAAATCAAGAGTCTGGAGATTAATCTTCAGAAGTAAAAGGACTTAGTTGCTAGGTTTTCTAAACCTAAGTCAGTTCTACCTTTAATTGATGAATTTGTTCATCACAAAGGCAAGGCTGGACTGGGTTTTACAAGATCTGCAAGGACTGTTCAGTCCAAGTCCAAGTCCAAGGGCAAAGCCCCAACACTCAACAAGCCAACTGTGGATAAAACAGCTAAGACAGTACCTAAGCAAAGGTACAATAAGTTTGAGTGTTGGTGCTGTGCCAAGGTTGGCCACTATGCAATGGACTGTTGGCACAATGCTAGTGCCAAAGTAAGTAGCAAACTGCCTACTGGAATACCAGTAGGTAGCCATGTCAGGATGAAAACTAACAAGTACCAAGGACCCAAGAATTCTTTGGGTTCTAAGGTTCATTAATCTGTTTTGCAGGTGAGTCCAAGTTGTCATGCCCCAATATGGTACTTGGACAGTGGATGTTCCAGACATATGACTGGAACAAAGGGATTACTAAGGGACTACATTCCAATCAAAGATGGTCCAAAAGTCACCTTTGGTGGTTCTAAAAAAGGAATCATCAAAGGGTTTGGTAATATTTCTAGTAACTTAGTTACCATTACTCAAGTGGCTTATGTTAAATGGTTGAAACACAACCTAATAAGTATAAGTCAATTAAGTGATGTAGGGTATGACATCTCATTTGTTAAGAATGGTTGTCATATCAAGAGGTCAATTGATCAAGAGGTCATTTTGACTGGTTATAGAAAGAGGAATGTCTACTGCCTAGACATCATGTGTGAGACCAATGGTTCTCAAGTGTGTCTTGTAGCTGATGAGACAGTCTCTCATTGTGTCAAATGGCACAAGAGGCTAGCTCATCTAAATTACAAGATAATTGGCAAACTCTTTAGCCAAGAGTTAGTGAGGAATGGTCCTCAAGTTAAGTGTGTTAAAGATGGTATTTGCTCAGCTTGTCAAAAGGGCAAGCAGACTAGATCCACCTTTAGAAGCATAGAAAACAAAGATGCTGTGAGGTGTTTATACCTCTTGCATATGGATCTCTTTGGTTCAATGCCAGTTCACAGCCTAGGTTGGAAGGTCTATACCTTTGTAGTTGTAGATGACTACTCAAGGTTTTCCTGGGTGTTCTTCTTAAGACAGAAATCTGAAACATCCAATGTCTTCTATAGTTTTGTTAGACAAATTCAGAATGAACTAAATAGTACAGTGGTCAAAATAAGAAGTGACCATGGTACTGAGTTTCAGTCTGATAGCATGACAAAACTATGTGAAGACTTTGGGATATTTCAAGAGTTTTCCTCACCAAGAACACCTCAGCAAAATGGCATTGCTGAGAGAAAGAATAGAACTTTGATTGAGGCTGGTAGGACCTTATTAAGTGATACATCACTACCAGAATACTTCTGGGCTGAAGCAGTCAATACTGCATGCCATGTTATTAATAGGGCTACCATAACTAAAGGCCTCAACAAGACCCCCTATGAGGTTGTGAAAGGCAGGAAACCAAACCTATCCTACTTCAGGATCTTTGGTTGCAAATGCTTCATACTTAACAATGGAAAGTCTTACTTAACTAAGTTTGCTGCCAAGTCCCAAGAGGGAATTTTTGTTGGGTACAGCAACAATAGTAAGGCTTATAGAGTCTACAACTTGTCAACTCAAGTTGTAGAAGAGACTGTACATGTAGTATTTGATGAAACTAGGCTTATTAACAATGAGTTGTCTAGTAGTGTATGCAGCCCCACAGGTTTAACAAAGAAAATGGACAAGCTCACTCTAGAAGAAGAATCTACTGCAAGACAGCAAGTAGAAAACAGTGGCTGTTGTCCAGGGGGAGTATTACATGTACCAAATGCAGAAGAAATACAAGGAGTACAGCAAGATAATAAAACTGAAGTGGTTCAACCAGAAGTCAGGATGCCTCCAGCCAATAGGCATCTTAGAGATCATCCAGTAGAGCAGATTATTGGAGATCCAAGACAAGGGGTACAAACAAGGAGTAGGAACCTGAATGCAGCAATCTACTCCAGTTTCCTATCCCAAGTTGAACCTAAGAAGTTTGAAGAAGTCATCAAAGACCCTCTTTGGATTGAAGCTATGCAAGAAGAACTCAATCAATTCAAGATATGCAAGGTCTGGGAGCTTGTTCCTAAACCTAAATACCACAATATAATTAGAACCAAGTGGATCTATAGGAATAAGATGGATGAACAAGGAGTCATTATTAAGAACAAAGCAAGACTGGTTGCTAAAGGATATAGGCAGGAAGAAGGTATTGATTTTGATCAAACCTTTGCTCCAGTAGCCAAACTGGAAGCCATAAGGATGTTCCTGGCCTATGCAACTTTTCAAGGATTCAAAGTTTACCAAATGGATGTCAAGTCAGCATTTCTAAATGGTAATCTTAAAGAGGAATTCTATGTGGAACAGCCCTCAGGTTTTGTTGAATCAACTCTACCTAATCATGTCTATAGACTTAGGAAAGCTTTATATGGGTTAAAACAAGCCCCTAGGGCTTGCTATGAAACCCTGTCTAGTTTCCTCATTGAGAATAAGTTCACAAGGGGGAAAATAGACAAGACTCTATTCCTTAGGGAATCTAGAGGCAAAGTAATACTAGTCCAAATATATGTAGATGACATTATATTTGGGTCTACTGAAAGTAGCCTTTGCAAAAAGTTTGCAAAGCTAATGCAAGGTCAATTTGAGATGAGTAGTATGGGAGAGCTAAAGTTCTTCTTGGGTCTCCAAGTAAGACAGACTGAGAGTGGTTTATCCATATGCCAGTCCAAGTTCACCTTAGAACTCATAAGGAAGTATGGTATGGATTCATCCAGCACCATGAAGACTCCTATGGGGTCAAGTATGTCTCTTAGCAAGGATGATGCAGGGAAGCCTGTAGATGAAACCTTGTATAGAGGGATAGTTGGCTCCCTATTATACTTGACTGCAAGTAGACCAGATATCATGTATGCTACATGTGTCTGTGCTAGGTATCAAGCCTGCCCTAAAGAGTCTCATTTGACTGCAGTCAAAAGGATATTGAGATATCTAAAGGGCACTCCTTATCTAGGCCTCTGGTACCCTAGGAATGGGGATTTTGATCTAACAGGTTATTCAGATGTAGACTTTGCAGGATGCAAAGAAGATAGAAAAAGCACTACTGGAACCTGTCAATTCCTAGGTGGAAGACTGATTTCTTGGAGTAGCAAAAAGCAAACAAGTGTGGCTATCTCCACTGCAGAATCAGAGTATGTGGCTGCAGGAAGTTGCTGTGCTCAACTTCTTTGGATACAACATCAGCTAGAGGACTATGGAATTCAGGTAAGTAGAACTCCACTCTTTTGTGATTCTACTAGTGCTATTTCAATAGCTAATAATCATGTATCCCATAGTAGAACAAAACATATTGAAATTAAATATCATTTTCTTAGGGAGCATGTAGAAAGAGAAGATATTTTACTTGAATATGTTAAAACAGATGAACAACTAGCTGATATGTATACTAAGCCCCTAGAAGAAGCTAAGTTCAATAGGTTTAAGATTGAACTAGGAATAATAAACTTAGAGTAAGTTTATAGTATTGAAATTGGCTAAGTAAAAAGATGTCGACACATAGAGATTTCTGTGTCGACGCAGATAGTAGGTATCGACACTTCAGGAAAAAGGTGTCGACACATCTAGGAAGTTAGTGTCGACACTTCAGAATATTAGTGTCGACACATGACAAGTTGGTGTCGACACAGCTAGGGTGGTGTCGACACATAGTGTTTACTCAGAATTATCTAAGTAAAGTCTCGACTAAATGTCGAGTTAAGTGGTGTCGACACATAAACAAGTGTCGACACATATAATCTGTTGACTAAACTTGTGTCGACACATATGTGTCGAGACATTATAAGTCAGTGTCGACAGTTATCGCTAGTGTCGACACAATTTAAGTTGACTGCCCGCCTTTTCATCTTCAAAATTAGAAAGGTATAAATAGGGTTTTGCCTTAGTTTGTCGACACGCTTTCAAAGTTTCGAGACCAAAACTTGTGTGTCGACACCTCTCTTCTCTCCAGTCCAATTCTTCAAACCGTAATGGCGCCAAAGCTTGAGGAGAACGTTAATGAAGGCTACGAGCTGGTGCGCGACGCATTTGGGGATGCTGACCAGGAAATCAAGAACGTTATAACCCTAGTTGCAGACTCGGGATTAGAATTTCTGGTTTCTGAGCCTACAAAGATCTGGAAAAAGGAAGTCTTGGAATTCCTAAATGGAGCTAAGATAGATGAAACTGGATTCAAGATTAAATCCAGGGTTCATGGTGAGAAGGTGAAGGTTTCACCTAAACGTTTGAGGAAAGTGTTACAGCTCCCAAGAACTAAAGAAGAAGATGAAGTTACAGCTTCAAAGAACAGAGAAGCTCTTACCTGGTGTGGTCTAGATTCTACAATGAAAATAGGATCTGTGTTTAACAGGAAGGGAATGAATAGCCAGGGGAAATTCCTCTCTGAAATAGTTGGCAAAGTAATCCTCAGTAAGCCTGGAGGGCATGATAGAGTATCAGCCCATATGTTCAGTGTAATGACAAAGATCATCTTCACTTTGCAAACAGATTGGTCTGTTATAGTGTTTGAGAAAATCAAGGAAAGCCTGAAGAAGCCCAACCTGGGCAGAATCATAAGTCTATACCTAGCTGGTACCATACCTGAAGTTATGGGTCATGCTGCTGGAAGTAAAATAAATCATATGAGAAAAATGGATCTAAGGATATTTTCCAGATGGGACAGGGTGTTGTCTAAGGAGATGCCTACCCCTGAGAAGAAAGTTCCTAAGAAAGTATCACCCCCAAAGAAGAAGAGGAAAATTGCCCCAGTGGCTCAAGAGTCCACTAGCAGCTCAGACAGTGAAGAACAAGTTGTCTTCTCACCAGATGACAATGAGGAAGGAACTGTTGTGAAGTCTCCAGCACAACAAGTGGATGTTGAGATCCAGGGGGAGCTACCTCAAGCTAGCCCCATTCACAAGGATCACATCCAGGGGGATTCTCTAGCTGTAGATGAGCCAACTACTCTAGAGAGTGAGCAAGCTACAACCACAATACTAGAGGTAATCACTGAACTAAATGCTTTAGACTTTCCTATAGAGGATACTGATTTGACTGATGTTCATCAGCAAACTCAGCTGGATAGCAAAGTCCTAGATGGTGTCATGGAAGACACATCTGCTGCAGCTCAGCTTGTTTCTGATCCAGTGGTAGAAGAGCCCAGACTTTCTCCAGCTCATTCACCACAAGAGTATACCATGGAAGATCTTTTCTTAAATCTGGATCAAACAGATTTTGACAAGGACAATGCTGCTGCTGAAGTAGAGAATGCTCCAATTGAGGGGGAGCAAGTTGTATTTCTTGAAGAGCCTGCAAGAAAAGAAACTGAGAAGGCACCAGATGTGCAGACTGAGAGGCCCCCAAGCCCTAAGGAGAGGGTAGAAATTGCTAGCTCCTCAGCTTCTGAAGATGAGGAGACAGCAAGAGCTCAGAAAAAGAAACTTTATGTATTCAAGAGAAGGAGCCAAAGTTATAAGAAGGCCTTACAATCTATTGCTCCACAGCCTATAGCACAGCCAGCTCCAACTGTGGATTATAGTGCTTTAATGGTTGCAATGCAAGTCAAGTTGGATGAGCAAAGGCAGGCCATTGAAAAGTATGTTGATGAAGGGCAGAAGTCTCTCCAATTTGATCTAGCCCAGGACATAAAGTCAATAAGATTTGAAATGAATCTTAACAAGAAGGAGATGACAGACTACTTCCACAAAGGGGGGAATGCAGTAGTGTACTTAGCTACACACCAAGAAAAGATTAAAACTCAAGTTGATGACATAGCCCTGAAGCAAGGATATGTACTCGAAAATCAACTTAGAATGAATGACAATTTGACAGAATCTCATAATGCAATTATCACAGAAATAAAAAACATAGCTGCTGGACCTTCTACCTCTACTGCTACTGTTAAAGCTGAATTTGACAAAGTATTCCAGGAAGAAATCACTGCTGTTAAGACTGCCATTCAAGAATCTCAGAAGATCATCTCTGAAAAACTCCAAAGGTTAAGACCTTTCTACAGGGATGGAGTTAATTATCTCAATGCTCAAGTGAGATTTCAAAAAGATGACTTAAGGGATCATATTGAAAGAGAAGTCATAAAGGGGGAGAGAGTGTTAGTCAAGGCAAGCTCTGATCATGCCAAGTGGATATCTAATTCCATCAGAGCTATACTGGGTTATCCTCCTCTTTGTGATGATGACAATGTTGCTAAATCTGGAATTCATCCTGCATATTTAGGAGGGGAGCAACCAGAAGTGGCTCAAGTTATTTACCCTCCTCCAGATTTTGACATGATCCATGCTGACATACAGTCCATGTATAGCCCACCTGGGGGTAAGGACAATGTCATAATTGAGAAAGTTGTTCAGCCTGTCTCTGAAGCTTTACAGGAAACCATCTTGAAGGAGCAAGCTGAAGAAAAAACCAGATTATCAAAGAAGAGGGTTAGGGAACAAGTTGAACAAAGACCAGACTTTGAGCAGTGCAGCCCTACCTCAAGAAATATCATTTTAACTGCCTGGAAAGCTGCCAAAGATAATGTGCATGACAGGAACAAATGGTTTTCTGAGGCTGAATGGAGAAAACATGAGATCAGGCAGGAGGCAATAGTCCAGTATAGAAGAAAGGCCAAGATGGGAAAGCTACCTCCTACAGCTCTGGAGCCTAGCAAGTACTTTCCCAAGCCTTATCACTACTTTGAGAGGCAAAAGATTAAGGCTGAGGAACTCAAGAAGAAAGAGCTGAAAGGTAAGAAGCCTGCTGAAACAGAAGATGCTGAAGCTCCTATTCAAGCCAGAGTTCAAGCTGGAAAAGGAATAGTCATTAAGGAGGCTGAACAGAAATAGCTTAGAAAATTTCTTAAGTTTACTATGTATTCTTTTGGTATAAAACATTCTGTAAACTTTAGAATTTTGTATATGACAAAGTATTGGAACAATGTTTTGTGTGATAAATTTGTTGTGTAATAAATTTGTTTCATAAATTGTTCTGTGATGATGATGTATACATGTGTGATTGATACATGTTTATGTTTACCCTGCTATATATAATCCTGTTTTACATCATTTTGTAATTTTATTATGAATGGTGTATATCATTGACTAAGGGTTATGACTTCTCCAAATAGGGGGAGATTGTTGGGTACATTGGTCTAAATGTACCTGATTTGAAGAAGCCTCACCCAACTCAATGATATACATCAAAATGTATTTGATGTATTTTGAGTTACATGTGCAGGTTAAGTATTTGCAGGAAATGATGCAAAAGTTTCTAAGTCCATGTGTCGACACCCAGAGGGAAAGTGTCGACACTTAAGAAGACCTGTGTCGACACCCAGACAAGCAGTGTCGACACTTGGAGTCATTGTGTTGACACCAGGGATGCTGAGTCGACACCAGACAGAAAGTGTCGACACATGGAGCTGTGTCGACACTCAATGAAGAAAAGCCAGTAAAGCTGTGTCGACACTTAACAGTTGTGTCGACACCCAGTGAAGTTGTGTCTACATCAGAAAGTGTCGACACTTGGAGCTGTGTCGACACTCAGCAAAAGTCATCAGAGACTAAGTACAAGTGTCGACACTCAGAACAATGTGTCGACACTCAACAGAAGAGTCAACACTTGAAGTAAGTGTCGACACCCAGAACAATGTGTCGACAATTAGCAAAGAGTCAACACTGGAAGTAAGTGTCGACACCCAGAACAATGTGTCGACACTTAGCTGAAGACTCAACACTTGAAGAAAGTGTCGACACAAGGAGCTGTGTCGACACTTAGCAAAGAATAGCAAAGTTCAACAAAATATTCTAAGTACAAGTGTCGACACTAATGGAATGTGTCGACACTCAGCCAGAGTCTCAGCAGAAGAAGAAAGTGTCGACACCCAGAGCAATGTGTCGACACTCAACAAGTATCAACAATGAAGACATGTGTCGACACCAAGAAGCAGTGTCGACACTTGACAGATTCAACACATGAAGATGTGTCGACACAAAGGTGTTGTGTCAACACTTAGAAGAATTCAGCAAAATTTTGAAGAACAAGTACTTGTGTCGACACTCAATTTCAGTGTCGACACATGAAGAAGAAGTAGTGTCGAGATACAAAATCTACAACACAAGGAGTTGTGTCGACACCTTGTAGGCTAGTGTCGACACTTAGACAACATGTGTCGACACTTGGTCTATAAGTGTCGACACTTAAAGACAGAAAGTCTCGACACTTTCAGACAGACAGAGAATTTTCAAGAACTGACTGGATGACTTGACAGCTGCCATTCCAGCCGGTCTACAGCACCTGTCAGAGTTGTCAGAATTCAGTTATGGAGCGGACCAGTCGGTTACCATGAAAAAGGCCTATAAATAGGCCTATGCTGTCTACAGAAATTGATTGATCAAAAAGTTGTTGAAGAAGAATAAGTTCAAATCAGTGATCAAGTATTCAACAAAGAAGATCTTGCAATTCCTTGAAGATTCAAGTGCAGATCTAAGAAGTTGGAGAGAGAGAGCTCCATCCAAGAAATCAGCTGTTGGAACCCAGCTGAGAAGAAGGATTCAGATTGGTCTGAATCTTAAGAAGCAGAGATCAAGGATCAACTGCAGAGGAATCAGTCTTATTGTGTTCTACTTTCAATAAGCTTTGAAGAAAAGCCAAGTCAGATTGATTTCAGCTGAGTTCTTCCAAGAACTCATCAAGAATCTCACAACTTATCTCTCTTTTATCTAAGTTGTTGAGTTTATACATTTTGTATTCATTATAACTTGTAGGATCCTTTGGATCTGAGATTGTAAGCCTGCATTTATAAAGGCTAAGGGTAGGAGAGTTAAATCTCTGAGTGTAGGCATTGGTGGCTGAGTGTACGCCTTGGTGGCTGAGTGTAGGCCTTTGTGGCTGAGTGTAGGCTTTGTGGAAAAGCTGAGTTGTAGGGCCTTAGGCCTGAGGTGTAGGAGCCTGTTTTGGGTTCTGAGTTAGTGGAGAAGTTTGGCCGAATCTAGTACACTCCTAGATAGGCGAAGGGGGGAAAGTGGATGTACCCAAAGCTTGGGGAACCACTATAAATCTCTGTGTCTACTGTGTGTTTGTGGATTGTTGTGATTGGTGAATGTGTGCTGTGATAGATTAGATATAAATCTGTGATATTATCTGTTTGCTGCCTAAAAAAGATAAAAGATTCAAGTCACCTATTCACCCCCCCTCTAGGTGTTTAGGTACTATATCTTTCAGAAACCGCTTAAAATAATAAAGCAGAGGGGTCGGGGTTGGAGATATTTATAAGGGATAGGGGAAAGAGGCGGGAAAGTCAGGCGTCGGGAAATGAGAGGACACCCCGACGTTTCGTTTTTTCCCTCTCTCTCTCTCTCAACCTATCTCACTCTCCCTATCTCACTCTCTCTCTAGAACTCAAGAGGCGGGGGTGCCGCAGCATTCTTTTCGAGGCAAGCCATCATTACATGACTAATAGAATAATAGCTAATCATGACAATAATGAAAAGACGGCGTGATATGACCAATGCATTACCAAAAGTTTAAAATAGATCGTCCCGCAGAAGGGAACATCTCACCCAAATAAGTTTATACAACACATCAGCAATCAAACAGCGAAATTGAAAGACAAGATTCGGAGAAGGCGAGACGGGACTGCGACGGTTTTAGTTCTGCACCCATTGCCAGCGGCCATCTTTACCTCCCGCGCATGGAGGGCGGCCGGGAAGGTGAAAGGCGCGAGCAGCGATCACGCCACGGCGCGCGAGATGAAGATGTTCGTCCGTCTCATTTAAGATGGCTTGGGGGTCGGTCCCGTCTAGCACCCCGTCCGCTTCCATCCTGGCGGAAAGGCGGTGATAATCTGCTTCTATCCACTCCATGCGCCGATCGGAGGCTTGCTTCTCCAGCTCCATCTCGCGGATTATGTGCGTGTATTTGCGGAACATCCTGGCCGTCCTCCGCTTCAATTCCAGGGGGTCCATGGGATCACCCAAGTAGTCCTCGATCTCGCCAGGATGAGGAAGAGGCGAGAGGGGGGAGACGCGGGAGCTTCTTCAGTATCGGAATCAAATTGGACGCCTGCGGAAATAGCAAGAGATCACAAGCAAGGATGAGCCCACGCGAGTCGGATAAAAGAAGGCGAATTAACAGAAAGGCGAGAAGGGAAGAGATCTTACTGTGGATGCGAGGGTTCCCCACCACTCGCGAGAGGTTTTATCTCCGCGAGGGGGGTGGGGAGGCCGCCTTGGGCGAGTCAGTGCGCTGAGGAACTCGGCTTATATTATCGGGAGGATTGGCAGGCACAGGCGAATCAGCAAAGCTTCCCTGAAAAAGCGTAGTCAGCAGGCGAGACCAGAGAAGGGAAAGAGTAATGTGATTACCTGCTTCTCTCCGGAAGAAGCGAAGGGGTTGTCTGTCGAAGGGGCAGAGGAGGTTGTGCCCGCCGAGAGAGGGGGGAAGGCGGCTTTCGTCCTCTTTACGCGAGAGGGCGGAGAGAATAAGGGGGGAGTGCGCCCCAGATCCGGGAAAAGGGCGTCGTGTTGGCTTTGTTTCGCCTTCGCACAATCGCAAGGCGCTCGCGGAAACTTTGACTGTGAGACATTCCGAAAGAAAAAGAGATGAAGGCTAAAGGGTTCCAAATGAAGACTGTGATCTCATATTTATAGGCCCTATAGGTGGGGGCCACCAAAGATTCTCATAAAGAAATCCTCGCATCACGAGCCACGGTTGGACTATCTTTCCGTGGTTATGGCAACCTCGAAAACAGCGGGGATTGTGTACAACCTCGGGCTCGCGAAAGGTGATCCAGCAAGCAAGAAAGGGGGACTGGCGAGGTGAGAGGATTCCCACGAGCAAGAGGAGAGACGTATGAACAGCTCTCTGAGTAGGCAAGACCTCTTAGTTGGGCGAGACCTCCTATGGGCGAGATGGCCTAGAGGCGAGAGGCAGGCGAGACAGACGGGACGGCCGTCTCGCCCGCCAATACCCTCCCACTCGCCGCATGCGAGAGGGGAGTTCTCACCCTTCTTCCACCGAGGAGGGATCTTACCTTTATGCCCCAGGTAATTTTACATATCTACCCCTGGAGGTCTGCGTATAGCTCTCCAGAACAACGGAGTTTGGGTGTTAGCAGACCCAGTCCGGGGTGTTTTGGTCTTTTCAGGGTGATTTAGAAGTGATATTTGCAGAGCAGATTCAGGGGCCTATAAATAGACCGATAAGGTGCCTGAGAACAGGTTGTTGAACCTTTCCACTATCTTCCTCACAGGCACCTAGCTCAGCACTGGCTAGGGAGGGGAAGACTTTCAGTTCTTCCGGGTAAGAGGTGGTACCTCCATGCTGAGTCCCCTCGGTCTGTTTTCAGGTCACTGACTCTCATTAGGAGGGTAGCGCAGGGAGAGTACGTGTGGGCTGCATCCTGTTTCGAACTCTAGGAGGGATCAGAAAGTTGGTTCCAACACTCCTTACCGAGCTGGAGGGGGCGAATGTGAAGCTGAAGGAGGAGAACACAAGCCTCAGCCGCAAGGTCCGCCGCCAAGCGGAGATCTTCTTCCCGGCTCGCGACGCCATCCCTACCCTCCCGTAAAAGATGTCGAGGATCTTTGGCGAGGCCGACGTCGCCGAGAGGCTGTGGATCAACTCAATCCAGGCCGCCGAATGTACCCTCTAGTAATGGAGGATACAGGAGTGCTGGTTGAGGGGTGCGAGGAGATCTCAGTCCGGGACCTGATGTAGAGCCTGTTCTCGGCGACGCCGCCCAGCGAGAAGGAAGACAGCCTCGATGCGCTCTTCGGGAAGGGCTTCCAGGACTTGTCTGGAGAATGGGGGGAGGATCGCCAGTCTGGCGAGCGGGGCAAAGGCTGATATATATATATATATATATATATATATATATATATATATATATATATATATATATATATATATATATATATATATATATATATATATATATATATATATATATATATATATATATATATATATATATATATATATATATATATATATATATATATATATATATATATATATATATATATATATATATATATATATTCCCTTTTTTCTTGTAATCTCGCCGAGGCGAGCTCCCCATGTAATTACCATTATTTCATTGAATACATTTTCCCACAATCTTTCTATTTTTTCTATCTTCTTTCTGGACTTTCTTGCTGCGCCCTGCTTGCTTAAGAGCCCTACCCCTGGCGACCTCGCGTAGATAGGTTTTTGCGAGTAGTATGGTTGTTAGGGCTTGTTCCTGAGAATACACCTTGAGGACTCGCCGATTCTTAGATGATCCGGGGGTGGACTATCCGCCACACTGGGCACACTACCCACAACTCGCTCGTGAGCTACTCATAATTTTATCAATATAAGACCAAAATTGAAAAATTTCCCGAGTAATATTGAGAAGGGGTGAAGTGTCCTGCCAGAGCTAGCGTCCCTTCAGCGAGATCTAAGGGCCCGACTTGCCGCCCTTCTGCTGGGGCCGAGCTGAGCTTGGCGAGTCCTGACTTGCCTGTGCAGAACTTTTTCCCCCTATTTTTTAGAAAAATGCCAAACTCCTTGGACACCATCTGAAGAGTATAGGACTCTCCCGAGTGACATCCAGCCCTGCCAACTAAGTGAGAGCCTGATAGCGGGATCTACTCGGGGTCCGGATAGACACCATCGAGTGACTTCCAGTCCTGCCAGCTAGGTGAGAGCCTGATAGCGGGATCTGTTCAGGGTCCGGGTAGACACCATCGAGTGACTTCCAGCCCTGCCAGCTAGGTGAGAGCCTGGCAGCAGGATCTGCTCGGGGTCTAGGTAGACACCATCGATTGACTTCCAGCCCTGTCAGCTAGATGAGAGCCTGACAGTGGGATCTGCTCTGGGTCTGAGTAGACACCATCGAGTGACTTCCAGCCCTGTCAGCTAGATGAGATCTTGATAGCGGGATCTGCTCGGGGTCTGAGTAGACACCATCGAGTGACTTCTATCCCTGTCTGCTAGGTGAGAGCCTGATAGCGGGATCTGCTCGGGGTCTGAGTAGACACCATCGAGTGACTTCCAGCCATGTCAGCTAGGTGAGAGCCTGACAGCGGGATCTGCTCGGGGTCCGGGTAGACACCATCGAGTGACTTCCAGTCCTGCCAACTAGGTAAGAGCCTGGCAGCGGGATCTGCTCGGGGTCTGATTAGACTTCATCATATCGTACGAGTTACTGCAGCACAATCAGCATATCAAGAAGCTTTATTAAGAATAAAACATCGCTTACATATTCTCAAGGATAAAAGCGTTTCTGGTCGTCACCGCTCCACGTGAGACTTATGGTCTCGCCCTCCACATTTCGGAGTCGATACCCTCCTGATCTCAATGCTTCTTTTACAATGAACGAACCTTCCCAGCTGGGGTTGAGCTTCCCCACGGTTGCCGACCTTCTCGTTGCATCCACCTTTTTAAGCACCAAGTCCCCCTCTGCAAACTGTTTGACTCTGACGTGCTTGTCAAAGTACTTAGCCATTCTCCTCTTCACCTCTTCTCGTCGGATGGCGGAGAGGTCACGCAGCTCCTCCACCATATCTAGGGAGAGCCGCAGCTCTTCCTCTTTCTCGGCCTGCCATTCTTCCCTGCCTCTGATACCAATTGAAAGGGGAAACTAGATCTGATATACTCTAAAGGGGGGGTGAATAGAGTATATGGTGCTTTTTAAAAACACGAAGAAAAACTTTTGCAAAGCTTTACAACAATCGTTGTAATGAGTGTAAGCAGGGAAGCAGAAATAAAACTAAGCTATGCAGAAACTAAGCACAAGAAAATCTAGGCCAGAAACAAAAAGAAAACATGCAAAACCAGATGACACAAGGAAATATAGTGGTTCCCCAACTTGGGTACATCCACTCTTCTACCACCCTAGGTAGGAATCCACTGCAGGATGAGTTGATCAGGTGTCCTGGGCACCAATGAGCTTTTGATAAGGTGCTCAAAAACCAAATCAGATTTTTTGATCAGGTGTCTTGCCACCAATGAGCTTTTGACAAGGTGCTCAAAAACCAGATTCAAACTTTTGAAGGGAGTTTGAAAAACCCTTTACAGAATGGGGGTGAGAGAGTGATGGCAGTCTTCTCTTTCTCAAACAACTGAGAAGACTATGTGGATTCAGTGATGTTGTCAAAGCTCCCCCTGAGTCCTTAAAATCTTCAGGAAGATGAGCTTTGCTGAGGGTGATAGGCCTTCAAAGATAGATCTCCAGCAAAAGATGATTTCAGCAAGCTGAAATGTTGAGTGTCTGGAGTCTTGAGATGATGTTGGCCTTGAACACTTGAAAGCTGAAGAGATCTGAAGAATTTTTGAAGGCTTGATCTCTCTGATGAGTGTTCTTCAGAATTCTTGTTGACAGAATATTTTTCAGAGTCTCTGTGTATTGAGAGGTGTCCTATTCTTGTCAATCTTCTTCTTTTTGTTCTTGTCTGTTCTCTATCTTTATTAAAAAAAACATTCTCATTTATTCTCTGTCTCTGAATAGGATATTACTCTGTCAAAGATAGCCGTTGGTCTGCATTGATTACAGCCTTAATTGCATAATATGTTCTGAAGGAAAGTCCACTGATTTGTTCCTTGAAAAATTCCTTGAAACTTGCTCCAGAAGTAAATGAAAATGGCTGGCAGATCTTCTGAATTAAATGCAGAATAACTTCTATCTGATTTGAATTTGAATTCTGAAAGATAACTGAAATCGTCGAACTGAGCTCTGCTATCGTCGAGCTGAGCTCAGCGAACTGGAAAATGCAAGCAGCAAAGAAATCGTCGATTTGAGCTCAAAGATCGTCGAACTGAGCTCAGAGATAAGGATCCAGTGCAGAGTCAAAATCGTCGACCTGAGCTCAGCGATCGTCGAATGGAGTTCGACGATATTGAGACGTTGAGCTCAGCGATCGTCGACCAGAGCTCGACGATATTATGAGGCTTGAGCTCAGCGATCGTCGAATGGAGCTCGACGATCTGGCAAAGTTGAGCTAGACGATCGTCGACCGGAGTTCGACGAAATGTCGTGCTGAGCTTGACGATTTGGACTTGGTCTCCAGACAAACTTGGGTCTTCAGAGCAGCTTCCAATCCTAACCTTCTAACCCTTAGACTCAATTCTAATTGACCTATTAAGCTATACAGAAGGTCAAGACATAGATTCCTAGAGACATAGTGATCCTGACCCAAATTAGTAATAGGGTGTTCCAACAATCTCCCCCTATTTGGGTTAGGAAAACTATTTACAGACATATGAAAAACAAACAACATCATACAGAAAAAATACAGAAACAACAGAAGCTAGACATTACAGAACCATCACAGAGATATATATAAATATGATATCTAGAGGGCAGTCAGAAAAACCAAGAATTATCACCTTACAGAGTTATTCCTTTTCTTTGCCTTTTACCATTTTAATTTCTCTGTTAGGATCTAAAGCTTGTTGTTTTGATCTGGTATCATCAGCTGCACCCAAATAGATTTGCTTTGATGTCCTGGGAACCACTGCAGCTGGATGCAATTCCATGTATCTGTCTGCATCAAAGAACTTACTGGAGGCATATCTTTCTAACTCTTTTTGCCTTTGCTCTGACATGGTAGAGATATTGGAAGTGTCTAGCCTTTGTTCTTTTGCTTTCTTGATTTGATCTAAAGCAGCCAGCTCTTTCATTCTTGCAGTCCAAGCCATAGGATTCTTCTCAGGGTCCTCAAATGGAACAGGTGGCTCATACCTGTTGGAAGAAGTATCTTGAGGAGTCCTGGCAGTCACAGTATCTTTGAGCTTGTAGGGAAAAGGACCAGAAGATGTGTCAGATGGAACATGTCCTCCCCAAGAGTAAGGGTGCTGCCTGGAGTGTCCTTTAGAGTAAACCTGAGTTTCTCTTTGGTTTCCCCTATATCCTCCCCTTCTAGAGTAAGAGCCCCTAGACTGGCTTTCCCTTTGATATGTTCTTGCATGAGGTTGGTAGGGAGCCTGGCTTCTAGCAGGGCCTGAACTTGCAGAGCTGCCACCTGCACCTGCATCAGGTGGAGGTGGTGGAGGAGGATGAGGGTGCTTGAACTGAGTGGGACCTTTTTCATACTTCCTCTTCTTTTTCATAGCCTTTAACTGGTTCTTAGAGAATTGCATCCAATGCTCAGTGATTGGGCAATTGTGCAGAATATAATAGGGAACATCATTGTCATCTCTGACTTTGGCAGGAGGAACTCTTTTCAAAGCCTTACTTCTTGCCTTTCTTTTCTTTGCAATTGTGGCAGATGAGTCATCAGAAGCAGTGTTATAATCCTCAGATTCAGAACTTTGTGCATCATACAAGGCATCAATCTTCTTTATCAGATCTTCTTTCAGTTTAACAGCAGCTGATGGGGCAACAGATACAGAAGCAGGAGGAGCAACAGAAGCAGCAGATGTAACAGCAGATACTGGAGCAGCAGTAGATGTAACTATAGGTACTGGAGCAGCAGAAGAAACAACAGTGATTACTTCAGGCATTTTGGCAGCAGCAGGTTCAGAAACAATAACATCTACAGCAGGCTCAAAATCAACAGCCTCTGTCATCAAAAGATCCTGGGATGAGGGTATATCAGAAACATTCTCTTCAGCAGCAGATATAACTCCAGAGGCAGATACAGCCTTGTCTTCAGCAGCAGCAGCAGCAACATCATCAGAAGCAGTAGTTACTGACAGAATAAAATCAGAAATGATTTTGGGGTCACAGCAAGAGAAGGGCACTAGAGCCTTGGACAGATCTTCAGAGAGCTGGCCAGCAAGAACCTTTGGGGGCTGGACAGCATATGGCTCTGGGAGGCAGCAGAAGTAAGCAGTATCAAAAGTAGATAGCAAAGACCTTAGGTCTATTGCTAGTACTGGTGTAGCAGCAGCAGCTGGAGCATAGGAGGCAGCAGGCACAGGAACATCATCAGTAACAGCAGAAACAACAGCAGGGGCAGCAGCAGCAACAGCTTCATAGGGCATCTCCCCCTGCCTGGATGCAGATGCATGTGCATCAAGGCACACTGCTGGGGGTGCTGCTAGAGGAGGAAGGAAGGAGGAAAGCCTGGCAGAGAGAGCTGTCACTGACTGTTGTAGAGGAGCTAAAGAGGCCTCCATGAGAAGAGAGAGCCTGGGTGCAAGGAGCTCATACAACTGGTCAGCAAGGGCTGGGAGATCTACATGCTCAATGAGAGGAGCAGAGGTAGAGGGTATTGGGATGGCTGAGGAAGCTGGAGGTGGAGGGCTGGATGGTGAAGGGATAGAGGGCTGAGGTGTGGGAATTGTGGAGATGGAGGACAAGGGTATAGAGATGGAGGGAGTGAAGGATGGTTGGTCAAGGATATGGTGGAGGAGATCTTGGAAGGATGTTGAGGTGGAGGGGAAATCTGGAGGAGAAGAGGGGGAATCATCCATGTAGGATTCATCCAGAAGTGTGAAGGATGGTATGGATGGGGATGAGGTGACATCTGGAGGAGGATATGAGAATAAGGGATGGAAGTGGACTGCTGGTGGAGATGAGATGGTGGCTGGAGATGGAATAGAGGTTGGAGATGGGCTGGAAATTGTAATGGGGGATGAGGCTAAAGTGGTGGATGGAGCTGGAGGTAGGGTTGAGCTTGGAGGAGGAGAAGCAGCAGCACTAGCAGCAGGCAGGTCCTCTGCAGGGGCAGAGGCCTGGGGTGGAGTGACTCTTAGAGTCCTGGTGCCTGAAGGGGCAGAAGAAGAGGGCCTGCTGGGCTTGGAGATTTGCCTGTCCCATTTCCCAAAAAGGGCACAGGTGAGTCTCTTGGAGGCATTGATGTGCACTCCAGAGGAGACTAGCAGAGAAGGGCACTTGGCCTGAAGGAAGACTCCCAGTATTCTTCCATAATTCACAAATGTTTTGTTTATCTTTTTCTTCAACAAATCAAAAAAGACTTCTCCCCAGTTCAAGCTTTTTCTATCCACCAGAGCTCCCATGAGGCAGAGCTGATATCTGGAGATGGTGTCATGAGCAGAATGTTTGGCCAAGAGAACCTTGCCTACTACATCAGCCAGAAACCTGTATTCCACTGACAGGTTCCTCTTAAACAACTTGCTAGGGTTCCCCTCAGGATGACCCATCCTGGCAAGTACATCTGAGAATTCTTCTCCAGAAAGGTCAGCAGAGTCTTCACCATTCCTTAAACCAAAAACCTCTGTCAATACTGTTGGGGTCAGAGGTACCTGGGTGCCACCAATAGAACCAACTATGGTATTGTTGTCAAGGTTGTGGGCAGTGTAAACCCATTCTTTAATTTCATCAGATGCAAGTTTGATTCTGGTTGTCATCAGGGCAGATAGTTGCTGATCTGTTGAATAAATTGAGAATATCCTGGAAGATTTGATCGGTTGTGTTGAAGGAGTCGAGATCGATGTCAAAGCCTGCATCAAATTTCATTGCAGCGAGCACAGCAACTGAAACGGCCATGGTACCTGCAAAAAATCAACAGACAAAACGACCAAGTGTAGAACTGCTTGGAGGGAAGAAAAGTTTGCAGAGAAATTGAAAGCGCAAGAGAGAACGACGACGAAAAATGAGTTTTATATTAGGGTTCGACGCAGAAAAGGAAAGATCGTTGAACTCAGTTCGACGATCGAGGCTTCTAAAGGAATCTGAAGAGACTCCAAAATCGTCGATCTCCGTTCGACGATCTGGAAAGGCGTCGAGCTCCGTTCGACGATCGTTCAGTGAACAAAATCGTCGAGCGCCGTTCGACGATCGTTGACCAGAAGTGATAGTCCATACTATCAAAAGGAGCGCTGAACTCAGTTCGACGATTCAGGAAATCGTCGAACTCCGTTCGACGATCTTTGGGGAAATCGTCGAGCGCAGTTCAGAGATCAGAGAATTTTTAGATACTAAGGAAAATCAGAAATTTTGCCTAGTCTTGGTCAATTTTTAGCTTTCAAAATCTTGAGTATTATTTGAGACTTCCTCCATCTAACATTCCTAACTGATTTAGGAAGAAGGTGTGTTTCTTTTCATCCAAAGGCTTGGTGAAAATATCTCCCCTTTGTAAATCAGTTGTGATATATTGCAGTTCAATTTTGTTCTTTTCAACATTATCCCTTAAGAAATGATGCCTAATCTCTATATGTTTTGTCCTACTATGGAGGACTGGATTTTGAGCTATGGAGATAGCACTTGTATTGTCACAAAAGATTTTTGACTTTTCTAAGTTGTAACCATAGTCTAGGAGTTGGTTTTGAATCCACAGTATTTGTGAACAACAACTGCCTGCAGCCATATATTCAGCTTCAGCAGTTGAAGTTGACACAGATGTTTGTTTCTTGCAAAACCAAGAGACAAGTCTATCACCAAGGAACTGACAAGTTCCACTGGTGCTTTTCCTGTCAATTCTGCATCCAGCATAATCAGCATCAGAGAATCCAGTTAACTCAAATGCTGAATCTTTTGGATACCAGAGACCTAGATTTGGACAACTTTTAACATACCTAAGAATCCTCTTTACTAATGTGAGGTGTGACTCTCTAGGGCTAACTTGGAACCTAGCACATATACATGTAGCAAACATTATATCTGGTCTACTAGCTGTAAGATACAGTAAAGAGCCAATCATTGCTCTATATGTTGTCTGATCAACAGGTTTCCCATGTTCATCAGCATCCAATACAGCATTGGTAGGCATGGGTGTTTTCATACAAGATGCCTCAGACATGCCAAATTTCTTAACCAGCTCATTAGCATATTTGGTTTGAGAAATAAAGATGCCTTCAGCATGTTGTTTGACTTGCAATCCTAGGAAGAAGGATAGCTCACCCATGCTACTCATCTCAAATTTAGAATGCATTAGGTTAGAAAACCTTCTGCATAGTTTTGAGTCAGTAGAACCAAAAATGATATCGTCTACATAAATTTGTACTAGTAGGGTATGGGACTTATGGGTTCTAATGAAAAGAGTTTGGTCTACTCTACCCCTTATAAAACCATTTTCCAAGAGAAAGCATGCTAGGGTCTCATACCATGCTCTAGGAGCTTGCTTGAGACCATATAATGCTTTATTTAATCTAAAAACAAAATCAGGATGAGTTGGAGAGATAAAACCTGGAGGTTGTCTGACATAGACTTCCTCTTTGATGTCTCCATTTAAAAAGGCACTCTTGACATCCATTTGATAAACCTTGAAGCCTTTGTGAGCTGCATAAGCTAAGAATATCCTGATGGCTTCTAATCTTGCAACAGGTGCAAAGGTCTGGTCGTAGTCAATTCCTTCTTCTTGAGAATATCCTTGGGCAACTAGCCTTGCCTTGTTCCTTATTATTACTCCTTGATCATCCAGTTTGTTTCTGAATACCCATTTTGTTCCAACAATGGAATGATCCTTAGGCTTGGGCACTAGTTCCCATACTTTGTTCCTCTCAAATTGATGCAACTCCTCTTGCATGGCAATGATCCAGTGTGGATCTTGCTCTGCATCTTGAATGGACTGAGGTTCAATTTGAGAAAGGAAGCAGGTGTGCAACAGGTTTTGGTTGACCTGATTTCTGGTTTGCACACCAGCTGAGATTTCTCCAATTATTTGGGTAATTGGATGGTCTCTTGATGTTACTAAATCAACAGGGGGTGTTGATTGTTCACCAACCTGTGTTGTTGTTTCCTCTTGTGGTACAACAACTGGCTCTTCAAATGGGGCTTCAATCTGTTGAGCATTGCTTTCATCTTCACTGCTTTCATCTTCTTGAGCAACCTGTAGTTTGTTCATATCTTCAACTAGAGAATGTTCCTGCAAAGGTTCTATGGTAGAAGAAATCTTCTCCTTGAAAGACATGTTAGTTTCATCAAAAGAAACATGAACAGATTCCTCAATTTTCAGTGATGATTTATTATATACCCTATAGGCCTTGCTGATCATGGAGTATCCCAGAAACACTCCTTCATCAGCTTTGGCTTGAAATTTTGCTAGATGTTTCTTATCATTATTGTGAATATAACAAATGCAACCAATAAATTTTGAAATAGTCAACTTTAGGTTTCTTCCCTTTGAGTAATTCATAGGGAGTCTTTCCCTTCAGTTTATGTATCAGGCTTCTGTTCAGCACATAGTTGGAGGTGTTCACTGCCTCTGCCCAAAAGGATAGAGGTAGATGAGCATCTGACAACAATGTAGTGGCAGATTCAATAAGGGTTCTATTTTTCCTTTCAGCTACCCCATTTTGTTGAGGAGTTCTAGGAGCTGAGAAAGTATGCCTGATCCCTTCACTCTGACAGAACTCTTGCATAAGAAGAGAATCAAACTCTGTCCCATGATCACTTCTGATCAGGGCAATGTGAGTATTGAACTCAATCTTTACACATTTGAGAAACTCTGTCAGACACTTAAAGTTATCAGACTTCTTCCTTAGAAAGAACACCCAAGTGAATCTAGAGAAGTCATCTACAATCACCAAAGTGTAGGATTTCCCTCCTAGGCTTTGTACTGTGATGGGTCCAAATAGATCCATGTGTAACAGATACAATATCCTAGGTGAATCACTCTTATTAAGTGACTTAAAACTATTCTTAGTTTGCTTGCCTAATTGACAAGCCTTGCAGAGTCCTTCCTTCTTGTAGGGGCCAGAAGGTAGTCCTCTAACAAGGTTGTCCTTGGAGAGCCTAGCAATAGTTCTAAGGTTTAGGTGTCCTAGTCTCTTATGCCATAAAACATTTGGTCTACAAACTGAGTTGAATAAGCAGATATCTATAGTAGTTGAAAGAAAATCTACTAGGTAGATGTTACCTTTCCTTTTACCTGTCAACACAGTTGTATTGTCCTCTGACTTGATTTTGCATAAGGTTTTGCTGAAGGTCACCTGGTAGCCTTCATCACATAGCTGACTGATGCTGATTAGGTTGTGCTTCAGTCCTTCCACATATGCTATCCTTCTTGAAGGTTACAGAACCAATCTGGACTGCTCCATATCCTTTAGTTTGTCCAAAGTTGGAGTCACCAAAGATAACTTTGGGTCCAAGCTTGGCTCTAAAGGAATTTAGGTTGTCCTTGTTCCCTGTCATGTGCTTAGAGCACCCACTATCCAAATACCATTGCTGGTTAGATGTTGGATAGGTCTTCACCTGCACATAAAGCAATTTACTTGTTTTTGACCCAGTTTACCTTGGGCCTAGGTTGATAACCTTTAAATTCAGAAATGAAAGATATCCCTGGCTGACTCTTATATCCTTCAGGATGATATCTCCTTGGAGGTATAATCCATTCAGTATAAGGGTTAAATGTTTGGGATGAAGAACCCTCAGGATTCAATTTTGACTTGCCATTGAAAAAATTTCCAGAGCTCTGACCTCTGTTCGACGATCTTGGAGCTGAGTTCGACGATCTTGGGTCAGATCGTCGAGCTCCGTTCGACGGTCGACTATGGCTGAGGTCAGGTATATGGGATCGTCGACCAGCGTTCGACGATCTTGGCTGAGATCGTCGATCAGCGTTCGACGATTTGTCCTGAGATCGTCGAGCTGCGTTCGGCGATCGTCGATCTTCCATTCGGCGATCGTCGATCTCCGTTCGACGATTTGTACTGGACTTTGGTTTTCTGAGGCAGATCAGAATTTTTCCTGGCAACCTCTACAACTCCCTTTCCCTTGTCAGAAATGAACTTGATAGGGGTTGTTAGAACAATAGGTTGGCTGGATGAGGCACCCAAGCCCAGTGTACTGTTGAATCTTGAGTTCACTGTGCTTGTGATGTCCATCAGCTTGATGCTTCTCCCATTGAGAGATTCTTCAAGCTTCTTGGCCTCAGAGAGTTCACTCTTCAGTGAAGCTATCTGTTCCCTATGGTTCTCCAACTCCTGAGAGAGTTTGAGGTTTTCTGATTTTAAACCACTTTGTTCAGATAATTGATTTCTGAGAGAGATGATCTCTTTCTCAGACTTTAGCAGGTCTAAACATAGTGCTTTAAATTCAAGTTTAAAATCTTCTGAAGTGAAATCAAAAGAGCTGATTACCTGATCTTCTTCAGGTTGAGTCTCTTGAGTCTGACTCTGACTCCTCTTCCTCTGAGTTGTGTTGTGAGGCATTGATTGCCATCATGCAGAACTCCTTTTCCTCTGCATCATCCTCATCATCACTTGAGCTGGAAGAGGCTTCTGACTCCTCTTCAGTCTCACTCCAGGATTCAGCAACAAATCCTTTCCTTGTGTGCTTATTTCTGCTGGAGGAGGTTTGCTATTTCCATTCCTTTTGGAGTCCTTCTCCTTTCTTCTTTCTTTTCTGTCCCTTCTGTCCTTGTTCTTGTTTTCTGGACAGTCAGGAACCATATGCCCTGGTTTCCTGCAACCAAAGCAAATAATGTCTTTGCTGTTGCCAATGGACTTGTCATACCTTGGCTTGTCTTGCTCCTTGTATGATCTTCTTCTGAAGTCCTTTCTGGCCATCTTGTAGAATCTTTTGGCCAACAGGCTGAGAAGTTCATCATTGCCTGTACCTTTTTCTTCAGGCAGATCCTCAGTTGCCTTGAATGCTATAGTCTTCTCCCTTTTTGTGGCTGGAGAAGCATCCTTCTGTTCTTCTTCTCTATTCTTGATGAGTAGCTCATAAGATTTGAGCTTACCCAACAAGGCTTCAGTGGTGATCTCATTCAGGCTTCTGGCATCTTTAATTGGCCAGATTCTTGAATCCCAAGTGCTGGGGAAGCACATTAGGATCTTGTCATTAAGTTCTGTTAGTGAGATCTCTTTGTCTAATGTCCTCAGTTCACTGACAATTAGACTCAGTCTGTTGTACATGTCTCCCACTGATTCAGTTTCTCCCTTCTTGAAGTTCTCATATTGGGAGATGAGATGAGATCTTCTGTCCTTTCTCTCATCAGCTGAGCCAGAGACAATTTCTGAAAGCCTGTCCCAAATCTCCTTGGCTGAATTGCATTCAGCTACCTTTTGAAAAATGTCATCTGACATTGTCTGAGCTAGAATGTTCATTGCCTTGGCATCAGCTACCTTCCACCTTTTGATGTCAGCATCTGTTCCTGATGGAGGTGGAACAGCATTTGTGCTTGTACTTTCTGGAGGTCTTGGACACACTGTCAAAACAGAATTAAAAATGTCTTCGTCAATAGAGTTCATGTATAGTCTAATCCTTGCTTTCCAAAGTGCAAACTTTGACAGATTGCACACTGGAGGTCTGGTGCTTGCATAATCTTTGTTTTGGGCCATGACTTGTGCAAACTAAATTTAATACTAGAAAACAAAGGAAGGATCTAGTTTGGGATCTTTGGGGTTCAGGTGTTAGCCTGTACAACCAAACAGATATGGTATGTTTAACCAACCTGCCTCTGATACCAATTGAAAGGGGAAACTAGATCTGATATACTCTAAAGGGGGGTGAATAGAGTATATGGTGCTTTTTAAAAACACGAAGAAAAACTTTTGCAAAGCTTTACAACAATCGTTGTAATGAGTGTAAGCAGGGAAGTAGAAATAAAACTAAGCTATGCAGAAACTAAGCACAAGAAAATCTAGGCCAGAAACAACAAGAAAACATGCAAAACCAGATGACACAAGGAAATATAGTGGTTCCCCAACTTGGGTACATCCACTCTTCTACCACCCTAGGTAGGAATCCACTGCAGGATGAGTTGATCAGGTGTCCTGGGCACCAATGAGCTTTTGATAAGGTGCTCAAAAACCAAATTAGATTTTTTGATCAGGTGTCTTGCCACCAATGAGCTTTTGACAAGGTGCTCAAAAACCAGATTCAAACTTTTGAAGGGAGTTTGAAAAACCCTTTACAGAATGGGGGTGAGAGAGTGATGGCAGTCTTCTCTTTCTCAAACAACTGAGAAGACTATGTGGATTCAGTGATGTTGTCAAAGCTCCCCCTGAGTCCTTGAAATCTTCAGGAAGATGAGCTTTGCTGAGGGTGATAGGCCTTCAAAGATAGATCTCCAGCAAAAGATGATTTCAGCAAGCTGAAATGTTGAGTGTCTGGAGTCTTGAGATGATGTTGGCCTTGAACACTTGAAAGCTGAAGAGATCTGAAGAATTTTTGAAGGCTTGATCTCTCTGATGAGTGTTCTTCAGAATTCTTGTTGACAGAATATTTTTCAGAGTCTCTGTGTATTGAGAGGTGTCCTATTCTTGTCAATCTTCTTCTTTTTATTCTTGTCTGTTCTCTATCTTTATTAAAAAAAACATTCTCATTTATTCTCTGTCTCTGAATAGGATATTACTCTGTCAAAGATAGTCGTTGGTCTGCATTGATTACAGCCTTAATTGCATAATATGTTCTGAAGGAAAGTCCACTGATTTGTTCCTTGAAAAATTCCTTGAAACTTGCTCCAGAAGTAAATGAAAATGGCTGGCAGATCTTCTGAATTAAATGCAGAATAACTTCTATCTGATTTGAATTTGAATTCTGAAAGATAACTGAAATCGTCGAACTGAGCTCTGCTATCGTCGAGCTGAGCTTAGCGAAATGGAAAATGCAAGCAGCAAAGAAATCGTCGATCTGAGCTCAAAGATCTTCGAACTGAGCTCAGAGATAAGGATCCAGTGCAGAGTCAAAATCGTCGACCTGAGCTCAGCGATCGTCGAATGGAGTTCGACGATATTGAGACGTTGAGCTCAGCGATCATCGACCAGAGCTCGACGATATTATGAGGCTTGAGCTCAGCGATCGTCGAATGGAGCTCGACGATCTGGCAAAGTTGAGCTAGACGATCGTCGACCGGAGTTCGACGAAACGTCGTGCTGAGCTTGACGATTTGGACTTGGTCTCCAGACAAACTTGGGTCTTCAGAGCAGCTTCCAATCCTAACCTTCTAACCCTTAGACTCAATTCTAATTGACCTATTAAGCTATACAGAAGGTCAAGACATAGATTCCTAGAGACATAGTGATCCTGACCCAAATTAGTAATAGGGTGTTCCAACAAGCTGGCACTTGTGACATCTTCTCGCGAATTCTGCAGCATCGTGGCCCAGGGTTGGCCAGAAGTACCCCTGCCTGACAATCCTCCCTTCCAGGGTCCGACTCTCGGAATGACTCCCGCACTCCCCGGAGTGGATTTCTTCCAAGATCCTTTGCACTTTCCTCTCGGCCACGCAACAGGCCAACATCCCCGAGAGAGTCTTCCTATACAGCTGCCCGTCTCGAAGGAGGTAGTATGTCGATTTGTACCTGATCTTCTTCATATCCACCCCCTCTGGATATTCTCCCATGGAGAGGAAAGTTGTGATCAATTCCATTCATGGGGGATGTTGATCTATCTCCATGAGCTCTCCCTCTTCAATAGAAGGGCGAAACAGATCAGTAATGGTCCCCCCACCCGGGGGCCGTGTTTTGCCAACTGATCGACTTGCTCATTTTCTTCCCTGGGCACGTGTCGGATGGAGAAGGTTTCAAATGTGCCAATGACCCCCTTCACTTTGGCTAAGTATAGCCGCAGGGTAGGCTCTCTTGCCTCAAACTCCCCGTTGATCTAGGAAGCCACCACCATGGAGTCGGTGAGAACCTCCACGTCCAACCTCCCCAGCTCCCTGGCCAGGTGCAGACCCGCTATGACGTCCTCATAATCCGCTTGATTGTTAGTGATGGGGAAGTTCACCACAACCGTTTGCTCAATTCTAGTTCCTTGGGGGCTCTCCAAGATCACCCCTACCCCCAAGGAATGCTTCCCTGAAGCGCCATCTACATTCACCTTCCATGGAGTCGGACGAGTGAGCTCTTCCTCTGCCACCTCGATCACATAATCGGCCAAAAAGTCAGCCATCGCTTGAACCTTGATCGAGAGGCGGGGGACGAAGGAGATGTCGAACTCGCTCAGTTCTACCGACCACTTGGCCAACCTGCTAGAGTGCTCCACCCCCTCGAAGATGTTGCGGGGGGATGGTCAGTCACCACTCAGATGGATTGTGCCTGAAAGTAGGGCCGCAGCCTTTGGGCCGAGATGATCAGGGTGAAGGCCAGCTTTTTCAAGATTGGATATCAGAGCTCGGCCTTTCTCAGGACCAGGCTCACGTAGTATATGGGGAGCTGCTTCTTCCCCTCTTCACGCACCTGGACAAAGCTCAAGGCCTCCGCTCCGACCCCGAGATACAAAAATAGGTCCTCCCCCTCCTTTGGCCCTTGGAGCAACGGAGACCGTGTCAACTGCATTTTAAGAGCTTGGAATGCCTCCTCGCACTCCTTGGTCCACTCGAATTTTTGGCCCCCCCTTAGTGTTTTGAAGAAGGGGGAGCACTTCTCCCCAACCCGGGAGAGGAACCTGCTTAACCCTGCCAGCTTCCCTGTCAATCATTGCACCTCCTTAGTATTTCTCGGCGACTCTAGCTCCATGATAGCTTTGACCTTATCAGGATTTGGTTCAACCCCCGCGGGGGTGAGGAGATGCCCCAAGAACTTTCCCCTGCTGGCCCCGAAGACACACTTCAGGGGGTTCAGCCGCATCTTGTACTTGCGCAGGGTGGTGAAGGTCTCTTCTAGGTCCTGGAGGTGAGAGTCCACATCCTGACTCTTGATCATGAGATCATCCACGTACACCTCCAGGTTCCTCCCCTTCTGTTCCCAGAAGATCCTGTCCATCATATTTTGATAGGTCGCTCCGGCATTCTTCAGCCCAAAGGACATCATTTTATAACAGTAGCACTCATCCCCCGTGATGAACGAGACGTCCTTGACGTCTGGGGGTTGCATCCTGATTTAGTGGTAACCTGAAAACGCATCTAAAAAACTCATTACAGAAAAACCGACGGCTGAATCAACCAGCGCGTCGATCCAAGGCAAGGGATAACAGTCCTTAGGACAAGATTTATTAACCAAGGAAAAATCGACACACATACACCATCGGCCGTCTCCTTTTTTAACCATGACTACATTGGAGACCCAGCCGGGGTATTGGATTTCGGATACGAAGTCATCCTTGAGAAGCTTTGCCACCTCTTCTCTGATGGGCTCGGCTAGCTTGTCCGCGGTGGACCTCTTCTTCTGTTGGACGGTGCGTGCTTCCGGGTCCAGGTTGAGGCGGTGGCAAGCCACGTCCGCATCAACCCCCGGCATCTCCGCGGCGCTCCATGCGAAGATGTCCACGTTCTTCTGGATGCATGTCAGCATCCTTCCTTGAGCCTCCGGGGTCAGCCCCCCGCTGACGCGAACCTTCTCCACCCTGCCTCCACGGGTGAGAACCTCCAGCTCCACCACCTCTTCTGCAGCCTCCAGCCTTTACTGCTCCCCCCATTCTCCAACATCCCTCTCCTCTAGGACGAGGACCTCTGCCTCCACCTCTCCTCCACGGCCATCGCCTCGGTCGGCTCTTCCCGATCTCCTCCTACCTCCTCCACCTCGGTACAGCTCTCCACCTCCATCTCATCCCTGCCAGCCTCCTGCTCCGCCTCCTCCATCCTTCGCTCCATGTCCTCGGCTCCCTCCTGCCAAGAGATGGAGTTCACGGTGGTGACGTAGCACTCCCGAGCCACTTTGGGGTCCCCTCGGACTCGGACTTGCATCCCCTCGGCATTGAACTTTAAGCACTGGTGGAAGGATGAGGGGACGCATGGAAGGCGCTGATGAGGGGCCTCCCAAAGATGGTCTTGTAGCTGTTGGAGGCATCCACGATAACAAAGTTGCAGTTCCGAGATTGCCCCCCCCCCCCCCCCCGAGGGAGACATTGAGCCACTGATCCTTTTACTTCCTTCCTCTCCCCCGAAAATCCAAACAGGGGCCCATCCGAGGCTAGCACCCTCTTCGCCTCCACCTTCATCACGTCGAACATCTTCTTAAAGATGACGTTGACGCAGCTTCCGTTGTCGACGAGGATTCGGGAGACGGTAAAATTTTTGATGGATTTCTGGATGACCAGCGCATCGCAAAATGGATCTTCATGATCCGGCATATCGCTCCTTGAGAAGGTAATCCTCTCTTCTGGGGGTGGGGTCTGGGGTGGAATTGATCCTGGCCCCCCTGGTGGTGGACCCTTCCCTGATATCCTCTTTGTGGCCCTTGGTCTTGCCACTCAGGCCTCCAGCCCAAACGACGGTCCGGCTCCTGTTGCCCCCACCGGGGCTGCTGCTGCCCCTGTAGCTGCCTCTGCTCCCTCTGTTGAGGCTCGGCTCTCCTCTCCTGCTGCACACTGCCGCCTCTCGGCTCCTTCTCTTCCTCCGTGGCCCACCTGACCAGCTTCCGGGCAAATTCCGGATTTGATGCCTCCTTGTCAACTTCTCTCACCGCCCTCTCCATCAGCTCCTCGTAGGAGAGGCGGGCACTCTCTTCAACTCCATCCTGAAGAAACCCGTCTGCAGCCCCAAGGTGAAATCCATCATCACACTATGGCCCGACATCTTCTGGACCTGGGTGACCTCCTCTTGGAAACGGTCGACGTAGCTCCCCAACGTCTCATTCACTCCCTGCTTGATGTGGAATGGGGACTCCGACTCCTTCTTCCTCCTCTTTGAGGTAGTGAACCTCAACATGAACCCCCGTCGCAGGTCCTCGAAGCAATAGATGGAGCTGGCCTGCAACTGGTGAATCCACTCCCTCGCCTTCTCCTTGAGGGTGATGGCAAAGAGTCGGCACTTGAACCCATCCGACATCTGTCGGATCGAGACCACGTCCTCAAACCATTGGATGTGTTGGACCGAGTCTCCCTTCCCGGTGTAGTAGGACATTTCGGGTTCCCTGAACCCCTCTGGAACTGTGGCAGAGGAAACCAACTCGCTAAAGGGGCTTCCCCCCTACTGGGCGAGCAGGCACTTCTCGCGGCCCCAACTCGCCGAACCGGCCTCCGCTTGCCGAGCTGGGGAAGAGCATGCACCCGGGGAGCTCTCATCCCCTTCCTTCCTCGGTGAACTCCTTCCCAGCTCGCCTGTCGGGGGCGTCCTCGCCCAGAGATGGGGCAGCTGCGATCTGGGCAGCTGGGGTCGAGCACTCAGCCCGCGCGCCGAGTGCGAACTTGACGAGGCCGAGCACCTCGTTCCTGAAGTCCTCGAACATTCCCACCGTGGCCAGAGGTGGGGGAGGCGAGTCCGACCTGTCAGATCCTTGTCCTCCTGTCATCGATCTCGCTGAAGATTTTTTGTACTGACCACGCTCCACGCTCACTGCACCAAAATGTTGAAACCGGAAATTCGGTCTCTTGTGGAGTTCACCCTTGGGGAAGGGGTGATAGCGCACCTACTTCTCTCCCGCAAGCAAAACAACAAAGTAAGCAAAGAAGAACTGACCCAAGGGCTCGGCGGGAGGACCCACCACACAGCCGGAAGATCTTAGAGCGCTTCTCCTCCTTAGCCAAAGGCCGAGCTAAGGTATCCTCAGAAAGCACTTGAGAGATGGAGCAAGGGGGCACAGGAAGCATGCTTTCTGAGGTACCCCTTGGGTCCTATTTATAGATTTCTAAAAATGGCCTGCAAATAGCCAACCTCCGTTGTTCTGAACGGCTATGTGCAGTCTAGGTTGGCCTGCCAACAGCGTAACTCCGCTGTTCTGAAAGGCTATGGGCAAGCCAGCGGGGCAAATAGTAAAAAATACCTCATAGATCGATGGGCGAGTAGCCCTCAGCTGTCTCTACTCGGCAATGGCGGCGAGCACGGGCACGGACTTTCCTGCTCGCGAGCTGCGAGTCTGCCAAGCTGTCCGGACTCGGCGATCCATCTGGAGGTCGGCAGGAAGGTCGAGGGAATGACGATCGTTGAGCTCCTTTCGACGAACGCTCGAGCTCAGTTCGTCGAACGTCGAGCTCGCAGGTTTGCCGAACTCGCGTAGCATGTGTT